>OX459030.1:119056281-119709804 GCA_949775025.1 Tricholauxania praeusta | reverse complement strand
TTCAACTCACTCAACCTCACTCAACTCACTCAACTCACTCAAACTCACTCAACTCACTCAACTCACTCAACTCACTCAACTCACTCAACTCACTCACACTCACTCACTCAACTCACTCAACTCACTCAACTCACTCAACTCAACTCACTCAACTCACTCAACTCACTCAACTCACTCAACTCACTCAACTCACTCAACTAACTCACTCAACTCACTCAACTCACTCAACACACTCACTCACTCACTCAACTCAACTTCAACTCACTCAACTCACTCAACTCACTCAACTCACTCAACTCACTCAACTCACTCAACTCAACTCAACTCACTCAACTCACTCAACTAACTCACTCATAACTCACTCAACTCACTCAACTCACTCAACTCACAACTCACTCAACTCACTCAACTCACTCAACTCACTCAACTCACTCAACTCACTCAACTCACTCAACACTCAACTCACTCACAACTCACTCAACTCACTCAACTCACTCATCAACTCACTCAACTCAACTCAACTCACTCAACTCACTCAACTCACTCAACTCTCAACTCACTCAACTCACTCAACTCACTCAAACTCACTCAACTCACTCAACTCACTCACTCAACTCACACTCAACTCACTCAACTCACTCAACTCACTCAACTCACTCAACTCACTCAACTCACTCAACTCACTCAACTCACTCAACTCACTCAACTCAACTCACTCAACTCCACTCAACTCACTCAACTCACTCAACTCACTCACTCAACTCACTCAACACTCACTCACTCAACTCACTCAACTCACTCAACTCACTCACTCAACTCAACTCACTCAACTCAACTCACTCACTCTCAACTCACTTCAACTCAACTCAACTCACTCAACTCTCAACTCACTACTCACTCAACTCACTCAACTCACTCAACTCACTCAACTCACTCAACTCAACTCACTCAACTCACTCAACTCACTCACTCAACTCACTCAACTCACTCAACCATCAACTCAAACTCACTCAACTCAACTCACTCAACTCAACTCACTCAACTCACTCAACTCACTCAACTCACTCACTCACTCAACTCACTCAACTCAACTCACTCAACTCACTCAACTCACTCAACTCACTCACTCAACTCACTCAACTCACTCAACTCACTCAACTCACTCAACTCAACTCAACTCACTCAACTCATCAACAACTCAACTCACTCAACTCACTCAACTCACTCAACACTCAACTCAACTCACTCAACTCACTCACTCAACTCACTCAACTCACTCAACTCACTCAACTCACTCAACTCACTCAACTCACTCCTAACTCACTCAACTCACTCAACTCACTCAACTCACTCAACTCACTCAACTCACTCAACTCAACTCAACTTCAACTCACTCAACTCACTCAACTCACTCAACTCACTCAACTCACTCAACTCACTCAACTCACTCAACTCACTCAACTCACTCAACTCAACTCACTCAACTCACTCAACTCAACTCAACTCACTCAACTCACTCAACTCACTCAACTCACTCAAACTCACTCAACTCACTCAACTCACTCAACTCAACTCAACTCACTCAACTCACTCAACTCACTCAACTCACTCAACTCACTCAACTCACTCAACTCACTCAACTCACTCAACTCAACTCAACTCACTCAACTCACTCAACTCACTCACTCAACTCACTCAACTCACTCAACTCAACTCACTCAACTCACTAACTCACTCAACTCACTCAACTCACTCAACTCACTCACTCACTCAACTCACTCAACTCACTCAACTCACTCAACTCACTCAACTCACTCAACTCACTCAACTCACTCAACTCACTCAACTCACTCAACTCACTCAACTCACTCAACTCACTCAACTCACTCAACTCACTCAACTCACTCAACTCACTTAACTCACTCAACTCACTCAACTCACTCAACTTATCAACTCACTTAACTCACTTAACTCACTCAACTCACTCAACTCACTCAACTCACTCAACTCACTCAACTCACTCAACTCACTCAACTCACTCAACTCACTCAACTCACTCAACTCACTCCAACTCACTCAACTCACTCAACTCACTCAACTCACTCAACTCACTCAACTTATCAACTCACTTAACTCACTCAACTCACTCAACTTATCAACTCACTCAACTTATCAACTCACTCAACTCACTCAACTCACCCAACTTATCAACTCACTTAACTCACTCAACTCACTCAACTCACTCAACTTATCAACTCACTTAACTCACTCAACTCACTCAACTCACTCAACTCACTCAACTCACTCAACTCACTCAACTCACTCAACTCACTCAACTCACTCAACTCACTCAACTCACTCAACTCACTTAACTCACTCAACTCACTCAACTCACTCAACTCACTCAACTCACTCAACTCACTCAACTCACTCAACTCACTCAACTCACTCAACTCACTCAACTCACTCAACTTATCAACTCACTTAACTCACTCAACTCACTCAACTTATCAACTCACTCAACTCACTCAACTCACTCAACTCACTCAACTCACTCAACTCACTCAACTCACTCAACTCACTCAACTCACTCAACTCACTCAACTTATCAACTCACTTAACTCACTCAACTCACTCAACTTATCAACTCACTCAACTCACTCAACTCACTCAACTCACTCAACTTATCAACTCACTTAACTCACTCAACTCACTCAACTTATCAACTCACTTAACTCACTCAACTTATCAACTCAATCAACTCACTTAGCTCACTCAACTCACTCAACTCACTCAACTCACTCAACTCACTCAACTCACTCAACTCACTCAACTCACTCAACTCACTCAACTCACTTAAACTCACTCAACTCACTCAACTCACTCAACTCACTCAACTCACTCAACTCACTTAACTCACTCAACTCATTCAACTCACTCAACTTATCAACTCACTTAACTCACTTAACTCACTCAACTCACTCAACTCACTCAACTCACTCAACTCACTCAACTCACTCAACTCACTCAACTCACTCAACTCACTCAACTTATCAACTCACTTAACTCACTCAACTCACTCAACTTATCAACTCACTCAACTTATCAACTCACTCAACTCACTTAACTCACTCAACTTATCAACTCACTTAACTCACTCAACTCACTCAACTCACTCAACTTATCAACTCACTTAACTCACTCAACTCACTCAACTCACTCAACTCACTCAACTCACTCAACTCACTCAACTCACTCAACTCACTCAACTCACTTAACTCACTCAACTCACTCAACTCACTCAACTCACTCAACTCACTCAACTCACTCAACTCACTCAACTCACTCAACTTATCAACTCACTCAACTCACTCAACTCACTTAACTCACTCAACTCACTCAACTCACTCAACTTATCAACTCACCCAACTCACTCAACTCACTCAACTCACTCAACTTATCAACTCACTCAACTCACTCAACTCACTCAACTCACTCAACTCACTCAACTCACTCAACTCACTCAACTCACTCAACTCACTCAACTCACTCAACTCACTCAACTCACTCATACTCAACTCACTTAACTCACTCAACTTATCAACTCACTCAACTCACTCAACTCACTCAACTCACTCAACTCACTCAACTCACTCAACTTATCAACTCACTCAACTTATCAACTCACTCAACTCACTCAACTCACTCAACTTATCAACTCACTCAACTCACTCAACTCACTCAACTCACTCAACTCACTCAACTCACTCAACTCACTCAACTCACTCAACTCACTCAACTCACTCAACTTATCAACTCACTCAACTTATCAACTCACTCAACTCACTTAACTCACTCAACTTATCAACTCACTCAACTCACTCAACTCACTTAACTCACTCAACTCACTCAACTCAC
Organism: Tricholauxania praeusta; assembly: GCA_949775025.1. Lineage (NCBI taxonomy): Eukaryota > Metazoa > Arthropoda > Insecta > Diptera > Lauxaniidae > Tricholauxania > Tricholauxania praeusta. Next base: position 119,705,886 of record OX459030.1, on the reverse strand, counting down.
TCAACTTATCAACTCACTCAACTCACTCAACTCACTCAACTCACTCAACTCACTCAACTTATCAACCGTTGGTGTTGGATATTTTATAGACTGATCCGCGGCCGAAGGCCGCCGCGAAGCCGGTGTTGAATTTTTGGGAGTTTTAAATCCTGAGCTGCGGCCGAAGGCCGCCCACTTACCTTGACTTTTATGTGGAATTACTGTAGCTAGCGAAGCCGGTGTTGAACATGCGGACATAATTCCAATGGTGGCTTCTGAGGACTTACATCCTCCAAAATATGCAACTCCGGCTATGTCCATTCTTAGAAGTTGTTATAAGCCCAACACGAAGTGGGGACTATGACCGAAAAAAAACGGACATAACCCCCATAATTTAATTTATTTTTTCGGACATAATCCCCATGGGGATTATGTCCGAAAATTTTGCGGACATAAGCCCCACAGCAAAAATGGGGATTGTGTCCGAAAATTTTCGGACATAATCCCCATTTCAAAAATGGGGATTATGTCCGTGGGGATTATGTCACGGCACCGGCGGATCAGATTATTATTATTTTATGTAAATTTACTATGTGTTATGGTATGAATACTTAAAAGCTTTTTAAGCTAAATAATAAAATAAAACACACAAGGACCTTATAATTGCTTCATGATAGTATTTCGATATCTTTGATAGTCTCTCCATATCAGTTGGAGGAATGCACTTTTTAATACTAGCTTGAAAAAGTTTTCATAACTTTACCCAATTTTCGTAACATTTTTATTTCAGTGCATCAGCACAAATAAGTTAAAAGAAATTTTCACATAAGAGTGCAATACTATAAAAATTACAACTACATGCAATAATAATACACACGAAAGGATAGCAAACTTCCTTTGAGCTCAACCATGCTGATTTCATTCGCATATCCGTATTCAAAAATCAAATGTAAAATTCAAGAAGAAGCAACAAAATGAAATTTCAACATTTCGTTACGTTGTTATAAATTTCACCAAATTCACTAAAATCCAGCTACGATATACAGCGTCAGATAAAGCGACAAGGAGTAGGGAGAAATAAAAAAATAAAAAATAGAGTAAGACAGCAAATGTTATAAATGATGCAATTACCAGACCAAAGCTGCTGCTGTTTGCAACTGGCAAGCCGGCAGTGAGCGCTACGCCTTTTGCACACTTTAGATGTTGCAAGAGCGACAACGATGACTGTGAGAATAGTGATGAGGACGTTTGGTGACAGTTGCACCACCGGAACTGCAGGCAAAAATTGTAAGCTCAAACATTTATGTTAGAGCAATGTAAATTGTGGAGTGGGTTACCTCAAGTAAATAATATCAATTTTTACAAATTTCAGCTAAACTTTCATTTCATTATGAAAAACTGAACACCGAGAAATGATGTTTCATAAAAATGTTACTCTTGTTAAAATTCATTAACTAACTGAAATGAATATCGGAAAAACGTTCGGCCATTTCTTAAATTTTATGTAATTACTAAGCAACAAAAATTTTATAATAGGACTTAAGCGTCGTTGCCTTACGAAATATCGTAGTTAGGATATCGACGACTGTAGTGAAAACCAAATAAATTATGTATTTAGCCAAAGTGTTTTTTGAACAATATAGCAATAGTTAGGAAAAAGACAATCCTAGCGCTTAAGATTATTGCAAATTAATAATTTCGGTTGTACCTCGTGTTTAACTGAATACCAAAAAAGAAAAACAACTGATTGGCCGTTTACTAAATCTTAAGTAATTATTTAGCATTGAAATTTAAGTAAAAAATCGAAAATTTTGCAATTCTTAGAGCTATTGGAGTGTGAAGTACAATAGTGTACAAATTCAAATACAATATCAAAGACAGACATATCAATCAAACGTTGTGTTTAACAAAGCTAAACCAATTAAAAATTGATATCATACGTCGCGTCGTATTTAATGAAATTGAGTAAGTTCAGAATGAAAAGACAGCGCGGCCACTAATTAAATTTCTAATACTTGCATAGCACAAAAAATCAAACGAAAGGGCATTTACATAGTTGTCCATGATTATATCAATGGTCTTATATTGAAGTTTGAAGCTCGTTATCTACATAGTACAAAATAATCAACTCAAGTGGTGTGTTCTTTATATTTGAGTGTAAAATGTTGTGGAAACTATTTTTGGTATACTAACAAGCTAAGCCAATGGTGAGGCAAAAATATGCAGTCATTACCAAAATTTTAAGTTCTTGATTCATAAGTTAATTGTCCGAAAGGTCCCAAGTAACATTCTCAACAGAGATAGCTCTAATTGTGCGCTGATAGCGCCTTAAGAGCTTTTTCGGCCAAAAAACAAGATAAAACTGATAGCTCAGAGTGTCGCTTGGAATATATGTTAATAAGCAAGTTAAAACTAAAATTTAAGAGTACAACGTGTTAGAGTTGGATGTAGAGAAATGAAGAAAAATGTTGGCGTTATGCAGTTCTTGTTTTATTCTTACAGGTTGTGTGATTTTCAGTTAAATTCCTTATTGAATATGCTTGTATAATGTTTTTTTTATAAAACAAAATAAAATCTTCGCTTGGTGCTATGAGCTTAATGAAATAAAAGTCAGAAAAAAGCTACAGCCAGTTACTGAATTTTTGCTTGTGAACAAATATGATCAAGCAATTGGAACAACTCAGTCATATTTGCAAAAAATTGTATCGAAACTTCCACATCAAAGATCGAATTTTTTTGAACATGTCGTATGAGTAACTTTTGGTCATACTAATATTCAAAGTTACACATTTTTATATCAAAAATTTTAGAGACCAGAAGTTTCACGGGATCAAATGATCGTCGACATTAGTTGCCTTGATCTACATATATAACAAAAAAATAAAATTGAGAGCCTTGTCTATTCAGGTCGTGACATATTGTCAAACAGATAACAAAGTAAGTTTAAGATTCAAACTTGGGTTACTCCCTTAGCAACTATATGTGCAGTAGCCTGCTTAACTTCACCCAATGCTGTGTGATTTGCTATACACACGCTTCAGTTGCACGCTTATAAATATTTCTTTACACAAATCGTTGCAATTTTCATCTTGTCAAGAGTCGTAGCGGCGTATATACATACATATAGTAGAATGAAGCGACTAGAGTTAGTTGCATGGTATTTGCCAAAATCCAAAAATGGTTACATTGAAGCGCTTATTGGTGTTGTTGTGATGTTCCTGCAGATCCTGCTGTAAATAGCAGTAGCATGCATTTGCGGATGAAATGGATTTATGTGTGTAATTCGGTCTCAGTGCCAATGTCAATTTTTCTTTTTCAGCTTTACAAGAATAAATGAATGACACAGTTGGCACAGTGGAAAATATATAAAATTCAAAAAATTATGTTGTCATAAATTTTGAGAATTTAAATATTATATAATACCACTTTCTTGTTTTATAAAAGGTCGTCATTGAAATTGCTGTTACTTTTTATGTTTATTGGGCTTACCATAGAGTATACAATTTTTGTTTTTCAAAACTTAGCGTTTGGATTATATTACATTTTGTATCTCTAAGTGTAAGTGGTAAAGAAAATGTGTTAATAAATGCGATAGTACATAAAAACATCGTATTGTTCCAACTTAAATAATCTTCCATAATATTGATTTTGGAAAATGCTACATAGAGTGACTTAGAGTCAGTGATGAGCCAAAATCTGGAATGATCTCTAATAAAACTAAACGGAATGGCCAAGAGCTATGTCATACTCTTTAATATGGTTTTGTGTGTGAACCACAAACAATTTCGTATAATGTTTTCAGCCATTAATATAAATTTTAAACTTTTGTCAAGCTCTCGACAAGCTGCAAAAATATCAATTCACGACTGTTCTTAGTAGCATCGAAAAGAATATTTTGAAATTACAAGATACGAAGGTAAAATTTATTTTTAAAAACAAACTTAAATACACAACAATATTATGTTTCAATCAAACAACATTTTTTATAGAGATTAAATGTTACTCATACGTCATACCCCTGAGTTTTATTGGCTTCTACTAAACAAAACTTCAGGCAGCCAGCAACTAAATTTTAAATTTTAGTGTAAAATTGTGGGGTTAAAATATGAAAAAAGAAGATCAACGCCTTAATAACATCGACGCAAAAAAATTTGCTATAAAGAAAAAAAGTTGATATAATAAGTATTAGTAGATTTTTTGAGTCCCACTGTATTTGTTTCGTATTTCGCTCTCTCCCATTTGGCACAAAATGCAGCACACTGATTACGACGACAACATATTACCCATTGGGCAATATTTTACAGATCACAAAATGGTAAAAGCGACAGCGCTCTACCGAACTACTACTACCAGTGCTGCTGCTGCTGGAAATAATAAATCGCAGCAATTTAAATAATGTACGCGCGCGCATTCAACACGCCTTAAACACGCCACACCGAAAGCGACAGATACAGATATGTTGACGACAACATAGTCGGTCACATAGTCTTTTAAAAATGAATTGATTTTAATATCACAGTATTTGACACATGACATCAATAAAATAAAGAAATAGTTATTTTATGCAGTGAGGCAATAAAAATTGCTTTGACTTGATGATAAATGAAATGTTTTTATTGAGCTTGTATAAAATTTTATTTTTTTTTGAATTGCTTTCTTGACAAAATCATTTTGTTCAGCACTGCTTTGATGTTGATAAGACCACATGTGTAGTATTTTTTATGTAAATTTTTGCTGGTTAGACAAAAATTCCAAATTTAATTGGTGGCCAATAGTAAATACTTGGTCAACGTGTAATTTTTTAATTATGAGTATACGTGGCGTATAAGTAATGTTATTGCATTCAACTGTTATTGACAGTAAGTTATTTCAAATGAGCTATAAATATGACAGCAGAAAAGTCAGAACATAATTAGCTTCAGTGTTAATAACACTAATACAATCTGTACACTTTTGAATTGTAAATTCGAAAAGATCCAACAATTCAAAAATCGAGAAAAATTTTGAAAAATTCTTGTGCATTCTACTGCATCAATTTATAAACACAACATTAAGTAAAAAAATTTCATTGCCACTTATATTAATAAATCACAATTAGCGCAGTTTAATTTAATTACAACTGACAGCAACAAGCTTAAGAGAATATCAGCAGCCAGCAATAGCAACAATATCATCAAACAACTGTCTATCAATCAAGCACCCCATACAACAACTGCCAAGTAGTTTAACGATATAAAGATGAATAAATAAATAGAAGTCAACAGACAAACATCAGCAGCAACAGCAACACCGCAAGTGCAATATCAACATGACAGCCCCAGCAGCAATAGAATTAAAATTGAATTCAATACAAAGCAATACAAACAACAACAACAAGAACAACACTAACAACAAAGCGCAGTTGGCGCCCCCACTAACAAAATGCCAGCACTATAAATCTTTAGGTGAATGCTGCAGTTTTTACAGCAATAGCAGCATATAAAAATTGCTGTTGTTTCCATAGCTCCAGGTAAACTCTTCAAAGGCAATGATTTTATTTTGGTATTCAAAGGCCGATACTTGAAGATTCGATGCTTTGGCGCATAATAGGTGTGCTATCCCTCAATTTTTTTCGCATAAATTTTTGCAGCTTTGATTGCTAACACACAGCAAGATGTTGTTGACTGCAATAAGAAATTGCAATTTTTAAGGAAATAGAAAAAAATGTACCGAAAAAAATCGGTAATCGAATTTGGAGTCTTAGTGAAAAATGTTGGGCTTAGGAAAAATCACACTGCACAACAAAATCGAACTTTTTTTGTTTAAATGTTAAAAAAGAAATTGCAGGAGATTCTGATTGAATTTTGTTAAGATTATGAATCTGAAATTTTTCACCACTTTACGATTTTATGAAAAATGGGGTCAAAGTGCCGAAAAATAAATTCTTTTTTCAACATTTTGAAACATATTAGAAATCTGTAGTGGGAATTAAATTATGTTATATTAATGTACAATATATGCTTCCATATTTTGTTACTTATAATATGCTATGTTGAGGCGAAATTGAATGGATGAAATTGTGTTCGACTTTAGGTACACAAAAAAAAAACGTCATTTGATTCAAAGATAAAGTCATCAAAGAACCTTAGCTGTAAGTTGAATTTTGAGCCATTTACTTAGGGGCCGTCAGATTTGGTGAGTTCTGACGTGACCTCCCCCTCCATTCCGTGAGACTTGCCTTATAATTTTTAAATGAAATTTGCTATAGTAATGTATAGTTTCTGCATTAAATTAACTTAAAGGAGCGATCTCACCTGATTATTTCATAGTATTTGGCTACGAAAGTTTGAAGTTCAAAACTCACTCTTTCGTTTAATCCCAATTAAGAATATCTATCAGCTCGTATTTGTTTTATTTTATTGTGTGCGCAAAGCCAGTCTTTTTCAAAAGTAGCAGTCTCTCGAGAAATGAGGAAATCATCCAATTTGACAATCATTACAATTGAAAAATCTTTTTAAAAAACTGTATAGTTTTTGTACAACACAAAGAAATCAAATAATGCACAAATTCGCGTACAATGTGTGGCCGCTGTAACTTTCACACAAAATTTATACAAAAAGACCCGAAAATATCATATGAAAGTTAAAATATATATTATTTACGACTATAATTTTTTATAAATACTAACAGTCTTTCAATAGTTATGATATTCAATAAGGAAATTTTACAAAAAAGAAAAAAATTGTATTATTTTTTACAAGAATTTTTTGCCTGCAGTGCTATTTTTTACACATAAATTTTAAAAGGTTTTGTCAAAAATTTTAATAGTGGAAATCATGCAGCAACGAGCATCACTTGACAGTTCACCAAGTAAAATTTCTGAATTCATAGGAAACAGAAGCCAGAGAAAGCAGTGGTGCCGCATGTAATCGCGTATGTAATAAACTTGAATTCTACTTTTTCGCTATAATTATAGAGAAAGAATAAACTTCCTTTGTATGATAATGAAATTACATGTAAATAATATGTTATTAGAACAATATAGTTGTATTTTAAAAAAATTTAGTTATAAGTCTTGAAAAATCTTTAAATGTGGAGAAAAATTGGTAAGATTTTAAGAAAAAAAAAACACTTTGTTCGTTATGAATGCGTTAAAAATCTAAAGTTACGGTAAAACGATATGTCAGTTGTTAGGATATAATCTGAGCTTTCTTTATATTTTAACAAATTTATTGGTTTATAATGTGTTTTTAGAAAAAAATTTTAGTTTTTTGAAAAAAAATTGACATTAACTTAAAAAAGTCGATATATCCTGAGAAAAACGACAAAAATTGAAAATGTTCACATACAAATAGCATAGCTTAATATATTACCTTTCATATGACACAAACAGTTTTTAAATCAACCCAGGAATTCTCAAATTGTAACGATTTTTTAAAAAAATAATTAATAAAAACATAAACATAAGAAAACAAAACTTACCTATTCTGATATTTTGCTTTACTCAAAGAAACACTGCCAAAATTCCTAAGCAAATCTGTTGGAAATCATTGGAAAACACACACGCATAAAAAACGCAGCGACATTGTAGCAATAACAACACTTCTTCAAAAAAAAAAAAAAAAACAACAAAAACCGTTTGCACTTGCACTGGGTGTTCTGCCGACGTCGCCAATTTGAAGAGATTTTACATTTTATTTGCAATTTTATTGAAATTTTTTATTGATTTCACCACAACGATAATGCGAAGACACTAATTCACTAATTACTTTGCGAATATTGTTATAATATTTAATAAATATGCTCAGAAAGTAAAATTTAACTTCAAAAGCACGCACGCACGCACTTCGTAAATCGAATTAAAAACTAACGAGCTACCGTTGAATCGCGTTGCCAACTTCTTAATGAGAATTGCGGCTGTGGGATTTTAACGGCAAAGTAATTGTGGGATTTTTTTAAGGGTGAATATTGTTATATGTGTATTTTTTTTTTTTTTTACCATAATGGTTGAATTTTAATCACTGGGCGAACTCAAGTTACTTTGAAATCGTGTTTATTTAGTAGTAATAAGTTTCTTTCATATACATATAATGATACAATGTTAAATTGAAATAATACAAAAAGTATGAATGGTTAAGAAGTTTAAACATTTATAACTAAAAATTAAATATTTTTATTTAGAAAGAATGTTCCTATACATTACATTGTGACCAATATTTCAGTTGACAACCACGACTACGTTTGACAAAGCTAATTCGATATACTCAATTTTTACATACTTTTCCACATAAAGCTGAACAATTATCATGGAGTGCATCACAATTTCTTAGTTTATTTGCATAAATCCATGATTAGCTCCACAAAAAATTAATATATACATAAATGTTAAGTCACACGGTCTTGGTGGCCAATGAGCTCCACAAATGGAAAAATTAATGAGTTTTGTGTTAATTTCAAGACGAAATTTTAGGGAATTTTTTATATTTCTACATTTTGTAAAAATTGTTCATTTGTACAAGGACTTATGATGATTTGTGCAAATTTAGTGACTTAAAGAAAACAAATAAACCTATGTCAGATATCCCTATCGGACGCAATTCTTACTGAAAATATATCAAAACTATTGGAGGCTCTAAGTTATTATAAAAAATTTAACACTCAAATTTTTCCTAGGGAAAAAACCGCATGAAATCTGAACTCAATCTCTTGTAGTGTAAATCTACTTATAAACTACTATGAAACTTATATCATTGGAAAGGTACTGTTCCATAGATGTGCAGTAAAAAAATCAGGTGTATAAGATGCCGTTAAGGCAGGTAAAATAAAGTGAACATACTTACATGATTCCCCAATACAAAACGCATTAACGCCTAATGAAAACAAAAACGATGTCACGTCTGAAATACCTCACTGATTTTTATGAAATTTGATATGAAGATAGATTGAACCTTGAGTAAAAATATTTGTTTAGAGTGGGCGGTGTCTCGCCCCTAACAAGAAAAAACGTCTCCACGGCTAAACTAATGGACTGATAGTGATGAAATTTAGTTTGGATATAGATTGAACCCTTAAAAACATTTCTGAAAGTTCTATGTTCTTTTGGTGGGCGTGGCACTGCTACGAAGAGTAAAATCGTTTTTACTGCTAAGCTAACGGACCCATTTTTATGAAATTTGGTACAGAGGTAGATTGGATCTTGAGAAAAGGTATTCGGGTTAAAGTGGACGGTGCCACTCAATAGGAAAATATGTTTTCACAGCTAAACTAATGGACCGATTTTGGTGAAATTCGATATGGAGATAGATTGCACCCTAAGGAAGAGTAAGAGGTAAGGATAAAGAGCATGGTACAAAAATAGCTCTTTCCAGTATAGTTTTTCAATACTGAAAAGTATTTTTTGTTACTTTTATGCCCGCTTCATTAGAAAATATCTTTATAATTTGAGCTAGCTAATCTTAATTAAATGAGTATTATAACTGAATACTTTTGTAAAGCCGTGCTTTAAAGGGCCGTCCATTAACTTCGCATACATATTATGTATTTACAACTTTGAAAATTTATAAAGAATAAAATAAAATAGTGATTCCATTATCCGGGATGCGCTCGATCCCAACCATCACGGAAAGTCGAAGTTTAACTGATTTATTTTGAGTTACAGTTGCGATTTAACTTAATTTTGTTTAAAAATAAACGAAAAATATAGATGTGTTCTGCCTTGAATAAGAACGATATAGGGTCGGACTGAACGATAAAGAGATAACGGGACAATTTATGAGTCAAAATCAAATAGACCGCGTAATAGAAATTATGTAGGACTATTAGAAATTGAAAATTCTGCGTTGTTTTGCGCTCAAATGTAAATCAAATGTAATTCCAAAGATGAGGTGAGGTGAGGAGATCTAAAATTTAGTACCAACGGTCAAATTTCGACCTCAGGCGATACTAGTTTTAATAAAACCACATACAATCTGATGTTTTTCTCTTGTAGTGTAAATTTTCATATGATCTTTTCGGGTCTTTTTGCATAAAATTTTGAATGATAGTTACAGCGGCTACACATTAAACGCGAAATTGTGCATTAAATTTGTTCTGAAATTTGTTCTGAAAAGAGAAATTGCAGGAGATTCTGATTGAATTTCGTTAACATTATGAATCCGAAATTTTTCACCACTTCACGATTTTATGAAAAATGGGGTCAAAGTGCCGAAAAATATATTCTTTTTTCGACTTTTTGAAACATATTAGAAATCTGTAATGGAAATTAAATTATGTTATATTAATGTGCAATATATGCTTCCGTGTTTTGTTATTTATAACATGCTATGTTGAGGCGAAATTGAATGGATGAAATTGTGTTCGACTTTAGGTATACAAAAAAAAAAAACGTCATTTGATTCAAAGATAAAGCCATCAAAGAAACTTAGCTGTAAGTTGAATTTTGAGCAATTTACTTAGGGGCCGTTCATTAATTACGTGAGGTAAGATTTGATGAGCTCTGACGTGACCTTCCTCTCCATTCCGTGAGACTTGCCTTATAATTTTTAAATGAAATCTGCTATTGTAATGCATAGTTTCTGCATTAAATTAAATTAAAAGTGCGATCTCACCTGATTATTTCATAGTTTTTGGCTACGAAAGTTTGAAGTTCAAAACTCACTCTTTCGTTTAATCCCAATTAAGAATATCTATCAGCTCGTATTTGTTTTATTTTATTGTGTGCGCAAAGCCAGTCTTTTTCAAAAGTAGCAGTCTCTCGAGAAATGAGGAAATCATCCAATTTGACAATCATTACAATTGAAAAATCTTTTTAAAAAACTGTATAGTTTTTGTACAACACAAAGAAATCAAATAATGCACAAATTCGCATACAATGTGTGGCCGCTGTAACTTTCACACAAAATTTATACAAAAAAACCCGAAAATATCATATGAAAGTTACAATATACATATATTATTTACGACTATAATTTTTTATAAATACTAACAGTCTTTCAATAGTTATGATATTCAATAAGGACATTTTACAAAAAAGAAAAAAATCGTTTTATTTTTTACAAGAATTTTTTGCCTGCAGTGCTATTTTTTACATATAAATTTTAAAAAGTTATGTCAAAAATTTTAATAGTGGAAATCATGCTGCAACGGGCATCACTTGACAGTTCACCAACTAAAATTTCTGAATTCATAGGAAACAGAAGCCAGAGAAAGCAGTGGTGCCGCATGTAATCGCGTATGAAGTAAACTTGAATTCTACTTTTTCGCTATAACTATAGAGAAAGAATAAATTTCCTTTGTATGATAATGAAATTACATGTAAATAATATGTTATTAGAACAATATAGTTGTATTTTAAAAAAATTTAGTCATAAGTCTTGAAAAATCTTTAAATGTGGAGAAAAATTGGTAAAATTTTAAGCAAAAAAACACTTTGTTCGTTATGAATGCGTTAAAAATCTAAAGTTACTGTAAAACGATATGTCAGTTGATAGGATATAATCTGAGCTTTCTTTATATTTTAACAAATTTATTTGTTTATAATGTGTTTTTAGAAAAAAATTTTAGTTTTTTGAAAAAAAATTTGACATTAACTTAAAAAAGTCGTTATATCCTGAGGAAAACGACAAAAATTGAAAATTTTTACATACAAATAACATAGCTTAATAAATTACCTTTCATATGACACCAACAGTTTTTAAATCAACCCAGGAATTCTCAAATTATTACGATTTTTAAAAAAAAATTTAGCCACAATATCCAACTGCTAACTCAACTTTTCATTGCATTTTATTATTTTCTCTAAAATCCCTACACGCTCCAAAAGAGAAAAAAACAAAATAAGGTAGGGACGGCACCTTAAGCCAACATATGCCAAATAATTAATAAAAACATAAACATAAGAAAACAAAACTTACCTATTCTGATATTTTGCTTTACTCAAAGAAACACTGCCAAAATTCCTAAGCAAATCTGTTGGAAATCATTGAAAAACACACACGCATAAAAAACGCAGCGACATTGTAGCAATAACAACACTTCTTCAAAAAAAAAAAAAACAACAAAAACCGTTTGCACTTGCACTGGGTGTTCTGCCGACGTCGCCAATTTGAAGAGATTTTGCATTTTATTTGCAATTTTATTGAAATTTTTTATTGATTTCACCACAACGATCATGCGAAGACACTAATTTACTAATTACTTTGCGAATATTGTTATAATATTTAATAAATATGCTCAGAAAGTAAAATTTAACTTCAAAGGCTACCGCACGCACTTCGTAAATCGAATTAAAAACTAACGAGCTACCGTTGAATCGCGTTGCCAAATTCTTAATGAGAATTGCGGCTGTGGGATTTTAACGGCAAAGTAATTGTGGGATTTTTTTAAGGGTGAATATTGTTATATGTGTATTTTTTTTTTACCATAATGGTTGAATTTTAATCACTGGGCGAACCCAAGTTACTTCGAAATCGTGTTTATTTAGTAGTAATAAGTTTCTTGCATATATAATGATACAATGTTAAATTGAAATAATACAAAAAGTATGAATGGTTAAGAAGTTTAAATATTTATAACTAAAAATTAAATATTTTTATTTAGAAAGAATGTTCCTATACATTACATTGTGACCAATATTTCAGTTGACAACCACGACTACGTTTGACAAAGCTAATTCGATATACTCAATTTTTACATACTTTTCCACATAAAGCTGAACAATTATCATAGAGTGCATCACAATTTCTTAGTTTATTTGCATAAATCCATGATTAGCTCCACAAAAAATTAATATATACATAAATGTTAAGTCACACGGTCTTGGTGGCCAATGAGCTCCACAAATGGAAAAATTAATGAGTTTTGTGTTAATTTCAAGACGAAATTTTAGGGAATTTTTTATATTTCTACATTTTGTAAAAATTGTTCATTTGTACAAGGACTTATGATGATTTGTGCAAATTTAGTGACTAAAAGAACACAAATAAACATATGTCAGATATACCTATCGGACGCAATTCTTACTGAAAATATATCAAAACTATTGGAGGCTCTAAGTTATTATAAAAAATTTAAGACTCAGATTTTTCCTAGGGAAAAAGCCGCATGAAATCTGAACTCAATCTCTTGTAGTGTAAATCTACTTATAAACTACTATGAAACTTATATCATTGGAAAGGTACTGTTCCATAGATGTGCAGTAAAAAAATCAGGTGTATAAGATGCCGTTAAGGCAGGTAAAATAAAGTGAACATATTTACATGATTCCCCAATACAAAACGCATTAACGCCTAATGAAAAAAAAAAAAAAACGATGTCACGTCTGAAATACCTCACTGATTTTTATGAAATTTGATATGAAGATAGATTGAACCTTGAGTAAAAATATTTGTTTAGAGTGGGCGGTGTCTCGCCCCTTACAAGAAAAAACGTCTCCACGGCTAAACTAATGGACTGATAGTGATGAAATTTAGTTTGGATATAGATTGAACCCTTAAAAACATTTCTGAAAATTCTATGTTCTTTTGGTGGGCGTGGCACTGCTCCGAAGAGTAAAATCGTTTTTACTGCTAAGCTAACGGACCCATTTTTATGAAATTTGGTACAGAGGTAGATTGGATCTTGAGAAAAGGTATTCGGGTTAAAGTGGACGGTGCCACTCAATAGGAAAATATGTTTTCACAGCTAAACTAATGGACCGATTTTGGTGAAATTCGATATGGAAATAGATTGCACCCTAAGGAAGAGTAAGAGGTAAGGATAAAGAGCATGGTACAAAAATAGCTCTTTCCAGAATAGTTTTTCAATACTGAAAAGTATTTTTTGTTACTTTTATGCCCGCTTCATTAGAAAATATCTTTATAATTTGAGCTAGCTAATCTTAATTAAATGAGTATTATAACTGAATACTTTTGTAAAGCCGTGCTGTAAAGGGCCGTCCATTAACTTCGCATACATATTATGTATTTACAACTTTGAAAATTTATAAAGAATAAAATAAAATAGTGATTCCATTATCCGGGATGCGCTCGATCCCAACCATCACGGAAAGTCGAAGTTTAACTGATTTATTTTGAGTTACAGTTGCGATTTAACTTATTTTTGTTTAAAAATAAACGAAAAATATAGATGTGTTGTGCCTTGAATAAGAACGATATAGGGTCGGACTGAACGGTAAAGAGATAACGGGACAATTTATGAGTCAAAATCAAATAGACCGCGTAATAGAAATTATGAAGGACTATTAGAAATTGAAAATTCTGCGTTGTTTTGCGCTCAAATGTAAATCAAATGTAATTTCAAAGATGAGGTGAGGTGAGGAGATCTAAAATTTAGTACCAACGGTCAAATTTCGACCTCAGGCGATACTAGTTTTAATAAAACCACATACAATCTGATGTTTTTCTCTTGTAGTGTAAATTTTCATATGATCTTTTCGGGTCTTTTTGCATAAAATTTTGAATGATAGTTACAGCGGCTACACATTAAACGCGAAATTGTGCATTAAATTTGTTCTGAAATTTGATATTAAATATTTCTTCAGGAATTATGCCCAAAAAATTTTTGGAGTTAAAAAGCTGATATAAAAAAGAGCAATTTTTGTCATCGCTTCCAAAAATAAAACTTATGGTGTCGATTACTTTAGCCAGGAAAACATATTTTCCTGTTAGGGGCGTAATACCACCCACTTAAAAGCAAATACTTTTCCTCAATTCAATGAATTCCATCGAAATCGGTCGATTAGTTTATTTGTGAAAACATATTTTCCTATTAGGGGCGTGGCACCAACCACTTAAAAACAAGTACATTTCTTCAACAATCAGTCCATTTCTATACCAAACAAAATCGGTGCGTTACCTAACAAGTGAAAAACTATTTTTTCTGTGGCGTGGCACCACCTACTAAAAACAAATATCTATACTCAGGATTTAATATGTCCCCGTACCAAATTTCATTGAAATCGTTGTTGCGACTCAGCCGTGACAGTGTTTTCCTCATTAAAAGCAGTGCCGTGCCCCCTTTATTCATTTAAAGTTTTTGATAGCGTTTTTTAGGGTTCAGTCAATGCTTAAAACAAATTTCATCAAAATCAGTCTATTAATTCAGCCGTGGGACTGTATTGTAAGAGGCGTGACTATTAGAAAAAAATTAGATTCTATACCATCAGTCTTAACAACCTTTCCAACAAAAGAAATTTTAGCGATTAGGTTGAGTTATGTTAAAAGAGATGGGATCGTTTAACAACTGCCTATTTATATCTAGATGTTTTTATAAATTTGTTTTATAAGCTAAGTGGTGGTTAAATTACATATAAAAATATTTCCGCTTAAATAAATCCCACACTTACTTTGCCATTAAAATCCCACAGCCGCAATTCTGATTACGAAGTTGGCAACGCGATTCAACGGTAGCTCGTTAGTTTTCAATTCGATTTACGAAGTGCGTGTGGTTGCGTTTGGAGTTAAACTTTTACTTTCTAAGCATTTTTATTAAATATTATAACAATTTTCGTTAAATATTTAGTGAATTAGTGTCTTCGCGTGTTCGTTGTGGTAAATTCAATAAAATATTTCAATAAAATTGCAAAGAAAATGCGAAATCTCTTCAAAGTGGCGACGTCGGCAGAGTGAGCACCCAGTGCAGTGTTTTTGTTGTTTTTTCTCTTGTTGTAAATTCAACGTGTTTTTATATTGGAAATATCAATTATTTGTTTTCATTTTTTTACTTAAGTTAGAAGTGCTTAATATCAAATTAGGTTTTTAAACATTTCGTGAGTGTTTGTTTTATTTGTGCAAACTATTTTTTGTAGTGAAGAAGTGTTGTTGTTGCTACGCTGCTGCTGCACTTTTTATGTGAGTGTGTTCCAATGCTTTCCAACAGTTTTGCTTAGGAGTTTTGGCTGTGTTTCTTTGAGTAAAGCAAAAGAGCAGGATAGGTAAGTTTTATTATGATTATTTTATATTTTATTAATTATTTGGCATAAGTTGGCTTAAGGCGCCACCCCTATTTAATTTTGTTATTTTTTTTTTTGGAGCCTGTAGGTATTCTAGAGAAAACAATAAAATGCAATGAAAAGTTGGGTTAGCCGTTGGAAATTGTGACTAAAGTTTTATTAAAAAATCGTTCTAATTTGAGAATCCCTAGATTGATTAAAAAAATATTGGTATCATATGAAAAGTAATTTATTAAGCTATGTTATTTGCATGTTAATATTTTCAACCTATGCCGTATTTCTCAATATATAACGATTTTTCTAAGTTTAAGACTTAATTTTTTTTTAAAAACCTTAATATTTTTCTAAAAACATATGATGAACATATAATTTTATTGGCATATAAAAAAAGCTTGGGGTATATTTTATCTATCGACATAAAATTTTGGTCAGTATTTTATGTTCTAAGTCCATTCATATCGAAAAAAAATGTTTTTGTTTTTATTTGCTCCGATAAATTCTTTAAGTCTAATAATAATGATAATTTTTAAAATATTTCTCATAATTTATAAAGGTTTTCAACCCCAAATCATTTATTTTTTTCGACCAAAAAGAGGGGATTCTTACCAACCCCAAAAAGACATTTAATTTTTCGATTAAAAAATGGGACTTTTTTTTACAAGTATCCATATAATGACATTCGTAATGCATATTTAATATGTACTTGCTGATTATTAATAAAAAATAAAAAAATAATAGTGTACTCCACTTCCGAAAAATGTACCAATCCATTTATCGACAACGCTGCTGCCACCAACAACACTTACAAAGATGCCCATTAGGGTAACGCTGCACATCATTCGAATTGCGCTTGTAAATTTTGTGCAACTATGTGAATTACATAGTGAATTTATTTATTTATTTACGAGCAGCTCAACTCAAGTGCTATTTATTTGTAGCAAATGCTTTGGCACCGCTGCTGCAACCAATTCACGTTAGGAAGACGATTAAGTTGATGTTGACTGGTACTGTGACGATAAAGGTGATTGTGACTATATGAAATGCGACCAACTATGAGTGCTTTATGGAAGACCATCAATTTGGAGGCAAAATACCTACACAGCGTCGATGAGATGAGTTACAATTTGGCACACACACGGCACAGCAGAGCCACATTAAATGAATGCTTGATTTTATTTTGGGATGAATGGATGGATTGCCAGTGCTTAAGCAATCGTCAGGTTTTGTTTATTTGTTTATTGGTAAAACAGTCGGTGCTATGTTTGGTCTGTTTGTTTATTTGCTCACTTGGTTATTTGCTTTGCTTTGCTTTGGTTCTCTGTCGAAATGTTGCACAGAGAAAAATGTTTGTTTTATTTTAATCTTTTCATTTTTTTAAATGTTTGTTTGCGTCGAAGTTTTTAACTGGCAAGGCATCCTTTCTAAGTCTTTTTCAATCAAAAATTTTCTTGATTTCAAGGTTTATTTGTGCTCGCTAAGTCAGACTGGTCGGTTAGGACTTCGGAGAGATTTCTTCGAAAGTTTTATAAAATTGGAGGACGGATTATTTTATGTTTGGGATGACTTCATTCATTCGATAATATCCGATATTTCAAGTATTCTTCAATTAGAAAAATTAAACGAATCTGAGTCTGTTGTACGAAATTTTGTAAAATATTTGAGTGGGGCTCTGCAGAAGGATTTTCACTTACGCTCAACGGCTGCTTTGGTCATCAGTGAAATGTTCCACATGCCATACCGAAGCTGATTCTCCATCCATTTGTTTTTGATGTTTCATATCTACTTTATCAGTTTTAAGTTTTTGGATACCAAAACGTAATACCTTTTCAAAACTAATCCTGAATAAAAAGATAGTTTGGTCTATGTTTACAGACCTTCTATAAAAATTAAGAATGAAAATAAAAAATCGTTCAAGTTAACAACAAGTCCAAAGTTAATATTTTGGAGATTTTTGTACGTACACTCTAACTTATAAAGCTGTCACTACACTTTAAAATCAAGCTGTCATTTTTAAAGTTTCACACAAACGAGTACATTTTGAAATAAAATTTATAACATAAAAGAGAACACATAAGACAGACACGCACTTCAGCTGCACGATGCAGAGGTAGTAGGTTCACTTGCATTTCGCACTTGACAGCACTAAAGTGTGAAACTTGAGCTTGAGTTGAGGATCATTAGAGAGAAAGAAAAATAAATGATGCCGACTTGTTAAGAGGCGACAACCTTAAGATCGGCGGCATGAATTAACAAGTTTCTTAAGGGTTTCAATTCTGTTGTTTGCATTGCTAAATGACACGACAGTTGAACAACTTCTTGGATAAAAAAAAAACTACAACTGACAACTGACATATGTTAATGAGTTGTTTGTTGTTGGTTATGTGTGCAAAGAAAATGGAGTAAAGCCAAAAAAAAAAAGGAATTCGAGCGATCAATTAATACAACACAAACCATCTTTCATTTTGAGTTTTTTTTTTATTTGCATAATACTTTTTTTCCTTTTTTTGTACAATTGACAGCTTAAATGACTTTTGCGTGATCATCATTAACATTTTGACACTTGACAGCTACTACTTGACATTTTGGATAGTCAAAGATATCGAGAGCGAAACAAACATGAAAGAAAGAGAAACAGAAATTTATAAAAAAGCTTTTGCATGGAGCTGAGTTAAATATTTTTTTAAAATATATTTTAATATACAGTTGTTTTCATTCGGAAAATACGAGTATTACTATGTTGTTCAGGTTACGGCCGACCTCATTAACTCTCGCCAGGCGCCTCTGCTTTGCGCGTGCCTTCTCAAATCGTTTATGCCAAGCGCGGTTAGGTCATCCTCAGCTTAGTTTATCCACCTGAGGCATGGTTTCCCTCTTCGTCGTTGATCGGGGACCTTCCCTTCAAATACCTTTTTCGCTGGAGCTTCTTTATCCATACGATGGACATGACACGCGTCAGCGTAGTCGTTGTATTGTTATACGCTTAACTATGTCAATGTCATCTTGATCAAAAGCCTACATGGGTAGAAGTATAAGTTATGAACATTTTAAAAAATACGAAATATAAAAAATTAAATACGCGGCATATTTATAAAGGCTTATTAGGATTTGACCCACCACCTTGCCACATTACACATTACACTAAATTTTCATCCAATTTCATAGAAACCAAATGTACTTACAAAAACTGTTTATTTAAATTGGGTGATACAAAAAATACCAATTGGTATTCTTACCCCAGTTCTGCAATTTTTTGCTGGAATACATCGGTCGTATCGAACTCCAAGAAAAATTGGTGTATGAATGGTAAATGTCCGGCTATTTCAGAAATTTTTCAACTGCTAATAGACCCTGGGCTTTAACATGAAATTCCGAGCTTGACCGGGTTATTCTCTGCCTATGACATTCGAATGTATTTGCTTACATATAAAGTCACGATCTAGAACTCTCTTTCGAAATAAAACACAGTAATGTCATAAGTGAATAAGCTTTAATATAATTATGAAATATTTCATAACCTATCGTATCGTTGTCGAGATATCAAAGTTTTTCTAAAGATTTAACAATTTTTTACTTTTCCGACAAAACAGGTTTTATGTGGGGGAAAATAATTAGGCAAAATTCTTAATGAAAGAAAGTAAACTTAAACTGAGAAAATTTTAGGAAATTCTTTATATCTCAAAATATAAATCTGATGTGAACTTTCATAGACTATTACAATTGGTGATTAAACTATTTTGCATGTGAAACCAATATTTTCGATATATATTATAAGGATTCTAACATGTTCCAGACTATATCTTATTAATTTTGAAAAAACAAGAGCCGTCAATGAAATAAAGTTTCTTAAAATACTTTCTCAAATGAATTTCAGAAGTTTTTTGAGTACATATACGGTTTACATCAGTTTTTTTAACTATTTTTATCCCAATTTTATGTCCAATTTTATCCAAATGTTGTAGAATAGAAACTCTTTCCCATTTTCTAGTGCTCTAAAAACTTTCTGAAACATAACTTTCATAAATACTCTAAACTCTGAAGCCAACTTTCATAAAAACTCGTTTGTGCAGACAAAAAAAAAAAAATGTTCGGAAATAGTTGGGTTCTTTATCGTGCAACTTTTTTGTCGTGCAAATATTTTCTTTATTAAATTTTGTTCCACTTTTTTGTCGTTTAACCTTCTGTAGTCCAACTTTTTTATCTGCCAACTTTTTTGTCATTCAACCTTTTTTGTCGTCCAAGTTTTTTTGTTGCTCATACTTATTCGATGTTTAACTTTTTGGTCATTCAACTTTTTTGCTGTCCAATTTTGTATCGTGCTATGTTTTGTTGTTCTATTTTTGTTATCGTACGATTTGAAGTATCAAATGACAATTTTTTGATTTTTAATATATCGGTATGAAAATCTCTTTTCATATGAGTCTGGGCGGCTCTCAGGGATGAGTAGACAAAAAATATTTTTAGTAAGACACGTGTTACACAAACTTTATATAATGACGTGTGCACGAACTTAAGTAATTTCACGTGTACAAGAACATTATACACATTTGGTTAGTGTTTTAGATATGCATTTTTTTGAGAATAGTTTTCAAACTGATATTTGAAATACTTTGACATACATATGTGTCTCTATATCTTAAGTCATATACTCGTACAAATGTATGTACTTTTGATAGTAAGGGCTTTATTGGGTTGTATTCCTGCAGTCAATTATCAATTTTTCCTGATTATAAAATAATATTACAACAATATATGCATACCGGAAATCTTATTACATCATATCACCAACATGAAAATTTAAATATTGCCATCGTCAGCGCATTTCGATTATAATGAAAACATCATGATCAACAACAACAAAAACAAAAATAAATTCATTCAGTGCAACAACAAAAACAACATTAATAAAAATTAAAACAACAACATTTTTTAAGTCACTCAAAAAATCTGTTTACAAACAAATTTAATTGATCATACAAAGATCAAAAAGAAGATCAAAGCCAAAAAAACACAAGTAACAACAGCGGCGAGCAACATGCAGCACGATGTGTTGCAATGCGCAACATTGTTTAGGGAACAAGTTGCGACTTTTGTATGTTAGAATGTATGTATGTGTGTGCATATGAGTGTGAACAAATTAAGATTCATTGTTGTTTTTACAATGTTTTGATTGGCATCACTCAATGAGCTTACATTGTTGCTGTTGTTGTTAAGCTTGCAGTAAATACAATTAATCAAAGCATACAAGCAGAAGCAGCTACAGCAACAAAGGAGCTTTATTGCATGCGGGTTTTTTTAATTGTCGATGTTGTTGTTTCGCTCTGCTGCTGCTGCTGCTGCTGACATGCAACAATTGTAACCTAAATAAATGCGCGGCATTCATTCACTCACTGCAGTGAATTGAAGTGAATTGATTGTGAATGCATCATGATGTGTTAATTGTGCTATTGACAATGTGTTGTTAGATGCAATCACAACAGTGTTATGCTGCTGTTGTAGTTGATGATGATGGTGATCTTTTTGTAAGCAATCAAATCATTGTTGCTTTCTTTGTACAAAAAAAATATTACTGCGTTAGTAAAATTAGCTTAGTTTGAAGAGCGCCACTTAAAGTGTTGATGATTTGTTGGTGTTGCAACATTGTTTGAATATCTTATAGTAGTCACATAAGTTTTCAAAAATCAATGGAGATTTTCGTCCCACTTATTCTACTTTGAGAGTAAAATAGTCTAGATAACATGGTCTTAGATTTAATAATGCCATACATATACAGTGGTACACATTCGTTTAAACGCACTTCAGTATTTCAAGATTTTTTTTGTTTTACTATCGAAATTTTCCTATTTGGCAACTTCTGTAATACTAAACACATCTCCAAGTTAACTGGTCTTATAACGGTAAAACTATTTTTTGTTGTTGCTTTTTCCTGTTAAGATAGAAACCATTTTCTGAAAATTGAGCTAAAATGATCGACGCATTCGTTTAAACGCAGCAAGTTTCTTTGGAGATATACCAAAAAATAAAATTGTTAAAAATATTTTTGTGCATTTCGCGAAGTGAATTGGTAAGTAAACAATGTAGTAAAAGTAAAGTAGCGCCTTTAATAAAATTTATTTTGTTGTATTTAGAGCATCAACAAAATGCCTAAGGCAAAATATTTGACTGGCGCAGAAAAAATGTTTATTGCATCATATCACGAAAGTGGTTATTCTAATCGGAAAATCGGGCGTCTAATTAATAAATCTGAGGTTGTTGTTCGCAATTTTTTTCAAAAAGGAAAAAACTATGGAGTCAAGAAGCCCACAAAAGGCAACCGAAAATTGACGAAGAGGCAAATAGGTACCATAAAAATTGAAGCAACAAAAAATAAACTAAACGCCACTCAAATACAAAGGAAACATGACTTTCCTGTAACGAAAAACCATATTTCGCGGATCCTGAGGTCAACGTCTTACATAAAATGGAAGAAGCCGCAATGCAAGCCATCACTTCGACCACATCACATAAGCGCTAGACTAGAATTCGCTCGTAAATACATGCATTGGACAACGGAATGGAATAAAATTATATTTTCTGATGAGAAGAAGTTCAATCTGGATGGTCCTGATTCCATGAGTTGCTATTGGCATGATCTACTCGACCAAAATGTTCATATGTCCAAGAGAAATTTCGGTGGCGGAAGTGTCATGGTTTGGGCTGCGTTCTCTGCGGAAGGAAAATCAAAGCTTTGTTTTATTCCACCAAAAATGAGTTCTATCATGTACACTGAAATGTTGGAAGACGTGCTCATAGATTTATGGAGGAAAAAATGGACGATGATTGGCATTTTTCAGCAGGACAATGCATCGATACATGTATCTAATGCATCTAAAGAGTGGTTTAGGCAGCACAGGATCCCACTTTTGGAATGACCAGCTTGCAGTCCCGAGCTGAATCCAATAGAGAATCTATGGGGCATCATGGTTCGTAAGATTTACAAAGAAAAACCACAAAATCGAAATTTCCTTACCGTTATGGACCTTAAGCTAAAAATAAAAGAAGTTTGGGCTGAAATTGAACCACAACTGCTTACAAATTTGGTGAATTCACTGCCAAATAGAATTTATGAAGTAATTCAAAAAAATGGGAAGTCTACAAAATATTAATTTTAAGTTATTCACTTTTTTTGGTAGTGCGTTTAAACGAATGCTCCATATGAGATTTGAGTTTTTAGAAACAATTTTGTTAAAAATGAAATGTCTACATATTTGTTAAGTTTTTTTTCATTGATTCTAGTAACTTAAGAATAAACCTTGAAAATTATTCAAGAAATCCAATTCAAGTTGCCCGCTTTTATTTTTTAACAAGGTTTAGCTCAAAAATGCAAGTGCGTTTAAACGAATGTGTACAACTGTAGAAACCGGTATAGCAGAAAAATACTCTGAAAATAAACAATAGCACAAAAAATCAAAAATTGTCTGAGACGAAAACGAAAATTTAGCCCAAGATCAATGGAAAAATAACTATTTAAGGAAAAATATAAAATTATTCACAAAAAAAAAAAAAAAAAAGATTCGATAAAATTTGAACGTTTTTGATCGCAACAGTCAGAAAAATGTCGAATTTTATTCAAAAAACATCACTGAAGCCGATTAAAATCTATGGGAATCGACAAGTATACAAGTCTACTTTTCGAAAAAAAAAGTCTAAAATAGTACGGAATATGAAAGATGCAATCGAATCGAATAACATTGAGAAGTATGGGAAAAGTATAATAATATCGAAAAGTATCGAATAACAAAAAAAATTCTGTAACCATCGTTTAGTATCGCAAAACGTCGGAAAAATTGACAAAAGCTGAGGAGTATCAAATAATAGTAGAAAAGTATCGCAAATCAGCGAAAAAGTTAAAAATTTTCTAAAAAAGTCGTTAAACCGGTACAACCTAAATGTATTGAAAAACATTGAAAACTATCGTATGGCATCAAAACAACATTTAAGTTGGAATTGCTTCGAATAGTAAAGAAAAATCTCGACAGAGCCACTCTTGTAAAAAATTTCATTAAAATTCGATGATACCGTGCTTTGGCTTATTATGGGCTGATAAAGGGCTCGTTAGGCGAAGCGACGTAACTTCGTTGCTGAAAGCTGCTTAAAAATTATTTGCTGAAAAAAAAATGTGTTTAATAATTTTTCTTCTAAAACATAAAATTTCTATTGAGGATAGAACTATACAGCATAGCAAACCAAAGGACGTCAAGTTAACCTTTTGAGTATCATAAACTTCTACTTGACAGTTGGTAACATTAAGAGACATCACATTACGGGCGCATTGTCGGCCCTTTAAGCTTCATGCGTACTCTGTGCTTTTTTTTCACTCTTCGTGAGTGTCGTTATTTGACGTTTTACTCTTTTGCACTTATACCGCTGTGACGTGATATGCTATCGCAATAGCAACACCAATACATACAAGTAAAAATAACGTCAATAACAACATTTCATTTCCTTTCGTTTCAATTTTTCAGCTGTCTGTTGAAATGTCAGTTTCGAAATGTCGGTCTGTCTATTTGTCCCTGTGCTGCTTACTCATTTGCTATCTAAAAGGCGGCCATATGAGTATCATCAAAAATGATTGCCTGCCTGCGTGCTTGTAAGCACACTTTAAAATTTTTACACTCTCATTGCTTTTGTTGTTGTTATAACTGTCAGTGATGCCAAAACGTCAAAAACGAAAAAAAAACGCCAAATCACGCTCTTCATTTTCGAAGCGCACCAAATTTAAAATAATCATAATCACAGCAACAACAACAATAGCAACAGCAATAACAAAGAGAGCGGCAAACTCATTTTAATGGCCCTCGTCAGTTTTGTGTCAAAATAAATGAAGAAAAGTGACATTTTAATCAAAGCGTTTTGTGTGTCTGTCATTCGCTGTCTGACTTTGCTGAATGCTCTTAAGTTTTCAATGCGCTGTTGTTGTTGCTGTTGGTGTTGTATGTGCGTACTGTTCTTCCTCAGTTTAGCTAGTTGGTCTGTCTGTCTGCCAGTCCGTCCATCCCCACAGCGCTGTCTATCTAAATTTTCTAACTGTCTGTTTAGCTGTCTAACTCTACTTCTTCTTATCGCTGTCGGTTTTTGTTCAAACGGAAAGGTAGTGATGTTGAAATCATTTTCAATAACCTGATAATTCAATTTATGGCAACAAAAAAACCACTTGACCTATTCGTCATTTTATTTCATCATATCAAAATTGATATTTTATTTAATTGATGAGAATCAAACGGTTTCACAATTGTCGAACCAACCATACGGAGCTTAGCTTCGATGGATCCTCATCAGAGCTTGGCGTCGTAATTCATGTAGTAGGTAATTATCCAAGAGAGATATTGTTCTTGCAAACTCACCCAGGAAGGTTCTAGCGGGAAAATCACAAGGTCCACAAATTTCGAGAATTTTGCCACACATTCATCTTAAATTCTACCAAAAAAAAAAAAAAAGTTTTGAAAAGTGACCGTGTTTGCTCATCAATTTACTTGCAGGACCTCAGGATAGCGTCAAATTATTTTCTCTAATAAATGGCTTTTATACTCATTATTCAAAACAAAGCCAGTTAGTTGACTTTGCTAATTTTGAAAGCTGAAGTTATCATTTTGCAAATAAGTCTTCTCATTATTAATACATCCAGAGTGATATTTTGAGCTCATTCAAATGATCTTGGGATTATTTTTAGTCGGTGTATGCCCGTCAAAATCTTAGTTTATCTGTAGAGATCTTTATTAAAAATTAATTTTCATCATATCTCAATCTGACTGCTCATTATATGCAAAGAAGTAGGCAGTTTGCTTGCGGCTAGATTTCGATTGAGACATCTACAAACTGCACGTTCTTAGGAGAATTAATACTCGGTGGTATTAAAGCAGTTTCTGTTCCAATGAAGAAGTCATCTGATCCATAGTAGCAGCTAGTTCTCTGCGACCCTGTTTGAACATATTTTAATGTATGTTGCTTATCTGCCTAAAAGGATTTTCTGGGAACACTGCTCTCACCTCATTGATGAAATGTCCTGTCTTATTTTTTAGAGTGTAACTGGCACCAAAACCAGGCTCTATCCCTGCTAGGTTTTCTTTTGCAGTCCCATTTTTTAGTTGATCACATCATTTAGTTAGTTCAGAAAGCAAGACCTAGGATATTCTCCAAATGGCTTCTAACGAACACGTCAACGTTGTTATAATTTCCTTTTAACTTCTATGTTACAAAATCATATGAAAATAAAATACCAAAATTCACATGCATGATAATGCACCTCCCACAATGCCATTTTGATGCGTCAATTTCTAGCGAAAAATCTTAACAACCCGTCGTATTCGCCTGATTTAGCACCGTGTGACTTCTTTCTATTCTCGAAACTGAAATAAGTGCTCAAATGTGGTTTTTTTGATGGCAATGATATCGTCAACTCTGCAGATGTGCGACAGCTGGAGTCAATAGTGGTTGACGACATGTCCCACTCATTTTAAAGGAAAATACTTTGAAAAATATATGAAAAGCTTTGAAAAATATCGAAAGCCTAGGTGGAAATTGTCGAACTGTGTATGCTAAAAATAAATATGGGATGCATTAAGCAGAAGAGTACAGACCCGTTATCATTAACCTCTTCAAGTGTCAATACGATGGTTTCATATATAGAGGTGGTGTATTGCATAATGGAAAACTACAAAGCCTTTCGAGTTAAGGTCAGATGTGCCTAATGTTGCCGTTCTTGTTTCTGATAGTACTGGACGATGTCGTTAGCGGAGCTGTAGACTCTTTAGATCATAGCATTCTCTGAACCTTCTGCAAGCATCTAGAAGACATTGCTTATTCTGCTGACATTTGTCTCCTCACCAAGTAGTCCGGTATGGATACAAAACTCACTGCTGTCAGATCTTCTTCGGAAGAAATAAATCTTAAAGCAAAAGTTAAGTCTATCCTCCCAACTAATGACAGCAGTACTTCCAAGATTGGTGAGTCAAGGATAGAAGAATTGGATAGCCTACTTATGTGAGAAGCGGTAAAACAAATAACGGCAAGGTCAATAAGGATATCTATGCTGAAATAGACAAAGCGAAATTCTTATTCGCTCAGCTTAGCAGTGTCTTTACTGAACTCTGATAATTAGGTGGCCTAAGACCAACTTCAACTAAAAATTACTCAGCAGATGCTGGCAAAATTCGACTTCCATTCAAATCAATTGGCGGAATTGGAGATCTATTGGACACACGTTGCAGAAATCACACATTGAAGTCTGCCGGCAAGCATTGGAATGAAGAGTGGCGTGAATTTAATGCAGTTGCTATTGATTTTGACGTAAGATAAATTTTTTGGAAGCTTTATTGTCCATAAGAAGATTGGGAACATGAAATTTGTTGTCACGTAAAGCCTTCGAATGTAATTTGGCTGGCTTTGCCAATATGTGTAATCAGTTAAGAACGATCTGAATCCTGAATCCAATTGCTCATCACCAGAGGTGCGAACTACCACAAGCAACGATAAGCATGTGTTGATGATTCTGTGTACGTGCACGCTTTTTGACGCTCTTTAAGCGCCGTTTCATTCTCATTTTTACGCTCTTTGAGCGCCTGCTCGTTCTCTGGGCAGCACCGCTCATCACTGTTAGTGGTATCGCGATGGCTCAGTATAGACATATGCTTCAAATTTGCGATAAATTTATTAGATTACTTTGAGCTTAGTTTAAGTAAGCATTGAAATTGCAAGAAGTTTTTTCAAGATATATTCTAAACTAAAATAGTTTAGTATTTTAATATTTCAAAATGTAAGAATAAATACTTATGGCATTGAGCAGGATTTCTTATTAAGCGACCTCAAAGTTAGCATGACTTTCGTTTATTTTATGAATGAACCTCTCAAAAAGAACCGATTTCTCTAAATAACGGCACCCTACGACTAAGTTTTTGTATGAAATAGCGAGCAGTAGTAGAAGAAAATTGAAATTTTTTTATTTTTTGAAGTTGGCATGTTGTGTCTGTTTCTCTCTTGCGCTTCTTTACGTGTTGTTTCTTTGTTTTTTTTTTCTTCCTAAGGTTTTCTGTATGATTTTCAAGTTCTTCGAAATGACACTCGTATATTACGAGTTATGAAATGTGCGCTCTCAACTGTTGCTGACAGTTGACATCTTACTGACAGTTATGGAAATTGCTTTTATCTAAGCGGAGGATTAGGAAGGCAACATGCGATGTATGCGTTTATTCAAGGAAGAAGGCATTAAATCAACGCTTTTAAGTAGTGACAAATTGATTGCGTGAGTAGATAATTTTAAATGCTGGGTGGCATACAGTTGAGTAATGACTTCGAATTGAATGTTGAAATTAATTTATTTGATTTATTCATTGACAATACATTTGGTCTCTTCATATCGTAGATAATTAAGATTTTGATTACAATCATATCTCACTGCATATCTCACAAGTGTATTCTAAGCTTTTAAGTCTAGATACATTTAATTTGCTATGATGTCTTCTTTTCATAGATAATCATGTCATTTAAATCTTTAGTGCAACATAAAATCGTAACAATACGAGTTCTGCTACTCCTATGTATATGTATAGTATACCACATAAAACGTCTCAATTTAAAAAGGGACAACAATATCCATACTGACGCTTTTAATGGCACATAAATTTTCTTATCGTAAAGTGTTTACTATAACAACTTTATAGCTACTTTTAACAGCACAGCAACAAAATTAAAGCAACCAGATACAATTGACATAACAACTGCGCGTTGCAATCAAAGTAGGAAAAATTCACAGCTAAAGGACTTAATTTTTATGAGGTTTTCCTATTTTTATGCGGTCTAAAACATAGGCAAAATATGTTTATATTTCGAAGACGCAACCAACTTTAATGGCTCTTTAGGAAGTTAATGTTAAACTTATGACGCATTCCAAGCAAATTGACATTTTATTTAGCGAACATTTTAGCAGGATGCCACAAATATCGCTATGTCACTCTTTGTACACTGAAATTAATTTTAGCAGTAATATTCATCAATGCTTGGAGTACTTTTCATATTTTGGTTTTAGTTCTGTAATAGAGTAGATTGATTAGTTTCCTCGAGAAACGTCACTTTAAGCAATACATAGTCTTCGCAGCTGCCTTTGGTTATTTTATAGTACTCAATTAGGTTCGGTTGGTTTAGATTAAGCAAGTAGCTTTACCATCAAATGGCAAGAGTATTTAGATACCTTAAAGACCTACTTTAATGTCGTAAAGTGTCAGCCTCTAAAAGTGCATTTGCCACCATACCAAGGTCGTCGAATGCTGTGTCACTAAGTTATCGATGATATTTACTTTGAAGTTCGCGAAATTGATAGATGAAGTGTTACATGGATTCCACTCTTTTACCTCTGAATGTTCTGAATTATTCTCAATCGAGTAATCTGCGATTTTCAGTTGATCTGTCAATTTCACTGCTACCACTTAGAGCTGAAACAACAGAACGAATGATTTTTCTGTTGAACCGCAGAATAATATTTATACTCTCTTGGTTCAAAGTCAACCAACTAGATGTGACAGACCATTTTAGTTATCCCTTGCCCGGGCATTCAATTCTGACTTGAACTATTGCAGTGCCGCATGTGAAGGTAAGCTTGCTGGTGCCATACTGTCACAATTGACAGTGTAGTATTGGGGTAAGTGGATCATTATTACTAAGTACTGCTTAAGTAGGCAAGTCTATTAAGAAAAATATGAAGCAGAGGCAATGTCGATTTAAGACCTACTTGATGTGTCTCTGGGACTCATGCTAAGAATGATAAAATAAGCCTTTTTCCGAGATGCTTCCTTTTATGTTTGAGCTACATGATTGATATGTTTAGTGCGTGATGTGCACTACTTCTTTCAGATCGTTCGATCACTTGCACAAAGGTTGTTCATCCTACTTGCTTTCCTCTGAGTTTTGGTTGAAGCTTAAAATCAATGACGACGCCTATGTACTTAGCTTCATTCGATAGTCTAAGCAGTTTTACCTTTTTTCTACACGTGAATAATATGTCCAACCGACCTTATGTGGCCAGAGTATAACGTACATCAGGACTCCTCAAACGGTCATATTCGGTACGGAGACGTCTAGCAGAAATAGATACATTATCGATTTTCAACCAGGTTTCAATATAAATCTATAGGAGTTTTGTCAAGTATGACAAAAAAACGACACTTTTTCGAGTTGCTCCTGACGTGTGAAGGCGATGTGGGTCAGCATTATGCAAAAATCTGCAATGTATGTTTAGTGGATGTTGTGATGAAGTGACACCACTTATTTCAGAAAGTCCATTTATAAACTCAAATGAATGGTTTGATAATTCCTTTTTATGAGTTTCTATTCCAACAAAGCTTATAAACTTGAATGACGCCTATGTTCCTGGCTTAATTTAATAGATCTTGAAACTTCCAACGTGAACTTTCAACGTGAAAATCCAAGCTTAATTTTACTAACATAAAAGCCTTTATTCAGACGGTACCTCTACCATGAATTTAGCTATAATTAATAATAGATCTCCAGCAACTCAATATCACCACATATTCCGAGCATATGCTTTACATCAAAGTCAGAATGCGACTAAGCACAATCTCATCCTAGAAACTCCAGCTTACATTTTGTGATTTATTGACTATTCAATGAAACATGTTGTTTATTCATTAGCTTATTATATCGTAGAAGCTTTATACATCGCTTATATCTTGACATAACTATAGTCGCCATCTATTTGGAGGAAGCCGAATTTCACAAAGTTTCTGTGGCTAATACTTGGCTTTCTCTATTTCTCTGACGTAATATAGTGTCAACGGGTTGGGGTACGAAAAGTGTATTTCATCGAGCTCACACCATGAAGAGCTCAAGTTTTCTTTGTATCTCATTTATAGAAAGAAACTTTTATTTTTTTATTTGGGACTCTGAGGTTTCGCGTAGACGCTGATTTTTCAAAGCATTCTGATTTGGATAAATGTCTCTGCAAATATTGAGCGAAGGTACCACCTTTGCCGCACCGCTGAGAAAAGCACTTCGATGACCATCAGGTGTTCAATTTCTTGGTTTACGACTGTAATATCCAGGCTTGTCAGAGTACTCTGATGACACCAGAACATGAAGTAATAGAGGGATAATTAATGCTCTCTCGAATTAAAATTGTCAAAATGTAAAAAGCAAATTTTACATTCAACAACCACAGTTGGAGATGAGCATCTTCTCCCATAACTTTCATTTTTGTTTCCGATATGGTGAGTGTTTAAGTTCAGGCTGTAGTTTTCCGAGTCTTCAATATTCCTTGCTTTCTTGCGCGTATTTTTTAAGACCAGCTGATCAGATGATATTTAAGAAGGGCTTCTCTTAAGGTCCTAAAAGGCTGCTAAATGGAAGTGTGATGTTGGTTTCTTCTCCAATGCGTGTAGCATGCATTAGAAAATCAGAATTTTTAATTTCACTCAGTCTGGCTTCTTTGGTTTTCAGTATTTGTTACTGAAATGTTTTCGACAGTGAGCTGAGAAGGAGAAGTTCATGAATATTTCACTTGCCAATTCGTTATACTAATCGAATAAATGTTTTTTTCTATGACCTACCCTTTGTTCTAATTTAAGTAAATCGACTATAGTCGATATGTCTTTGAGTAACTTTTTCTCTGCATTACCGCAAGCCACACTCTCTCATGAGCGAACTTTTATAAAAAGTACTAAACCATTGACAAAAGTTTCCATCACAAAATTTTGATTACTCAAAAGTTTGATAGCAAAATACTTATTTATACTGCGATACTTCTGTTCGCAAAATATTGCACTCCAAGTCCTCTCATCAGCGGCTCTTGAATGGAACTACTAAGTGTCATTACTAAATTAAATTGAATTGAACGTTTTTGGTAGAAAAAATATTTGCTCAAACATTTTCTTTATGAGCTTATCCCTCCCTGTATTAGTGAAAACCATACTTTCTCATCAGCAGCCCTATAGTATTAATATTCTACCTTGTTTGCAAAATCACCGCCATAATTCGCTTGTTAACAATATGATAGCGCTCTTGTTTTTATCTACTTTTAAGTTGAGTTATTTTCTCTATGTGCATTTTTGCACACATATTTTCTCATTGCATATTTTTACCATAAAAATAAAAAAAAAATGTTGTGAAAAAGCCAAAGTGGAAATTATCGCCGCAAGTACGGCCCAAACAATGTTGTTGCTGTTGCTGCTGTTGCTGCTGTACAAAGTTGTTAAAGATTTACGATTATGGCAACGCTATTAAAAAGTTTCCTTTTTGCGCCATTTATTAGCCAACAGCTTAAACAACTATGACCAACAATATAACGGTAACAAAAACCATTTAATTATGTGCAGAATGTCATATAAAAATCCTCTCTCATTGCTCTATTTTTTATTTGCAGCTACGCCACTGTAATTCACAGACACACAGTTCAACTGAGCCAAACTCAACACAGAGTAACTTCTTGTTGTTTTTTTCGTGTTGTTGTTGTTGTTTCATATCATTTTTGTTGTTGTCACATTGTAATTTATTAGATTTCCTATAATTTGCAACAACATTTGCGTGAGCTTATAAAACTGAAAAAAAAAGAAAAACATCTGACATTTCAAGTCATGTCAGCCATTATCAAGTTGTTATTGTTGTAGTTGTGTTTTAAATTTGACAGCTAAGTTGTCAACTTTTAAATTGATTTGTGAGATTTTTATTTGTTCGAAAAAAAAAATACAAAATCACGCTTTACATTGCGACCTCTAGTGGTGACGCAGCGCAAGTTGTAAGAAATAAATAGTTCAATGATCAGCAATGGTCGTTACTCTGCACAGCCCTGCTCTATTAAAGCTTAAGCCAGTCCATTCAATCTTGTTACTTTTTAAAACACACCCATTGGTGTATGCAATAAATTTTACAGTTGCTACATTTAAAGCAGCTGTTTTATTGCACTGTGGAACTCACAGAAGCTTGCGATTACTCAAGGTGGTGCAGAAGTCCTCAATGGATTTCTTAAGGTAGTAACTTTGTGAATAAAAATAATTCGGTTAAACGATAAATTTAATTTAAAATTTTTATTCCCTTTATAGCTCAATTTCATAAAAATTAAAAAAATTTCCAAAGAGAACAGGTTTAAACGAATAAAAAAACAAGTAACTATTTCTTAGAAATTAAAGTTTATTTTTTATATATTATTTATTTGACATTTTAGGTAGTGTGACATTACTGTGACATTGAGTTAAAAAATATTAATATGGTATGGAAGGATCTGAAACAGTTATTTTGTTTGTTATAACATAATGCTATTGGTGCAGTATATCAAATATCTCTTCATCCTTCGGTGATTGCGAAGCCATTCTGTAATAAAATGAGATAATATTTAGCATCAACATCCACAACTTTCGTTACAGCTAATATTTCCATTGTCACTCAATGTAACAAATATGTTACAAACATAAAAACTTACGTATCTCATATAAAAAAGTAAAAATATGCATTGATAACAATAAATGAACAAAATAATTCATTTACCTACAGGTTTAGAGAAAAACAATACAATTTTATATACTTATTCCATTTTTTTTATTAAATTCAAAACTTGCACGAATTCAAACTAGTCACTTCAAAATTCAAATTCCCTGAAATCAGCAACCAACGCCGTCTGTGATTTTTATTGGATACTAAGTTAATCGGTGTGTTACATTACAGCAGTGTAACACTGATTTGAATGATCTAAAATGTTCAGTACGTATTAAAGCGGTTTTATAGGTTTGTTACAGAAATGTCACACGAGGCTATAAAAGGTAAAGTCACGGATATCTTTCAAATGGCACATTCATACTCATTTTTCAGCATTTTATATGATTTTTCACAAGTGACTCCAAACAATCTTTAAAAATGAATTAAGGAATGATCATGTCAAACTATCCGGCAGGCAAATCACCAAAACGAAACTCTATGCGTCCGGAAAGTGCTTGCTTTAGAATACCGACTGTCTGCGGTTGTACCGTCCTGCTGAAAAACCAGGTTCGACAAATCTTATTCGTCAGTTTGTGATTGCAAGAAGGCATTGATAACACAGGCCGACAGCATCTCAGACCCAGAAACCAAACTATATTTTTCCGAAGGTTTATAATGCGCTGAATCCAAATCTGGCTTCGAAAATGCTCTATCAGCTTTGGTTTTCGAGATATTCTAACCTAAATGTGCAATATCAGATATATGATTTTGAAGTTTTCGACTATATCATGTCTATGTTATCTCAATCGATTTTCAGGTATAGAAAAATTTACAAACAGAAAAACCTCAATACAATATCTCAGAGAAAAAAAATAATATTTGAGCAAACTCAACGCTATTTAAAAGAAGAAGACTTGTACTTAAAGAAACCAACCTTTAAATTTAATGAAATAAAAAATCCGCAAGGCTGCATTTAACCTCAAAAATGAGCAAAATCGGTGTTTTTTGCACTTTTAGGTTAGGATATCTCAAAAACCAGAGCTGATAGAGCACAGATTTGGATTCAGCGCATCAAAAACCTTCGGAAACATATAGTGTGGTTTCTGGGTCTGAATGTTGGTTAAATTTTGTCGGCCTGTGTAATCTTTCTTAAGCGTTCACCAGTCACAATTTTCCAAAAACTTTCCCCCGTAATGCCTAGCCGCTCATGGTGGTAACTATTGGAAAATCATTCTTTTCGCAATAAACGTTTTGCCTTTGCTGCAATTTACTCGAAATTGGAACAATACAGCACTGTTTGCACATTTTTAAGTCCTTGGCGATATTGCCGATAGTTTCCTATAAAAACCGAATATCATTTCACTGATGATTAAAAGTGCTCTTGTACATCTACATCAACAATATTTTCAGCCAAAAAGCTAGTCCCTGCTCAACCACAAACCTCACTGTCCCGAGATGAGCCCATTTCCTCCAGACGAGCGGTTTATCCCACACTGTTTGCTCAGTACGTGACACACGAACTTTCGATTTAAGAAGTAATTGGATTGTTACATAAAAAGACTTTGTAGTCCATTCAAATATTGTAAGAAAAATATATGCTATTAAAAGAAAGTTCTAAAAGCTTTATAAATGAACAGTTTTGTTTCCTAATAGAATTACTTAAAGCCTTATATCCTTTTAAATGAGTTTAATTCTGAACAATTTTTTCTTTTTAGAGTTTGAAACATCTTTCCTTAAAAAATACAGTTTTATGCCTCTTTTTAAAAAGAAATTGAGCTGATCAGTGCTGCCAACTTCAAATGGTAAGAAAAGCACCCGGTACTTATGACTCTAATTTAAATTAAATAACTGAGCTTATGTTAATTTAAATGAATTAAACACATTTTTTATTTCATTACAAAAAATCACTAGCAATTTTTATTTTTATTATTTTCATTGTCACCCACTGTGCGACATCAATTTATATTTTTTAAAAATGAATTTATCATAATTTGTTGCTTGAGCTTGAACGCGTACAATTGAACGAAAAACAACTTAACTCAACGAGTTATGACCGTTGATTGAAATTTATTTCTTAATTTATCGTCATCAACGTGAACAACAAGGGGCCAAAACCGCACCCCTAACGTTTGGTGAGAGTTTTGTGAATTGAAATTTATGCAATTTTTATAAGAAAAATTGCAAAGAAGTCAATTACGGTACAAAAATATGAATACGAAATTATGATAAATATGAATTGAATGAGTTATTGACTGATACAGCTACATAAGGAAGACAGCACACAGAGATAAACAAATTTATTTTAAAAGTTTTAAGTGCAAAAATTTCGATAACGCTGTCACATGAGATAGAGTATTTGAAACTTACAAAAAAAAAAAAAAATAATATTGAGGAACTTCAGCATGTTCAGAGCAATTCCTTGCACTAAGAAATTTTTAGTGTATCATATAATTTTTTTTTTTTCACAGTGTAAGATATTTACAATTACTTAATACATATCTTATGTATACAGGAATTTTTAATCTCCAGCAATAACATTTTTTTTTACCCTAAATTTACCCAAAGCAATCAACTCTCAATTAAAACTGTCACTGTCACAACAAACTGTCAAGTTTATTAATAATTAAATGTCAGATTATGCTTAAAGCTGGCATGTCGCACTCCTTTATATTAATCAATTTAATGTCAAAGTCCATAAAAAATATGTCAGTCAATTAAAAATGTTGCTGCTTTTTACTAAACCGTTGGCTGTTAGCTGCTTGTTTGGCTTATTTTTTTAATTGCGAATATCTTTTACTTAACTCACATAATGCGTTTGCTGTCTGGAACTCAATGTCTGGCTGCATAAGCTACTTGTGCGTACTGTATGTAAGAGTAAGTAATTCAACCTCTAATATCATTACATCTTAGATTGCGCTATGAATTACGAGGTTTTAGATTTCTAAACACCACTCAATTATTAGTTTTATTTTTCAATATGATTTAATCTTTGGTCGTTATCGCTATTTCAATCAAAATGTCAGTAGCGGAGACTTTTTGACATTATGTTGAGAGTAATGTTAAAAATTTTTTGAAAGTTTAGCAAAGTCAAGTGGTTATGTGCATGGGGTATTTACAAAAAAAACTTATCAAATACTTAAGCAAATGAGTTATAGTAATATTAAGTGTCCCAATAATAGCACCGGATTTAAGTATCGCGCCTCTATTTCTTATAAAGTTGACAGCTCTAAAAATATATTAAAATTGACAGCTGTCAATATATTAAAATTGACAATATATTAAAATTGACAGCTGTCAATATTGCAAATATGCGATATTCATTATTTAAACTCACTAGTGGTATTCATCTCAATGCTCAAGTTTCTCTTTTGTACAAATAGGCAATTTTGCGCGATGTGTTTCACGAACGCCCCTTTGAATATTTTGTGGAATTCGTGGCAGTTAATGAGCATATCATTTTTTTGTGAGAGAATCTTATGGGAAAAGTGAGTGACAAATACAAAATGTGTAAACAATAAAGTTTTGCTGAGAGAATCGTATGGGAAAAGAGAGTGTAAACAATTGCACAAATTAGCAGCGAAAAAAAACTTTGTTTAAAAAACTTTCCATACGATTTTTGACAGTTCGTTTGCGACGGCGCAAAAACTGCACAACTTGCAGAGCTTGCGATGGTTTTGCGCGCTTAGATGATTACCCATACTGTATATGTAAATGGGGAATTTTTGATAATAGTGATATTCATCTAAACGCGCAAGTTTCCCATTTGTGCAAATAGGCAATTTTGCGCGATGTATTTCATGAACGCCCCTTCGAATATTTTGTATAATTGGTTTCAGTTGATAAGCATGTCAAATTGTAATATTGCCAAAATATAAAAGTTAAAATGCAGAGAGAAAGCGAAAAACATAAATCAATTAATCAAATTGTTTGGAGAAATCACTGAAGTCGATTTATCAATGCTGCAATTCTTCGGAAAACACGATGGTAAGAGCTTTATTGAGTTGCACAATTTGTAATGCAAGTTTGCGCTACCAAATTGTCACGCAAATTTTTCTAGTTTGTTCAAAAAACTTTCCACGCGATTTTTGACAGTTTGTTTGCGAGAGCGCAAAAATGCACAGTTTTGCGAGGGTTTTGCGCGCTTAGATGAATACTTATAATA
Source organism: Tricholauxania praeusta (assembly GCA_949775025.1). Classification (NCBI taxonomy): domain Eukaryota; kingdom Metazoa; phylum Arthropoda; class Insecta; order Diptera; family Lauxaniidae; genus Tricholauxania; species Tricholauxania praeusta. The sequence goes on along the minus strand of OX459030.1, from coordinate 119,668,369 downwards.
TTTTCGGGCAAGAGTTTGCTAGTAGAGTCGTGGGATGCCTTGTAGAAAATTCTAATATTTTCTCTACAGTTTAAATATACCATGTGCAGTTTATGATAACTTATTCAGTTACTAGCTGTTAGGATATATCATGAGATTTATGTTGTAACTCCTCAACCAAAATCATGATTAATTAGATGATTTTGCTTAACAACATTTTAATTAATGTTGCTATTGTACGAATGCATAAATTTTGAAAATTTCCCCCATAGTAGCAACAGCTGCTGCTGCTGCTGCTGTTGCTGGTTTTTTCATGTTACACGCTACATTAATAATAATTACTTGGCAACCATAATCTTTGACAGATAATATTGATTAGCAACATTTCTTTGCAATCAGTGGCCAATTAACAATTCAGACATTAATGAATGTCCAACCAACACACAGTCGATTTGTCTGTCCAGACAATTTGATGAGCTTAACATAAACAAAACAGTAGATTAGAATCTATCGCTCTCTCTCTCTCGCTTTTCTCGCACTGTAAATTTGAAACCCCCATAGACTCTGGCATTATGTTTTGAAATTTATTTATTATGCGACTCTTAATCAATTCTGGTTGAACAAAACATCTGCATAGCTCTAACCAACGCTTGGAGTTATTGTTGTCAAAGGAAGTCGCATAGTCACAGTCAGTGGTCGGTCAACAACAAAATTCTCCGCTTTTTATTAATTGCAGCTCATTAACACCTGGGCCATCCATCAAGTGTACGGTTGTTGGCCTGGCTAGTTAACATTAACCTAGGGTGCTATGTTGCATGTATGTGTGGGCAGGTCTTTCGGCTACCTTTGCATTAGGGTGGCACTTGTTAAATAGTATCTACGTTTCTTATATATTTAGACATGCAGTGGAATTTGGAAATTTTTATGTCTTATGCTGCATGCAGTGCCACCCTGAATTAATTTTATGGTTACTGCTGATAATGATCATGTTGTTGGTGCTGGTGGTGTTTTGGTTGCTGGTGGTGGTGTTGTATACCTTTTCGGGTTTCATGTGTCCAAGCACACACATCAAGTTAAACCAAAAATTGAAACCAAAACCAGATAAGCAAAATTTAGTGGCAGCCAAGTGGTTGATAAGCGTCAACGACTCTGACCTGACAGCTCGCGCCACCCGCAAAAGGCTGATTTTAAAGGCGCGCACAACTTTATATACTGCCTGACTGACTCTGACTAATAATAGTAATAACATTTTGTTGTCGCCTGTCACTGATGAATTTTTATCAGTGACTACTAATCGCATCAGCGAAATAGACGCTACAAACGGATTAAAATCATTTCACATAAATTTCACTCGATTTCAGTTAGGGAACACTGTTGCATGTTGGTCTACGTTGACTGTTTAAGATTGATGAGGGTTGGTTGGTGGATGGATGCACTGTGTACTCTTTGTTGCTTGCGTCTTTTGTGTGAGCGCTAATTGGACAATTGATCATTTTGGTTGGCGCCCTCTTTATTCAGTGTACCCAAAACTTGGATTGTGTGACAAAGTGTTATTTATGATATTTCAAACAATTATGACATAATTAGTTGATATTACGTTGCAGAAACAATTATATTGGGGATATTGATAATACTATTTATAGGATATTCACCTATGAAGCTATTTACCTACAGCTAGCAACTAAAATTGCATGGGAAAGCCAAAAAAAAAATCGCAAACTTAACGAGTAAAATTATAGTTGCTATGAGTACATAGCAAGTTGCTTAAATACCAGAGCTACCCAGATAATTGATGCTAAGTCTATTTTGCAGTTTGAAAGGAAAAAAAGATCTGTTTCGTTGAAAAATAATTGTTTAAAATATGTCAGGGGGCAAAAAGAAGAACGAGTAGCAAACTTAGCAACTTGGTAATTTTTTTCGCACATACATAGCGACTTAGTATATGAAACATAACTATTATCATTGCACTATGTTAGATCCATTTCAGCTTTCAGTTATATATTGCTCATTCAGAAGATATTTAGCATCGACTATAAAAAGGCAGAATATATGAAAAAAAAAAAAAAAAACGTGTAAAAGGTGGTCCTTGGGGAAAAAAATTGGGGACGCCCCCTCAATCGGTTCAAAGTAGGATAAAAAAATTTAAAAATTAATTTAAAATTTTTATCTTTAACCCTATTTTAAAGTGAAATTTGACCTAAGCCGCCATTTTTTAAAACTATTTTTTCTTGACAATGTATCATTCGGATCTAGTTTTCGAGATATAGTCATGAGAAGTTACGGATGTAGCTATTCTAAAAATCATTTTAAGTTGGAAACTCCTGAACAGATTTTACATATATTTATGTCATATGGAAGGTCATTTTACTTTCTAGAAGATTGATGCATAAAAATTTGAAATAATTGGCACCATTTTTTTTAAATAACTTTATTCTCTCTAAAAATTGTATTATTAATCTGTAATTTTATTGACATATTATGATAGCCCAATCAATTGACTTTTATTCGATATGAAATCAATACATTTAAAATCTGTTCAGAAATTTCCAACTTATAACGATTTTTAGAAAAGCCATCTGCAATTTCCTATGACTATATCTCGAAAACTAGAACCGAACGATACTTTTTTATATTATATTCTTTCTTAAAACTAAAAGCTACTTAAAAAAAATAATTTAAAAAAATGGCGGCTTAGGACAGATTTAATTTCGAAATAGGGTCCGTATGGGTTAAAGATAAAAAACTCAAATTATTTTTAAAAATTTTTTTACCATATTTCGATCGAATTGAGGGGGCGTCCCATTTGATTTTCACAAACAAGTACCCTTAAGAACCACCCTAATGTATATACATAGAAAAAAAGGGGATAAGTTCCAATTTCTAAAAGATTATGGTTGTTGAAAATATTTTTCTTTAAATTTTCAATGAAATAGCTATATTTTATTCGTGCTAAATCGAAGGAAATCGTGTAGAAAAACTGAATTATTTTGTTTTTATTAATCGTGCTTAAACAAAACCGTGTAAAAAAAGACCGTGTAAGAAGAGAGTTGGGTGTATTTGGGTTTCAAAATCAGAGGTTTGATCAAATTTTGTTGCTCTTTGTTTTTTTAATATCAAAATGTAATTATATAAAAATAATTTCCTTTTTGGTCACTAATGTCATCTTTTATGTTTTATATGAAAAGAGCCTCCCCTTTTTAGCAAGCAGAGTAATAATCCGCAAATGCGGCATCTATTATGCGACATAAAAGAATAATTAGAGTTATAAAAGAAACATTTAAAATAAGGTACATTCCACCTACATACATATATATCAGTGATATATCAACATCGCTCTGTGATATATGATTGATATCATCAATCATTCGAATAAAACTTTGTGATACAATAAGGAATTTCCTAACTCAAGCGATTATTTGAATAATATAGTTATTAAGAGCAATATTTTAAGCGGCGTGTATAAAACAAGCAACAAAAGACGAAAAAGTGGTGTGTGGGACGTATTCGATCATGTTAGAACTGGAGCTGGCGATCAATTGTAGGGCATTATTACATGCAAAATTTGCTGCAACATCTATAAGTATAGCATGAAAACAATTTCGATTTAGTTTGGCACAAGTGTTACGCAATTTTGAAATTACGAAAGACAACAAGTCACTCGGTGCTGACTGCAGTAAACTACGAGTGCTTGAACTCGTAAACATTTTATTTGCGAGTGCAGTATTCACCTCACGTACTTGGTGTTTCGGTTCGTATTGGTTTGATTCGTAGTTTTCGAGTACAAAGGCTTGATCGACTCGCAAACGTGGTGAGTGACTTGATGGTCGTTTCAAGTGCACTCATGCAGACCTCTATTACCATATATGTATAAGAACATACGTCATTCTGAGGATATTTCCATCTATAGATGAATGTGAAATTTAGTATGCAACACGTGAGCTTAGTTTATGAAAAAATAGCTGAGACGCATATCTCTTTTATTTACAGTGACATATCACTATCATATTTCTTTAGTACAATAACTTTTCCAAATAATAATGTCTTATATTGCAGAGCAGGATATTGTTTCTTTAGAACGAAAAAAGACATATCAGGTAGGATAGGGCTCTTAGTACGCGAGTTATGATCTATATTTATTAGAAGAAATTGAAGTACTTCAAAATATCCTTTTGCTAAAATGAAGAGAACAATGATGAATAAGCATATGATAAATTTGAAGTACTTGTTAAGAGTGAAGATCACCTTTTGAATAATATATGTTCTTGTAATTTCGTAAAGGAAACAAAACCGCACAAACTATACATTATCCATGTCTTTAATAAGTTTTTCTTTATAACAAAGGTGACTTGGTTTTTATTAACAATGAATACCATACTTCATGTTCAGTGTAATATATTGCTCCACCTTTTTATACAGCAACGCACAGCATTGCTTAAAAACATCGAAAAATATATTTTAAAAGCATTTATACACATATCCCTAAGGGAGGCAAAATAGATGTCGGTGTACATTTCGCGTCACTAATAAATTCATTTAAATTTATAGCCTTTTAATTACTGTTACATACTTCACAACAGTTCTGCCAAAACATAAATTAGCTGCCGTTTTAACATACGAATAGGCATACGCAGTCAAGCGAACAATTTTTCTCTGAAAACTGGGAAAAAAGATCCCTAAAAAAAAAGAAGACAACAACAATATTAAGAGCATGTACCACAGATAGGAAGCCACTTTTATTTAAAATGAAATTTGGGTGAACGAAGAGGAAAAGAAAAAAAATGAACCCAATTAGTTGCTCATCCAAGCAATTAACACACAGACGAACGACATAAAACAAAATTGTTGCAACATAATAATCATAAATATTAAACACAGCTCAAAGCAGCACCACTGAACATTGACTGAACATAAGGCGGTGAACATCAGAAGAAAGAAGCTCCGCTGGCTGATATGAATGTTTTAAAGGGGGCAAGCATGAATTGGTCGGCAATAAAAGCGGTTAGATTATTTAATGCAGTCAAGAGGATGTAGAGTTGCCAGCTAACGCAGAAAAGCTGGAGGTTTTTGAATTATATAACTTTTTAGACAGATTACTGTTGTACTTGCTAATTTTCAAATCTGGGAGATCATTTGTTGTCACTGACATTTTTGATGTCTTTAATTCCTTTGATATTTTTGTTATCTTTGATAATTTTGATACCATTGATACCTTTGATATATTTGATACTCTCCACGGAAGTGATATCTTTGTGATATCTTCAAATCCTTTGATATTGTTGATTATCTTGGTAACATTAAGGTGTTGATATATTTTATCTCTATCATATCATCCGTACACGTTCGATACTTTTGATAATATTACTAATGATATAATATGATTGATGTCTGGATATCTTTATCAGTATCTCTAAAATTTTAGCATCTACCTTTGACATTTTATTGTTTTTAACTTCTAAGACATCATTGATATCAAGGTTATACTGACGCATTCATTTCAGCCGAAGTTTTGTAAAAATTTTCAATATTTTCGATACTCTTTGAAATTCATTTGGCAACCCTAAAAATCATAATATATGCACTAATATAGGGCAATAAAATCCAATTAAAAACAAAAGGCAACAAAACGTCAGGTTAAGAAAAACAAAACGCTATGGGGGTGTATTTATTTAGGGTATACGTCGCATAATTTATACAAAATATATTTAAAAATTGTTAAACTCTGGAACTAAGAACATAAGGGTGAACAATTTGCAAAGCACTTCAGTAGCAGTGAAAGTTTATCTTTTAATAAACACAAATAGTTACCATTTTATGAGACAACTCTTAACCACTTGGCTGCCAACGCACTTTCCAGTTGGCTTTTAATTCAGTGCTGTCCATTTCGTAAACTCTTCAACACATATTTTTCTGACATAATGAATTTTAAATTCATTTTTCTGCATTTCATCCTTCCTGAGAAGGAGGATGTTTTTTTTTTCTGATATGACTTTTTGTTGGTTTTTGTCGGCTGCCGCTTTTGATTTGGGTTTGAAATGACCAAAACGACACCCTTTTAATGCCATAATAATAAATTGTGTTGTGTGCCTTTTATTGTTGTATCATATACTAAAAGTGTGTGTGTGTGTTTCAACTCACTTGTTTATGTCTTATCCGTATGTCTATCTGTCAACATGTAAAGACTTATGTTTGTATCTACATCCAAAGGCATTGGTTCATTGGTTTTCAGCTCATGGTTTGGACCCATGTCAAAAATTTTGACATTAAACATCAGGCAATTAAATTTGCTGAAAGTAATTGACATATTGCAAGGATTTTTCTCCTTCGTATTGGATGTATTTTGGGCTTTCAGTTTTGGAGTGCGTATGACAGTTGTAATTTAATGTACATAGTACAAGTTTTTAAATATTTAAGAAATGCTTTAGGTGAATATACGAAAAAATTATGTAAAAAGTTTGGAAAAAAATATACATAATAACAAAATATTTATTTAAATTATGTATATGAGCATTGCCACGAAAACGGAAGTTTTTTGTCCCGTGCGACAACTTGGTTTTTTTCAATTATCTTGAAAACGAAAAATTGCAAAAATTCAACCTTAGCACCAATTGTAAAACTAATTAGGAGCTATAAGTTAAACCTATTGTCAAAATAAAAATCTATTTTATTTTGTCTTTTTTTTTACTTATAATGTGTTCGACGGTCGAACGGGACACATGGAAATGCCCATATGAATTATTGAAAGATTTTAAGGTAAACCTTCATAAAAATGTATTTAACTTATCTGCAAATCAGATCAGGAAAAAATGCTAGAGCACTTGCTCTGCGCCTGCCCTTTACTCGCTCGGACAAAGCTAAGAGCACTTGGACATGCTGTCTTATTCTCCTTGCACGATGTTGCAAAATTTAAAAACAACATAAAATTTATGATTTCGCCAGGCAAATTGGAATTCAATTAACTTATCCCAAAAAACAGGTTATGGGCATTACGAGCTTTACAATTGGTGCTAAGGTTGAATTTTTGCAATTTTTCGCTTGCAAGATAATTGAAAAAAACCATGGTGTCGCACGGGACAAAAACTTCCGTTTTCGTGGCAATGCCCATATACATAAAGTAAAGTTATTTAATTCTTTCAAATCCACAATGCTTCAAAAGTCTTTTAAGTTGTTGCGGCTCAAGTAAGCAAAATATTTTGGGATCGCATGTCTTTTAGATGTGTTCTTAACAATTAGATTGATGTAAGGGTTTTTTCAAAGGTAATAGGTTAGAAGTTGAATGATCTGCTGCAAAGTCATGATGAGAGGTGTTCAGAAATATTAGAGATAACGAATACCCAGTATCACCACAATTCTGGGTCCTCACATCTGACAAAACACGCAAAATGCTTTCATGTTGTTGAACATTTTTCACATACTCTGCTACGTTCAAGCCCTTGTGTAATCTCAAAAGAACAATATTGCATACAAGCCAAAAACGTTTAATGTTGTATTAAGTGTACTATGGGAGTAATCCTAATAAAATTTAGTATAGTTATGTCGGCTATATGGAATTCGATGGTGCGATTGAATCAGGGCATGGCACCTCCCATATTAGTAATATATTTTAATCAATTCGGTAAGTGCACTATTGCAGAAATTGGTATGAAATTTAATATAGGTAGTTAAGTAGCTTTAAGTTAATCTGAATCATAAGCGATCGAAATAGCACCATTAGGCGTGGCACTCATAAACAAGTAAAATACCTTAAGTGACATGTCTAGCAAACTGTCTACCAATGCTATGTGCTCAATCATGCTTAAACTCGGTATAAGAATATTTTTCATAAATAGATATTTCTGAAGAAAAATTTAAATGGATTATACCAGTAAGTGTGTCACCGCTCTAAGCTTTAAAATTTATTACGGCATATCTCACAAACTAAAGAAGCTATTGTGATAAAATTTTGGAGGCGGATGCCGAATAAGAATATAATTAAATGATTCAAAAGCCAGCGGAATTGGAAAAGTGGGAGTGTACTTTTCCTTTTACTGGCACTTTTCGACATTTTGATATATACGGTTTTTTTCAATCTCTTTCAACATTTTCGATATACTTCGACTTTTTTCGACTTCTTAAACTTTTTCAACATTTTTCATAAGTCCTTTATTTTTAAATTTTTAGAATTTTTAAATATATTCACTATTTATTAAATACATCAAATTTTCCCCTTTTTTTCCCTACTTTTTTGACCTCTTTCAACTTAATCGAATTCGCCTAGATTCTTCAACATTTGATGACTTATTTCGAGTTTTTCAACCTTATTCAACATTTTCCACATCTTATCGATTCCACCTTTTCCAATTCAACATTTTTCTATCTTTTTCAATTGTTTTTTAACATTATCTATATTATGCGGACTTTTTCAGCGTTTTTTAATATTTTTCAACATCTTTCAACATTTTTTTTTCGACTTTTTCAACATTTTCGGTATTTTTAAACGTCATTCATACGATTTCTTCATACCTTTCAAATTATTCAATATTTTCAAAATGTTTTTTTTTACTTATTCAACCTTTTTCCACATTCTCCATATTTTTTTTTCGACTTTTCAACCTTTTTCATTTAGTTTCCATACTCTTTGACATTTTCAGCATCTTTTATGTGTTTCAACATTTCTCAACTTTATTCAACTTTTTCGAGTTTTCAACCTCATTTAACTTTTTCAACATTTGTCTGCATTTCTCAACATTTTCAACATTTTTTAACCTCTTTCAACTTTTTTAAAATTTTCAATACTTCTTCGACTTTATTAAACTTTTTCAAACTCCCACATTTCAAAAGTTTTACATTTTTTTTTGATTTTTTTTCAACCTATTTTCCATAATATTCATCATCACATAATTTTTCAGCATATTCCATACTTTTCAACCTCAAAACAAAAAACCGATCTACGCTCGATCTACAGGTACTATTTTTTTTTTGCCTCGTGAAAAATCGCCGTCAATCCATTGACAAGTTTTCAGTACATTAGGCCCACTTTCAGTACATTTGGCGAATTTTTAGTACATTTGGACTATTACTAAAAAGCAACAATTTTTTTTTAAATAAATTTAGGTGAAATAGCTATGCATACCCTGCAGACTGCATATTATTTATCTTTTTGATCTTTATGACGAAAAAGTACATTCGGCATCTAAAAAGTACATTTGAAGTATCGATTCATTATATTTTCAAAAAACCTAAATGCCATTACTGCTATGTAATAATATAAAGTGAAATTAAATATGAGTACGAACACAATTTCTCAATACTTATCTCACTCAACCATAAACTTTAGTCCCCACAAGCAAATAGCATTTTTGTTCTAAAATTCATCGTTTTAACTTCTAATTAGAAATATAGTTATAGCTTTTCAAATAAGGTTTGTTTATAAATATTTTTAAAAATTTTCAACTAATAACTTTTTTTTTTTTGAAAGAAAAATCATGATGAAAAGGTAGCCCTAAATTAAGATAAGAAATCGAATAAAAATGCTTAAAAAATCGAAAAGGAAACCATTCTTGTTAAATGTACAAGCATTATTATCTAAAAAAAACTTATTCTCCTTTCAAAAAACTGCCTCAAATTTGAATTTCTCTACGATTTTCACACTCCATTTCAATGACATACCCTACAAAATTATATTCCACAAAACAAATAACAATACGCTTTTGTACATTCCAATACATTATACAAAGCAGCTAATTTATGATCGACCAATAATCAAATGTTATACATTTAACCTTTTGTTAGAAACACCCGCCAACCTTAAACCATGAGAGCTCGCTCCCCCATAATCTTAAATAACATAAATTATAGCCACATTCAACATGACGACGATGGAGCTCATAAATAAATTAAGCTTACTTAACATGTAATAATTTATAAACAATTCTTACCTAATTAGCCTATAAAAAGATCCTTTGGGGAAAAATCGTCGAAGTAACGTGAAACAAATACACAAAAGTACGATGGATACGTGAATAAATAAAATGTTTGAGCAAAGGAGCTTGACGCTTGGCTTCATGCTCTCACTCTCTAACTCGTTCTCACGCAAGGGTTACTGAAACAAAAGATGAAATTTTCATAGAAAACAAAATACTCTCATAATTCTTATGGACACGAAAAGTCGAATCAAATATTCTAATGTTGTTGTTGTTGTTGTTGTTGCTATTGAGTACAACAAAAGAGCCTTCAACGTAGTCATCGTCGTTCTTATATTTCCTTAACATAGATGGCTATAAATAATAATAGACTCTTTTGGCTTGTCTTGGGTTTTACCATTCACTGACATTAGATAAAAACCTCATCTGGAAAGATTGAATTATGGTCTGCTGCCTTGTGTTGTTTTTGTAGTATTTGTGCTGCTTGTGTTCTTGAGTATTGGTATTGGCGCTATGGGTTGGTTTCCTTACGGTATATAGCTTTTAGTTTCCTCATAGGCAAAATGGGAAGATGGGTTTTTGTGTTTTCTGCGCCTGAAAATATACTACATATTCATTTAGTAGGCTCATGCGGTGCACATGGATTCGACCTAAGTCTGAGTTGACTGTTTGACTCTGCTGTTGCTGGTAGTGCCTGATGGTGCTTTTAATATTTATGATGTTACTCAATCTTCAGAGTTGAACTCGATTGTGCTGCACAGCAGAGAATATCAAATTATTGTGCAGGGTTGCCAATTGATTTATTTTTTCTCAAGTTAAGTGTAATAAAATAATAGTTGGAAAAAATATGGAAATTTGCTCTTGAGAGTTACTATTTATGCATTTTCATTTTCTTAGTTAATTTTGCCTTATGAAAAAGTCATCGAACATCTGTCCTCATCATTGCTAATGACATTTTCAGCAAAAGGGAGGCTTTTTCTTAGCTTTTCTTGAGCTTAAGCGGACTTCTGTTAGATGGCACTCCTCCTGACTCTTTAACTGATATTGCCTTAAGTGATTCCTTAGGAAACTGCCTACAGTTTACGGAGATGGAAAGATCTCCTCAAACTTTCGATTTCCTCATAGGTGATGTCTTATTTAGGTTACTTATTTAGCTTGCACTACAACTGAAGCTCAGTCTTGTCCGTTTCCAAAATGCTGCGCAAATCGCCTCTGCTCTACGCGTGTTGATGCCAGCTGGATGTACAATGTCCATCGAAAGATGATTATGATCGGAATAAAGTACCTTTTTGGCCAGAGAGTTGTCTATTTGCTCAACTTGACCGCCGCTGCCAAATTTGTATGCACTTTACTATGCACGTGTCGGCGTAAAGCTCTTACAGTTCGTAGAATAATTTTTCTCGCGAAAGCTTCCAATATCTTATCGTCTTTCTTCAGAAAAAGGAGGATGACTGAACGTACGGAAATCGATGAAGTACTCTTGTTTTTGATGTATGAAAAGCTATACCCTTTGTGTTGTATGTTTCACAAATGAAATGGTTGCTGTGATATTTTGTATTTTTGGTTTGCTGGTTGGCTGCTTTATATATGGAGCTGTAGGCAGTTTGCTTGCTGGCTGCCTGCTTAGTATATGGAGCTGTAGGCAGTCTGCTTGTTTTGTGTATGGAAATGTAAGGGGTCTTGCCTGTTGGCTTCATGCTTTGTATGTGGAGATGTAAGCAACTCGCTTAACCATACATGCACTTAGTAAACGATGTTTTAAGTCAATCTTCCTTTCGTTTGTTACACATTGTATATAGAGATGTAGGAAAGCTGCCTACAAAGCGGTCATCCTTTTGTTAAAAGAATTTACAGTTGTGGCTAGATTTGTAAGCATTAATGCCTACAATGAGTATAACTATTCATCGATGTTGCTTATAACATATTTGCCGCTGGGGTTATTGTCGTTCGTCAGGAAAGTGCTCCTCTTTTCAATTATCTACTGAGCAACATCTATTCCAGACATTCTGCGCTAGATCTTTAAACTTTTTTTATGTTTTTTTCAATCAAAAATAACCATCATTTTTAATGCTATTTTAAGTTTAATTTTAAGAAATTGTAAAATATTTTGATAAAAAAACGCTGTTGTGGTTGATGTTTATTCTAAGTTGTCGTTTGACAAAAGTATATTTTCGTAGTGAATAGGAACTCAGCAGCTTTTAATAACTTTTCGAATCTTTTTTACAACTATGCAAACTTTACTATTGGCAACTCTTTGAAAAATATTTTCCTACCAACCCGACAAAAGCTACCATCAGCCAAATTTCAACAAACTCCACTCCTCGTTGGCGTTGCTGGCATCCTCGTCGTCGTCGTCGTCATTTTCATTCTTACAGCACGAAAATATATCACACTCTGCAGGATAATAATTTATGAGTGCCATCAACAACCCTTAAACCTTAAATGATAGATGGCGTGCCAGTATGTCTGTCTCTCTGTCCCTCCGGCCGTCCGTCCGTCCGTCCTTCTGTGCTTTTCTACTACTTTATGTCTTTTAACCGTCTGATGCTCGGTTGGTTTTAGAACTGTTGCTGTCATTGAAGAAAATGCTGTTGCTTTTCCATTTCATATTATGTGTGCCATTTGGGGCAAATTTTCTCGCCTTTTTTGCACCAACTCTCCTACTCTTCGCCGCTGGTGTAGTTGTCAGTTTTTCTTTTACCATATTTTGCTATGTATGGCTCAGCCACTCCATTTTGTCCGTCCTTGTTGCTGGCTGTCTGTTACTCTGTCAGTCTCTATGTCTTTTTGTCTGTCTATCTGTTTCTGTTGGTGGACAGACCTGCCACAAACTATAACAGAGATGTCAGCATTACGAATGACTGCGCTATATTTTGCACATTTCTCAAAACAAATGTCACATCAATCTTGCGGAAAATGACATTTGAGTATGAGCTATGATGGTGTGTGTGTGATTTCATTCTTTTCCGAAATTAGAGTGAACGAATGAAAATGAAATACCCCACAGACATTTGATGGATAAATAGAATTTTAATTTTTTTTTTGCCTTCAGCTGAACACTGCAATAGTCGAGGGTTTGTTATCTGCAGCTTTTGATTTAAAATTTTGATTGAATACAAATTTTTGTTATTTTGATTTATATGATAGCCTTGATAGATTTTGTGAAACCATACGTTACTATGTAGATCATTCATCATTGCATGTTGAACGTGATTCTTATTTATATAGGGTGAAAATTTCATTTAAGCTTATAATTAATTTAGCACTGTTCAAAACTTTGAAAAAGAATAATGAATTTTGAGTTTAGTTTTAGGTTTTTTTATTTAACTCCCTTCACATTTTTTCTTTTCCAGCGAAGACGATTTTATCCCTACCTTTTCAGATTTTAAACAAAATGTGTAAGAATTTTTTTGCCAACTAATTCCCTTACTACTAATCCAGCAAGGTCGGTGTCTTGAGAAAATTTCTTGAAATGAAATTATGTGATTTTTTTTCGTTGGAAATACTCTGTGGCGGATCCATTATTTGGAAAAATTTGGCTTTCAAAATTAAAAATTGAATTCCTGATTTTGATTTGAAAATAAAATTTTTAAGAAAAATGTTTTCCGACATAGAGCATTTTGTACTTCATTTTTTAAATCAATCAAATTATCTTTACTTCTGAAATAATTAACAGATATTGACAAAGTTGTCCAACTTAATTGAAATATCGCGCAAATGCCATAAGAAAATTTCATAAAGAAAATGGTATTAAAATATAGTAATCCTTGAATAAGAACTACTGATATCAGATTTGAGGAAAAGTAGGCAAAACCGCCCCGTAAAAATTTTATGTTTATGGGTCATTCTATAAGCAATTGACTTCCTTCGTCCTTGAAGAACGAAGCAACTATGAATATTTACATAGACTTTATAAAAGGTGATTTCTTAAGCGCTTGGTTTTTGAGAGATACAAAAAGAACAAAAATTTTGCTACAATGAATAAAATATTTACTTGGAGCAATACACCAATTCCTGTCATTTACTTTTTAAAGATTGTTTTATGTAAATGTTGCCTGCGGCTACGTCTGAGGTGACCCATCCGTAAGTTCTAATTTTGGCATACTTTTTTCAGCATTTTACCCGGTTTCTCACCTATGACAGCTGTAATATTGTCTTACAGGGCTGCAATTGTTACTGGCTGGTCCCTGTACACGAGCAAATTCAAGTAGCTCCACAAAAAATAGTCGAGTGGGGTCAAATCGCTTGATCTTGGCGACCAAGGGACTGCTCCAAAACGAGAGATTAATTGTACACCAAACTTGCCTCTCAATAGGTCCATGGTATCGTGTGCCATGTGACATATGGTACCATCACATATCCACCAAGTCCAATTCTTCCATTTTGGGCAAAATAAAGTCGGCAATTATCGCACTGTACCCTTACTCCATTGACTCTAACGTTGGGTTTTTCATTAATTTTGAAATGGTACGGTTCAATAATGTCGCTGGCCCATAAACCGCATCAATTAGTGCATTTTTTAGGGTAAATTGGCTGCTCTTCAGGCCGAATTCGGCAATTCTATTTGTTGACGTACCCATTAAGCCAAAAATGAGCTTCGTCGCTGAAATTTTTCGATAAGAATTAGCATCTTCATCCAACTTTTCTAAGGCCCATGTACCGAAGGGCCATAAACCATCACTGATATATACATGAACAAACTAGAGCTTTTGATTTTGTTGAGATTTTTAGAAGCAAAATATGTGCGATACCCTTGAATGCAATTACCTATAAATAAATTCTTTTCGAACTCATATTCAATATGAAAAAATCATATCTACATACACTTAAATTGTAAACTTTGTTATATTAATTTAAATTGGCGTATTGACATCAATTTTAATTCTGAGCAATTGACAGCAATCGAGAAAAATGTTTCGCTTTTGCTGACATGTAGCAAAAAAGTTCACAATAACAATAACAACCGATAACTTCATTTAATTTCAACATTCATTTTAAATAACAATAAAATACCAACAACTTTTGTTTGATGTATGACTCTTTGAGGTTAAAAGTCAAAAACTCAAATAACTTAACTGTCAAATGAAATTGACATTTTTCTTCATTTCGAAGTACAATGACAGCAATAGCTACAAATACATAGGACGTTAATTAAAATAAATGCTAACTTTTTATTTCGCGACGATTTTTGAGATTTTTCCTAATTTATCAGAGACTATGAATTTAACAGAATTTTCGGTCTCAAAATCATTTTCCATGAAAACGTAAGACCCCATTCAATACTTCAATCAAGAAAATTTATATCATTTAACGGAACGAAAAAAAATCATATATTTTTGGGTAATTTTATTTTGTGTATCTTCATAAGAATTGATAAATTAACGAGCCTTTGAGTTCTCAGAAACTCTTTTCTCGTGATATTTTGAGTGGGGTCTGTTGTATACGAGTATAGAATTTTTCAGCTGAGGATCAAAAATCTTCCATATCTATCGAATCTGTCTTCATATTTACTATAAATTTGCAACAAATAAATTTACAAACATTTTCCTTTAAGCCTATAGGCTTCATTTAATGAATTTAAATTAAAATTAAGAATTGAAATGATTTTGTCTTTGTCAACAGCAGCATCTCGATTACTTTTGATATTCCAAACAACAAAACACTTCACAATTTATTACACAATATATTGTATTTTTGCCTCATGTTGTTGAATCTGTTTTTATAAAATTAATTTATTTATGAACAATTGACGTCTTGCATGTTGACAGCTGACAGTTGATGCTGACAGTTGACATACAACAATACTCATACTTTGTTAGTATTAATGTGTCACATTCAAACTTTTTGTTCACTTTGTGTGGTTTTTTTTTTGTTATTATTTAGTCGTACAACATGTAAATTGTGCTGTCAAAAACTTAATGTAACAATATGTCAAAAGTTTTGTAAATTTTATTATTTATTTGTTATGCCAAAATATGAATTTCTATCTTCTTAAAATATTCATGCCTAAAAGTAATAACATGACATATTTTTGGGAATGGTTTCCTATGCAGCAAAACATGTTTGAAAAGGGTGTTTTACCGAAAGTATTATGAGAAAAAGAAAAAAAAAAAAATTTTAAAATTTTTTTTAAAAAGTATGAATCTGACTTTGTTTAGGCAAAATTGCCCCCGTACGTTAAGTTCTGACTGAGCTACGTACCAACCCGACTTTGCGAGGAGGAGATCAAACAAATTTAATTTTGCGAAGAGGCCAATGGTCTTGGAATCCCATCTTAGATAAGACACGTGGGGGGGCAAAGCTCCCCCTTGTCCCTAAATTGGTACGGGCCTGCTGAGCCAAGTATAATTTTATGAAGTTGTGATATTTTTTGTTATTTACCGACCCCCGGCGCAAAAACTTTGGGAACGGCAAAATGGTTCATTAAGATTTGAAAATAATATTAAAATTTTATATGGATCACAGTCTTCAAATTTTATTGTATTTTAGCCGAGTGATCTTTTTTTTTAAGTAAACTTTTTTTTTTCCAACATTTGTTCAAGAAATTTGCACAAATTGTGAGGCACTTCCTTACTTTTTTCATAAAAAACGTGTGAAGTTTGGTTGTGAACTTTCAACTGAATCAAAAAATTCATTGATTACTTTATCGATTACCAAATACATTACTTCAATACCGACATGACAACTATGCAAGTTATTTGGCTTAGCCCATTGAAATAGTTCTCTTGGATCCGCTAAAAAATGAGTACAAAAGTTTTGAAAACTTTAGCGTTAAATTTCTTTAAAACGAACATAAGTTAAAGCTTCATAAAAGAACACATAAGTGCATATATAAATATATACATACGTTGTAAATGTATATGAATTCCACTCAACCCTATAATTCAGCTGACTCATTGCAATCAATAACTTTCCATAATGAAAATGATAACTATTCACAAACGCACAAAAATATGCAACGCATTTCAACAACTCAAGGACTTGCACATAACTCATTTCAGCATGACAACACAATGAGAAAATATTGAAAACAAAAATGAGAAATGTGAAAATATTTTAAAAGAAATATCAAGAAATACAAAATGTAAAAAAATTTACAAAAATTTATGCACTCATTAAGTCATTTGCATATCGCACGTCAAACTGTCAACTGGGGTAGACATAAATTTACCAAGAGTAAAAGTGGGAAGGAGACAACGTCCAACGCAGTAGGAAAAACAGGCAGATAGACAGACGAATGGACAGAAGTAACGAAAGATATATGGAAAAACAGCTGCCGCACAAATAACTCACTAATTGCCTGCATTTCATTTACGAAATACAGCACAACAACAGCAACAACAACAATATACATTTGCGCACAGTGGACATAAAAAATAAGAAATAAAAAAAAAATTCATAATTCATTTTTGTGCTGAGTGACATGAAAATTTTTCGCTGAACCGGCTGTCAACCTTGCACGCGGTTGTAAATGACAAACAACAACAACAGTTACAAAAACAATAACGGAAGATGAAAAGTATGCGAGTGTAAGCAGCGTTGCCATCGTGACGTTTTTCAAGCAAAATTTTTAAATTTGAAAAGTTTTTTTGACTGAATATGATAAAGGGCCCTCTTTTTAAACCTCGTTTCAAGCTTCTGACTATAAGAAAATCTAAACGCTTCCGCCCATTTAAGTCACCGGGTATAGGTATTTTTGGCAGTACGCCTTATTTGCATAATGGTATCTGTATCCGAAATCATGGATTCCGTTTATCAATTTAAATTCTCTCCTTATGCTCCCATAAATTTTTGATTTTCAAATAAGCCAGCGGCATTTTGATTCATTTTAAGCGGTGAAAAAATTATTTGAGTGGTGAGTTATGAAGATGTGAGCAGCCTAAGAATAGATGATACAACAATCAAAATGATTGAAAGCAACCTTATAAAATTTTGATCGGTGAAAAAATATATGGCAGGGCAAATCTGGCCGATCCATAAAACTCCATAGAACTGCTATTCCGAACATGAAATAGTGTCTCGTCAGTTGATGCTATCATAATTCGCCACTCACTCATTGGGAAACAAGGTGAGAAATTAGCTTCTGATGTTTTGAAAAAAGAAAACTTCACAATTTTCTTGGTTCCTATCTCGTACTTGCTAAAAGATGACACAGAATTCTTGGTTCGTTTATATATGTTGATTTGGATGACCATAGGTAAGATACGTATAGGTAAGATACTTAGTTTCATTACGAATTTTCGTTGGCAATAAAATATCCTTTGGTCAAAGTGAATCGGTTATTGAATTGCTTGTCACTCTGATCAGACCTAACTAATCCTTTTACGACATATTATGAAACATGTTTCACAACTTGTAGACGAAAAGTTTGCGTTAGTTCGTAACTCAAATGTTGAAAACTGTTTTTTTTTTTTTTTTTTTTTTTTTTTTTTTTTTTTTTTTTTTTTTTTTTTTTTTTTTTTTAAAGCGTTTATTTAATCAAAATTCATATAGTTACACTATAAATAAACAAATAGTTCAAAATATACTTAATATATACACTGTCCCATAGTCGAGCACTCAAGTACATTACTAAATCTTACTCAAAATACATAGTTTTTTAAACTTAACAATAATGATAATACAACATGTGCTATATATGTATAAAGATTAATGCATAGAAAAAGTTTCAAAAAAACATTGCTTTTATATTATTAAGATGAATAAAATTCTAAGGTTAATGGATAAAAACAGAAAAATTTTGTGAGCAACTTAGTCAGTAAGCCACCAATATTTCTTAATATTTACGTTTCGACTTCTGTTTTCATTTTTAAGATAAAGCTTCATATTAAATCTACAATTGTCATTTGTAATTTGATTGCAACTTACAGTTTTATTATTGGCTCTCCTATAAATGTGGTATAATATAGGAATGCCAGTTTCAGTTTGTATAAATTTTTTGCTATCTAGATATAGAAAGGCCTCAGGTGGTACATATCCGTTTTGTAGAGTTTTGTATATATATGCATCGCTAACATAGTAAGGAGCCAGAATCAAATTGTTTTCGATGCAATCAAAGCATCTTAGGATGTGATTTCTAATGAGATGAATAATAAAGTTATCTATCCTGTTCACTTTTGTTACATTATATAATCTTTCATTCGATATGTATTTTATATAATCGCTCTCTCTTGATCTATAAAGACCTGTACATGCTCTTAAGCATTTCCTTTCAAAACTTCGAATTTTTTCCATGTAAGATGGGGAAATATTAAACCATATTTGACAACCGTACGTTAAAATGGGTCGTATTAAAGATTGGTATAAAATAACTTTAACTTTTGGTTTTATGAAAATCGACGCAAATAATTTTTTGTACATGAAAAAGGCATTTCTGGCTCTTTTAAGTTGGATATTAACATGACTATTAAAATATAAGAATTTGTCTATGTTAATGCCTAAGTATTTAACAATTTCTGCATTAGGAATTGTTAAATTTCCATTAGACTTAATACCAAATTTTTTCCAATTATTTTTGATATTATAATTGCATTTTCCTACTGGTGGACGGAATAGTATAGATTTACATTTGTTTACGTTTATTTTCATTTTCCAATCGATTGCATATTTTTCTACAATGTTGAAGTAATTTTGTAGATTTTCATTTATTTTCTGTATTTTGTCATCAGCATGATAGATAATAATATCATCTGCGAAGCCTATGATGTTATCCATTTTAACTAGGAGGTCGAATATGAAAAGGTTAAATAGGATTGGAGAATTTACTGTTCCTTGCTGTAAGCCGTTTACAATTATAAATTTTCTTGTACTTATCTGATCCTTGTTATAGACTAGGAACGATTTGTTACTCAACATATTGTAAATGAGTATGATTAATTGAATAGAAGTTTTATATGTTGCTAGTTTATATATTAACCCTGGTATCCAAATACTGTCGAAAGCTTTTTCGAAATCTATTAAACAAGCACCTGTACACAAGGATTTATTTAAATTCCAATGAATGTTAGAAACAAGCATGTGAATGGCATGTATTGTAGAATGTTTGTATTTGAAACCAAATTGTCTATCACAAATAAGTTTTTCTTTTTGACAATGAGATAAAATGATGTTGTTGACACAAGCTTCAAAAACCTTACTAATGTTGGGTAGTAAGCATATTGCACGAAGATTTTTTGGGTTTGTAGTATCCTTATCTTTTTTGGGCAAGATTATAACTTTTGCTGTTTTCCATGCAATAGGAAAATAAGAATTGTTTAGACTGTTATTGAAAAGAGTGCAGTAATCAAGTATAATTGAGTCTGGAATGTTTTTCAAAATTATATTTGGGACGTTATCTACCCCTGTGGACAATTTTTTTCTTAGATTCTTGAAAATGTACATAATAGAATCTTTTGTAACAAAATAATCTGCTGCGGTTAATTCATCCAGTTCATTAGCCTTTTTTACTGTACAAAATGTCGTTAAAGTTGATTGACTTAATTCATATTCAGCTTTTGTTTCCAAAAACCTGTTGAAGAAGTTATCAACGACAATTTGTAATCTATTGTCCGGATCAATCTCTTTAAAAGAGTGAACTGACTCAAGAAAAGTGCCAATTACGTTTAAAATTTGTTCTGGGTCTTTTACCGTAAAGATACTATTGTTGTGGTCATTTTCTAATTCATTAAGATTTATTCCTGCATTCATAAGTAAAGATACTTCCTCTTGTGGAATTTTTAAAGTGTTTAAATTGAAAGATTGTGTGGTTTTAAACTGCTTTTTAACTTCGTTGAACATGTTCGAAGGATTGCTAGTGTTGATGTTAACAAGTTTATCTTGAAAATGTTTATTTACAGCTAAAACAAGGTTTTCCTGGATAAGTCTTTTAATTAGCTTTAATTTAACTTTTAGTAAATTAAACTCAGCTGGAGTTAAGGACGACTCAAATCTATTGTGCTTTTTGATGATGGTTAGAATTTTGCTTTTTTCCATTTGTAGTTTTTTTGTAACTGAATTTGAAAATTGCTTAGCTGAATCATAACTCTTAAATTTTGGGACAGATTTTTCTATTGTATTTGTTATAATATTGTTTATTTGGACTAAATAAAAATCTATTTCGGAATTTGACAGGTTTCTATCGTTTGGGATGCTTGCGTAGTTGATACGTTCAGTTAATATATTGTTTTTGAAATTTCTCCAATTTGTTGATTTAAAATCATATTTTGAACTTGGTATTTCTTTAAAGAACGCAAGTGGATGATCATTTACCTCGTTAAGTATTGTAATCTGCAAAGCGTTGTGATCACTATCGTAATCAAGAATTTTAAGGCAATTAATTGATTCATTCAATTTGTGTAAAATTAACCGTGAATCTGCTAAGCACAGATCAAGATACGATTCACAGCGAGGGTAAGAAGGTGTAACAGAAGCATATAAACTGCATCTAAAATAGATTTCATTGTATGATAACCATTCTCTGAGAATATTTCCTTTCGCATTATTTGATTTGTTACCCCAATCAGTATGTTTACTGTTTAGGTCTCCCGAGACTATGTAGAAATGATTAGGGTTCTGTAAATTTAGAGATTGAAAGAGACTTTGCAATTCTGATTTGAAGTGACTATTGTTATTGCCTGAGGGATAATATGCTGAGACTACGAATAAACTTTTATTCCCTAGCAACGGAATTTTTACTATGCATGTTTCCAAGCATTTGAATGATCTTATTGTACTATTGGTATAACTTTTATGTCTAATATTTTTTTTTATTAAGATAGCAGTTCCACCTCCTCTTATTGCATCGACTCTGTCGTTACGTATGAAGTGGTAGTCCTTGAAATTAACATTGTGTTTAGCATTTAATTTTGTTTCATTAATTAGAACTATGTCTGGGTTATGCATATTTAAAAAATTATATAAATCATATCTTCTGCTTAAATTTATTAAAGAATTAACATTTATTTCGATAACATTAAGGTTTTTTACTATTGATACAACCATTGCAAAATCTTAATTTTCTAAAATTGAAAAAATTGTGTCTATTCTTGATATTTGTATTTGAAGCTGTTTTTGTAAGTTCAAGATATGATTTGATAAATTTTGCATGGAATTGTTTAGTTCTTTTAAAGATGAATTAATTGAATTAGTGACGTTTTCATGTGGGGAACTATTTTGCAAAACATCAGCATAACTTCTACTAGGATTTACCGCCATAGGTGCTTTGATTGTTCTACTTTGCGACAAGATTTGTTTTTTGGCACGGAGCTTTTGTTGTAATATTTTATACTTCTCACAGCCTTTATATGATGCTGGATGTCCATATTTGCTGCAAAGTACACAATATAATTTTTCCCTTTCGTTTTCGGGTACTGCATTTTGGGGACATTTTCCAATTTCATGTGTGTTTTTGCATTTTACACATCTAGTTGGTAAAAAACAATTTGATGCGCTATGAAAAAAACTTTGGCAATTCCTACACTGAGGAATTTCAGGTTTTCTTAAAGGTTCCCAGTGAACCCAGCGATGAAGTAGCCCTCTAATTGCTTTCAGCTCGTTCACATTACTTTCTCCAGTGATTTGCACAAGATATATTGGCAGGTCTAAACCATTAGCTACAGCTTTTTTTGTTGTGAATTGACTCACTTTTATAAATTTTAAGTTTTCATTTTGGAGTTTGCATAGCTCATCCAAAATATCATTGGTGTTAATATTTGCACTGAGGCCTTTTAGAAGATAAGTCTTTGTTTTGACATTTTTTGGAGTATAAGTAAAAAATTTTGTTTTGGTTTTTTCTAGGTATGCTTTAACTCGAGCATAGTCGTCCATTGAAGACATATATAGTGCAAGCTTTTTATTATTGAATTCTTTAATTTTGAATTCATTAATATTGATACCATTTTTAATGAAATTAATGAGTTCATTAGATTCTATATCAAAGATGTTAATAGGAGGTATTTTTTTGTTGTTTTTTTGATTGTTTTTTGGGGTATTATCATTGATCTCATTATTCGCAATGTTCTCTTTTATATTTTTAGAATTTTCTGTTGTACCGCTGTTAGATGAAGAAGCGGTAACCTGTTTGTGCTCCAGCACATGCTGTTCGAATTTTTTTAAGATTTCTTGATTACAGTTTTCTTCATTATCAAGAATTGCATAATAATTTTTTTGTAGCTTAGGCATTTCTTCCCTTTGTGTATTGCTTTTTCTTTTTCTTTCTAGGTCTTGTTTTACATGATTTTGCATTAGTAAAAACGCATTGTTTTTGTCACTATTTATTTCTGAGTTTTGAGCAACATGCTCACTCATCTTTTTTCGCACTGATTTTTTAATATGTTTCTGTAGAGTCTGTTTCTCTTACGATTTAAAGTGAAAAAAAAAAGCAAAACACTTATAAAACCGGTTTATGAATCGCAGTATTAAAATACACAACGAAAAAGTATTGCTCCGCTCAATACGTCCGTCTAGTATGACAGCCATGAGACAACTGATGTTGAAAACTGTATTTTCTCCTCAAACATACTACATGCTTCAAAAAATTCTGAGAAAAATGATGAAAACACAAACTTTTTGATATAAATCGATTTTTTTCTCCAACATAGTTCCCTTCGAAGGAGATACACTTCATCCAACGATCTTTCAATATTTCAATACCTATTTTTATAGTAGTCTACGTCGAGGCTCTCAAAATAGGCATCAGTTTCAACCTCGACCTCCTCATTTCAGTAAAATCTCTTTCCCTGGTGCTATATTTTCAAGTTTGGAAACAGATAATAATCGCTGGGGCCCAAGTCTGGAGAATATGGTGGGTGGGGCAGCGATTCGTTCAATTTTGCCATTTCTTTGAGTGATGAATGAGCCGGCGCGTTGTCGTGGTGAAACAGCACATTTGTTTGCCATATGTGGCAGTTTTGTCTTCATTTCATTGTTTAAACGGTCAAATAACGCTACGTAATAGTCACCCTTGATGGTTTTGCTTTTTTCAAGATAGTCGATGAGAATTATGCCATGTGCATCCCAAATTATGCTGGCCATTACCTTCCCAGCCGACGTTTGTGATTTTGGGCGGTTCGAACAACTCTCACCTGGTTCTAATCATGTTGCCGACTGTTTATTGGACTTCGGTGCATAGTGGTGGCTTCATGTTTCTTCCAATGTTACGAATCGACGTAAAAACTATTTCGGATTAAGTCAAAATAGCTAAAAATTGGCCTCCGAATCACCAATACGTTGTTGCTTTAGATTTATTGTCAGAAAATGCGGCAGCACATCTTTTTCATTTCCAAATGCTCATGCAAAATATTGAAAATACCACTGATCGACAACTGCATTATGTCTGCTAGCTCTCTCACTTTCACTTTGTGATATTTCAAAACGATCAGATGGATTTTCTTGATGTGGTAGCCTCATTTGGACGGACCGAACGTGGTACATCACTGGTGCTCGTACGACCCATTTTAAATTCAGCAAACCATCGGTAGGCATTTGTTTTCGACGGAACAGATGTGCTGTGATGTTTTAGGAGCCATTCCAATGTTTTCTTCTCGTTTTTTTCGATCACAATCCAATTTTTTATCAGAATGCGAAATTCTCTTTCTTCCATTGTTTATGAAATACCGAAAGTAGCGACACTCATACAGCGATAATTTCAAAACTACTAGATGAAATGTCATCAAAATTCGACATTCCTCTTTAAAAAGTTGCCACTTCCAAAAAACTATATCTATTTGAGAGTGGTGGTGTCATCCCACCAAAATTTCCGGGACTTTTTGATCTATGTAGTTTCATAAATTTTTCGGTTATATCCATTTCATATATTTTTTTTCGCATATCGGTCCATATATTGAATATATTATTATTCTCTCGAAATCCCACAAAAATTCAAGGGACTTTTTGGACTATGTAGTTTCATACATTTTTCGGTTGTACCCATTTCATATATTCTCTTCGCATATCGGTCCATATATTGAATACAGTATTATTCTCTCGAAATACCTAAAAATTTGATCTCCAACCAAGTTAATTGTGCGTATACAATAACAAGCAGAAGGCACAACAATATTTTGGTCTTTCAAAAATGGACTTTCGAGTCAAGATGTTTCCATGGTCTGCAGCGTCTTATGTTGCCCAAAGTCATATATCGTTAGATATTCGGTAATACGTTGTCAAAACCTTTGAAGCTGTGTCTTAGCTCTAACGCCTTATATGTACAGTGAAATTCCTCATTACGGACAGCCCCCATTACCTGGACATCTCCCATAACCGGACATATTTCAGCGACACTCACTAACTTTTCCATACAAAATTAATTCCGATAGCCGGACGCTCCGGACAAAAATACTGCGACGGTGGGTGTCCAGTTATGGGGAATTTCACTGTAGATTCAAAAATTCCCAGATTGATTCTTTTGGCAGATATATATAAGTCAATATTGCTCATCCTATCACCAGCACTAAGAAAATCGGTATTATTTCTCATCAATGGCAACACCAGCTGTCATAGCACATTTTACTCATTCAGTAGCTCTTCTGAATGATACAAGCGGGTGCTAGAAATAAGTGGGAAATATTTATCATCTCACAGAGATGTCAAAATGCATTAACATTTAATTGAGGCTAATTTAAGGCAAAATATATTTCTTATGAAAATTTATACTTTAAATTATCGTTGGTCGTCGCCTGGCGTTTTCTGTTGTTTCTCCTACCCCTTGGGTTTAATGTGCGTTGGCAATATCCCCCTGTTTTTGTTGTTGTTGTCGTTGTCGTTGCTGATACTTCTACTCATAAATGTGAGAAATGAGCATTTTGTAAAAATGTCACATTGAATTTAATTTATGCGTCGCTGCGTACAACTCGATACGTTTGCTGCGATATGAAACGATGCGATACGTACGGGTATATCAGGCAATGCGTATCTTTAGTGTAGCAATGCGCCGCCCTCAAAAAAACAGAAAAAGCGTCAGCATCTTTCAGATCTTTTCACAGCTATATCAAGATAAATATCTTGCACATCAGTGATTTTTTGTTCCGTTCGTCGCACTTTGTTTGTGCGCGCGTATTATGAATAACATCGCAATCCCGTATGGCTCAATTCAATCACTGTAGGTTTTGCATTTTTTTTTCTGTGTAGGGTGTTTCACAAGGTTATACTTGCGGATTAAAAAAAATATGCAAAAAGTTTACTTATAATGCAATCTTCGAGGAATTTTGCACATAGTTCAATTTGCAGCCATAAATTATATGCGTGCCATACTAAAAATATTGCATAATTTCCAACATTTATGTGCCACTCTTAGCTTGCGCTTCTTTTGTTGTTTGTTGTGATTTAATGCTATTGCAACAAATACAACAAGTAAAGATAAGTTTCAAAAATATGACAAACGTAATTTTCGAAAATTATTCGGCTGTCATTTGTCATTTATGTGTCTTTTTTGACAATGCCAGCGCAGGCAACGCGCATTAAAATAATTCATGCCTCTTATTGTAATGCTGTGACTGACTCTATGTTGTTGTGTTAATCTGTCATCAGCATATTGTGTACGTTGCCTTGGTCCAAAATAAATCCGTCTGTTTGGCTGTCATCTTGGTGTGATTGACATTCGTGGTTGTTGACACTCAAAGCAACGCACGTTTTCAGTGATTTTTTTTTTTGTATGTAAGTAGTGATTTTTGTTCTGAATGCAAAAGTCTAACTAATTTTTAAATGTTATTAACAGTGATATATGTCGAGTATATGCTTTGAAAAATATTTTTTGAAAATATAACTAATGAATTTTTTTTAAAAAAATAATTTCTTGATGGGAAATATTGGTTGCATTAAGCAACTGTTGATTAAAGAGAACTTAAGTCCTCTTACACCACAACAATTGCTTTTCGCAGACTTTAGAGTCCGTCAAATGCATTCGTTTGCAGAAATCTTGCTAATGAACGATTGATCAAAATTGATACTCGAAAACAGACCTTTTTTCCTAAAAATTGGAAAGAGTGTGCTTGGGATTGAATAAATTGAATGGCGTTTCAGGCTATAATCATCCATGAGTTGGTATTCAGATAAGAAGGTATGATAAGTAAATAAGTAAAATAGGTATGAAGAGCATTGTAAGTTAAAAGTCACGATATATACCATATGATAACTATTTATGAAAAGTATGATATGTATAAAAAGTATAATAAGTACTTTAAATAAGTTTTATGTTGTATAAATATTATAAATTTATTATTTATTATCGTAAGTGTGATAAGTATTATAAGTATTTAAACCATGATTTCTCTGCAAATTTTTAAAAATATGATAAGTTCGATAAGTATGATAATAACGCAGAGTATAATAGGTATACTTATATAAGAATGATAAGATAGAAAAATGTGATAAGTTCAATATGTATTGTAAGTCTAAGAATAATTAAAGATGTGACAAGTTTGATAAGTGCATAGATTTGATAAGTATGTTAAGTCAGATAAGTTTGATAGGAATGATAAATTTAATTTGTGTACAAATCCGATACATTTGTTAGATATTATAATTATGATAACTCTGATAATTATATATTTTATGATAAGTGCGACTTATAGAATAGTTACGATAGTGAAAAGTAAATGAAAATTCTTTCTACATTACAAATCAAATATAAAATTTTAAGCAATCACTAGACGACATATCACATTTAGTTTCAGCCAACAAGCTATGCATGTAAGTGTGAAATATTTATGACTTCATATAAAACGGCGCAAAAATCAACACCAAGACAACAATAATGCAGCCAAAAAAAAAAGCAATAAATATAATGGTAAACAAAAACATAAAAGAGACATATACGAGTAATAAATTATAAAGTCGTTCCAGTTGAACTAAAAATTTTCTAAAAATTGCGTTAAATTACAAATAAAAAAAAAAAACAGTTCACACTTAAGCTCTACTCAACTTAAAAGTTATTCCCTTTTGAAATGAGCTAAAGAGTTGCTAAAATCTTAACAAAATTGATTACCATACGTGTAGCTCAGACAAAAGATAGTCAAAAAAAAAGACCTTGTTTGGTATACAATAAAAACAGCGGTAGTCATTTTGTTTGTTTCACTCATGCTCTCCTTATGCGTTAAGTTGTCTTTGTCTACCAGCGTCTTTTCACAATATAACAGAAAAATTACGATTTATTTTGCTTAGTTACATAAATCATCAGATTTGCGATAATTTATGACATTCGTTTTGTTATTGGGGTTTGTCGCGCTTTGCACATAATTCATAAATGAAAATTTTATTATTTGTCTGTCGACGTGTCGAAAGGAGCGGACTGCTTTTTTTCACGCCATTCAATGTATTGTTTGTTGTAAGTGGTACCCTTTGGAAAGCGTAAGGCGAAGGGTATGTCAAAGTTTAGCAACGTGGGTAAGCAATTTATTGAAATTTGTTTTATAAACACACAAGTATTTGTGAAAAAGTGCTAGGCTTCTTAAGTTTTTACTGGTGTAAGTATGAAAATTGTGATAAGCATGATAAGTAAGAGACAAATTATGATAAGTTTGATAAGTAGGACTTAAAAACTGTGAAAAGTATGTAATAATGATAAATAAAATTGTGTAAATAGTATGAATAGTAAGAAAACTGTGATAAGTATGATAAGTGTAAAAAAATATGATAAGTATTATATGTATGTATGTGTGAAAGATATGTATATATTAATTACGAAAGTTGTATTAAGGGTTGAAATTTTTATCAGTATGAAAAGTCTAAAATGTCTAAAAGTCTGAATGGTATAAAAACTGTGAAAATGGCGAAAACTGTGAAAAGTATGATAAGCATGATAAGTTTAAAAAGTACGAAAAGTATGATATTTAAGAAAGCTCTGATAAGTATAAAAATTATGGTTAGTGAAGTAGTATCAAAAGTTCGATAAGTATGAAAACTGTAATGTTGATTAGTTGACACTAATAATATTCAGGACAATACCGCGAAGTCTCAATTTAATATTCAGGAAAATTAATTTAATAAAAACCAAAAAACCGCCTTAAATGACTACGCTATTAACTTTAAAAAAACCGTTTAAAATAAAATAAAAAACGACATTTTTTTAAAAAATTCTGGGATGCATTTCGACTTGCGTTTAAGTCATCCTCAGCCAATCGATTTTATTAGACTAAATTCTAAACTAACAAAATTATAGATAATAACATATACTGAACATATCATTAAAACAAAACATAAAATTGCGCAACAGAACAGAAAACTAACAAATTAAGCGCTGAGAAAACTTGTCATAAAATAATAGAATATAATAAGAACATATGTAATATAAATCGACTTAGACAAATGAAATAAAAACAATAAAAACAATCACACTGCAGGTACTTATTTTGCATTTTTAACTATGTTGAAGAGAGATGACCTAATCGGCGCTTCCATCGTGTTCATCATAATGTTTTGGTTTTTTTGCATGTAAATGCTTTCGTACGCATCTAGGCTTCGGTCATCATTTATATGCTTTAATAATTTAAGTTTTGTTATTGTGAAGCTGTGCGAATTCTCGATTGCATGCAGAGCAACAGCTGACTTAGTCGGTCTCTGAAATTTGATGTGTGCTATATGTTCATTGAACCTTGTTTCGATATTTCGTTTAGTTTGTCCGTAATATTTCTGCTCGCACTCATTGCATGTAATTTCGTAAATACCTGCTTTTTTTAAATACTCAGTTTTGTCTTTTGTTGTTCCTAATTTATGTTTTAGTTTATCATTTGAAGAGAAAACTAAATCTATGTTATGTTTTTTGAAAATTCTTTTTAATTTATTTGTTATCATAGGTGCAAAATGTATTTTTAGGCGTTTTTTGTCTTCGGATGTATTTATTGTTTTTAGTGTTGTTGAATTTAATCTTTTAATTGTTTTAGATTGTTTTTCGACCATTTTCGTTATTATTCTTTTGTCGTATCCGTTCAATTCAGCAGCATATTTAATATAATTTAATTCCTCCATGTAATTTGTAATACTCAAAGGTAATTTACACAGTCTAAAGACCATACTGTTGAACGCTGCTTTTTTGTATTGAATGGGACAATGAGAATCGCTTGGAATATATCTAGGAATGTTTGTAGGTTTCCTGTATACCTTGACAGACAATTTATTGTGTAAATTTCTATTGACTACCAAATCTAGAAAAGGTAGATTTCTATCCTTTTCCAATTCAAAAGTAAATTTGATAGTTGGCCATTTAGAATTTAAAATTTCGATAAATTTGTTGACCTTATTCGGGTTCATACAAGCAAATATGTCATCAACGTATCTAAACCACACAGATGGCAGGTTCCCTTCAGCTTCTAAATCCTTTTCAAAATTGGACATAAACAATTCAGCCAAAAACGGTGACAATGCATTCCCCATTGTTGTACCTTCATTGATTTTATAAAATTTGTTTAAAAATTGGCAACAATTGTACTCCATACAGAGTTTTGTTGAATTGAAAAATATTTCTTTCTTTCTTTCATCTTGTTCCCTTTCATCAAGCCAGTTTTTTAAAAAATTTAGCGTTTCTTGCACAGGGACACTCGGAAAAAGCGCAACGACATCAAAAGAAATTAAAACTTCATCATCTTGCAAAGTAATATTCTTAATTTTTTCCACAAAATCAAACGTATTTTTGACACTTTTGTTGAAACCATGGTGATATTGACACACATATAGCAAAATTTCACACACCGAAATTGAAGTTTATAACACGCATCTGTGGTTAGCGAAAAATATGGATTATTGTGATTTACTTTCTTTTCAAGATGAATGCAGCCATAAGATAACAAAACAGTGTTTAACTAAACAAAAGAAATTAAATAAAAAATTTAAGCAATTAATAAACAATAATAAAGTTATATTCAACCAAAACCAAAACAGTTACAAAAAAGACACAGAAAAGTTTGTTCGCAACATTTCGTCACAAGTTTTCGATGAAAAAGAGATGGAAATATTACAAAAAGGACTAAACTACACAGCTAAACCTAAAAAACTTCCTTTTGATGATATTGTTGCTGATATTGAAACAGGTATTAAGTTCCTTCCTGAATTGAAAAAAGAAAAAATAAGAAGCGAAGTCAAGCCTGTATTAGAAAAACTGGTAAAAGTTATACCAAAGAATATTAGTAAACAGTCAAGTGACACAGTAATTATTAAAAAATTACGACAGAAAAAATGTGTTTACATGAAATCTGATAAAGGACGAGATTTAGTCATAATGGACAGAACACAATATGATGAGAAAATGGGTGAGATTACTTCAGCTAACAATTTTGTTGAACTAAAAAGGTCACCACTACCAAGCATGATCAAAAAAACATCCGCCTTGTTAAAAGAAATTCAAGAAATTTTTGGTTCAAAAGTTAAATGGAAGTTAATGGTGGCAAATCCATCAGTTCCCAAACTTTATGGCTTACCGAAAACTCATAAGCCTGTTCTAAAAATGAGACCAATTATCTCTAATATAAATTCACCAACGGAAAAAATTTCAAAATGGCTAGTGGAAGAATTTAAACAATATCACCATGGTTTCAACAAAAGTGTCAAAAATACGTTTGATTTTGTGGAAAAAATTAAGAATATTACTTTGCAAGATGATGAAGTTTTAATTTCTTTTGATGTCGTTGCGCTTTTTCCGAGTGTCCCTGTGCAAGAAACGCTAAATTTTTTAAAAAACTGGCTTGATGAAAGGGAACAAGATGAAAGAAAGAAAGAAATATTTTTCAATTCAACAAAACTCTGTATGGAGTACAATTGTTGCCAATTTTTAAACAAATTTTATAAAATCAATGAAGGTACAACAATGGGGAATGCATTGTCACCGTTTTTGGCTGAATTGTTTATGTCCAATTTTGAAAAGGATTTAGAAGCTGAAGGGAACCTGCCATCTGTGTGGTTTAGATACGTTGATGACATATTTGCTTGTATGAACCCGAATAAGGTCAACAAATTTATCGAAATTTTAAATTCTAAATGGCCAACTATCAAATTTACTTTTGAATTGGAAAAGGATAGAAATCTACCTTTTCTAGATTTGGTAGTCAATAGAAATTTACACAATAAATTGTCTGTCAAGGTATACAGGAAACCTACAAACATTCCTAGATATATTCCAAGCGATTCTCATTGTCCCATTCAATACAAAAAAGCAGCGTTCAACAGTATGGTCTTTAGACTGTGTAAATTACCTTTGAGTATTACAAATTACATGGAGGAATTAAATTATATTAAATATGCTGCTGAATTGAACGGATACGACAAAAGAATAATAACGAAAATGGTCGAAAAACAATCTAAAACAATTAAAAGATTAAATTCAACAACACTAAAAACAATAAATACATCCGAAGACAAAAAACGCCTAAAAATACATTTTGCACCTATGATAACAAATAAATTAAAAAGAATTTTCAAAAAACATAACATAGATTTAGTTTTCTCTTCAAATGATAAACTAAAACATAAATTAGGAACAACAAAAGACAAAACTGAGTATTTAAAAAAAGCAGGTATTTACGAAATTACATGCAATGAGTGCGAGCAGAAATATTACGGACAAACTAAACGAAATATCGAAACAAGGTTCAATGAACATATAGCACACATCAAATTTCAGAGACCGACTAAGTCAGCTGTTGCTCTGCATGCAATCGAGAATTCGCACAGCTTCACAATAACAAAACTTAAATTATTAAAGCATATAAATGATGACCGAAGCCTAGATGCGTACGAAAGCATTTACATGCAAAAAAACCAAAACATTATGATGAACACGATGGAAGCGCCGATTAGGTCATCTCTCTTCAACATAGTTAAAAATGCAAAATAAGTACCTGCAGTGTGATTGTTTTTATTGTTTTTATTTCATTTGTCTAAGTCGATTTATATTACATATGTTCTTATTATATTCTATTATTTTATGACAAGTTTTCTCAGCGCTTAATTTGTTAGTTTTCTGTTCTGTTGCGCAATTTTATGTTTTGTTTTAATGATATGTTCAGTATATGTTATTATCTATAATTTTGTTAGTTTAGAATTTAGTCTAATAAAATCGATTGGCTGAGGATGACTTAAACGCAAGTCGAAATGCATCCCAGAATTTTTTAAAAAAATGTCGTTTTTTATTTTATTTTAAACGGTTTTTTTAAAGTTAATAGCGTAGTCATTTAAGGCGGTTTTTTGGTTTTTATTAAATTAATTTTCCTGAATATGAAAACTGTGATACATTCGAAAAGTATGCCATATTTAATATGAAAATTGTAGTATTTATGGAAATTATAATAAGCATGAAAATTATGATAAGACTGAAAACTTAGTATCAGATAAGTATCATAAATGTGAAAAGTTGAATACTTAGCTATGAAAATTATGATACGTGGGGTAAGTATAATAAATATGAAAAGTTTTTCAACTGTGATAAGTATGAAATCTCTGAGAAGTATGAAAATTATCATATGTTTAAAAAATGATAAGTGTGAAAAGTATGATAAGTATATAAATTACAAAAAGTATGATAGTTATGAAAACCGTGGTATGAATGAAAATTATGATAAATAAAATAGTATGGAAATTTTGATAAGTACTCTGATAAATTTAAAAAGTATGAATAGTTTGAAAGTACGAACATGTAATTATGGAAATTATGATTAGAATGGAAAGTATAATGAGAGCAAAAACTAATAATCTAATAATTATCAGAAATGGGCAAAGTATATTAATTATGATACGTGTGAAAAGTATGATAAGTATGAAAAGTATCACAACTGCGATAAGTATGAAAACTGTGGAAAGTTTAGTGATTAGTAGGAAAAGTTTGATCGATATAAAAAAAGATAAGTATAATAAGAATGATAAGTACGAAATGTATGTTTAGTATGAAAAGTATAATAGTTATGAAAATTATCATAAGTATGTTATGTACGATAAATGCAAAAAGCATTCCCATTATTATCGCGATGTGAATGATAAAAATGTTTGGTATGATAATTATGAAAAGTGTAGTAAGTTGATAAGTACTATAAATTCTATTTATATATCAAAAATATGCATCATAAATTATGTATTAAGTATGGAAACTATCACACGTATAATTGGCTCTGATTTATATTAATTGTATGTTCATTATCATGATTGTGATAAGTACGAAAATTATGCTAAGCACGACAAATTTGATGATTTTGAGTTTTTATTCTTAAAAATTAATTTTGTGCTCAACAGCCACGAGAAAAAGAAACACCGGAAAGCAAATAGATTTTAAGGAATTGTCTCTTACCAAAAATTTAATTGTTATTTACAATAGTGTAGTATTTTAATTAAAATATTTTAAATACAATTTTATAGGTTGTTTACTATAAAGGCTACAATGAATACGTTACATGCCAGACAAAATGCTAATGATGACTAACTGACTGGCAGCGTCTGAGTGATGTGGACGCGCCTCATTGTTCTATTTCAATTCCTATGCCATGTTTATTATACGATTTTTCTTTACGCTCGATCATTTCGTAGAATTTGATATGCAAAATTTATTTTTACAACAATGAATTGGAAAATGTACTACATATAGTGCAGACTTTACTAAGAGTTCTCAAATTGAAATTTTTATTGCAATTGCACGAAACTACTGAAAGTTTGCTAACCAAGCGGACAAATGAGTTTTTGAGGAATAGAAATTTGAAAAAATATTGCTTAATTACATTCACGATAAATGTTTCGTAAACAAGCTATTTCAATTACCCGTTTTTATTTTGTTTTTTTGAATGTTCAGCGAAGTTTCAAGAAAATTGCAAATTAAAATTTGGGAAGAACTATTTAAAATTTAGACTGAGCGAAACAGATGTCTGGTCTGCAATGAAGATTTTGTTTGTTAAGTTTTGATAAGTATATTTAATATGATATATTATAAGGTAGGATAGTTTGGCTAAGTATAAGATATCTGATAAATAGGCTAATCACTTAGAAAGCTGCCTTTGAATGAATCAAATCATTGCCATTTACAATTTTTGTTTTTTTGGTTTCGATATCAGATAACAGAAACTAAATTGTTTCAGGTTTTTCAACATATTTTGATGTGTAAAGTCCTTAACTCTCTCTACTTATTATGGTATTGCAAAGAATATATATATATCACACGGTGTTCAAGAAGAGCATTATTATAAAAATGTTATTTTCATTAAATTTTTTGATATAACTACCAATGAGTCCATATTACTTTGTGTGATATTCATGTGGAAATATGACATCATGAAAAAATTGTTGAAATTTTATTTTTCATCACAGCCTCTAGGTCTCCGTTTCTGGTTTCAAGCGACTGAAATTCTCATTTGTACTCACTTTCTTTTAGTTACTTGTACTTAATTGTAATTGTCATAGTCTTCTCCTATGACTTTATCGAAATTTTTTATTCTTTTGGTAAGTCATAAAATTTTTCGATAATTCATAATAGCTATCG
Source organism: Tricholauxania praeusta (assembly GCA_949775025.1). Classification (NCBI taxonomy): domain Eukaryota; kingdom Metazoa; phylum Arthropoda; class Insecta; order Diptera; family Lauxaniidae; genus Tricholauxania; species Tricholauxania praeusta. The sequence goes on along the minus strand of OX459030.1, from coordinate 119,633,074 downwards.
ATACCTCTCGACTTTTTTGATAGTTTTGAACTTTTTCATTGCTATTCGATACTTCTGATCTTCTGCAGACTTTTTTCGTTCATTGTCGATGCTATTAGATCTTTTTAGACTTCCATCGAATTTTTAAAACATAGTTCGATAGTTTTTTATTTAATCGATATTTGTTGATACTAAGCTATACTTTTGAACCTTTGTCGAGATTTTAATACTGTAAAATATTTTTCACATTGCATCGAGTCATTTGAAAACTTTCAATACACCCGCTTCTTTAATGTGAGAAAATTTATTGGTGAGTTTGAAAGGAAACCTATACAGGAAAGAATTGGTTCAAAAATAACGCTGAGGGTGGTGCTGACGGTGACGCTTTACTAAAGTAGTGTTATTTTTGAAAATTTTTTGATTAATTTCGAAATCTTTTGACTTTAATTGAGTTTTCATTTTTTCAAATTTTATCAAAACTTTTCATTTTCTGAAACTATCGTCCTCTTCGATACTTATCGATATAACTCGAATTTCATAAACCTTTTCGGCTAATATATTAATTGATGTCGGCCGTTTTTTTGTTGATACATCTTGGTTATGTTCGATGCTGAGGGGAAATTATCAACTTTTCGGAAACTTTGCGAAATTAATCTATGCTTTTGGACCTTTTCTAACTTTTCCGACTTTTTAACGGTCCTTACGTTTTAATTTCAATCTTCTTTTTAATCGATGCTTTTGAATGTCGTTTACATTTGATTTTCTGTCGACTTTTCAAAATTTTTCAATTATCATCTAGAATATTCGATACAGTTCAATACTCATAAACTTTCATTGGCTTCTTCAATGTATTTCAATACAAAACGAAACTATTCGAATTTTTCGGGGGAACTTAAGTTTCCAGGACACCAAGTTCTGATAACTGATATTGTTGGAAATTGTTGACTTTAAAATCGAATGATAAGAAACTGATGAATTATTTGTTGTTAAAGATGTTTTATTGGACTAGATGCTTAGCTTAGACCCTTAATTCTAGAGGGCCAAATTTAGAAATTTTGAAGAAAATTTTTTGATATCTCACTTAAGTTTTGAAACATTTAATGTTGAACTTTTAGGGTATAACTTATATCTTAAAAAAAAGTCAGATATCCAAAACATTCACTGGCACGGAAATGTTTATTTTTTTTATGTATGTATATGAATCTGTATCTCAAAAAGCAAACCAGATTACAGGAAATATTATTCCACTATTTTCGATATTTATATTATAGTTTTCACATTATACTTGTAACTCCATCAAATCTTATTCAATTCAAGCAAATAGCATATCGTTAGAAAGGGAATAAAAATATATTCGAGTCCTGAAAAGCGTTTTTGAGACGAAAAAAAATTCATTGAGAAATAGCCAAATAAATGAAAAAAGTGCCGAAAAACGGGGTTTTTTGGCGATATCTCGAAAACCATTCTTAAGAAAAAAAAAAAAATGGTTGCCATTTTTGGAATCAAAGCCCCAAAATACATGGAAAAAGGTCATTGAGAAACCAGATCATTTTATTTGTAAACTAGAGTTATAGAAAATTGCTTATGATGACGGATGAACTATTTTTTGTAATAAGTAATTTTCAGTTTGTGAAAAAAATAAAAAATTTATCCCCTTTCACCTCTCAAAACAAATGTGACACCGCTTAAATAAGGTGTCTTCAAAATTTAACTGACAGAACGAAATTAAGTTTTATAAAAACTTTGCTTAGTTAGAATTTTTAAGAACTCTTAACGAAATTGCACTGGACTTTTTATTAAAATTAAAGTTTTCGACAGTTTCTAACAGTGTGCTTTAGCATTTTTGTTTTTCTTTTTTAATTGAAATTCAACAGTGGAAAGACATAATTGTATTTTCACACGCTAAACACTCATTAAAATAATTAATTTATTTGACAGCTCATGTCAAATGTGTAACAAAATGTCAACAATTTTGTAAGCGCTCACTTGAACATTTCCTGTATTACCCATCGTCATTGTCGCTGTCACTTTCAAAGATGACAGTTAATTTTACTTGACATTTGGCATTGCGCGTGTTTTATTTTGTAATAAAAAAAAATGTAAAAACGACGATAGTTGAGTCGCTTACCATCTTGAAACAATTTCTTTCTAATTATATTGGTATATACAGTTCTTTTGACACTAAATAAATGTGTCAAACTTATAATGGTCCGACGAGTTGGGCGTTTGGTCAGCGCAGCACAGCGTGTGTCTGTAATTGTCGAGTAAATAAGAAGAGTATGCGATTGCATGTAATTGTCAGCATATGAGTACAACATATAACACCCACACACACACAGAGAGTAGTGCATTTGACAAATGACAGCTCAGCAGCACAAATATCACAAATAAACTGTCAAATGATGGCAAGTGTTTTGGCTGTGTATGTTAGTTGCTTGGGGTTTTTTTTTTTTGTGAGGGATATTTTAAGTGTATTTTTGTTGTTGTTATTATTTTGTGGCATATCTCCCAAGCTGTTTCTTTTAACTTGTTTACTTTGCCATATACATTCGTATATCTGAAAGATATTTTTTTCACTCGTTTGCTTTGGCTACAATCCAAAGACATCTCAATTTCCACTTCAATTTGTCTGCTGTCAGTTGTAATTGAGTTCAATTTACATTAATATAGGATGATGTGCGGTGACAAGCGTAGCATTGGGTATGGGGCAGGAAATAAAACAAAAATTGTGAGTGTTAACTTTGGCGTGTCACAAAGGATAGTTTATTTGAAAAAATGTATTCGCTCGAATATGATAAGATTTTTCAGGAAGTTAGTTTATATTATGCTGATAAAAACTGAAGTCTTTTTCTGATTTTTGAGATATATGGGTTGGGTGTTGAAAATATGACCTCTGAAGATCATCAAAGTTTCTAAAGTAAATGTGCACACTTTAACACTGGTCGTGAGAAAACCTATGCATGCAAAAACAATATACCGTCTTGAGGTTTTGAAATGGGAATATAATCATACATGAGATAAAGAGATCCAGAGCAGCAAAACGAAACATTCAGCAAACAGTGGAACGTATTGATCACTTAGGCAGGGTTCTTATAATATCGTTTATCGGTACTATTTGAGAAATCATAAGCTACCGAAAATAGTTATGAGATGAAAAGCTTTAAGTATCGAAAAGTCAATGAAGGTCCAAAGCTTTTAAAAATTCAACAAAAATAAAAAGTATTTAAATAAAAAGCATCCTGAACGCTGAATCCTTCTGCATAAAATTATTTTTCTCAATTTCTGAATTAATTTAGAAACATTGCGGAATGATAACATGTGACGTATTTCGCTCACAATGTTTCAGAAAGATTTTTTTGAAATGCTCAGAATTTTTCAAACATGGAATTTTTTGAAAAAACCTTCAGAATGGCTACATGTGAAACATTACATTTGAAATATATAAGAAAGATTTCTGTAACGTTTCGCTTGCAATATTTCGAATGAAATATTTGGAGCTTTACGTACAATTTTTGATTTTTGTTGAATTTTTCTTAAATTTTTGACAAAAAATCAATTTAAATTCACAAAATTAGCAACTTCTGCAAACGGTCCCAGAAAATATTGCTTAGCTTCGATGATAACCTAAGTTATTTTTGTTAAATTAAAGAAAAATTTCAACTCAAAACTTGATTTCTTAACTTTATTTGCTAAATTTTTCATTTCAATGAAATGCCACACACAAAGCTAAATCAATTTCAATTGCCCGCATGTGGCAACGCTGTTGCTGCCACAGAAAAAACCTCACTAATCTCCAGACCAACAAGAATATCAACGCAAAAGAACAAAAATTAATTTTTTTTTCTCCAATCTTACATTAGAAAACGCGGCATGAGTCTTTTTGCAAAAAAATCGAAAAAAAAAATCCATGTCCATGCAACAAAACAACTTAACTGACATTGCTAACACCAGGGGGCGCACCACCTTGACATTGACAGGTTGTATGGATTTTGTAAGCAACCGTGCTTTTGAACTCAATGCAACAACGGCTGCGTTAAGCAGCAGCTCAACTTGTCAGTAATAATACCTTAGTCCACAACAACAACAACAGCAACAACAACCACAAATCGACCTTTTCACATACTCCTCTCTCTCACTATCATTTTTTGTTATTTCATTTGTATGCCCTCCTCCCGATTTCGACCCACACTGTTAAGCTGCGAAAACACCAAACGTTTTAAGAATTCTGTGAAATCTGCAAATTGCCATGTCATTATTTGTTAGCATCACCAGCAATGACAGCAGCAGCAACAACAAGAGAAAAACATCTTGCTAAAGATAACCCAACAGCAAACCTTTAGTACCCTTTTAACCGCTGATGCCAAAATCAGCCAGTTCTGTCGCTGCTACACGGGCGGGTTGATTGTAGTTGGCGGTCTTACCATCGTGATTCTATGTATTAATGAAAAACATTGTGCAAGATATGAATTAATCCAGGATATGATGTTGATATGAAGTTGGAGAAGAAAAATGTAGCCAGAAATTTGATTCAGAGTGATGGATACATAGTTTCAAATCTGTAGGGAGCAGAGACGTTTAGTATTATAGAACTATCACAATTTTGGATAGGGAGATAGGTACATTGATGAGGATGTAATATTAAAATGAATTTAAATTTAAACTAAGAAGGAAATGCTTCATATTTTCTGAGTAACACATTCCCCCATAAAAAAATATTGCCCAAAATTCATTAAACAGCATACCAACTTGATGGCAACGCTGCGCTGATTCCTTTACAATACCGCCACAGCGCCGACAACGTTGACGATGACTACAACAGAGCGGCGGGTGTCAAAAACTGTAATTGGCAACTTGAAAAGGGGGCGCGCTATGCGATAGCAAACGACTTTCGCTTGGCACTTGCTATACTCTGTCAGTTTATCTGTGTTGGTTGTGCTATACTGTCCAACAACTGTCTGCATGTTTGTTATATTGTTAACCTGACAGTGTAATATTACAAAATCCCTGCAAAAAAAAAAAAAAAAATGCGTGATGACTGATGATAAAACAGCAGAAGAACAAAGTATATAAAAATAACTCATTCACTTGCTAGTCGACCGACCGAAGGTTCTACCAGCATTTCAGTGATGCAAAGGGGGTGGGTTTGCAAAAACTCTGTAAGATCCTTAATAGGATGTTGATCCGTAATAGGGTGTTGATTTCAAATAGAAGTTACATAAGCTTTTGTTGCAATGCGGCATGACACAAACTGTTGCGATTAAGTAGCAGATTAAAAGTGCGAGAGACACAGTGGATCTTTGAGATGATGATGATGATGATGATAATGCAGAGTGAAGTGCTTGAGCACTGTAACCTTTTTGAGGGGTCGATTAAGATTTTTCACAAAGGGATTTATCTATGAGAAGACAAGTAACATATTGTATAGTTCATTTCAATGCAACGATATCAACAACGAATCTCTTCTGATGACAATAATGTCACAACTTTAGTTCATAGCTGTATTCAGTGCTATATCACAGAGAGTGTCAAGGCGTAAATTACGTTGGAGATCAAATTATCTAATAATTTCTTACATTTTGCTCGAAATTCACCTATAGAGTCGTAAATAAACTCAATGTTCTTTGGCTTACTTTCCAAACCTTTATTAACTGGAGTTAGTAATAAAATTAGCTCATCATAAGTTGTAAATAAATTATAATAAAATTCATACTCACTTTAACCAAGTTTCTTACTCAATGCCATACAACATTCAACATGTCTTCATATCGACAACACGTAAGTTTCTCCTACTTGATCACATGAAATATGCTGACAGCCAGACAAGTTAAAAGAAGCCATAAAGAAATTGAATTCATTAAGCATTAAGCTTCCTTAAAATAGGATATTCCCCGATATTTAAAACTATAAATTACAAGCACTTTGCATGTGCACGATAAAGAAATTCGATTAGTTGGCATCAATTTCAATGTTCAATGTCCCCCAAGTGACTTCATATTCCGGTTGAAATTAAAGGCGCAACAGCATCACACGCACTGTCGAACTTGTGGTGACCTAATAGGAAATGCAGGATTGAGTGTCCTTAAGCATGAATTGTAATAAGCTATAAAAATATACAGAAATTCGTTTAATGAATATTATTTTATAAGCTTAAGTTCAATTTTTAACGACAGCTCTGTGCACTTATTTCTGGGTGGCCACCATTTGAAATTGAAATTATTATACAAAAACTATGGAAAATGCAAATGCTTGTCCATTTATGCTGATAGTGGGCATCAAACATATGTATATTAGATTAAAAATAATTATTAGTAATGCACAAATTGATGAATTAAAAGTTACACATACGTCATAATAAGCAAGTTTATTGAAAAAATTTTCGCATAACGAAATTTTATAAGAAATATAAAGAAAATTATATCATTTCATTCGTGATTACTCAATTAAGTACAAACCATTTTATGTCAATAGTTTTTCTGCAGCCATTGTTGAAAACTACAATATTTCTAAAAAAACTAATAAAGTTATGAATTTATGCCATATATGGCATATATGTTATATAGGGACTTAGATATCCTACTTCAAATTACTAGAAATTACAAAAAATTATTGAAGAGAAAGTTAATAAGTTAATCAATCAGTTAAATAATTTAAAATTATGTTATGTTGAAATGAAGTTAAAAAAAATTCATTCAGTGCCCTTTTATGAAAGAAATTATAATCCGAGTGTCCGACTCCCTACAAAAAAGACGTCCCCAATCAGATCGAAAGTGTTTCTTCCCATTAATTCAGCAGATCCATGAGTAAGGTACAATTTGTTGTACAACAAAGCTTTGTTGTGCAACGCATTGTTGTATAACCGAATATGTTGTTGCATAAAAATCAATATGATTTGATTTTTTTATGGGCGGAGTTAATAGTTGTACAAGCTACAATGTTTGAAGCAAAGTTGGTAAAATAGAACTTGTTTAGTAGGTTAGTCCTTACTCCAAAAGTTGTACTTCTTATTGTTTTGTTTTTGTCTCATCTTCCTCTTCACTTAATATTTCGTTCACTAATACTAAAGCAGAGATTTCACTCAATTTCCACATTTTGCACTATGCTGTTTACAGCACGAACAAAATATGAACAATTATGTTGTACAACACATTGTACAACGGATTGGATTGTGTGTATGAAAAGCGGTGAAAAATGTCGTACAATAGATTGGAGCATTTATATTTTGCTTTGCGCTCACTAAGATTTACACTTTCAACAAAATCATACGTACCAAGAACTCAGTTACCTGATCGATATGAATACTGCTGATGTCCAATGAATTGAATCCATTTAGGAGGGGGTGTAGTGATTCACCTCTTGCCCATAGATTAAAGCACATGGGGAAAATTTACACGTGTCTAGCTTTTGTTACAAAACTGAATGTTTTCATTGGTAATCGCTAGCTTCATGACCGTCAGGCAGACTACTCATATAAACTAAAATGGCTAACACATTTAATTGTAGGCAGCCACATATAAAAATATATATTATTATAAAACAAAAGCACTTGTGTTAAACTACGATATCCATTGGTTTTTATCTAACATCGATATTGAAATATTTGAATTCAAAAGAAAAAACTTGCTTCTATTCAATGAAATGTTACTCATACGTCATGTAAATCAATATTTTTTAATTAAGTCTTGCCTTATTTTATCCAATTTTAAAAAATTTTCAAGACTATTAAAAGCAAATGTAAGATCATAAGTAAAAGAGCCAATTTTATGTAAAGGATGATCTAACAATGAAACAAACGAGAACTTTTTTGGATTACTAATAACACTTCAGTGTGATTTCCATTTGGGTTTACAAAGATATGCAACATCTACGCCAACATATCTGTATGTATAGGCCTGCAAATGCATACGCAAATAAATTTTAAATGTGACGGCATTGCGCGCTACAGCACAGCAAGAAACGCAGCAGCAGTAACAGCAGCAATCTAATTTATGACTTAATTATCGGGCCATATTTAATGTGTCCAATAAACTAGTCTACAAAATTATAGCCATACCAATGCAGCAAAAACTACAAAATCATCTTGATGGTTGTTAAGCTTGTTTTTGCTGTAGTTGTTGTTTTTATTGTTGCTTGCTTTCATTATAAGCGCATATCTTTTACTCTTCGCGTATTCAATTCATTTAGTATCACTGTCGTTCAATTGGACAGACAGGGGAGACAATTTAAAGATTTTTTTATCTACACTGAGAAAAGTTTAAATAGCTTTGATGTGTACTAATTATTTGCTGTAATCATAGCACTTGTAGTATCGCTAGTATATTGAATTTGTGCTCTATTTGGTATATGCAACTTTCTTACCACATATAGTATTTTTACTATCAAAGGTATTCATATATTCATAGTGTTCGTAGTATTTATAGTATTTCTAGTATTAGAAGTATATTTACTATAGAAACATATAAAAAATCTTTAGTATTAAGATAAATTTTAAAAATTGTAGTACTTGTGGTGTCCATAAAACTTGCAGTATTTGTAGAGTTCTTAGTATTTGCAAAACTGTCGTCATATGTAGAAAATTTTATTTTTATTGTTATTTGTATTTGTAGCATTTCAAAGATTTATTAAGTTTCAAACCTAATACGTGATAGATTTTGTGATATTTTCTTATATTTTGTTCAGTGTGATTTCTTACATATATTTTACTCTCTTGTCAACTTATACCTCCTCTTAAGTTTCTCACATTGGTCATCAATTTGCTTTAAATAGCCCAAGACATTTTGACGCTGCTGCCGCCTGTCTGCTTGCGTCAACTAAGGTAACTTGCATGCAGCAACAACACAGCAAGCGCAAGTCATCAAGCCTGCTGTTTTGTTGCTGTCTGATGATGCTGTTGTTGCTATATTAGACCGTATCGCATGCATTTTGTGTGGCTTGACATGGGACCGTAATAAAATTCATTCTCTTATAGCAGCGCAGCAGCCATAGCAGTAAAACAAAACAGAGTGTTGCAATAAAATTCCATTTAAAATGGCTGCGATTATGTCTCAACAGACCATTAAAGTCAATGAAATGACAACTACTACTTAGGCTCAAGCTGTCAAAGTTTGTAACCAAAACGAAGAGAAGCGACGCGACGCTTTCGAAAGCATAGCGTTGCGTTGTGGCGTTAAATTGATCGACGTAAGAAAGTGTACAGTGGAAAAGAAAATTATTTTTAATTTAATCATATAGTTTTTTTTGAAAGAAAGCGTGATGGTTAATCGATATTGTTGGTTCAAATGGATACTGATAAGCAACTATTGCTGATAAGTTTTTGAATGACTTGCAGGTTGTTTATTATTTGGCTGCACTGTTCTTTTGTAACTCATATTTTGGCTCAAGGACTTCTTTTAGATGACTTATGATCTTAGTTTCGGAGTAAAAAAATCTCACTTAAAACTACCTTTAAGTTGAATTACTTATCACTGATGATGATCTGTGATATTTTTTCACATAACTTATTTTCAAAATTTATTTTAGTACTTTATTTTTTTATAGCAACTTAGCTCATGAGTCCTTATGCAAAAGGCCCTATAACTAAAAATATTTTTTTTTTTACTTTTTGAGGTAAAAAATGCTGAATAAATTATGGTTTTGTTTCAACATCTGGCAGGGTTTTCATTGAACATGCTTTTATATCTATAATAAGTTTATTTTATTCAAAAATTTCAATGATATGTTCAGCTCTTAGGCTAAAACTGTTAAAAATCATATTTCTTCCTGTAGGTTCTCTGATAGTTGACCTATGAACAGTGTTTATGAGAAAAAGTTATTGCAATTAAAAATACCTTTAAAATGAGATACATATCATTGATGAAGATCTGTGATATATCATGAGTGATATGAAAATATCACTGTTGTTCACTGTGATATGTACCTCATATGAAAGGTATTTTTTAGTACTAAAATTTTTTCAAAGGAACCAATATTAAATTTCAATAACTAGAAGCTCTATAGTCCAAAATATATTTTTTCGTTATTTTTTTTTTTTTTAAAAAGCTGAATGAATTTTTTCTTTTATGACAATCGCAATTTTGATCAAAAATTTAGTAATTAAAAAATTTTTTCATTATTTTGAATGTCTTTTAATTTTCCATCAAAAAGTATTATAATTATCACAATAACTTCTTGTAGCATATACCAACATTTCTCCTAAACTACATCAGAGACACAAGTGAAACAACTCCACTGTACCCACCGCGTGTTTCAATATCGTTAATTTGCTCTACATGCTCCATCTTTGCCTTCTTTTTTTGCCAAAATGTCACATTATTTTGCAGATTTTAAAACACAACGTAGAACATCACCACATGTGGTATGTCCAGTGTTCGTATGCCACTATAAGATGGGGTTATTTTACATATTATGACCACAATAAAACCTCACTATAATGAATGAATGAGCTAAAATAACTTGAGCTCATGCAATGCGATGGACGCTTTAAGTTGCTGATGATGATGATGATGCCAACACCAGTTTTGATGTCGTTCCCAATGCACTTTGCACATAAATTACAGCGCTTAGCTGAAAATCAATTAAACTTGTGAAAATATCATAAATTCCATAGGTAAACATTTCTGATCCCAGGCAGTAGAGAGGAGGTAGCACAGCACGGCAAAGTTTGAGTGAGTGAACGAGTAGGCGATAGCAATTATTTAAATGTTTTTATTGACAATTTAAAAGCAGAAAAATGTCTTAAAGGACCGCAAGCTGTGCTTTGGACTGGTATTTTGTCCGACCTTATTAATGTTTTGTGCCAGGCAAATCAGGAAATCCTCTTGATGCTGTTGCTGCTGTTCGAGACATTTAAATTAAGTAAAATATACAAGTGATATGTCGGTGCTTTTTATGACAACTACTGACAAAGTGTTATGGGCATAAAGATATTGAATAAGCGAGTTTTGAAATTTGACGGAAGAGAATTTTGTGCTACTTTGGCAGTTGGATAAAGTATTTTTTTTTGTACACTTAATTTTTTACTTAAACTGAAAATTTCCCTATTTCAATTAGAAAAAATGATAATTTGAATGACACAGAGAAAAAAAAAACAATCAATCGCTCATTTTGTACAACTGAAATATCAATCTTTCTAAACATTCATCAAATTGTGCATTCAGACAAGCAAAGACAGTTAGCGTTGTATGCGTAATACGCGTACCCATCCTCCATAATCAGCTGCAGTAGCTGCGTGACAAACTATGCTGCTGTTGATGAATGACAATCAATCTCAAGTGTCAACCGTATAAAAGTTTATTTCATTTCAAGCCAAGCAGCAACAGCAGCGGCAGTGTTTTGTTGTGCAAATGCAAAAAAGAAAAGAAGCGGCAATACTGCGGCCTGAGAATGTTGCACTGAAAAGATTCTCTTGTCAATCTGAAGTGTCAGCAACGAAGTGAGGCGACATCTGTGACACAACCGCGCGCATTGATTGAATGACAAGTTGACATGAAAAATATGAAAAAAAAAAGCGAAATGAAATTATTTCAAAATGTTAAATTATAAAAAGAACGTTGGAGAATATAAGGAACGTATGTTGAGTTAATGAGAAGTTTCTTGAATTCAATTATAGAGATTACTTAATACTTGTAATTTTTAGTACTTCATCGAAAATGAGTTATTTAAGATGGAAGAGAAATAAGGAGTGTAGTGTCAGTGAAAATTGTTTTCTTAATCTATTGATTTCACAGCGATCAGGAAAAGCATTCGTCTAGGGCAGTGGTGGGCATGGAAATCTAACAAAAGAGCGAAAGAACAACATCAAGCAACAACAAACGAAATCTTAAAGTTTTTTGCTGTAATTTCCAAATTCGCGAAGATCACAAAAAAAAAACTAAATTGCACTACAAAAAAAAAAAAAACAATTGCTACATTTGCCAAGACACAATGTGGCGCCGTCGCTTATGCCTTTGTGTGTTGTTTTTGTTTTCATTTGAACTCAAGTCAACGCTTTGCCTCGAGATTCTGCGAATTTTTTTTTCGCTTGCTTGTGCATCGAATAACGATTCGGATAGGGGCGGATAGGGAAACTACGTGCCCACCACTGGTCTAGAGTTTTGTTCCAAACTTAATAGTACGGCCAGAAAACGAATTATCACGATAGTGCCCTACTTTACGACAGTGGTCAAGAACTTCAATAATGGAGGCAATATCCACTCACCTATTAACTTTATCAGACATCGCTGAACTCTATCTAGCAGCTCCAAAGTATGTAGGTGAATTATTTATTCAACTTTTACTTGTGAACGGTTTATAATACGGTGTATACTATACATGTGCTTTATTCTGAAAATCAACACTTTAAAACTCTATTGCCACCAGTCAAACGTAATATATTAGAGGAGAACCACTCAGACAAACACATATGGGGTGTGTCACACCCCACCTTATTTTCTGCGTTACATGGAAACTTCACAAAAGAAAATGTAAAAGCTCTTGGAGAAACGTTTGAGGAACTACATATTAAGACATTCAGAACACAACAGGAGATGTTACGAGTAGCTCTGGAACAAAGACAAGAAAACAAAATATACTTACCTGCACTGATTTCAATTGGTCCATTTGCATCGAACATGCAAATTTATACTGCAAAAATTGCGCATTTTCTAATTGCTTTACTGAGCTTCCTGTTTCGTACTCTGTGTGTCAACACCAAAAAAATTACTCTAAGCCAAGATAAATTAAGAAAAAAAAGTCTAAACTAAACAGACTGCCAAATTGCTGCACATAAGCCACCATCTGAAGTCAAAAGCAGCATACACGGCTGTCCTGAATCATTTGAAAGTCGATGGCTCTACTACGTTCTCCTCGAATCGGAAACAAGTTTAAAGATATTAAAGTTACTCGCTCGAAAGACCATTAGAGACATTTCGAGAAGAGTTGAAGCTACTTGCTTGTATACTTTCACTATTGAGATGTTAAGTGAGATCGAACTGAAGAGCCAAAGGACACACTACTGTTTTAAGCACTGAGATAAATGCTTAATAAATACGAAGCTACTATAAATACTTGAGCACTATAGCATGCAATATTAATCCACAAATTTTCTCTGACTACTGTCAACAACTGCACCCTGACATGCTTGTTAGTGTCAACTCAAAAACATTGCTGACGTGTGCCGCATGTTAAACCTAATTGTAACAACATCAACAATAAGAATAGCAACAACAACAACAAACACAAAAAGCAACTTAATTTGACACCTTGGTTGTCAAATGATTTCAACATTAAATGACATTTCCTATTGTTACAGGGTGGGCATAAACATAAAAGTTGGAAAAACCAAAAATAAAAACAAAGCAAAAAGTCAATTTTTCTCCACAAAAAAAAAATAAAGGATATTTTTGTTGACAGCTCAAGGAGATTTTTTTTTTAATTTTTTCACTTTTTTGTTTTTTATTCTCTTAAGGTTTTCTTATTATTTTTTGTTGTTATATGTTGACAATAAATAAATAGCTCTCGTTTTTGTGTGACATTTTCACAGTTTTTCGTGTACATTTTTGACCTGGTTGTCAGCAGTGTTGCTTGCTGCTGATGTCGACATGCAATGTTAAATTTTTATATGTTTTTTTGTTAAAATTGGTAATAACAGAGGATATTTTAACATTGACGGTTGCTAAAAAAATTGGTGATAGAAAGATTTTGGAAAGTAACGTTTTCATGTCAGCAAAAATATAGAAAATTTCAGTGGATCGCTTGCAGAGGCAAAACTCTTGGGGCTTCCGCAAGCATTTTATTATATGCTTAAGCTAACTAGTCACAGTTCCTTAACTCTCAATAAAAAAAAAGAATAAACCCTTTTCAGAGTTTTAAAATAACCCATCCAGCAGTTGCTTTGATTGACAACAATTCAGTACAGTGACATACGCCATTGGCATTGACAAATGATACCAGTGATGTCCGACAGTCAACAATCATCACCACTCATTCAATTCACAACTGAATGCGTAGCAGCAACAGCACTTGAACAGTTCATCATTTGTGACACTAATAGAGAGGAGAACAGCTGATGCAAAAAATTAAAAAGTAAAACTAAAAGAAAAACATCAGTAAAAGGATAACAATGACAGTGGAATAAGCAAAATCAAAGCATAAATTATGCAACATGGTAATGGTAAAAGTGATGGCGATGCTGTTGCTGCTGATCATCATGACGTTGATGAAAGACAAGAAACAGCAGTGGCATTAAATAAAATGAATGAATGAGAAATTAAAAAAAAAAAAAAAACTTTAAGCAATTTAAGAAAGCGCAGCTGCTTCATTGTATATGTCACATCATCGCCAATGCTGTTTGCTCATTATCAAGTTGCGCCATCTGTAAAGAAAAGGAGAATTGAACGTAAATTATTTTTTTTAACAATTTACAAGCTTTTTTTAATGAGTTCGTACCGAATGATGTATTAATCACCTTTGTTTCTTCAAGTATGGACTTAAATGGAACGAATTTTAAGAGTTTTCTACCCAAAGGGAATAATATTCTAAAAATAAAATAGCTCCTTTAAAAAAAAAAAAAATGAATGGAGTGAAATAGTAGTCAATATTAAGTATTGATATCGCGCAAAAGTAGCAGTAGTATTTTAGTGCTGAAAATTGGATTAAAAATTCCTTATATTCAATTGAAATTTTCTATCCTAGTATTCTGCACGGCGCCTGGTACATTTATGTTGAGGAAAAACCGCTTGGTAATGATAAAAGTAATATGAGTCATAAGAAACAAGTGCACAAGAGTGAACTACAAAGTCCTGAAATCCATTGAAGTCATGTGCTCCAAGAACTGTAATTTGCCAGAAGTTGCATGGAATCAAACTGGAAAAATGTTACGAGAGGGTTCACTACTCTGTAAGAGCTAAACTGTTTTAAGATTATAATAATAAAGTTTAAAAAGAATGGCAGATTATTGATGAAAGGTTTCTATACTGAATGCAATTGTTGCAGATTGGAAACGCTTAAGCATAGGGTTGAAAAGTGGAGCTCCTTCTGAATAGAGCAGTGAAACGGAGTAGATATGTCGCTAAGAAATTTTAGATATGTGAAAACTCTTTTGTGGTCTTTATATCATCACAGAGCTTTATGTCTTCAACAAAACTCAGACAACATGAATTATCAGATGCAATTGCCTTCAGTTGTCTCTAACATTTCTCTTATTCATCCATTTCCTGTTCTAGCGATAGTTTCCTCGATGACTTAGGGTGACCACGTTTTAAGCTATCTTGAGAAGTCCACTGTAATGCATGCCGGGAGACTTTAGTTGGTGTTTTCTGCAATATGCGCTCGATCCATTTCCACTTTCGCCGCTTGACTTAAATAGAAATCAGATCTTGAGGGACTTTGGACATCAATTCCCCTTACGAATTCTAATTTATTTTTGAACGAGCTTTAAGTTGATGAATCATGTTTAATATTGCACAATAGTACAATAGAATGTTGTTTCCATAGTTTTCGCATTCGACTATATCCAAAAATCCATAAGAATCGAGGTTATCAACATGCTTAAGAGTCTATAAAGGAAATTCTGTATTTGACTTGGCCCGACGTGGGAAAAACTTCGTTCGAGAAAACCCAAAAAAACTGCCGAGTATAAGAAGCAAGTTGGTGTCCCGATAAAAAAATGACTTATATTGTTGATGGTTAGGTTAGGTTAGGGTGGCGGCTTTTTCAGAGCCTCACATAGACCACAAGGGTCCATAGTGTTACCACAAACTCTCTGCTACAGTCTTATTAGTAAATTCTGGTTCTTTCATTGTGGTGCTCGTCCAACATGTAGGTGCCTGTTGTTACAACGAATCTTTTGATTTCACTCAAATGGACTTTAGTTAGTTCCTTCAGAGATATAAATAATGGCTGCCCAAAGTATTTTAACCTATAACTTGCCAAAGCACGGCAAAAGCATAAAAGGTGTTCTATGGTTTCCTCTTCATCGGGTACATGACAGTTTCTACACCAGTTATTGGATACTGCGCCTAGCCTGAAAGCATGATGCCAAATGAGGCAGTGGCCAGTCACAACCCCGGTCAATAAACTGCATTCACTCCGAGTTAACGATAACAAATATTTAGTGTGCTTTCTATGGAAACTGGGCCAAAAATGTTTAGTTACCTTGCTCGTGGAAGAGAAGTCCACCTCGTATTCGCTACTGAGAGTAGTTCTCTGTCTTTTGATAAGTAGTAGTGTTGAAGAGGTACTGAAACTTTTGCTACAATGTCGCAATGCCCAGGTACCCACTGATTGTTGATGAAGATGTTTAATTGTACATACAAGTTGCTTTAGTGTAGTTTGACTCCAATTAAAAATATGTTGCCCATCACTGGAGTTACCTTTGCTGTGCCTAAGTTAACCATTTTTCTTGTACTTTAGTCCATTAAATTATCCATTCACTAATCCATCACTTTAGCGCAGTTTGCATTTATTCCAATCACACATATTCTGTCATTTTAGCAGCTGTCAAAAGTGACAATTGAAATGAGAAAGGAAAACGTATGTAAAAATATAAACTGAAAAAATGGGCGTTCAAGTGAAAACAATGTATTAATCTAACAGCAGAGAATAAAGTGACAACTAACGCCTCGGAGGTGGAGACAAAAAACATGCTGCATGAGTGACATGCAAAAGAAAAATCACTTTATAATAGACAAAAAACAATAACAACAAAGACATTTAAAATAAAAGCAGCAACAAGAGAAGTGAGAAAAACAAGAAACCACATACAAAGCAATGAAAGATTTGTAATTGAAGCCACACGGCACATGCAGACTTTTAAGTGCTCAGACAGTGGAAAGAGAAAAAAAGAAGATCCTTTTACTGTTGCGGGTCCACCTCATTCAGCAATTTAACACGCTGAAATATCAAAGGGATATCATATAAAGAAACAACTCGTACTTATAGACAAAAGTATAAATTTTATAATAATTTTTATCTCATGTTGTTATTGTTGCTGCCAGAATATCTTGATATCAGTTATATTGCCCGCCTCTGTTACTGCTACTGTTATATGTTGTAGCTGCTGTCAACTGTTTTTTGTGAAATTTCAAACTCATTTGCAGACACCTTAGCAGCAGTAACATTAAGAGAAAGAAATGATGCTATAGCATCATCATCATCACTGGCAGCAACAACAGCGACATGCAACACGCCTCTTCAACTGACAGCTTCCTGACAGTTTTGTTGTTCACGCGAGTAATTCATTTTTACGCTATTGTGCTGCTGCTGTAGTCAACATACCATACATCCAACATTGTTGTCTCCTTCCCCACTGGCTGTCAAGCGCGTTTTCTTGTGTGTGTGTGTCTGTCTAGCAGTAGCATCCATATACAGTCAAACAATTCTGCCTCCGCTTTACCCCCTTAATGCCACCTCGTTGCGCGCGTTGACATGTGAGCTGTGACAACTGACAAATGACAAGCGACAGTCAAGTTGCTTGATGCGAATTGTTTGTTGTTGCTGTAAGTGTGTGCGCGCTTTAGGGTTATTCAGTCTCGTTTGCTTACGAATTCCATTTACGCAAATGAACAACGCTGCAACGGAGCGAAAACACACACACACACACACACACGCAGGAACGTTGCTCACTCACACTTGTGCACACTGACAGGCGGCAGGATGTCAGTTAAGCGCTGAAATAAATTTTGCGTAAATAAATATGTAAAATAATACACGCGCGTACAGGAAAACGTGGTTAGATGGATATTAATATGTATCGCATCAGGTGTTGGTGGTGTGCCACACCCACCAAAGAAAATTTTTTTTTGTAGTTCTGTGAGGTGTTAAATTCCTAAAATGAAAAAATTATGCACTCATACACACATACAATAAAATGAAATGAATTAAGTTTTGCTTTGCATTTGCTCCACTTGCGCTCCTCAAAAAGCAGATTAAGATTAAATGCACTATAGCTTTTAGCTGGGTAAAAAGTAGCATTTATTGGCGATAAAATTGCTCGGCTCAAACAAAATACACCAAATGGCTATACAAATCTTAATGTGGTAACGTCAAGAATTCCTGTTGTTTTTATTGTTCAAAGGATTGGAACTTTTATTTCTTTTGAGACATTTTGCATACTTTTAGAATACTTTGTATTATGAAGAGTAACATAAGCTTTAATGTCATCAATTATACTTTAGAATACCATACCCATTACAAAGATATTTAATGATCACTGGTTTCCTTATGCAACACCGGCAGCAGAAGTTTAATGTAAAGAAAACCTATTAAATTTTGATAGAGTTTTTATTACAGTTAATCTTTGCAAAGGATAATCAATATATTAGCATACCGATAAAATTATTAATATTCAGTTCTTACTAAAACTGTTGCTAGAAAAGCAATCAAATGTGCAGATGATAAAAATTATTACAAAGATTATAATTGATAATCCTTTTTAAGAGCTCATGTTAACGATGGTCCAGTTCAATTGAACGCAACTCCGCCACTGATGAACTTATTGCTGCAAAAACTGATGCAGTATCAAGAGAAAAGAATGCCATAAATTTTAACATAAAAAGTAGGAAGTCGGCGGCCGATTTCATATGATTTAATCGTGCAGCAGAGGTTGAAAATCATTAAGTTTTAAGTAATAAAAAAAGTATGAACATTATCTACTATTGCGTTGTCCCTGCGTTATTTATAGAGAGCCCTTTAAAATTATAAGAAATAAAAGCACCATAAACACTTTTATGGCATCTGCCGTATATTCAAAAATATTTGTCTATTCATAAAAACAGATAAATGCAAGAGGCAGACGTTTTAGTTGCTGTGTTTAAAGATAGTTCTTTTTTTTTTTTGTTTTTGACATACATAAGCTTAAGAGATTTTATAGTCAGGCAGATTGCGATAATTGTACGAAACGAAATGTCTGCCACCCAAAAAAATATATAAAAAAATTGAGTAATAATTCATTTAAGCGCGTCTGCCTTGTAGCTGACAGATTCTTTTGCTCATAGAAAATATAAAAACAGAAAAGGCAGACGCTTCCAGCGCTGATTTTTCGAAGGCAGACGTTTTTAAGCACGTAAACATGCAAAATATTAAGGATATCTATATAAAAAAATAAATGTTTATAAAATATATGTGTATGCGAAGCTTAGTAAAATCGACGATTTTGACATACCTATACAACCACATATATTTTGAAAGAGTAGAGACCTACACGTCTGCCTCTTGTATTTTTAACTATTAGGGGCAATACTGAAGACAACGAAAAAACAATTAAATTATTCAATAAAGTTTTTCATACTATTTTGCTATTAAAAACGCAGCGGTGTGGATGTCTGCCTTTTATATTTTAGTTATATATACCATGCCCTTAGCATAAAATATCAGAGGCAGACGCGATAGAATAGTTTAAAATAGTTTTTTTTTTTACAATTACAAAATTAACCATACTAAAATAAGCGCTATCTATGCTTTACTCTTAGTTTTTCTTCTACGTATAAATGTGAACCCCCTTTAAACGTGGTATTTCCTTTAAGCAGGGGAATGTTTCATAAATAAGTCAACAAGGTAGCTACTTTGGCTTTCTATGATATATGTATGCAGCAAAGACTTAGATGTAAAATATTAGAGCTTGCAATTTTTTCTATTGTTGTACTGACAAAAGAGTTCGAAACGTAAAAAAAACTTTGCCATTTTCAAACAAAAATATCAAGGGACAGTTGTTTTCAGTCTCATAATGAAATTAATTGTTGAACAAAACAAAAAACCCTCAAAATGTTCAAACTCCATTAATGAATTAAAAAGATCTCGTTGATTTAGATCGCTGGGAATTAAATGAGCCTTCAATTGAAATATGAGCTAATATCAAGTATTATGTATATGCCATTTAAAATATCCTCCTAACAAAAAATAATATCATATTACCAACAACAACACTACGCAGTATAAGGAAGCAAACACCAGTGTAGAAAATATCGAAAAAAAAACAAAGAAATCGAAAACTTATAAGAAATGATTTTATGAAATGACAGCAAAAGCAACACCTAATTCCATTTAACAATTCATTTATCACAATCATTGTCATCGTCATCACTGCCATCATCAACAGCAGCAGCGGTGCGCGTTGTCATTCACAATTAAAATCAAAAACTCGCATGTGTTCCCAGCGTTGATTGTTGCTGCTTGTCATCATTGCGAACGTCAACACCACCAACAACCGAACTGAACTCAGCTGAATTGTAGTGGAATACAAAAAGAAAGAAGGACAGGACTTACACGTTACTTGATACTCCTCCTGTTTTTCACAATTTGCTGCTGTTGCCTTCGTCAACATCTTCAACTATGATAATGATGGCATCTCTATACAACAGTGGCGCGTCTTACACGCTGACACGTCAGTGTCGTCTTACCCATTGTCTACGCTTCCGTTTTCATACAAAGGAAGCGTAAAAAGGACAAGAGCAAAAAGAAAAAAAAAAAAACAGAATAAAGAAAAGGAGCAAAAACTGTGAAATAAACTGTGTAAGAAAACAGAAAAAAACAGGAGCACAATACATCCACACGTAAAATGACAGCAGCCAGAAGTAGAAAAATATGAAGGAACTGACAAGGAACAAAAGTAGAAAAAAAAAATGGAACAAAAACTAAACGGGAGCAGCACGAAAAGAAAAATTCACACAACAAAAGACACGTTGACAGCAGCAGCAGCAACTCGCGTGCACAAGCAGCAGCTAGTTATGTCCGTCAAGTGATGTTGCAGAAAAACGAAAAAAGTTGAAACAGAGTTGCCACCAGAAAACAGGTGAAACATTACATTTGAAATGTATCAGAAAGATTTCTGTAATGTTGCATTTGCAATATTTGAAATGAAACATTTCTGCAACGTTACGTAATGTTTCTGAAACGTTACATGCCGAGTGGGATGCATATGACACGGTTTGATACATAATATATTGACTAATGTTGTGGGCATAAGAAAGCTATTTGTCTTAGTGAAGAAAAAAATCATCAAAAACCATGACAAAGCACCTGATTTTTTGCCATTTTCTTCTATCGAAACATTTCAAATTGATGAGCAAAGAAAAAAAATTCTCACTTTTCATTATGAGAATTGAGAAGTCTTATAAGCTTAAATCGAGAGCATTTCAACAATTCATCATTTTGATTCAGTCAGACGCCCGTATCCCAATACTAGCTAGACTTATGGCATTTAGAAATTTCTTAAAACTTGGCATCTCTAAATGTAGATCAACGCATTTCTACACTGCTGATGGGATGTTATTGCCAGCCGCTGATGTTGCAACCAAATATGATGAAGGTAACGCAGCAAAAAATTTTAATATAAGAAAACTCACACACTCAACAGTAAGGAACAAAAAATAAAATAATATGCCAACAAAAATGATATGACAGCCGCAGCAATGAGAATGACATAAACGAGACATAAAACATGCACGTGTAACGTGAAACTTAACAAAAGTGTAGAGGCATTGAAATGACAATTGTTATGCTGCACAATATTCAGTTAGAAAATGTTGATGATAGTTCTTCAAACTTGATGATATTGCAAATTGAATATTCAAAGGTCATACGCATCTAATCGATAAGTCACACAGATTATATCGTTAGAAGGGAATGCTTCTTTGTGCGAGCGCTTAAATTGGCGGTGAGAAAATCATGAGTGCATGGGAAACTATCATAAAAAGCTACCGCTACTAATATGTATTCTATAACTGCATTAGGAGTGTAGGGCCTTAACAAAATCCCAATAGTGTCAGTTTTTTCGGACTCCTGATGTTATATTTTCCACAATTCGGCTCCGCAAGGATTTATCATCTATGCAAATTCCATCAAGGTGCTGATCGGCCAGTTTCTCTTGTGGCTTTTCAGTTCATGTGGCATATCCATTGTCAATTTCTATTCATAAACTCAGTTTAGGTAAAAGTGTAATTGGTAGCCAAGTGATGTTTGTGATTCGAGATCTTGCGGAACCATCAAATCCTCAATATCCGTCCCATGCAGGAACTTAAAAGTTTTGTTTGCATCTCATCAGCATGCTTATGAGGGACTATGATTCGCAAGCGTAAAGCAACACCGAATGAACATATGAATCAAATGTTTCCAATTTGATTCATGTTAAGATAACGTATGGTATCAGTCCCTTCTGAGAAAGCTGCCAACTTAGCAATGTTCTTTATGTTGTTCCCGTTTGTGTTGAACGGGTTGTTGAGTCGTGTGAGGTTGGTCGGGTGTTTTTTTTAGAGGTTTGTTTTTCGAATAGAGATAAAACTGGCATTTTATGGTCAAATCTGGCAACTCTAATGTCATTTATGTTCAGTTTGGTTTGCCATTTCATCATGAACAGGTTGATAAAAGAACAACGCTTGCAAATTGTGCAAATTTATTTCGAAAATAATGGTTCAGTTCGCGAAGTATACCGCAAGCTCCGTCCATTTTATGGTCGACATAATCGTCCATCAGAGCAATTAATTCGGTTAACCATGGGTCGTTTTTGCACTACGTTTACTCTATGTGATAATACGCATCCGCAGAGACGTCGAACAGTGCGCACCGAAGAAACAATTGCCGCTGTAGAGCAAAATGTTGAAGAGGACCCGAATGAATCAATTCGCCACCGTGCACAGCAATTGGAGCTTTGTCCATCAACTTTATGGAAGATTTTGCGCAAAGATCTTGGCTTGCGACCTTACAAGATCCAGCTTGTGCAAGAATTAAAGCCGCGAGACCATGCAATGCGTCGTGATTTTGGTGTATGGGCCGAAAATGAGATTGATCTCGATGCTGATTTTCATCGCAAAATTTTGTTCAGTGATGAGGCTCATTTTTGGTTGAATGGCTACGTTAAAAAGCAAAATTGCCGCATTTGGAGTGAAGAGAATCCATATGAGGCCCTTGAGACGCCATTACATCCACAAAAACTGACTGTTTGGTGTGCTTTATGGGCTGGTGGAGTCATTGGGCCATACTTCTTCCGAAATAATGCTGGAGAGTCAGTTACCGTTAATGGAGACCGGTATAGAGCAATGATAACCGACTATTTTGTTCCCGAATTGGATGGCGTGAATGTGGATGAGTTGCGGTTCCAACAAGACGGCGCTACATGCCACACAGCGCACGTCACAATCAATTTATTGAAGGAAACATTCGATGAGCGCATAATTTCGCGGAATGGGCCTATCAATTGGCCACCAAGATCGTGTGATTTGACACCATTGGATTATTTTCTTTGGGGATATGTGAAGCCGCTCGTCTACGCCAACAAACCAGAAACGTTAGGGGACTTGGAAGCCAACATTCGTGGCGTTATTGCCTACATACGGCCCCATATGCTCGAAAAAGTGGTTCAAAATTGGACCCGTAGAATTGGCTTTATTCGAGCCAGCTGCGGCGGCCACATGCCCGAAATCATATTTAAACATTAATGGCATGAAATTATCCTTCCAATAAAGCCAAATTGATGGACATGAAAAGGATTTTCTTGTGTTTTATTTCAATTCGAAGCTCTATACCTCTAAAAAAAACACCCTGTATGTTCGACGATTCTGATAAGAACAGCCCAATATCATTGATATAAGTCAGTTCTTCCAGCTGACTTCAAAAGTCCAATTGGATTTCATGATTCCCTGTAAGAATTACGACTTAGCACTTCGTCCACCACAATAAGAAGTAACAGGGATGACAGCAAGCAATCAGGCTTGACTTCTGTATTTGGTTCGATTGGGGAGATTTGTTGTTGTGGACGATGCGGCTCTTGAACTTAGCCTTATTAATGTTAAATAGTTTGATAGAAACGTTTCTTATTTCCAGTGAGTTCCTAAGTCTTTATTTACCTTCGCACGAAGCATAGGGCTTTCACAAGACTTTTTCAACACGCAATATCAATGAAGAGCCATCACGCTTCACGTACATCTTGTTCTAGCAGGTTTCGACGATTATTTAAGATGGCCATGCACCATCTCTGCTACCCTAATAGTGCTCTTAGGTGATGCAACTTTTCTTACGACTTAGCTAAGTTACATACAAAGTCATAGCGTCTGAGGTCAGTTGGTAAGAAAAATGAAGCAATTTTGATCTCCATACGACCTGGTCGTACGACCGGTAGTCTAAAAAGTCGTAACGTCTGAGTGCACTATAAAAGTTCCACTTTAAAATTGTGTAGCAGAGCGCTGTTGATAAACCAAGTTTCACAGTCGTACAGAAGAGCTCACTTCACGTTTGACTCAAAGGCTTTAAGCTTCGTTGTCGTTGACAGGAATAATGACTTCCAAAGCTGAGTGACGATCACTTTCTAAATTAACTCTATCAATGCTTTCGAAGGTAGCAAACATGAGAGTTCGTAGGCCATTTGCATATATGATTTGTGATAATACAATGAATGACTATATTATCCGTTCATGAGTGGTTTGTACGGAGTCCGGCTTGTTGTCTACGTAAAATGAACTCTCGAGCTTGCAAGCTCTCAAGTCATTTGTCAGGAAATTTCACCTCTACCAAAACAAAGCGTAAGAAAAAAGAAGTTTTGCCATTGAGGTGGGGTCAAATGCTTCGCGTGGGATATTGTTGGAATGTGGTGCTTTGCAGAAACATTATCAGTGCCAACTATATATTTTGGATATAATTTTATGTAATATATATAATAATTGCGCCCTTTAGGAAAAGATATCAGTTACGGAATATTTTAAGAAAAACGTCTCAAGCAAATAATATCAATTTTTGTTTCAAATTGTGATTGACTTTTGTTTATAATTTGCAACACACCATTAGACAATTTGCTGCGTACTACCAATACCGATTCACATAATATGCTTGGACTATACAAATGGTGGTCTTAAATTTAATTCAATTTACATTTCTCTAACATAAAAAATAAAATTTTCAAAAGTTAAACAAACTGTAAGTAAATCCAATTTAAAAGATTTCAATGTAATTGCCAATAAATTAAAGAATTTAATTTTATTAGCTATAAAAAGGGTTGGCCACACTCGGGGTAGGCATTTAAAAGGGTGTCCATATACTGTAAATTCGATGCTTGCTTATTTTTTTTTTTTTTGGGAAACGTAATGTAAATAAAATTTATTGTTGGTACATTTTGTCTGCTAAGATAAAGATAATCTTTATTTATACGTTAGCAGTTGTTACTTGCAAAAGAGTTTGTCATATTTTCTTGAAAAATAACTTAGAGAAAAGAAAAATACGAAGTCCTCGCATGGCTTTGAATACAAAGGATTTAAATTTTTCTCTGCATGTTACACATACAGCAGTAAAGCGAAACAACCCTTTTTTTGCATAACACATACTCCAATGCAGCATTGATTTATCGTTGCAATATCTTTGAGTACAGCGAAGAAAGGACACTATAAATGTTATGGTTCTTTTTTCTTGTGCCGAAATAAGAGTATACTATATTATAAAAAAACATGTACGGGTTGTTTGTTAAGAGTTGCTTTTATGAGGTTGTCATAAATTGTTTTTTGAATCATAGATAAAATTTTTAAAAAAATTGCTTGCGGTTATGAAAAGATTTTATAAGGGCAAGAGAAAAAAATAAAAAAATGTAACATTCACAGTCAAATGGATATTGCACTGGTATTGATATACGCTGGTTTTTTCATAAATTTACTTAAGGCTTACTTAATACGTTTTATAAAGAAATCTCCAGTAAACAAACTCTGTATTTCTAAGATGTCTGTTGTTTAACAGACGGTTACGGTCTTTATACATAAATCATAGGTGGGCAAAATTTTGGATGCAAGAGCTACTTACAAAAAAAAAAAAAGAAACAGAAACACAACTACAACAACAAAAAAAAAACTCCACCATAAATTTGATTTAGATAACGAAAAAAAAATTTTGCAAAATCCAATTCTAAGAATCAAGCAAGATCAACATACATAAGTGTAGAAATAAAAGTACACGAAAACGAGAGCTGCTGTCCTCAATGTCCGCATTGTTGTTTCCTTATTCGGTCGCTTTGGCTTTTTTGTTTGAGTCATGCAACAATAACAATAATACAAATCCGGTGCGTAGCACTTATAATAAAAAAAAATAAAATAAACCATAACGATAAATATATGCGTAGCAGTGGTGAGTGTATGTGTTTGTTATTTTAGTTATGTTTTTTTTTAAGAAAAACGACGTGTTTTTTGTAAAGAGCTATAATGGGCTCATTTTTCTTACTTTGCCCACCTATGCTTTAAATCACGACTTGTTGTTTCCAATGATAAATTTAAATTGAGAGTGAGAGTGAGAGTGAGAGTGAGAGCGAACGAGTAAAACCGAAAGCTTTTAGCAAATGTTGATAACTTTGTAACGCCTTGAACTCATAAAAGCCAGAAATATTGATCGAATCACCTCCTTTATGGACATTATTTCGATGGAGGCGAATATATCCTTAATAAATTGGCATACTTTCTAGCTACGAGTATACTGAAAAGCTTTGTAAGATTTACTGTCTGTTGAATTCGAACTAAAATTGAAAACCTACTCAAATTGAAAACCAAATTGAACAACGACATATTTTTCCATCGGATGAAATTGGAGGATCCAGAATTTGAACTTGTGCTTCCATTTCGAGCCGTATAGCTTAGCAGAACCTTCAATCCTAACCTAGATAAGCCAGAGAAAACTAACTTCGAAGGCTTTTTGACTTTAACTCCTTGAGAAGCTCGCTGTGGAACTTGAACATGGATTAATAAGGAACTGCAAAGTTTGCACTACCAAAAAAAACAGCCATACTCTGGTAGAACTGCAAACTGAATAGGTTATAGAAGGATTGTAAAAATAAATTTTTTGATAGAATAAATTTTTATTTTTGAAGTCCAATGGTGGTTATTAAGTCTTTCTTCTTGGGCGGCAAATGTTCGCACTATGCCACTGGTAACAGAGCTGGAGAGAATTTACCAAGATGCATTCAGGTAGAAAAACATGCTGATAAAGAACAATTGTAGTTAAGCCTCATTACAGCAGTTCAACTCTGGCAGGAAATTTCTTAAAGTTCTACTTGCTACATTTTTTCTCTAATGTAAAATGGAATCACCTATGCCAGAAAGCACATATGGCACAACCATCATTCAAGGACTGGTCAGTATAACCGGACAGAGACTAGTCGCCTGATTTTGATATTGATTATTGATACTTTATCTTCTAACGAAAAAGACACAAGGCCTTGTAATTTTTCTCAAGGACAATAATTAAGGCATGTTTGGTCTATAAGCATATATCTACCCAAGTAGTATTTTTTGCGGAAGAAGCTTTAAATGTGCATTTACAGCGCTTTTACAGCTGTATACACCTAACAGCTGTAAAAGCGCTGTAAATGCTGTTTTAAGTGTACACAGGTGTAGAAGCGCTGTAAATGCGCATTAAAAGCGTCATCTACCAAAAATCCTATTTGGGTAAGTCTTGACGTAGGATGTATACAAGTGATCTTCATAGTTTTATTTCTTATTTGTATTCGGAAGCAGATGAGTAAAATCGAGTTGACAAAGTATTTGTCGAATCGATTGATAACTTGCAACGGAGGTATGAAATAAACACTTTTCTAGGGGACTACACGTAACATGATTTGAATCTCAACAATCGGCTTATTAATGCTGACACTGCTTATTATGACCAAATTCTGCAAAAGAATGCAGCTCTCCAAGAAGTAATAAGTTTTTAGGCTTTCACTGAAGAACCTTCTTAAGGCACATACATATGTTAAGCAGTTTGGAGTGAAATGCAACTCCATAACTCAAAAAATTCAAGTCAGCAAAAATGATGCTATGATATTCTACTTTGAAGAATGACAGCTAAGTCAAATATCAGAATCATGCAAAAATTTCAAACAAATATGCTATTACATATATTATTGATATATCTCGAAAAGTCATAAAGTAATAATTTTTACATAAGTTTCTCATAAAAGTCACTTTTTAATAAAAATTGCACAAAAAAGAACATTTAAAGAATGATCACTTTTTATTTCATTACTTAGAAAAAGAAATAAAAAATGGCTCAAGTACTATGTTGAGCAAAATGTATACAACTCACATCACTATAAAAACTCCCTTTTAAGTATTTTAATCTGAAATTTGATATCATAAAGAATATTTCCGACACAAAGTGAAAACACTTTTACTGCATTTACCGCTCCAACTAAACTTACTTCGTATTGCCACGTATTACTTTTTCCTACACTTCCGCTGCTAACGTGTATCATCTTTTGAATTTCCGCTTGAAAATTGGATTTTTTCTTTTTATCACTTTGAGATTACGATAAATTCAAATGTATGTAGAGCTTCAACGAGTTTCAGTACATTTTGCCGCGTATGCAATTTTTGCCTTTTTCTGCTGCTCGAACTTAAACATCCTGCATCAACATCTATCGTCTGTTATAACTTCGTTTTATGTTTTACTTTTACTGGCACTCTGTCTGT
The DNA here is from genome assembly GCA_949775025.1 of Tricholauxania praeusta. Taxonomy (NCBI): domain Eukaryota; kingdom Metazoa; phylum Arthropoda; class Insecta; order Diptera; family Lauxaniidae; genus Tricholauxania; species Tricholauxania praeusta. The sequence continues at coordinate 119,604,698 of OX459030.1, read as the reverse complement.
CGTTTGTACATATATAGCAATAACGTGTGTCGTTTAGATAAGCAGTTTTAGCTCTCTCTACACGCCCCAACTGCTGTTCATATTAAATTTTTTGTTTCTGACTCCTTGAAAAATTTTCCAGCTTAGGCAGTGATATAATTTCTGTTGACAGCATAATTCGCGTTTTATTTAATTTTTAAACAATTTTTTGCACATTTGGTCCTTTTGTGTGCAAAATGCAAATTTGTTGTTTTGCAACTCCTGCGAGGGTTGTGTACGCTATTGGTTTCTGTATGGAGCTGACTGCTCAGACATCAAAGTAAAAATCGTATTTCCTTGGGGACTTTATTTCATTTATGTTTACCTTCCCATATGTTTAGTTTTAATATTTTTATTTTTTTTTCTGTTGCTATGTTATTAAAATATTTTGCATTCTTAAATAAATTATGCTTAAAGGAAATATATAATTGAAATGGCAGCTTTTATTTTAAATCTTTTAAGTGGCATTTTAAAGCACTGATTTACCTTTTACTCTTAAAAACGTCACATTAATGAAATCAATCAGCTTATGCTAATGGCAGTGACAAGGATATCTATGCATATAATCCTATGTGGGTAGTTCTACAAATGAAGGCAGAAAATGGGGTTAATCACGGCAGAAAATTTTGTTCGCTTAGTATTGGCAAGTTGAACATTTCAACTACATAACTGAAAGCGGCGAGTGAAGAATTAATAATTGAAAATTCTCAGGTAACTGAGGTCAGAAGTCTAATGAGATTTTGAATATATGTGCAAACCTATATTTTAGATTGCTAATATATATTCTAGATTTGTAATCTGAGGAAAAAAAAAGATATGTTTTGCATGAACAATTTTTCTCTAGCATTTTTAGATTTTGGGTTAGTGATAAAAACACTTTTGGTCAAAATTTCATCTTAGGTCTTTAAACTTGCTAATTTTTTTTTTATTTTTTACGATTTTTCTTTAATTTCACAATTAAAGTCTAAGCCAAAATAGACTAGACGAGACATAACTGCTTTTTCGGTTCGTTGGCTAGCGTAACATTTTGGGTTAAATGTCAAAACAGACGAAACGAGTGCAAACGTTTGTTCAATTGCTACCGCCTCGTCACGTCTATTTTGGTTAAGGTTTAACGTGTCCTAATATTATATAGAGGAGACTTCAGAGAGAGAGAGAAGGAAGTTAATTGAGAGAAGGCAGCAGAGTTGCTTTCTTTTTAGATGTCATAAAAGACAGGGATGCAAGGAAAAGAAAAGAATGAAACAGGGATGCTTAAACTAAGTGTTTACAGGTCCATTTTTTTTTCTTAAGCTATCAATGGTCCGAGTACCTACTTAGAAAACTTTTTTTTTTTTAAATTCCTTTGAAACAATTCTGTTCCTATGACGACATAAATTTTTTAAAAAAAAATGCCAGAATAAAATGAAAAAAAAGTTTCTGTATATTTTGACCGATTTTGAGAACTTTTTCTAATATCAATTTATTATGAAAATTACTCGTGGACGAAAAGTATTTAAAACGTCATGGAAAAAAAAAATGTAGCAATAAATTAAAACAAAAAAAATTTTTTTCGAAATTTTTGATTTATATTAAGAATTTTTACTCAGTTCGATTTTGACTGATAATTGATAGTTTAGAAAAAAAAAAAAAAAAATGATACAGAGTGAAATTTTGACCAAAACTGTTTTTTTCATTAAATCATAATAAAATTTCAAGAAATTTTATTGAATCCAAAAAATTTTCTAAATCATACCATAAGAAATATATGTTGATTTTTAAGACATTTTTTTTCACTATTTTTTACAAAAAATTTACGTGACCTTTTCCGTTGTGGCTGCCATATTTATGTCGCTTTTTTTATCCTTTAGACGGCCCAGATTTGAGAGCCAACATCGCCCTTGAAAAGCACCCAAATTTGTATCTGCTATCATGTATCAACTATATACAAAGTTCATATCACAGGACGAGCCGATATATCGGCTCTCCGGTCCGGTAAGGAATAGAAAAAGTTTTGTAGTATTTAATTTTATGAAATTGATAAAGTTCGTTGAAAATGTGACTGCCAGGGTTTTCGGGATCGCTGATTATTAATTCGGGGTCAGATTTGAACAATTTACCTATCCCTACCCCCACTCTAGCTCCTCCGCTACAAAGATTTTATTTATTGGCACTCCCGATGTTTAATTAATTTTTCAACTCCACCTACGCATTTATCAAATCTGACCCCAGATTCATAATCAGCAACCCCAAAAAAAGCCCTGGATCTTCTTTATGACGAAAAATTATTAATTTTCCTCCAAAGCCAATTTATCGGTTTTCCAGTCCTCTAAAGGTTATTTATGGAAAGTTCCTTACGGCTTTTTGTAGCTTTGAGCTCAAGCTCCAAATTTAGCTCTGATATGCAATTTTTCGTCGAATGTATCATATAAACTTTTTAAGAGAATATTTAAGCAGCGATTTTCATTATTACAAACAGAGCTCCTTTTTAATATGAATTATTTTGAAATTGAAAAAATTTTCATTAACATCTAAACCTACATATATATCAGCGTAGAGGATTCCGTATGGAAAAATATGCGATAAAATGACATTGAAAACTTATATCTCTGACAAACTCATAGATTTATAGCTTCAAATTTCAAATTCCATATAAATCACTTAAGCTTTTTTGACAAATTATTGCAATTAAATATCATTATTAAGAAAACTTTCTATTTATAGTTAAATTAAAAATCTATTTTTTCATGTCCGTGCATGATTGATGATCTTTGCTCAAACAAATTAAATTTAAAGCCAAATAACTATGACGTATATATTCTCAACAAACTTTTTAAATAAATTAAGCAAACATCTCAAATTTCATACCTATATGATTATTTACATACTCAAAAGAGCTGAATACGTGTGTGTTCCAACAACTTGCATAAATATCATGTTATATCAAGTTATTCATCATTCAAAAATGATAATTTTGTTTTTGAGCAACAACAATAATAACCCTGAACATAAGCTATATATTGTCAATGACAAAACAAGCGACCCATATTAAATGTCAAATAGCACTAGAGGCAATACATCATTTTATAAGGTGACACCTAACAACCTCAAGAGTAGTTTTGATAAAATTAAAAAAAGGACATTAATAACTTTGTTGTTATAATGCAAAAAACTCACCAGCTGGGTGACTGATTTTTGGAAAAGTGTGAAGGCTAAATTTTATTATTATTTTTATATATTACTTGGTGAAGTTTTTCAACCCAATTTAGTCTTGAACTGATTGCTAGTAAGACAGCTGAATTTTGACAAGGCGTAGCTCTATTTAGGCTTATTATAATAGTTTTCAATTGCAAAAGATTAGCAAAAGATCGGATAAATCACCCCTTGTTAACTTTTATTACAAAACGCAGCTCAATATTTTCCAAAATTTTTAAAAGCAAAATTTATTTGATCATCATTTTATTAATACCTAGAACAATAGAATGCTCATTTTCGAAACTATAAACCAAAACCGCCCATGTAACCACACAGAGGGTGACAATGTTACGCCGATATATTTAATGTCAAATTACGAAATAAAGAAAAGAAAAATAACGTAAGGCAACAGTGATTCACTAGAAAAGTAGAGGCAGCTGCATGTCAACAACAGAAAAGTAATGACCAGCAACTACTTAAAGGATGTTACTTTTCTATGACAGAAATAGGGATGTAATGATATTTTTTCTGTTTAATTTGATATATATGGTATCGAAAATTGTTAGGTTCACTCAAATAAAAATAGTAACGAAACATAAAGCTTTGAAATCCTAAGCAAAAAATCTTTTCAAAAATGGATTTCAGCTCTTTTCTAAGAAGAAATCAACTCAAGAACAATATAATTAATGAAGCAAAAAAAAAACACGAAAAAATAAAACAGAAAAATTCTTCAAAGACTGAAAACGACAAAGTTCCATTAATTTCTTTGAGCAAAATAATTGCATGTCAAAAATTTTACTGTATGTCCATAACATCATATTGCTGGGTTATTGCCAATTTCAAGAGCTTTCTCCAGATGCCTCTGCTTTGCATGTACCTTCTGCAAGCAGTCAGTTAAGATTTCCTTAGCTGGTCCTTCCATTAAAGGCATGGTTTTCAACATTGTCATCGCACTGCGGCTTCCGCCTCAAACAACCTTTTCACTGGAGTTTTTTCGTCCATAGACGAAACATAATCCCACCAGCTCAGACGTTAGATAGTGATGCGGCAATGTCCGCGTAGTACTCGTACAGTTTGTTGTTCATTCGAATACGATAGTCTTTGGCGACGCGAAAAAAATCAGAGATTTTGAGGAAAATTTTTCTCTCGAATATCTCAAGCGCAGCAGCATCGATCTGCGACATAACCAAAGCTTTAGCTATTCGCAGAAGTAGCACGACTAAGAATAGGTATAGTCCAATTTTTGGCGAGCGAGAGAGATCTCTATTGTTAATTTGCTTAATGAGATCATAGTTACAGCTATTAGCAAGAGTGAGTCTTTGGCTTATCTCTAGGTTGACTTTGAATGTTAATGGGAAATGGCTCGGATAGGTCCTTGACGAAGCTGAATTTGCAGCTCAATGTCATTCTGCAAAGCGATAGGAGTTTCGAGGGATAATGATCTCAAATATGATGGCGTTTAGGCAAGCGCGGGTTGGGCTATCAAAAGCTGTGTTATAATCGATGAAGAGATAATGGGTATTAATCTGTATTATGTAGGTTTCTTCCAGGACTTGACATAATTTTTTTTCTTAAAATAACGCCTAAAATCTGATATCACTTTTACAATAAATGTTAAGTGCAATATTTTCTTATCAATTTTGCAACTATTTTTCCTTGAAAAATCATAAGAAATTCAATATATTTTAAATCCCTAAACACACCATACTTTCCAGAATGTTATTAATGCACTGATTCCAAATACGATCCCAAAACTGCTTCATAATATCAAAGTCTTAAGACATCTTTCAATATGTTTGCTATATTCGAATCCTCTCTATATAAAAATACCCAGCGGCAAATATATTATAAGCAACATCATTGTAGGCAGTAATGCTCACAACTCTAGCCACAACTGTAAGTTCTTTTTACAAAGGGATGGTCGCTTTGTAGGCAGCATGCCTACATCTCTATATATAATGTGTTACAAACGAATGGCAGATTGCCTTAAAACATTGCTTACCAAATGCCTGTATAGTTTAGCGAGTTGCCTACATCTCCACATACAAAGCATGCAGCCAACAGGCAAGACACCTTACATCTCCATATACAAAGCAAGCAGCTATTAAGCTGACTGCTTACAGCTCCATATACAATGCAGGCAGCCAGCAAGCAGACTGTCTATAGCTCCATATATAATTTAGGCAGCCAGTAAGCAGACTGCCTACAGCTCCATATACAAAGCAGGCAGCCCGCAAGCAAATAAACAAAATATCACAGTAACGAAGTAACAATTTCATTTGTGAAACATACAACACAAAGCGTATAGTTTTCATACATGAAAAATCAGATTAATGCATCGATTTTCCGCTGGGTAGTTCAATTAAAAAAGTATCGATACTTTGTAAAATATAATACCCTTTTAGTACCACAAACGCAGAACAAAAATCACAACTATCAGACTCAGAAATATAGAGAAAAATAGCAAAGAATATGCAACAAACAGTCACGTTTGAAGACACATCAGGGTGTCATCATAGCACATGCAAGTATAGCAAAGAAGAAGATAGATAGACAGTTAGACAGCTAAGGCAGACAGATGAAGGACATCAAGCTGTTGGAGTCAGATTTAGCATTAGAGTCACATTCAGTGACATACGCACTTCTACCAACACACAATACGAGTATGCCATAGTCAAGTGGCTAATGTAACAAACACACACACACAAACACAGCGAGAGAGAGAGACAGTGGTCGTCGTCATCATCAGTCATGTACAGTGACAGTAACAATAGCAGCACAAAAACAATAAAAGTAACAGCACAAAGTTGTCCAGTTGTCCAAGCATAACCAGCATAACCGCTGTGCTACTAATGTTACTTCAAATTTGTTAATAGGGTGTTATGAAAAAAAAAAATATATAAACATGGAGATTTAACTGTTTGGATGGCACCTATTTTCTTTCAATACTATTCGATATCTGCTGATTTCTGTTGATGTCTTCATAACATCTTCGTATATCTTACGATGTTTTAGTATGTTGATGCTCAAGAGAAAACGTTTATATCTCTTGATGGCTTCAGCTGTTTGCTGATATCTTTTGACAAAGGTAAATTTAGTTAAAACCATTCTTATATTAATTCTGGATAACAGTTTTCTTTCGTTTCCACGCTAACGTTAAAATCGAAAATCAAATTTCGTTTAGAATTAATGAATAATTGGGCTCAACCCAATTTGCCTCAAGTTAACTTAAGCCGTCATTCAATGTTTCCTTAAATACTCGTATCGCAATGTATTGACGTTTATACATATTGTTACGAAATTTCTGTCTCTTTGACGATAACTTCGATCTCTCACACTTTTCTGAGTTCGATCACTGGATTGTGTAACAATTAAAAACACACAATCTTATTTAGTTATAAAATGGTTTATTTTATTAACGTTCAAATTCTAATATTAATTTAACACTGTATAGAAAACTGTTTTGTTCTACTACGGATCACACTGTATTCACTTTATTGCTTATTGCTTCGCTGTTCTAACTCAACTGTTGAAATACTACTGTCCGAAAACTCAAATGACACCCTTTTATACTACAGGCATCACTTTCTCGAATAATCTATTAGCTGCCAGATGGCGTATATTCTACTATTATCTACAACCTACTAGTGCTACTTTGTAGCGTGCATTCTACCACTATCCACAATTCACCACAATTCACCAGCATGGTGCACTGACGTTGAGCTAGCTATTATCTAGATGCTAGATGGCGTTGTACGTTGTACGACGGCGATAATTTCTCTATGTTATTGACTTTAATAGTGTACTGCAGCGTCTGTTCGGTTTATTATTTTTACACCATTACGCTAGATGGTGTATGCTAGCTAGTATCGTTTAGTTTCTTTTGTGTATTTATTTCAAGAGTTTTTCTAGCATAAACCAAATTTCGCTACACTGCCCTCCGCTTAAACTTGTTCGTCCCGAACAAGAGTCTCTCCGTCCCTAGTGTAAGGTGCCAGCCTTTCGATGTGGACTACCTTTAATTTACTTTTGTTCCCGGGGTATTTTTGGATTCGATACACAACATCATTAATCCTTGTGACGATCCGGTAAGGTCCATCCCAGTGAGTCCGAAACTTAGGAGACAAGCCTCGTTTCCGTTGCGGGTTGTGTAGCAGCACTAGTTGACCTTTCTTGAACCTTTCAGTATTTGCTCGCAGGTCACACCGAGCTTTCATCTTGTCGCGATCTTTATCACGCTCTTTCTCACGTTCCTTTTTACGCGATTTAGAACGACGTCTAGAAGATCTCTCCCGACTTCGAGAACGTTCTCGGCGTGACTGCTCTCGTTCTCGCTCTTTCTCATGTTCGCGTTCCCTTTCTCTTCTTCTGCGCTCACGATCTTTATCTGGCCGTTCTGGATCCTCCTTTTCAACTTTGTCTCTTTCAGCGCGCTCTCTAACCTCCTCTCGTTCACGTTCTCTGTCACGTTCTTCACGCCGTTCGCGATCACGCTCGCGATCTCTTTCACGTTCCCTTTCACGCTCTCGTCCACGATCACCACGATCCCGATCACTGCGCTGGTCCCATCTTACCTCCTCTTCAGGCAAAACGTTCAAACAGCGCACATCAATTGTTCCAGCTTTATTTTCCGTTCGTGAACATTCAATTTTACATAGACGACGGAAAAATGCATCCGCATTTTCATGCTGGCTTTCTTTGCGATGTGGTAGTCGTTTCTCAGGCTCCCTCTCCGGAATCGAACCCTGATTCCACGTACGCGCCTGCTGCCCGCTACCATTTTCGCCATCGTCCACCCTATTTTCAATTCTTCTTTTTGGTGAATGTGATGCAGATCGTTTACAACGTGATTCGCAGTCACGTGCCATGTGTCCGTGCTTACCACAGTTGTAGCATTTTACGCTGAAGCTACTGCTGGCGAACGATGAACTTTTCTTTTTAAAATCCACCTCCATCCGATTTTCAATTTTTCTTCTTGGTGAACTTGATGCAGATCGTGATTTGCAGTCACGTGCTATGTGTCCCTGCTTACCACAGTTGTAGCATTTTCTGCTGAAGCTACCGCTGGCGAACGATGAATTTTTCTTTTCAGCCTCCACCTCTATCCGACGAGTTTTCAGTGATGGGCGGCATGTCAACGCAATCATCTCTTCAGTGAGGGCAACCATTACTGTTTCGTTAAATGTTGTCTTCGGGCTCCGCATTGTTTCGCGTTTTGTATCTAAGTCACGTATACCGTCAATAAACGCCTCTATTTTGAATTTTTCAGCTACGACACTTAACTCGTCAGGATAGGAAAGGTGTGCCAATCGCTCAATATCCGCAGCATACTCCTGCAAGGACTCACCAGATTTCTGGACACGACTTTTCAACTCCAATCTGTGAATCTGCTTCATGTGGTCACTGCCACTTTTGCAGCTGCGCCTTTTAATGCCACAATTAGCGCTGCAGCTGCGCTTTCGTTATCCCAACGGTTGTGACCACATGTTGTTTCAAACTGGAGCTTGAAAACACTAAATGGCGTTGTTCCATCGTACGAGGGTGCCTTAAGCCTCTCTGCGCTGATTTCTCTTATCACTTGAGTGGTTGGTTCGCTTATTTCCAACTGTTGAATCCTTTTATTAACGTCTTTAAAATTATTTTGAATTTCTTCCATTTTGTGCACCTTCGTTCGAACAGCCTCAGTGTTTTGATCCACTGCGTGGATCTGCGTCGCGTTCTGACTTAAGCTCTGATCAATTTCTTCCCAAACCGCCTGGATCTGCAGCGCGTGCTGACTTAAGCTCTGAACAATTTTTTTCTGAAAGGCCTGGATATTGCTATTCATTTGTAGTGCATTTTGACTTATTGCCTGCGTCATCGCCATTAACATTTTCTCGAATTTTGACATATCCACAACTTCACCACTTGCCGCTGATCCAAAAGCTTCTTCCACTTTCGCTGCTGATTCTGATACATCACTATAAAATTCATGCTCTTCCAGGCTTACACCTTGAGCCTCAAGAGCTTGCCGTAAGCGTTTCTGTAACTCCACCTTTCCGCCAGTAGATTGCAGATTCAGCTGCTGCAACTCCTTCTTCAGTTGATCCACTTTCAGATCTTCAAACTTAACCATTTTTATTTATTTTTTTTAATTAATTGATTGTTAATTCTTTTTACACAATCCCACTTCTGACACCAATTGTTACGAAATTTCTGTCTCTTTGACGATAATTTCGATCTCTCACACTTTTCTGAGTTCGATCACTGGATTGTGTAACAATTAAAAACACACAATCTTATTTAGTTATAAAATGGTTTATTTTATTAACGTTCAAATTCTAATATTAATTTAACACTGTATAGAAAACTGTTTTGTTCTACTACGGATCACACTGTATTCACTTTATTGCTTATTGCTTCGCTGTTCTAACTCAACTGTTGAAATACTACTGTCCGAAAACTCAAATGACACCCTTTTATACTACAGGCATCACTTTCTCGAATAATCTATTAGCTGCCAGATGGCGTATATTCTACTATTATCTACAACCTACTAGTGCTACTTTGTAGCGTGCATTCTACCACTATCCACAATTCACCACAATTCACCAGCATGGTGCACTGACGTTGAGCTAGCTATAATCTAGATGCTAGATGGCGTTGTACGTTGTACGACGGCGATAATTTCTCTATGTTATTGACTTTAATAGTGTACTGCAGCGTCTGTTCGGTTTATTATTTTTACACCATTACGCTAGATGGTGTATGCTAGCTAGTATCGTTTAGTTTCTTTTGTGTATTTATTTCAAGAGTTTTTCTAGCATAAACTAAATTTCGCTACAATATATATCATTTATTTTATTTTATTTTTTTATTGTATTTATATTTGTTTATTGTCTCCTAATATCTCCATTTGTCAAGTTATATCATTTAAAAGTTCCTGATATAATTTGGTGTTTTCCGCCATCTTATTCAGAAGCTTGACTACTATTGATTGATATTTTGGTATTTCTGGTTATATGTTTATGTCTACTGATATCTTCTGATTTACTTGGCCACTTTTAAGTGTCTACGTGTTAGTCTCCTGATATTATATGATGTCGGAAATGTTTCCGATGTCTTCTATCGTTATTATTTCACTTTCAGGCCTATTGATATTTTCTTGTAGTTTAAATGTCATTATTTTTATATTACTTGATGTTTTTATATTACATTTCTTAAGTGTACTTTGAAAATTTTCAACTTTTTGTAATATTTGCTTACGACGTTCGAAGATCTTTGTTATTTTTTTACTTTTATCAATGACTCCTGAAATCTACGGCTATCTACAACCCTCCCCAATTGTATGCTGACAATTTTTGGAGTATTCTGACTTATTGATCTCCAGATATTTGTTCACAACTTCATTTGTTCCCATTAAAAATTACAAGAAAAATTGATGCAGTACGACTTGAATTGCCGATTTTCAGCAGAAGTCAACAAGAGATATAAAAAAAAATTAAAACCACTTTCTTATTCAAAACTTGAGTCTTTACCGTAGAAAAATAGTCTTATAATTATTTTTGAAAATATTGTCCATTGCTAGTTTCCTATCGTTCTAGCAGCGTTTGGAATTCGCATCGAAAAAACTCCTCGTGTTTTATGGCAGTCCTCGAATCGACCAAAGTTTCGGCTTTTTCATAAGAAGTGCTGTTCAGCCAGGCTATGCGTCATCGATCTGAACAGTTACTAGTCGGAAGTGGCAATGTCTGCAGAATATGGCTTTAGGGACAAGATGTCTCAATATAGTATTTTCTGGTAAGCTTTAGTGATCTGAGTGACAAAACACCAATCGCAGTATCTCGACTTCAACTCATATGGCACACAATTGCCTTGCTTTTGGATCATTACTCAGGCTTTCAAACAATGGGAAATTGCTTGTTGACCCACGCCTATTGAATATGCAAGTTTTTGTTGCATTTGACATGAAATCTACAACCATTAATGGTTACAGTTCTGCGACCTAACACATTTTTACCGGTCCAGGACGCTCTTTGTCTTCCCCGTCTTAATCACCACTTATGTTACGTTGAAAACACGTTCTATGACTAATAATAGCTTTATCATCAGCTGCACTTTTTTTTTTAAATTGAAGGCAAAAAGTTAAGTCTCCCGCACATGACACTTATTAGGCATAAATTTCGTCCACAAAAGTCATTCGGAAGCATTTAGTCAGACTTCTGAAGCCGATTAGATTTTGTTTTGTATCCCTATAAAATATGCTATGATATTATTGAATTTGGGTGCTCAAGTTAAAGTGCAATGGAACACAGCTTTTTGTATAACATCGTTTAAGATATAAAGGCAACTTATCATTATTAGCGCATTTCGAGCTTCAAAAAACCAAAACTTTATCCACCCAAAGTTCTTTTGTTGCTACCTGGCTTTTTCATAGATTTCTAATATCTGCTTTAATAAATATATGCCAACCAATTTTTGTTACACCCTAATCTACTAACATTATGGATGTTCTTTTACGTCTTGTGTGCAAGCGCTGTGCGCTCCTCCACACATGCGAATATAAATTATGTCCTTACACACTGCGCTGCGAGCAGGCGGCTGGAGCGTAAGCCAACCAACGTTTAGCAATAAATCAAAATGCAAAATGTCATAAAATCCAACATGGAGAGTGCTGACATTTACGTCATTTTGCTGCAAGCAAACGTAAGTCAACGGGACGACACGTAACACATAGTAACACACACATTCACAGCATGGTTGTTGGCCTGTGGCACAACATGGGTGCATGTCATAGTAGATGTCACTGTCATTGTTCTAGTTGTTACTGTTGTTGTTGTTGCTGTCACTGTAGTTGTCTTTTGTTGTTGTAGTAGCTTTAGCTTGACATGGTCACTAGCTGCTTGTCCTAATATGTTTTGTTAGCGGAAATGTCTCTTAAACTGTACAGGATCTGCAGGATTTCGTATGGAATGGGTTGAGAACGTTGTTGACCTTATAGATGGTATTGGTATAATTTTAACTAAACATCATTGCCTTATGGAGATTTTCGTTTTGTAAGGCTCTAAAGTGAACTTCTGTGCAACAAGAGCTCCTTTTTCCGGGGTCATACATATATATTCCATTTAAGTATTTTGAAAAAAGTTTTAAAAGATTACCATATGATTTTCTTGGAATTGCAAGTGCAGGCATTGAAAGATCTGTTTGTTTTTGAAATTATGTCAAAGGTGATTTTTTTAATTAACGAAAATAGGAATATGAGTGCGGTGACTAAAATTTTGAGTACGAAACAGAGGACTACTGAAAAAGTAGGTATTATAACCACAACAGGAGGCGATACATTAAGGAGACTTCTCAGCGTTAATAAAAATATTCTTGCCGCGGACAAATTACCAGCCACTCGTATTTTCTAGTGATTAAGCGAAGAAGATTGGGGTACGCAGAATGAATTTATAGGATTACAAAGCCTTGTAAATATATCACACAAATGCGACTTAGCTAATGGGTCGATTTTGATAAAATTTGGCTAGGAGATAGATTGAACACTAAGAAGGGGATTTAAAAACTCTTCTACTCTTTTGTGGACGTAGCATCGTGAATACTGGGAAAAACACTATCACGACTGAGCCAATACAACCGATTTTGATGATATTTGGCATAGAGCCAAAGATTAATTTCTGAAAAAAGACATATGCTTTTGTCGGGTGGTGCCACGCCCTTATCTGGATAATATAATTTAAGATTGAGTCCTGAGGATAGTTATTTGGTTTTTAATGGATTGTGCAACAACACTAATCTGAGAATGTTTTTCCACAGCTTATTTAATGTAACAATTAAGACGAAATTTGGTTTCGAGATGGAATAAACCCTGAGTAAAGGTGTTTGTTTTGAAGTGGGCTTTGCCAAGCCCTTAACTGGCAAATATATTTTCACAGCTAAATTAAATGCCCAATTTTGATTAAATTTATTATGAGATCCATTGGCTCGAAATTTATCAAACATAGAGGATCGCTCCAGATTAAAAAAAAAAAACCGTCTTTCTATACAATTCACTTGAACCGAACCAAAGTAAATAGCTCAAACGTTTTACCCATACTCCAAAGCACTATACGCAATCATCGAGAATCATATGAGGATTTTGTACCGGGACCTAGCTTGTCTTAGGCTCAGTCCTCCAATACAAATCAACCTCGGAAACTTATCGCCGCCAGCGCCTCTTCTGATAAGGGCGTGAGTCCGGGACTTAGCTCGTCTCGGCCGCTTTCCGATGAATTGGAGAGTGTAGCAGGAAGAGAGTTGAAACAGTGAAACTTTAGGTCTTTTTTGGGTGCAAGACCGAGACCTGGAGACACTAATCACTCCCAACGTGGTCGACCGGGATAGAGCTCGTCTCGGCGACCATGAAGACATCGTTTTTGTGGTACTCGAAACCCCCATTCAGGTAGACTGGGACCTAGTTCGTCTGGGCTACCAAGCCAAGACGGGATCGTTAGCTGCATCCGTGCCTCTGCTCAAACGAGTTATGCGCTTCTGTGCACTCGATGCCCAGAGCCTTACACAAGGTGCACCTTCAGTTTGCGACAAACAAGTTGCACCTACTACTCAAGAGGTTTTTTTCAGAAATGTGCCCAAAACGGTCTTTTTCAGTGTCCGGGCTGGGCCGCCTCTGCTGATGTTAATATTTCACAAAACAAGGCTTTGTTGTTGAACCTGATGATGTCCAAAAAAAAGTTCTTTATATTTTAACGATTGGTGCAAGCACATTTTTTTTATTTTGAGCGGAAAGTGGTCTATTGAGTGACCGCGATCATCTCTGTTTATGTCCAAAATATGCTGTTACCATAAATTAGATAGATTTTTTTTTTGTCGCGGAAATGCAATCAAACCAGGTGACAACCTAAATTCTTATTAAACCGTTCCAATCGATTGAAGTAAGGTAATTATGGGGAAATAAGCTTATAACGATGGTTCAAGGTTTATTTTTGATCACTCCTCATCAGTTAGGGAAAGAAAACAGTTTCTCCGAAACAGGACTCTCGTATGTCTGAAGTTGTTCCTGGTTATACCCGAATTTATATTCCAGCTTTCCGCATCGATTGGTACAAACAAAAAAAAATATACCAAAAAATGGGGTCCCTGGTTGCTTAAAGTATATTAACGACCTCTATCAACCGATAGGTTATAAAAAAAATGGTCTCAAATTCATTTATTCCGGAGGCTCAGGGCCACAGATAGCAATATCCGAAATTTCTTTTCAATCATTTGGCATTACTGGAGGAAAAATATGTTTTTGTTTGGAAATGAATTGCATGTGCCAAGTCTCCCACAAGGGTTAAAGTGCCTTCGGTAATGTTTAACATCAATTTCGAAGACCTCAATTTGTGACATTTGTAAAACATTTGAGCTATTTTCGTGTTGTGCTCTTTGGAAAATAGATTTACTCTATTGAATTTACTCTATAGCAATTGGCAACGGAAGTTAAGAAGAAGAAACCACCGCTGCATCCTTTTCACCAATAGTTGCCACATAACACATTAGTTATTCATAAAAACCATTTGGTGACATTTGCATTTGTACATCAATTTGAAAATCCACTCATCTCCTTCATCTTCTTTACACCCACTACGATTTCAAAGTATCACTCATTTATTTTGCAAATGTTTTCATTTGTGCATTTTGTCCATTTATGTCAGCAACATGATATTCCTTACAATGACAGAAGTAAGACATACCAACTGACAGGATACAAAATGCAAACAACAAAAACGACAACAAAATTACAGAAAAATGCTGCACACAACTCTAAGCCAAGTTAGTAGTTGCACTTGCATTTGCACAACGCTGATGAAGAAGCACAGAAAGGATAACAGCAATAGCAACAACAACTTAAAACTGGCAGTAGTAATACGCATCACGTGACTTTAACAAATGGAACAAATAAAACAATTCGTACTAGTTGAAAGGAATGAAAACAAAAAAAAGAATGCACTCTACACTGTGCTCAGCAATGGCAACAACAACTGCTGCTGCTGCTGACATGGCCCCCTAAACCCCACCACTAATACAATATGTTGTTCTATTACTACAACACTGCATTGCGTTGCTGTCAAGCTACGATGCTGTCAACTGTCGCTGTCACTGTCACCCGCTGTGTATTTCGAGACATACTATCCCTTTCTAGCTTTGCAATATTTCTATTTTACTTTTCACTCTCTTCTTTTTCACTTGCATACATTTTAGAAAATTCTCATATCGGCCGCCCCCCATGGGTTGTGCTGCACATTTTAGAAATTTTGCAATGTGCGATGCAATGTGACAGCTCAATGACATTTTGTACATTTTCGTAAATTGCTTCGATTTTATGCAGTAGTTTGTGTACACAGTAGTTAGGGTGTTCTAAAAACTATGGAAAGATAAAATGTTGAGGATAGAGGAATAATTAATATATTCTCGTAAGAGTAAAAGAAGTAGGATCGTATATTATTCTTTGAATGTTTAAAGCATTATTTCACAGTATCGTACTGTTCACATTTGGCTCCCGGGGCAAAGAGGCATTTGCCGCCTACGATCTAAAAAAGTTTTAAGTTTTTAACGAAAAAAAGTTTTTATTTACTATCAAAGAAAGGTCATCGGCTTTTACACTCCAAAACCCTAGCAAAATGACATATATGTATTTCACATTGCAAAACTAACAATACCTCAAGGGCCCCTACACATTGCAATTTACTATTAAAAATCGCATCAAATTTTATTAAATATACTAAAATGCGAGGTCCATTTTAGCGCCCTTAAGCCGTTTCGCTCGGGGCAACCACTCCCTTGCCCCCTCAAGCCCTAGGTACGCTAATGATGTTGCACCTTTACTCGCCTTGGGTAGATTTTCGCTAATGATCATATCTCACCTAGTGATGAGCAAAATCAGTTTTGGCTCGCGACCAGATCCAAAGCCATAGTGCAAGATCAAGTCTTGTGTTTGTTCATTACAAATCTTATCTCACCACTCAATACAAAATGAAAAGTTAAAGCTGCTCCAGTGTTATAAGGTAAAGCGATATGTAATCCGAAGTAGAAAACACGATTGGTTGGGACATATCCTCTGAAGGGAGTAAATCGAGATTATCATATGAATAGCAAATTATGGAGGAAAAGTAAAACCGGAGAATCTTTGGAAATTATTAATACAATTAGGATTCAGTGTCGACTGTTTTGATTCTATGATTAATTTTTGATTCCATTCAAGGAGTCGTACATAATAAGTAACGAATATTTTTTGAAGAAATTAAATTAAAAAAGAAAAAAATCTGCACAATTTGATAGGAAATGCTGAAAAATTTATTTCGGTCGAAAGAATAATGAACCAATTGATGATAAAATTTTGAAATTAGACTTTGAATATCATTTTTAGTGACAGTGATCGCTTTTGTTGAAACTTTGGCTTTTCCAAATCCATTGTGGCAAGAAAATGTTATCGAAAAGTACAACCAACACCCTCCGTTTAGCGATGTGGTCTGTCAGATCATT
Source organism: Tricholauxania praeusta (assembly GCA_949775025.1). NCBI lineage: Eukaryota > Metazoa > Arthropoda > Insecta > Diptera > Lauxaniidae > Tricholauxania > Tricholauxania praeusta. The sequence goes on along the minus strand of OX459030.1, from coordinate 119,588,006 downwards.
TTGAAAGTTTTTGTGTCATAACTTTTTTTTTTTTGAAAATATTTCGCCAAACGGTTCCATGACTTTCTTAAACTCGATGCATTGAGTCAACTGTTATGTATTTTAAGATAGTAGGCCATTATTCGTGGAAGAAAAATAGAGTTCGAATAAAATTTGAACGTTGTTAAGCGTTGAGGTCTGTCAGACCACAACAATAAAATCGATTAATATTTGATTTTAGAGACGCAGTGGGAGTTCGTACCATCATCACTAGTAATTTCGAATGTTGTCTTGATACAAAAACATCTCCTTACTCCAGTAAATATTACAAAGAGAACATAGAGAGGTAAATCAGGCCCAAAGAGTGTTAATGGATATAGTCAAAAAGTTCTTCGGAACAGGACGAACAATATCTGGAGACAACTTCTTTTCTTTTCTTATTTCTACTGAACATTATACATGTAACGTTGCTGGCGAGGCCAGTAAGCCACACCGAATATTGGACTACAACAAATACTAAATAGATAAATTCTACCACTATGGTACAAGATCTGTCTTTTAGTCCTCTGCTTCTACCGCTTTATCAAATAAAAGTAAGAACTTACAGATACATGTATGCACTTAAACAATACCATACACTGTTTCAGACCACTCCTGGATAGACCACACAGCGATTTGATAGTTTATACCTGCAAAATCGATTATGTGGTCTGTCAGACCACAACGTATGGATTACCGCCTTTTGGGTTACCGCTAAACGGAGGGTGCTTTCGGTGATTTATAAAGTTAATTTTCAATAATTTATCATTAATTGAATCAAAAACACTTTCCCTGATATCTAAAATGCATTTTCGTCCTTTTACATAAATTTGATTCTTCAATTGCTTAAAAGATCAGATCAAGAATTTGATTTTACATACCCTTGAAATGGAATCAAAATTAATATGACTCCTTGAATAAACTTCAAAATTAATTTATTACATTTGCTAAGGAATCGAAAAATTCGACTACGAATTTTCAATGAAATGGGATTATAATTTTAAATGTATAGAATCCACAAATGAATCTGTTTGAATCCATTCCCAAATTTTTTTGTATTGAATCCATAATTTTTTTCAATTTAAAGCATAGATTTTTAGAATAAAATCGACTTATTAATGAATTCCATTATCTATGGAGCTCAATAAGTTGATTCATAGTTCCAATTCCTTTCATTTGGAACTTTTTGAGAAATACCATTTCCAAAGGAAATCTCTTATTTATAATTAATTTTAGATACTACACCCATTTGTCTCTTTAGCTATTTAGCTCTTTCCAACTTTGAAATAAATATCACATTTTGCTTTCCGCTGATGGTATTTTTCACTGTTGAGAATTAATCTGCATTGGAGGATGGTTTTGCTTTATCAGTATTTTGCTTCAATGGTACTAACAAATAGTAATGGTTGCGCTTCTGACCTTACATCGAAATCTAACATAGATTTACTTCACTGGAATTGAGTACCATGACAACAGAGCTTTGTAAGTTTTGAATATTATAGCGCTTCACTTAATATATGTGATCGCCCTTGAGAGAGGCACCATTGTCTACCGGAAAAAAATGTTTCAGTAGTTCGGGAAGTTAAGAAAATGGGTATTTTATCACTAAAGGCCATCGAACATTAAGTAATTTAAAGTTGATTTGAGTTTGATATTCAGTTTTTCGATAACTAATCGAAAAATAATCGAAAAGTTCTAAGGACATTTCCAACGATCTCTTTACAGCAGATGTTACCAATAGATGAATACTTAAATAAATAACTCTCGAGAAATTGCAAAAAAAGGGTTCTATATCTAATTGACAATCTCACATAGTTCATGAACTTAGGATTGAGAATTATTAGGATTGTGGATTATTCTACAGCGGACGTCGAGCATATTGCAGACACCAAACGTTATTTAATCAGCTGAGTGCCAAAACTCATAAATTGTCACAGTTTTTCTTCGGACAATCAATAATTTTTCGACACTTAACATAAAAACATTCAATTTTTTTTGCAACACCCTAACAAACGTTACTCTTATCTGCTGTTGTGTTGGTAAATTTCGTAAATCATTTCATGCGTACGTGTGTATGTATGTGCGTATGCGTTACTTCGTTTGCTAGCAAATTTTAAAGTAATTTGATCTTGTCAAATGTGGAGACGGCTTTCGAGCAATTTTGACTTTGATTTATTTGTAGAAATGTGTTTTTGCGTGCATGTCACTACTGCTGCTGCTTGCTGCACACACAAAGGTTGGCATTTGCTCGTATTTATGTGCCAGCATGCCAGCCTTAGACACGTTTGCCATGACATGTGTCAGATTAAATGTAATTAAGTTGCTACATTGCAAAGTACATACAATACCAAAAGCCAACAATTTTATGTACAGCAACCAACACGACGACGACGACGACGACGACGATTTGCAACAACTAACAGTTTGAGAGCTCAGGATTAATTAAGTAATTTCTAGGTTTTTAGTGCATCATTAAATCACCACAAAAAAGGGCCAACTGTATAGATATGTTAAGGACAATCAGCAAATGTTATTTGTTTACACGCTCTAAACAAATCGTCTACAGCTAAGTCGTGGTAAAGTTGAGAAAACAATTTAAATAGTTGAAAACATTTTCTTAAATACTCATACTTAAATCTCTGTTTGCTTAAAGTTTTCAAACAATTTAAGTAATTTACCCAAACTTTTTCAGATTAACAAATTAAACGTTAGTTATATTTAAAATTAAGACAAACCCCCTCTCTTCTTTATAATTTACATACAAATTTTGTCTGCAAAGTCTCTACATACATCTGAAAATCACAAGGACACATCTTTGCTTAAGCTGTAGAAAGTGTAAAGTGAAAGATATACGACCTGTTTGAAACAATGCCATGCTCCCTTCCTTCGAATCGCCCTACTAAAAGCTGCCTGAAGACTTTCAGTATAGTAACCAGTTAAGTTGTGTTAGGGGTCGCTTTTGTTTTTCACACTGTGTTTCCTCTCGGCCTTTGTTGTACTTTGGCGTTAATGTATGGTATGTGTTTGTGCGCCTAAAAACGATTTATTGTTTTGTTGCAAAAGATTTATGCGCAAAAAATTTCTTAAACAAAATTTTGTGATTTAAAGTGCTGACTGCTAAAAAGTGAGTATAATAAATGTATCAGATTAAGTGGAAGTTTCGCAATAAACTTGAGAAGCTAACAAAGTTCAGTCTTTCGCAAATCTTGTTGTAAGAACTTGACACGAAATATTCTAATTTAAAAGAAAATTTAATAAGTTATATATTGCTTACACATTTGACTTGAAACAAAGCGCACTTGTGTAAGACATCCACTTCATATATCCTAAGTTATAAAGAAACATAAACTGGAAAATAGTTCTTACAACGAAAGCTCTTGATATTGATATGACTGAAATCGATTCAGGGACGTAAAAATACAAATTTTAATGCGTTTTACCGAGAGTCTCAGTCTGAGGATTTCACTTAAGGTAATGGTAGTTAATTGACAATAAATTCTGGGAATGGTTCGGAATAGCTCTGTGAAAAATTTGGGTAAACTTCGACAGAAAAAAGTGGCACCTTCCATGCAATCAAAAATATTGCTATGAAAATAACTTGGGACAATTTAAAAAAATTTCTGAAAAAAGTTTTGGACAACTAAATTAAATTCTTGCAATGCGCTGTAACTTTATCCTGTTGACCTTTAACTTCTGATTATCTTCAGCCACTAGGCCTTAAAAATTTTCAATCATTGTCTTGCAAATTTTTTCCATATTTAAAGAAATAGTGCCCGAAAAATTTCCAGCCATAACACCACTTCAAACAGTCTCTTTTTGTCTTCGCAATTGATGCTGGTGTCGATCCATAAAATTTTTAGGTCATAGCCCAATATGTGGAATATTGGTTGTTCGTGAAATCATACATAGCAATTTTCATCTCCAAGTGGTGCTCTAAAATCTACAAGCGATGAATTTAAAAAAGAATCAATTTGAACAAGCTGTGACTTTTCAAACCCTTCAGTTTTTCAGTGACCAGCCTGTACTAGAAATAGCTGGAATAATCATTCGACCAATTGTGAACAAACATGGATAAGAAAGCGATGGACTTTCCATTGAAACAAAAACTTGTGAGCGCTGTAATGTAATGTAACCAAACTTACAATCATAATGTTAATAAGTAACAGAACTTAGCTACTAACGCTATTTGCCTTCTTAGCTATTAGCCTTCTTGCTTATTTAGCGTAAAGCTTTAAATCAATCTTGTACAATATTAGAAATAGTTTGTACAGGTTCCGAACAAAAACTGAGAAAATATTCCAAAAATGGGTGTGACACTCCTATATAGTAGACCTGTTCGAAATTTAGATTCATTCAGACACCGACTCAAAAGTTCGAAGGACCCTTAAAAACGATATCTCCGTAATTTTTTTGTTCGTTCCGAGAATAACCAATAGAACATTTTTTGCTCGTAACTTCTATTCCTTCACAGAATGGATACCCGAATTTACTCGAAAAATAAAGATTGCGTTCTTGCAAAAAATTTGACGTTAAAAAATTTTAAATTTTTTTTCTGTTATAGATATTTCATCCCAAAATTCGATTTTTTCACATTTTTTATGTGGACAAACTCAGGTATCCATTCTGTTTTTTAAAATATTGTAACCACATTTCACATGACTACTTGGTTGGAATGGAACTATATAAAAAGTGGGTCCAACGCCCTTTCAAGTCAAAACTTCAAACTACTCGAATCAGGGAGTTATTTAAGGAAATGCAATCATACTATGCAAATATGTACGCACTTGAAATGCTTGAAACGAATTCTACTCAAAAATTTGTACAAAGGACGTGGCTACTCCTATACAAGAAAAACTCCTAAAATCTATGCTTACATAGTTATTTAAGACAATTCAACTAAATCTTACACAAATGAATTGAAATTGCTTGGGATTGGGTGCATTAAGACATGAAGGCGTGGCACCGCCCATACAGTGAACAAGTATTCAAGACTATACCTATGGAGTTATATAATCTTAAGCAACCAAATTTCCCACAAATAGTTGGAGTACTATAGAAGAGGAAAAAGTCTAGACAAAGTGTGACCGAATTTTGAAAAGAGGGCGTGGCAACTCGCATACAAGTAAAAATTATAAAAAACTATGACAGATATATGTATATATACTAAAAATAGTTCGGAATTTCACTAATCTATACTATTTATATGAAAATGGTTTGTAACGCTTTGGCGGAAAATATACTGAACTGATTTTAATAAAATATATTTTAAATCAATATATTTGTGCTAAAGAAGGTTATTGCATACTTATTTTTTTAAAGTTATACCAGCTTGATCAAAAAGTTTTAGGACTCGTCACCGTGTGGCGCTCTCGTTCGTCCGATTTCAATTCTATTTTTTTTGTTGTGTTGGTAGAAGTGTCATGGACGTTATGTCAAATTTTCAGCTTGACAGCTTGACATTTCTTGAAGTGACGCCGTATTGTGTGCATCTACTTTTGTGTGTGGTTTCGATTTTTTACAAAAAAAAAAATGTCATCAACTTTGCAGCAACGAGTTTGCATTAAATTTTGTGTTAAAAACGGATTTAACGGTGCGCAGACGTTGGAAATGTTGGGAAAGTGTTTTGGCGACGATACTCTAACGAGATCGAACGTTTTTCGCTGGCACGGACGCTTCAGAAATGGTCGTGAGTCGGTCGAGGATGACGAACGCAGTGGCAGGCCGTCGACAGCGAAAACTGATGAAAACGTCAACAAAATCAAAGAGTGGATGGCCGTAAGCCGCAAATTGACCATTAGAGAGATTGCAGAGGAGTTGGGCATTGCTTACGGATCCGTCCAAGACATTTTAATTAATGATTTGGGCCTCAGACGTGTCGCTGCAAAGCTGGTGCCGAAAGACCTGAATTTCATGCAAAAAAGGGACCGCGTTGATGACGCAAAAGACATGCTTTCCAAGGCTGAATCCGACCCAACATTCATCAAACGAATCATTACTGGTGACGAGACGTGGATTTACGAGTACGACACGCAATCCAGACATCAAGCGAGTGAATGGCGTTCACCCAATGAGCCGCGACCGAAAAAACCACGTCGTTTTCAATCGAAAAAGAAGGCGATGCTCACGGTTTTCATGGACTACAGAGGTGTTGTGCATCATGAATTCCTCCCAGAAGGTCAGACCGTCAACAAAGAATATTATTTGGGCGTTTTGAGACGTTTGCGTGAAGCAGTTCGCCAAAAAAGACCGGATTTGTGGGCAAACAACTCGTGGATTTTGCATCACGACAACGCGCCGTCGCACAATGCGATCATTATTCGTGAGTTTTTGGCCAAAAACTCCATGAATACCGTCCAACATCCACCGAATTCGCCTGATTTGGCTCCCTGCGACTTTTTCCTGTTCGACCACCTGAAGAAACCGCTCCGCGGATCGCGTTACAGCAGCCGAGAAGAGGTCATCGAAAAATCGAAGATGGCCCTGATGGCCATACCGACGGTCGAGTATAAAAAGGCTTTTGAGGACTGGGTCAAGCGTTGGCGTAAGTGCATTGCAGTCGATGGGGAGTACTTTGAAGGAGACAATATCGATTTTGATGAATAAACTTGTATTTTTCATTTTAAAAATAAAGTCCTAAAACTTTTTGATCAAGGTAGTATATCCTTTATTTTAGGTTTTAGCTAAGCCACACACAAAGTTGTCGCTTAATTTTTCGTTGCTTATGCTGCTTCTTAAATTCTATGTTTTTATTGTTGTTTTTCCTTGTTTTCATTTGTACCGTTTGTATTTGGCTTCGAAGTTCAAAGAAAAACTCTCTTTCAATTGCTTTTTTTTTTGTTATTTTTGAAGATAGCATAATATTATGATGAATGTGATGTTAAGAGAGTAATTTCATTGAAAAAAAAAAACAACCACGATTCTGCGGATACTACTAGTCAAATATAAATCTCATTTTTGAATGAAGACCACTTAGAGGAAGCTTACTTTATTCAAGAATTTTTAGCATTGACGGGATTTTTTGAAGTTAATACAGTGAAGGGTATTTAATTCTTAGTAGCTATGTTCAAATTAGTACCCCAACTACTTTCTAGTAATACATACAACTTTTATTTTGAACTTTTTTGTAACCTTTTGACCAACCAACAGTAAGCATTCAGTATGACTATCAATATCAAAATATATCAGTGACATGTACTGCAAGAAAACTTGAAAAAATTCTGACAAGCGCAATTAGAAATAACTTGTTTTTTTATAATCCAACGTCTTATATATTTTGTTATAAGTTTTGATCTTAAATAAATAGCTTCTGCCAAAAAAAACGGCCTTGTTGTTTGTCAACAAAAACAAACATCATAACAAAAAGGAAGCTCTGCAGACAAATCGCGTGTAGCTGTCACTCACAAAGTATGATATATAATATTGCGGCTAACTCGTGTCTTAGACATAATTCTAATCAAATAACAAAGTTTCAAGAAATCTCATTCTTATCATATAAAGATCAGGGTACAAAGTTTTTATGTGGAAATTAGACATCAAGATGCTAAGAAAACAAAAAAATTTTAAATAGAAAATCAAAACAATCAGATCACGTTCGCGCTTGCTAAAATTCAGTACTTTAGACTCACGAGATCGTCATTCATGCAGATAGTGGGGAAGATAATTTATTAAAATTGTCTCAAAATTAAGTAAATTGACATTATGTTTATAAAAATATTCAAAAGTCATTTTTGTTCTTATAAATAACGAGGAATACCTCAAGCAGAGTTGAGAAAGACTATTAATATTTTTAGTATATAGTACTTTTGTTTTCGAATTTGATATTTTTTAGATTTTACTGTGGAATATATCAAGATGTTCACGGTATGCCATATCATTTGCGCTTACAATTCCTTTTTTTTTGACATTTATCTTATGACAAGATATTCATAAAAATATCAATAGACTTATAAAAATAGCAAGTTATTTTTATGAATATCAACTGACTCGACTCGGGTTTCGACATTGCAATGCATATAGCTCCAAAACGGCTAAGCAGACCATTATCAAACTTGGCACGAAATATTAGCATAATATAAACTTTTTTCTAATGCACTTAAAAAAATTTCTTTTGTTAGACGAACATTGTTAAAAACGATAAAGAAAAATATTTCTCATTTTTTTCAGTGTGTTTTTTATTTATTTTTAAAATCCAATTATGAGGTTAAAAAGGCTAATAAATGAAATATAAAATTCAATAGTTAATTCATTTTACCATACTTTTTTAAGCTGAATAATGGCATCTGAAGTAGTACATACCTTACGATTTCTTAAATTTTCAAAGATCAATATTTTGTAAACCAGTGTTGCCATTCTAAAAATATTTTGTTTCCGTGTCGAGGACATATACAGATACAACATATTCAAATATATCTGAAATTGAAAACATGACCTCATTTCCCCTGTCCGCTTCGCGTGAAATGCCCGATGGGTTAAGTTAAAGCTAAGTCGCAACATACTGCACTTTTGATTTGCTTACAAAAGCCCAAAACTCTCTGATTCGAAAATAAGTTCCGCGTCTTTCACCGCATAGAAAAATGATTTACTAGGAATAGAATCCTTCATATCTTCAGCATTAAGCCAAAGAAGCTGTTTTTGTTTAATATGAATATGGATCGCAGTCGATCACAAACTTTGAAAATGGCAAGCACAAGCTTATATGTGTAGATAACAACTTGAAATTTGTGCCAAATGATAGATATCGAAGAACCTTAATAGAATATATAGGGTAACCTTGTCGAATCATGTCCTAAACATAAGTTGACACCCGTTTTTGGGGTCAACTTTTCTTAAATGAGTGGCAACCCATGTTTGGGACAGGATTCAACAACGCAATGCCATATATTATATTTAGGCCACTTCGAGTTTTATCATTTGGCATACATTTCGAGCTGTTATGTAATACAGTTTTAATTAGAACAATAAAATTGGCTAAAATTCGAGCATTTTCGGCCATTGTGACAGGCTTTGGCAAGGCAACCCTAGATATTCGATTTAGGCTCATCGAGCTCTATCATTTGGCATACATCTCATCCTGTAATCTTATACACTTCGACTTTTCTATAGCCGGCTCTCCGCCTATTGGGGAATTTTCATCACGACGGAGGGCTTATATTGCCGTACTAATTCCGAAAACAGGCATGGGCATCAACCTAAATGATTACTGTGTCGAGGCGATACTCTGCGCTTTCTAAAAATTATTAAAAGCGTGATAAATTTTCAACTTTTGAATCAATTGTAGCGCATTAAATTACTTATAGTTTCCATAGGGTTCATTCTACTCGAGATCTAATGCTCTTATTCTCTGAGAATTGTTGGCTACATAGTTGTCGTACTAAATATTTCTAAGTCTTTTGGTTTCATGTGACAGTGCGCTCTTATATCTTAACTAATAGAATATGGTATTAGGCCGACCTTTACTCAATAGATAATCAGCTTTTGCAATGACCGATCTATACATTTCGAGTTGAACCGTTTCAGATAAAATTCTGGAATTCCACAGCGTTCTGAAGTATCCTCGAACCTATGTATTCCCTTTTTTCTTGGGTGGTCTTCTGTCAACGATCATCATTTTAATTCATTTTATTGTGATTGACAGCAAAAATTTTCATTAAATTTACATTAAAAAGCTTGAAAGTTGGAGAGTAAAGTGCAATATCCAAGCGGCAAATCGGTGAAGTACTTTGACCTATACCCTTTGTGTTGTTTGTTTCACAAATGAAATTGTTACTGTGATGTTTTGCTTATTAGCTTACTGGCTGCCTACTTTGCATATGGAGCTGTAGGTAGTCTGCTTGCTGGTTGCCTGCTTTGTATATGAAGCTGTAGGCAGTCTGCTTGCTTTGTATAAGTAGATGTAAGGGGTCTTGCCCGTTAGCTGCATGCTTTGTGTGTGGAGATGTAAGCAACTTGCTAAACTATACAGGCACTTAGTAAGCGATGACATAATTTAAAATATTCTTTAAACTAGCTCAAAGTGTGGTTCTGCTAGTCCTGCTGAGATCGATTTCAGTACTACCAAGAATCAATTTGATTTGTTGTCTTACAGACAAATATTTTGTTTCCCCCGCTTGTCAACTTGGATGACGTAGACATTGAACGATTAACATTACTTTATGTTCTTGGCACAGTAGTCCGACTTGAGGTAGACATTTCATGTAATTGGGGAGGCTGTTTGAAACGGTGTAAGAAATACTTAATTTTTGTTGATCTTTAGATTGTTTATTTCACCTATATTAGGACTAAACTGATAGTACATCTGAGCTGTTCGAATTTTACGTCGTGCATTGGAATTGATAAGGAAAAAAGTCCTCGTCTCAACTATTGATTCGTGTGCAAAGTTCGATATTTAATTCTTTTTCTGTAAATTTCATTAAATATGATGTTCCAAAGCATTGTGCGAAACAATTCCAACAGTTCAGAAACTTCCTCACAGCACTCGGACATATCGTCGGGCTTATACTTTTTGTATCACTCCGGCCTTCAATTGCGTTGATCGTGATAGTTCAAGCCCCAAAATTGACCATACCTGATTATGTTTAAAATATTTTGACAATATCTATAAATTTATCAGCAGAATATAAACTGACTTCTAAAGTCAAGTCTATTTAAAACTCAAAGCGTTAGTATATATTCCTTAGATAATGTTTTTTTTTTCTGTGCCATAACTCAAAATTATTTGAATTGTTTTGCTTTTGTTTTTTTTTTAATTTTGTCGCATTCTAGATTTTGTTGTCATTTTCTATTTAACTTTTTGTCTGGCATCTTATGTTGTTGTCACCGGCATTTTGCAACTGTCACTCATATTTGACACCGCAATTTTGACAATCCAAATGTTTATCTTTGTAATTTTCACCAAGTGCAGATACTCAGATGCTAACACATTCTCAAAACAAAAAAAAAAAATATGACACGAATTACGCTGTCAAGCTGCTACTATGTAAATTTTCATAATTCTTAATTGTTTTACTTTCTTGAGTGGCTTCCGTTTGTTTATTCTGCTAATGCACTTATCTAGCGGATTTAAATTGTTTATACTGCAGATATTTTAACAATATTTTTTTAAGTGCTGGATGGTTTTTTTAATAAGTTGGCTTATATTTTTGCCCTGTGTGATTTATGAAAGAACAACAAACAGCTTAGTGTGTCATATGTTAGCAGGAAGTAAGCAGACGTAAAGGCTTAAAATATTCAGCACAAATTATGAAAAATTTTGGTATTCAAAAAAAGTTTTACTGATTGCAACTCAAGAACATTGAACGCTCATTGCTGTAAAAATATTTTAAGTGTATTAAAAACCATATAATAACTACGCTTAAAACTTCACGCATGCCATAAATGTCATTAAATATTTTAAGTAGCTGAAAATCGGACACAACCGGCTTAAAAAGCATTACAATTTAAGGCTAAATAAATGAAAAGTAAAACGAAAAAAAAAAAAAAACATTAACTAACCGTCAATTGAGGCTCAACTTCACTTTGATATAAGCCAACGCTGCCAGCAGCATTTCCCGTGGGCATAAAACTAAAAGTTTAGAGTGGAACATTTTTCAAAAAAATTCATTAAAAAGACAACAAGCAACGATTTTGGTTTCACATGACGTATGAGTAACATTAAATTAGATTTTAAATTGAAAAAGAAACTTGCACAACTAAGTTTCGATGCAGTCTAGAATTAAAAGATCTAAAATATTTGCTTGCTCGTATATCTACTTCAATGAAATATTAAGACTTTTCAATGGCCGCTTAAAATTATGATAACTTTTTAAACAAAATCAACAATTAAACTTTGAAGTTTCTTAAATAAGCATAATCATTCAAACTTCTTCAAACTAACTCCATTGTCAAAAATAGCTTCCACCTCACAACATCAACACAGAGCCCTAACTCTAAACTGCTTAATAAATAATAACAAATAAATGGCGCTGAGTCGCATTTCGGGATGGACAACAACAGCAATCGTAAGTCCAACCAAAACCCCAACAACGCGTGATAGCGCGCAAAACAAGGTGGCAGTGGCAGTGGCGGCGTCGGCGGCTTTTGTTTGGCGCTCTTTTTCATGCTGGCAAAGACTGGACAAGAATAGTTGTAGTGGGGGTAAAACGTAAGCGCAGCAATGATTTTGGCATAAAATGGAATGGAGTGAGCTTTTATCGTTAATTTATTGCTGCTTCTCGTATTTCGTAATTGTGATTGATGTCTTCTTCTTTCAGCTTTGTGGTGCTGTGCTTAGTGCTGTTGTTGTTGTTGTTGTAGCTGTCACTGGCAGTTGTTTTGCCAACTGTGCGCGCAATGATAAATTAATAAAATTTTTATTATTCATTTTTTTTACCGTGTAGTTTTTTTACTTTTATTTTTTTGTACTTTCTGTGCTGTCATTTTTCATAAGTCATTAAATCGTCGTCTTTGTTGTTACTGTCCAGCTATGCGTCTTAAAATTTGAAGTATGTACATGTTGTTGTATTATTGTTGTTGTGCATTTTCCTCTCATATATCATATTTTGACAGCTACAGTCTTTTAATCAATTTTAATTTACAATAAATGTGAGTAATTTTTTTACTTTAGTTGGTTTCTTTTTGCTTCTCTTTTTCATTTAAAGTTGTCAGCATCGAACTGTCAATGTAGGCTCAAGAAATGTACAAAACTGAAAAGTGTCACGTTGTACTATAAGAAATTATTGACCTTGGAAAAATAGGCCAAATGACCAGAATAATAAGAAAAAAAAATTACGTATTTTAATTTTTTTTTTTTTGAGTATAAAAATATCAAAACCCTAAGACCAGAGGGGTAAATTGTTTCAAAAGTACTTCTCAGTACTAAAATAACGTAAAACTTTTGATTTTCAGTAAGTGGTACTAGTGAGTCAGTTTTTCTTTACAGATATAGCAGCAATAGTAAATTCAATGGGTGTGGTTTTTTTAATAAATTGTTTGTGGCATTTTTAATTTAAAATAACTGTTTTTAGCTAAAATTTAAACTCTATACAAAGTCCATCAAACATTCTTAAGATATTTGTTAGTAACAAAAATTTTTTTAAAAACTTTTTAATCTACAATAAATGTATATCTGTACTTACGATACAAAATTGCTTATATGGAAATGGTTTGTAACGCTTTGGCGCAAAATATGCTGAGCCGATATTAATAATTTATTTTTCAAAGCAATAAATTAGTGCTAGAAAAGGTTATTGCGTACTTAGTTTTTAATTTTTTTAAGTTTAAGATTAAATTTTTTGAAAAATCTCTCACAAAAATTGCCGTTTTGGATTTTCGTTGCTTATGCAGCTTCTTGAATTTTGTGTTGTTATTGTTATTTTTTCTTTCTTCTCATTTGTACCATTCTTATTTGGCTATGAAGTTCAAAGAACAAACTTTCTTTCAAGTGCGTTTTTTTACTTTTGAAGAGAGAAGATAGCATGAGATATTAAGAGATTGACTTCATTATGAAAAAAAAAAAAAAATACCGGGATGTGCGCAGCGAAGTCGCGGGTACCATTAGTAAGTTATAAAGTAAGTCCAATACAACATTACTTAATATCATTCCCATACTAAAATACTTTAAATTTTAAAAATGTTATAAATACTACAAATATTATAAGTATTATAAATACTATAAATACTATAAATACTATAAATACTATAAATATCATAAATACTATAAATACTATAAATACTATAAATACTATTAATACTATAAATACTATAAATACAATAAGTACTATAACTACTATAAATACTTTAAATACTATAAATACTATTGGTACTATAAATACTATAAATACTATAAATACTATAAATACTATAAATACTATAAATACTATAAGTACTATAAATACTATAAATACTATAAATACCATAAATACTATAAGTACTATAAATACTATAAATACTATAAATACTATAAATACTATAAATACTATAAATACTATAAATACTATAAATACTATAAATACTATAAATACTATAAATACTATAAATACTATAAATACTATAAATACTATAAATACTATAAATACTATAAATACTATAAATACTATAAATACTATAAATACTATAAATACTATAAATACTATAAGTACTATAAATACTATAAATACTATAAATACTATAAATACTATAAATACTATAAATACTATAAATACTATAAATACAATAAATACTATAAATACTATAAATACTATAAATACTATAAATACTATAAATACAATAAATACTATAAATACTATAAATACTATAAATTTTATAAATACTATAAATACTATAAATACTATAAGTACTATAAATAGTATAAATACTATAAATACTATAAATACTATAAATACTATAAATACTATAAATACTATAAATACTATAAATACTATAAATACTATAAATACTATAAATACTATAAATACTATAAATACTATAAATACTATAAATTCTATATATACTATAAATACTATAAATACTATAAATACTATAAATTTTATAAATTCTATAATAAAATAAATACTATAAATACTATAAATACTATAAATACTATAAAAACTATAAATACTATAAATACTATAAATACTATAAATACTATAAATACTATAAATACAATAAATACTATAAATACTATAAATACTATAAGTACTATAAATACTATAAATTTTATAAATACTATAAATACTATAAATACTATAAATACTCTAAATACTATAAATACTATAAATACTATAAATACTATAAGTATTATATATACTATAAATACTATAAATACTTCCGAAAACCATAATTATCACAGATATTATGAATATTTTGAATACAAACAATATTATCTATACCAAAAATACCTTATAAAAATTCTATTAAAAATATTATATTTTTGCGAATACTACTAACTGTGCAATTTTACCAAATACTACAAATTGTAAAAATACTACAATTATTACCAATACAAAAAACAAATAGTGGTCAAAACCATCACAGTAACCATTGACGACTGACATTGCGTCGCGTTGGTGGCGGTCTCTTTTTTTTGATGTTGAAAAAGCAGCGCAATTTTTTATCGTTTTTATTTTATATTTTATTTTATTCTTTTTACCCATTTTTGCGTTCTTCCGTTGGTCGCTCTTCATGAAGTTGTTTGCGTGCGCGTTCGGTTAAGTCACGCCGTAAGCAGAAGCTTAACGCAGGCTTAAATGAATGCAAAGAATTATGGCGATGTCAGATGACAGATAGATATACGGACACAGACGACAGCCAAAGGGACAGGCCGGCAAAAAAGTAGCAGCAAAAGCAGACAGTAGTCGTCGGGTTTAAAAGTGAGTGACAGCTACTCAAAGACTCAAAGAGTTAATGCGCTGCATAAGCGACGTGCTTTCAATGGGCTTTTTTATTTGACATAATAAAAAAAAAAATGTGAGCAGATAAACTTAAGCGTTTTCAATTACACAAAGGAAAAATATTGTGATAAAAATATATATTTTTTTTTTTAAAAAAAACAACAAAATATTTTGAAGTTTCAAAAATAAATTATTTATGAACTTTTATGCAACTTCCGTTGCAATGCATAAAGTATGAAAAGGGACCACCCAATAATTGATTCTTTTTAAGTTTATTGATAGAGTGCTAGAAAAAAGGTTCTCCTTTTTCAATTTTTTTAAACATTACGTACTTTTTGTGTCTTTAATCTTTAGCCTTAATATTCCACTGTTTTGGGGAAGCTCTTGAACTCGAGGCCCTTGGCTATAGACCCCTCTAGCTCTTCTTTAAACTGCTGCTGTCTACAGCTAAAAATTTTGCTATAAAATCTTAAAAATTTGAGTACAATGGGTGATATTGGGATGTTCGGGTGTTCCCTGCCTTACATCTTTAGAAGCTGTTGAACACTTTCACAGTAGTTGTCCTGATCTCTACAGGAGTAAGCTCCGACTTTTGAGGGGGGAAGGGGTGTAACCACTCTTGTGTAATTTTCCTGCTCTTTGCAGTAGCAGTAACTACGTTGAAACTGCTGGGGTGCTACTTTTTCAATGATCTAGCTGACTTGGTGAACAATGGAATTTGTATTCTATTCCTTTCTATTTAAGAATCCGAAAGGGGTGAGAGCCCGCCTAACCTAAAATATCATATTTTCAATTATATATACTGACGCACAAATCCAGTCATACAAACATATGTATGTCAGCATTATAATAATTTACCCAGTTGTAGCAACCAATTTATGTGAAGAGTATTGTTGATTTATAAAATTAAACTCAAAACACAATTGCTTGCAAATTGACATCTGAATGTTGAGATTGTGTTTTTGATTGCTATTGTGATTGAAATCATTGATTCAATTAATAAAACAAAATACGATCGTTTTAAAGCGATACAACAGTGACAGCAAATCGTTGATAATTTTGACAAATCAAATTGATATTGAAAATTGTCACAATTAATTTATTTATTAGAGATAAAGTTGCATGTTTTACACTCGTACGCTGTGAAGTGAATACAAAAAAAAAAAAAAAAAAATATAAAAATTTAAACGCAACAACAACAATAGGCTATTGTTATTATTGTCATTTTATTGCATTATATTTTTCATACAATTTTTATATTATAAGAGCAACAACATCAATAACAACAGATATATTGAAAAGGCTATAAAAATCAATTCATGCTGGTTGTTAAATTGTTGAATTTATTTTATTTTATTATGAGTGCCATCATTTATACTTACACTTAATGACATATATAAAGATTGTGATATAATCTGCTTAGATGATAAATTTTTCAAATGATACCATACCCCGATATAATTAATTCATATGAAGGTTTCAGAAAAATTTATTGTGGCTGATCATTCAACATCATTTCGAATATGCATCAATCCTTAATACATAGTAAGGGTTTTGTATATCGCCTTGACAAAATAAGTCGCAAGACCCATAAGATTTCATTAAAAACATTAATATACTTTGTATAAGACTTTGCGTGAGAAATGCTTCTGAGCAGTGATGGCATTTGTGAAATTGTACTAATTAGTTTGAGACTTTAAATGTACTGTGTAGGTGCCGAATGTACTTTTTCGACATAAACATTGAAAAGTTACTTAAATTCCAAAAATTTTAGGCTTTTTACTTAAAAAAAAAGGTCACCAAACAAAGCATAGCTCCAGATTTTAACACAGATTTCACAAAAATTTAGTGGTAATTTTTATAAATAGTTCAAAAGTACTGAAAATGTAACGAAAATACACTAAAAATTCGGGAAGTGTACTGAAAATGAGCCAAATGTACCGAATGCACTGACGATAATTTTTCAGGTCGCAAATGTACCGAAAAAAGTACAAATGTGCCGAAAATGCCATCACTGCTTTAGAGCTATATATAAAATAGTATCCACCATTTGTTTGTTTCAAAAAATTATTTTTTTAATGGCTCCTCGCAAATAAAACTTTTAAAAATTCGTTTGTTTGTTGTTATTTAGCTTTTATCGATGTTTTTTGATACTTTTCGACCTATTTATGTAGATTTTTTTAGTAAATGTTGATACATTTTGATTGTTTAAACGTTTTTCGATTCTAATTGAAATATTATCGACTCTTTGTATGTACTTCGATACCTTTCGAATTTTATCAATTATTTTGATACTTTTCGAATTTCATCGATTTTCGTCGAAATATTTAGTTACTTTTGACTTATATTGAGTTTACATTTCATGTTCAGAATATGCCGTAAAAAAATCAAAATATTGGGTATATATGGAGTTATTCTCAAGAACGTCAAAGTCTGCATACCGTTATCATATCGTATTGAAAGTTTAAGCGCGACTATCACGAAACTTTGTTTGCAAAAACTGCTTTTGCTGTAACTCAAAATGATATTGACCAATCAGGCTGAATTTAGGAAAGATATCACTTATATTATCGGAAGTATGAACCTAAAGTTTAAGGATATCGCGTAAGAAATATTTTTTTTGGGGTCGAAACTGTTAAAAAAATTGTCAAAAATCTGGACCTTCGATATAATTTTAAATTTGTAACTTTTCTAAAGTTTTTTAGGTTTTCGCTTCCCTCCAACATATCAGTAATCAAAAAAAAAACTATTTTTTTTTTTCGGAGAATTGAAAATTTTGACAGCTACTGCATTTTTTGAAGCCTATAAAGAGATACTCTGCCAATTTATTTTTTTTTTTCAAATTTCAAAATGATCCAATTATTTTATCACCTTGAAAAAAAAAAAAAAATTCATAAAAAAATCACTAATTTTACCCTGTTTAAAGGAATGCCCCCCTTAAGGTGGCTATGAACTTTTTTTTGATGCTTTTCAATATCTTTCGAAATTTCTTAATAATCTAAGACTGTCACCGACTTTTCGATATATTTCGACTTGTATCGTTTTTTCTATACTATATAAAATTAATTTGTTTTGTTTATCGACTTTTATCATTATTTTTCCATAATGTGTGACTCTCATTGGTTCAAGTCTTTTCGAATTTAACAGACCTTTTTGAAACTTGGCGATTTTTATTAATTTTTTCTATGTTTTGAGATACTAAAATACATCCAATTTTTCGATACATTTTGATACTTTTACCGGTTTGTTTCGCTATTTTTGGATTCGTCTTCAGTATTTACCAATTTTTTCGATACTCTTTTACTTTTATCGATCAAATTTTTCGATGTATGCCGATACTTTTCGACTTTTATCGCATTTCGAAATGTTTCTGAGTTCTTTAGACTTTTTTAATACAACACGAAATATTTGACGTGTTTCGATACAGTTTTCTATAATTTTATTTATATTTTTTTTCGACACAGCTCTATTATTTCCAACTTTTATCGAATTTTTGAAGCAATAGAATTAGGGTTGGGCAAATAAAAAATACTATAGATATATCAATGATCGATTTTTCGAAACAGTGTCCAAATATATCAAGAAAAAAACATCGGATATATCGATAACCGAAAACCGATATTTTTGCTGAAAACATTCTATTCTTACCAACGATGGTGTAACTTTGAACGGTTGCATTTATTTAAGTATAACAAAAGAACTCTACCTTGTAAGGCTAGGACCACACGAGTGGTTTTTCAACGAATGTTAGCTAACGTCATTAGACAAACACTAAAGAATATCCAATATATGCCACGCAATCAATTGGATGCAGTGCTACCTTTAAACAAAAATATCGAAATTCGATAGTAGAAAATTAAAATCGGATTTCGATATAACAAAATAAAAACTACCGATAATTATCGAAACAAATATCGGAAATATCGATAGTCGATAAATTTTGCCCAAGCCTAGATAGAAGACAAAATAGTTTCTCTTATGGAAAAAATGGTTCAATCTTTCGCCATTCACATGTGCGGAGTATTTTGGTGCTCCATGTCGCTAAATTCGTTTTCTTTGCTTATCAGCTCTGTAATGGGGTATTTTTCAAAAATGTGAATAATTTTTCTATAACTTTGTTTAACTATATATATCGCGATTATAATCTACAATTTCGTTTGATGAGCTTAACGCGCTCCTGGTTACGTGGTGTTAGTTCATATGATGAATAACCTATAGATAATTGGGTTGAATATTGAAGTGCTTATTCAGTTTTTGTCTAACAGATTCAACATTTATTTTATTTAAAAATGACCACATATAAAAATACAAAATTTTCTGTTAACTAGTGTTATAAGCTGCTTGTATGTATTTAAAGCAAACAATAGCAATTTCTATATTGAATTGTATTGCCAATCCGTTTATGAAATAAAAATGTTATAAACACCACAAATAAATAAATCAAAAAAAAAAAAAAAAAAACACTCATCAAAAGTTGAGAAATAAAAAAAAAAAAAAAAAACAAAAACTGATGGCATTTAAAGTAACCAGCTTATTTGCTGTTGAGCTATAACTTCTTATATTCCAATATTTTATTACTACGATTTTGTTAAATATCTTCATTAATACTTTTATTATAGATCGTGTCTTATAGCACATGTTTGTGATTTTTTGCTGATTAAGTCACAAAAAAATCACTATATGTTGCTTATTAAAGAATTACTAAGGCGATAAAAGTCTTGGGCCATAAAAGAAGCTTTCAGTTATTTTTTTTTTGCAACCTAATAAATTATAATAAAGTAAATATGGTATTAGCCAAGTTCTACTGTCACTGATTTATATTTGCTATGATTTAAATTTATGTGAAACCCTTAAGTTTTCGAATTTAATCTTATCGCATGAAGTGTCACTTTAAATCATATGTTGGGAATTTACAATCATTAAACCATTACAAATGGTTTTAAGATAAGGAATTGATTTAATTTAATGTTATTAGCCTGTAGAGATTTTAACTTGCTGCAATTGGATTAAGTACTGGTTGTTGAGCGAAAATCACATGTTGCACTTAACGTGATATTATAGTATGCCATTTGGATTTATTATATAGTATACAATTTAAGATTATTTTAAATTAAATTATAAAGTTTCTATCACATGTCGAAAAGTGGGAAAAATCATTTTAAAATTCTCTTAAATCATAGTTGACAGTTTGTTTGGCAACATTACTGATATCAGTGCCATGAGAAGGCTTAATTAGAATTAAGCAATTGAAGCGAAAAGTGCTTGAGTTTCTCCATTTGAAATAATATTTCTAGAAAGAAATCAGAATTATTTATTGCCAGCATAGAAAAAGGACTTGTTTTGTTTTTGTTAAGGTATCAAGTTTACTACAAATATCAAATTTATCAAAAATACACAATACAAGGCCAAATGCTACAGATCGTGAATACCATACTCTTAACTTGAAAACTATAAAAGGTATCATATAATTTGTAACCAGTATTGCCAAGTTAATGGAAATTGATAACCATTTTGGTGAAAAGTTTTCAGTCACATCCCATCTTTATGTGGAAGGTAGGCGTGTTCAAGGACGAATTTTTTTTGTATTCAAAAATGTTTGTTCTTTTATTCTAAAATATATCTGCAACAAATTGCAAGAGCCACCGTTTTTGTTTTTTTTTTTTCTCCGATAACTTGAAAATTATAAAAGATATCGCTCAATTTGTAACATTTTTGAAATCGGCGCACCCGATTGAGAAAGTGTTCAGGCTCGGCAATATTTTTTTATATCCTACACTAGTGTTATATTTCCATCATGTTGGCAGGTTGCTAATGTCCAGCCAGTTTCCCAAATAGGCGAGGTTTCCAACCGTAATAATTATCGACCCATCGCGATATGCTCTGCGCTCTTCAAAGTTATGAATTACTTAGTGATCGACAATATGGTTTCCGTAGGTCTCGTTCTACTGGAGATCTTATGTCGTTCCTCACTGAGAAATGGAACCAATGTGTTCACCTTTTTGGTGAAAGTATAGTTGTCGCTCTGGATATTTCTAAAGCGTTCGATCGAGTGTGGCATCGTGCCCTCGTTTCAAAATTAATTGCCTTTGGTGTTGGTAATTCCTTTGCTCGTTGGATTACGAGCTATTGCAGTGATCCTATCCTATCCATGTTGTGGGAGACGGTTTCACTTCTAACGAACACTTTATTAATGCTGGAGTTCCTCAGGGTTCTATTCTATCTCTTACCCTTTTCCTGGTCTTTATCGACGAACTTTTGTCATCGATCACCAACCCAATCCATTCCTTTGCGGACGACAGCAACATTTGTCATTCCTATTGCTTCAAAAAGCGCCCAAGCTCTGTAGAGGTTGAGAGTAAAAGGCGGCATATGAATGATACACTCGCTTACGATCTCAATACAATCACCGAGTGGGGTCGTATTTACTGTGTCAATTTCAATGCAACAAAAACCCAGTGCTGTATGTTGTCTCACAGACGAATGGATTTCTCCCTTCCTTCTCTTAATATGGCGTTCTGGGCATATCGGTTCAATCGGACCTGAGGTAGACAAATCATGTGTTCGATGTGTCGAAAGAAGCGGCCAAGTGTATTGGTTTTTTGAAAGGGTGTAAGAAATACTTCACTACAGTTGATCTTCGTACTGTCTACTTCACTTATATTATACCCAAACACAAATTTGGGCCGGGGCTCCAAAAACCACCTTGGAGCTGCTAGATCGTGTTCAGCGACGTGCTAGATCGTAACCTTTCTCCTTTTCTTAAAACTAATACGGTGCATTGCATTTATAGGAGAAATCCCCTGAACGTTGGCTTATGCTTTAAAAAATAGCCAAATTAATATTAATTTATACTCATTTTGAAGAAAAAGTCTCAATCACACAGAACCTTTGTATGGGTGGTAGGTGTGTCTGAAGGCGGATTTTTTTCAAATTCTCAAATTTTTTTCATATTCTCTCCAACTTAAACATTAGACTCGTAAGTCTCAGAAGTTTTTGTTAGAAGTTCGGTACTGCAAGCTCAACCCTTCTGTGTGTGACGGGGTACCCGGGTACCCATTTCATTTTCAAAACAAATTTTCTTACGTTTGAACATGCTCTACAACTCCGAAACTTCACGAGAACTCCTGACATTATATCAATATTATATTTTCATGTGAGTGGTTTCACCTGATCAATTCGCGATATGTCATTATTTTGTACAGTTCGAGCTAAAAAATTTTAAATTTTCGAACAATTTGTGAAGGTATACCCAGGTATCCTGTCCCCTGGAGAAAAGGTGTATTTTTTGTCACGCACAGAAGGGTAAGGTAGCTAAAGTATCTTTTTCCTGTAAATGACATTATCGGAATTATATATTAAAGTACAGTGAAAACTCTCTTTTTTGAACAGCAATGGTGCCAACACTCTTCCACCTAAAGCAATTGTCTGAGAAAAGTATGTTTAGGAAAATATGTCCCTTTAAGGAATATGAGCTCTGAACAATGAGAAATGTCACTGTTTAATCATAAATGCAATTTGGTCTATAGTCTTTACATTCAGCCTACTGACAATGAACTTATGCAGCCTAATCAATTTGATGGGACTTATTTAGAAATAACAAAGAAGAGCTAGTGTAAAGAATGTTTCTGAATATGTAATATGTCAAAGTAACTTTCATTAACTTCCATTATTTCAAAAGTAGAAGAAAATTGTATCACATCTTATCAGAAACACGGTGCATCTGACCTATATTCTTGAACGCATCGGCTAAAAATGGACCAGAACTGTGCGCTTTTAGTAAGAGGTGTCTTTTTAGCAGTAATTAGTCAGACATAGGGTGTATGCATCAACTCATCTGCAAAATATGGCTAGTTGAAAGCATGCCCGACGATTGGAATCTCAGTGTCCTTTGTCCTGTACTGAAGAAAGGTGACCCGACAATCTGCGCTAACTACCGGGGAATCAGTCTTCTTGCCATCTCTTACAAGGTCCTGTCGACTGTACTGTGTGAAAGACTTAAGCCGTTTGCCAACACACTGATTGGGCCTTATCAGTGCGGCTTTAGACCTGGTAAGTCCACCATAGACCAGATCTTCACACTACGTCAAATCCTGGAAAAAACCCACGAAAAACAGATCGATACCCATCATCTCTTTATCGATTTTAAAGCTGCTTTCGATAGCCCGATACGGGATTGCCTGTATGCCACCATGTCTGAGTTCGGTATACCTGCGAAGATGGTGCGGCTTTGCAGAATGACGTTGAGCAACACAGCCAGCTTTGTCAGAGTAGGAAGGGACCTCTCCGAACCATTTGATACCGAACGAGGTTTCAGACAGGGCGATCCACTATCCTGCAACCTCTTCAACTTTGTGATGGAAGGGGTGTTGCGAAGAGCCAGTGTACATCGTAATGGCACTATTTTCTACAAAAGTGTCCAGCTCCTTGCATATGCCGATGATATTGATATCATTGGACGTTGTAAGCGAGATGTTACTGCTGCGTTCTCTGCTATCGAAAAAGAGTCAGCGAAAGTGGGTTTGACGGTGAACGAGGGCAAAACAAAGTATATGCTGTCCACAAACAGGGAGACGCGGCGTATTGGATCCTTTGTTACTGCGAACAACTATACTTTCGTAGTTGTCAAGGAATTCACCTATCTTGGCACCGCCGTGAACACTCAAAACGATGTCAGCCTGGAGATAAAGCGAAGACTAACTCTTGCTAATAGGTGTTACTATGGTCTGAGTAAGCAATTGAGTAGTAGAGACCTCTCTCGCCCGACAAAACTGACACTCTACAAGACGCTCATCTTACCCGTGCTACTTTAAGGCGCAGAAGCATGGGTTGTGTCGCAGACTGATGCAGCCACGCTTGGGGTGTTTGAGAGAAAAATTCTTCGCAAAATCTTCGGTCCTGTTCACGTCGGCGACGACTACCGTATTCGAATGAACCACGAACTGTACGAGCTCTACGCTGACATTGACATAGTCAAGCGCATCACTATACAACGTCTGCGCTGGCTGGGACATGTTGTGCGTATGGACGAAGAAGCTCCGGCGAAAAAGGTGTTTGATGCGGAAGCCGCTGGGCGACGACGAAGAGGAAGACCATGCCTCCGATGGAAAGACCAAGCCGAGGAAACCCTATCCACGCTTGGTGTGAATGATTGGAGATGGCGCACGCAAAGTAGAGGCGCCTGGAGAGAGCTTTTGAGGTCGGCCGTAACCCGGTAACGGGTTGTTATGGCCACCCAAGTAAGTAAGTAAGTCAGACATATGTATAGATGATCTTTTACTTTCTAGGGGACACTAAAGGAATATTTATGCTGCTTAGAAAACGAGCAATAGCCAGGATTACTTATCTTTGGATTCCTGCTGTTCAAGTGAATCAGACTTACGAGGAAAGTGTTGTCAGATAACTTTCAAGACAAGAAATTCTAGTCAACACTACTGGGGATACTCTCTAAGCTATATTTTACTTATGTATAGGCATTACAACATTTTTCTCTCCCTTTTTCCCTTCTCAAGAAATATATTAAGTCTTAAGAAGAATATTACATAAACTACGTGATTTGTCTGCCCAACTGTCTGAGTCGAACTGTTTGAAGTTCTTGTCTGTCAGTCAACCTCTTGAACTATCTGTCTTGTTTTTACATCATCCTCTATCTCTATCGAATTGTCTGTTTTTTTTTCTGTATTTTTTTTTTTGCTTATAAGCTCATAAACATGTGTCAGCGAACCAAAGTGATTTATGGCATTTTGATAACCTCGCACAATAAGCCAGCTATAGCTACAGCTACACAGTCATAATTGTTGCCATAATTTATGACAGTTTCGCGTAGTATTTATTTAATGATTCTGGTTGCTTTCTTTTATTTAACGTGTATTTCATTCTTTTGCAATAAAAGCAGAATGTATTTAAATTTATGTCCGTCCATTTGTATTTTTTTTATTGTTCTCTCCTCTGGGTTGGTTATTGTGTGAATGCGCTTTTTATTTTGCAAAATCGTTATTTTGTGTACTTCATTGCATTTCAGTACATTTTTTTATTACTTAATTTTTATGATCTTTTTATGTGCGCATATTAAATATGAAGCAAAAATATTTCATCTCATAAAAATGGTCTTTTGAAATATGCATTTTTTATTGGCCAAATACACATACAGTACGTATGTAGATTTTCAGCTTTATAGCTGCAATTAGATTATATTAAAGACATGTTTTTTTATAGTTCCAGACTTTTGGTGAATTTAAATTATTTAAGCAAAATTTTTTTTTGAATGTGAATGCATACGTGGAAACATTACAAATAAAAAAAAAAAGAATATATGGGCATTTCTCTCATGTTGAACGGGACTGAAGTACACTTTTAAAGTGATACAAAAGTCAAAGTAAAACACTTTTATTTATTTCCTTTACTTTAAGGAATAACCCTTTGGTAGCACTATATTGAATTGATTCCAGTCGTAATACTGGTTCCAAGATAGAGGCAATAAAAAAGCCATTCGAACGGGACAAAAAACGAAAGTGTTTTTCATGGTTATCTGTAGAAAAGAAGAAGTCAGCGAAACCTGGCAACATTTTTTAATGCGACTAATTTTAGAATATTATGGAATAATATAACTATTTAATAGATTTTGTATGATTGAAAAACCTTATTTACTTTTTTTCTTACAAGGCACAATAGTCCATTCGAACGGGACATATTTTTCCTTTTTGGTTCACTTGTGCAATTTTTTAAAACGACTTTAATATTTGTATAAATAATATTAATTAGGATATATACAGTAATCAAAAAAATAAATTTAATTTTTATATTTATCAAATTAATTAGTGAGATCAATTTTAGCAAAGAAAAGAGAGAGTAGTAGATATTTTTCTTAAAAGAATATTGCTGTTAAAACGTTTTTCCTGTAAGAGGCGTGGCACCACCCACAAAAAAATATATTTTTATATATATATTTTGCTGTTTTTCCTGTAATAGGCGCCCACTAAAAAAATATATTTTTACTCAAATTTCTATCTATCTTCATACCAAATTTCATCAAAATCGGTGTTGTGGCACAGCCGTGATACCGTTTTTTTCCATTTTGAGCAATGCCACGCCCCTTTTAAAGAATCAGAGTTTCCAATAATCTTTCTTAGGATAAAATCTGTCTTTAAGCAAAACTTCATCAAAATCTGTCCATAAGTTTAGCCGTGAAAAGGTTTTTTCCTGCTTGGGGCGTGGCACCGCCTACTATTAAAAAAAAGTATACATGTCCCTCCTTCTCGTCACAGCTTTTTCAACAAAAAAAGGAAAATTATGCTATTGTGTTCTGTTATGGCAGTTAATAACTGGCTTAACCGTTTTCAACTGCCTATTTATTACACTTACGTTTGCGAACATGACCAACTTCAAACAGCTCCAAAAATTTTAGATTTAATTTTTTTTGCACTCGCTTTTTTTTTTTGCTTATGCACATAAAACTCTGTTCGTGCAAAAACTTTGACACACTTGCTGCTGTTATCAATTTCAAAATGAGAACAAATGATGTTTTTCTATGTTATTTGTGACTTTAGAACATAAAGTTAAGCAAATTAAAATTTTACAGTTAATAGAGATTGGTTTGATGTTTTTGCATTGTTTTTAGCAAATTGACGTTGGAAGAGAGATTTTTCGGAAAGACTGTCATTATGTATCACCTCTCTTACACACTTAAATATTTAAGGCAAAATACTATTAAAAAAAAAGAAACTGCATTTATGCAATTTTGCAGGTTGTTTGCTCAATGTGTTAAATGAATTCTGGTGTAAATTGTTGAAATAAACGAAATTTGAATATTTTCCTTAGATAATATCAGTTATTAAAACTTTTAATTTTTCTGTCACGGTTGGCCTCTTGGCGGAAATGTCTATATAAAAATTTTTGTTGCAAAAAATACCTTATATAGCTTAATGTTTTTAGTTTATTTTGGTGAAACACATAGTATTTCTTCAGAAAACAGTTTCCACAATCACCTTAATTTCAGTACCATTTCCTATGGTTTTTAATTTTGTTTTCGGGTGATTATCCCAAAATGTTTTCGATAAATCTTTGGTTTATTAATTGTTTTGTGGAGAAAAAAATTTTGTTTTTAAGTAAACTGCCAACAACTGTTTCAAAAGTATTTAAAGTATGCAATTTATTTTTTAAAATGTCACATAAAAATGTCACATGAAATTGTTATTTAAATAATGAGACATAATTTATAAATAAATAAATTAAAGCTGAGAAAAAAAAAATTTATTTTTTTGTTATTGCAAACAGCGCGAAGACCTCGAAATTTTAAGATTTTCAGCTGAAGCCCAAAATCTGTACAATGTATTATATATTAGTTAGCATATCCATTCATTTCGAAAATGCAAAGATTTTCAAGATACATACATATAACTGCGGGTTGTTTATCTGTCTGTTGTTGTTTTATATCCGTAGCCCCCTCAATTACCTCTTTTTCACTCTACTGCTACTACTACTACTGTTCCCACATACCATACGACTGTGTGTATTAAGCAAATAAATTAACTGACAGTCGCATTTCAGCCTAATGAATGTGTGAAATTCCTTTTGTATTAATTAAAAGAAATTTGTCATGAGGTGTTAATCTGCTGGATTAATTTATGTACATCCCAAGAATGTGTACGATGTGTCGTCGCTTTGTATATTTTTCTGTTCAATTTTTTTTTTTTGTCTTTTGACATTTTTGTTGTTGTGTTGTCATTGCTACTGTGCGGTTTTACATTCATAGCAACTGCAGTTACTGACTGTCACTTTTATTTATTTATATTAATTTACTTTATTTATTATTATTGCACAAATATTTATTTAAAATTTATACCTTTGTTTTGTTTTAACGTTTGCGAGTGACATTTTGTGGTATTTGTTGAGTTGACAAGTCTGTTTTTCTTTTGTTTAAAGACTGTCACTTTTTTTCCTTAACTCAGCTGTCAAGTTTTGTATGGATGCTTTTCCTAGAAAGAAGTTATAAATTAAATAATGCTTAAAAAATTAATAACGTATAAAGAATTGCAGTAAAGTTAGAAAAGGTCACAATATGGTCGTATGCATGCGCTAGACTCAAAAGTGAGCGAGAAAACGTCATAGTTCCCATAATAGCAAAACTTCTAGTACTCATGTCCAGGGCATTGTCACACGTAGTGAATTTTTACACACAGAAACAAAGTTTTCGAAATGTGAGTGGTACTGGAAAATGTGATTGGCACCTTTTAAAGCAGAAAACATTTATGTTAGTAAATATATCAGAGCGTTTTTCAATAAAAACCAATGCAATTTTGTGCATAGATGTAGAGTATTGAAGGCACCATCTGGACAAAGGGACGAATTGAACGGTATTCAAGAAAATAAAAACTTTTAATTGTTTTATCACTCAGATTTTTCAAACGAATACAATAGCACTCGCAGCAAAATCACTGTATGAGACATAAATTTTCAATAAGAACTTTGGCTGGCTTGACAACATTGAGCGTGCCACCTCCAATGGAAAAAAAAACGTAATGTTTCATTGAGAATGAACACTTAGTTTTAAACAGCAGACTTTTTGTAAATCCATACAAAACTTCTAAGTTGAGGGAAAATACCATTCTCGAATGAGGAAATATTTTTGGGTTATATCTTGTTCGATCAACAAAATAAATTGGCAGTTGAAGATACCAAAGGAACCGGCTCAAAATTTATTCTATGCAATGTTACGACAATTTCAGCTATATAGAGGGGTAACTGTCTGTTGGAATGCTCTTAAAATATTATCAGTAATAAAAAGATTAGCAAGATTACAGCGCTACTTTTTTGACGGAACAGTTTTCGAACATTTTATATATTTCACTCTGCTTGGAGCATAAACTATAATTTATCGGATGAAAAGAGAACAATAGAAGATTTTATCAGTACCTTTCTTGCTGTAGCAAAAATCAGACAAAAACTACCCGGTCAGGCGATTTTTACTCCTGCAAGGAACTTAAACAAGTCCATATACATAAATTCACATAATTGAAATTAAAATAATCGTCATACTGACAGACCCTTCATAATTAACGAGTATAATGAAAAGACCGAAATGTACTAGTTTGATTTTAGTATATAGTTTATAATGTCTTTATGGACCTCTGTAGCCTATACGAGGCATAATTGCCGCCACACTAAGCAGACCCAGCCTAACCCAACCCTAGCATTCCCAAGCACTTGGGGGTGGCAAAATAGTCCTTATATATATATCTTATTTTGATAGGGTTTTTGTTGAACTAAAAATGAGGACCTTTTTTTTACTAAATTATAAAGGAGCGGAGAGTATTGCTTTGAACAGAATTGGGACGGGGTCGGGAAAGCGGTGATTACACGCTGTCAAAGAAAACCCAGTCAGAAAATCGTTTGAATGAACACAATTGCGGCAGACGACTGCTTCTCACGACTGATTTCTTGTGAGAGAATCGTATGGGAAAAGAGAGTGACGAAAAAGAAATTTTGCTGAGAAAATCGTGTGGGAAAAGAGAGTGACAAATTTTAATACATTAGAAATGCAACACTGAACCGACGTAAAATAGAATTAAGTCTAATTTGACGGGTGCCCGTCGGCAGGTTTACCAGTCGTACGCTGCAATTCTGTTCAGTTTCACATGATCAAGTATGTTATTATTTTTGACAGCGTGTAATCGTCGCCGCTTTCCCGACCCCGTCCCCGTCTCAATTCTGGGAAAAGCATATGTGGGATGATTTTGTAATTCAATGTGAAATATATCTAACTTTGGTAGCGTTTTTCGAGAACCAAAAGTAAGTACCTTTTTTTATTTTTGGTCAGTAAATATTTTGTTTTGAAATTAAAAAATAAAAACGTGTATGTAAGGGGTGGCAACTGAACTTTTCTCCCCAGGCGCGATGCACTATACGCCAGTGAACCTAACCTTACCTAAATATAATGATAGTTATTTTCGATGTTCGCGCATCATGCAAAAACTACTGGCTCAATTTTGATCAAATTTATTTAATTGTATTTTTTAGACGCTTAGTCTCAATCTTCAATGAAAACAATCACGATATTCTTATTAAATTTTAAGTTATCAAAGTTTTAAAACTACTTAAAAAATTGTTTTATGACAAGTTAATGTGTTTGTGTGTGTGCGTTTTGTTTTTGTTTTTTCCATGATAATGGATTGGCTTTTGGTTGATCAGAGTAAAGTTTCTGATTGCTTTCCACCTGGGGATTGCCAGAGCGATCTCTGAGCCAACCATTAGCAAGTTGACACACAGCCTCCCCGCGGCTCCATCTGGGTAGCTATCTCCGCATCCGCTGAGATAGTGAGCGAATGTGTGCAGCGTGTCCTCCCTGGAAGTAAACTGGGTTGTGCGCAGGGTTTGATACCCGCCACGTAAAAAAAACACTCCAATGAAGACTAAAAAAGCCTCGAATAATGAACCCCTCAACGTTGACGACCACTGCAAACGAAAAAAGGACTATGATTTAAGGATATGCACCTGGAATATCCGGACCCTCAATAGGGAAGGTGCCTCTATCGAATTGGCGGATGCCCTCGGAAAAATTAAGGCTGACATCACCGCCATCCAGGAAATAAGATGGATAGGACAAGGTTGCTCTAAACAAGCAAGTTGCGATATCTACTACAGCTGCCATGCGGAGAGGCGCGAATTGGGATGCGGATTCGTAGTAAGCAAGAGGCTTCGCCACCATATCTCCAGGTTCACACCTGTGAACGAAAGGTTGGCTACGATCCGCGTCAAGGCTCGATTTTTCAACATCAGCTTGATTTGCGCGCACGCCCCGACGGAGGAAAAGGACGATGCTGTCAAAGATGCCTTCTATGCGAGACTCGAGGAAGTATACGACCGCTGCCCGGCCCATGACGTTAAAATTGTACTCGGAGATTTCAACGGAAAGGTCGGAAGAGAAGGTATATTTGGCCCCACTGTCGGTCAGTTCAGCCTTCACGAGACCACCTCAAACAACGGTCTACGGCTGATCGACTTCGCCGCGGCGCGAAACATGGTAGTAAGTAGCACCAGATTTCAACACCTCGATATCCACAAGGCCACCTGGCTGTCCCCTGATCAGAAAACACGCAACCAAATCGATCATGTTGTGATCGACGGAAGGCATGCTTCGAGCGTGCTAGATGTTCGTACGTTCCGGGGAGTCAATATTGACTCCGATCATTATCTTGTTGCAGCCAAGATACGCATGCGGCTGTGCAATGCAAAGGATGTACGCTCTGGTACGCAACGAAAGCTGGACGGCGCTAAGCTGCAATCACATCGGACGGCCGAAGCCTATTCCGCTCGCCTCTCAGAACTGCTCCTTCAACCTGACTCTCTACCCGATGATGCCGGTGGACTTTGGGCGCATATATCCCGCTCCATGCGCTCTGCCGCTGAGGAAGTCATTGGTTTCCGACGCCCACTTCCGCGAAATCAATGGTATGACCAGGAGTGTCGCGAAGCTACTGCAGTGAAAAACGCCGCCTACAAAAGAACCCTGCAGTCAGCAGCAACGCGAGCCGTGCACGAAAACTACCGGGAAAAGAGAAAGGATGAGAGGCGCCTTTTCAGACGCAAGAAACGAGAGCAGGAAAGGCACGAGCGTGAGAAACTCGAAGTGATACGGGGCAGGAATGATGCTCGAAAATTTTACCAACAAGTCAAGCGTCTGACCCAAGGTTTCAAGCCCGGAGTATCTATCTGTAAAGATGAACATGGAAGTCTGGTTACGGATACGCAGGGTACACTGAGATTATGGAGGGAACACTTTCCCAAGCTACTTGCTGACGACGACTCCACCAATCCCGCCTTTGGAGAAATTAACCCGATGCCACCAATCAACGACGATGGTGTGGACGTACCACCACCTAGCCATGACGCGGTACGAGTTGTGATCCAACGACTTAAGAACAACAAAGCGGCTGGTGCCGATGGCCTGCCTGCTGAATTGTTCAGGACCGGCGGCGATGAGCTGATAGGGTGTATGCATCAACTCATCTGCAAAATACGGCTAGTAGAAAGCATGCCCGACGATTGGAATCTCAGTGTCCTTTGTCCTGTACTGAAGAAAGGTGACCCGACAATCTGCGCTAACTACCGGGGAATCAGTCTTCTTGCCATCTCTTACAAGGTCCTGTCGACTGTACTGTGTGAAAGAATTAAGCCGTTTGCCAACACACTGATTGGGCCTTATCAGTGCGGCTTTAGACCTGGTAAGTCCACCATAGACCAGATCTTCACACTACGTCAAATCCTGGAAAAAACCCACGAAAAACAGATCGATACCCATCATCTCTTTATCGATTTTAAAGCAGCTTTCGATAGCCCGATACGGGATTGCCTGTATGCCACCATGTCTGAGTTCGGTATACCTGCGAAGCTGGTGCGGCTTTGCAGAATGACGTTGAGCAACACAGCCAGCTCCGTCAGAGTAGGAAGGGACCTCTCCGAACCATTTGATACCGAACGAGGTTTCAGACAGGGCGATCCACTATCCTGCAACCTCTTCAACTTTGTGATGGAAGGGGTGTTGCGAAGAGCCAGTGTACATCGTAATGGCACTATTTTCTACAAAAGTGTCCAGCTCCTTGCATATGCCGATGATATTGATATCATCGGACGTTGTAAGCGAGATGTTACTGCTGCGTTCTCTGCTATTGAAAAAGAGTCAGCGAAAGTGGGTTTGACGGTGAACGAGGGCAAAACAAAGTATATGCTGTCCACAAACAGGGAGACGCGGCGTATTGGATCCTTTGTTACTGCGAACAACTATACTTTCGAAGTTGTCAAGGAATTCACCTATCTTGGCACCGCCGTGAACACTCAAAACGATGTCAGCCTGGAGATAAAGCGAAGACTAACTCTTGCTAATAGGTGTTACTATGGTCTCAGTAAGCAATTGAGTAGTAGAGACCTCTCTCGCCCGACAAAACTGACACTCTACAAAACGCTCATCTTACCCGTGCTACTTTACGGCGCAGAAGCATGGGTTGTGTCGCAGACTGATGCAGCCACGCTTGGGGTGTTTGAGAGAAAAATTCTTCGCAAAATCTTCGGTCCTGTTCACGTCGGCGACGACTACCGTATTCGAATGAACCACGAACTGTACGAGCTCTACGCTGACATTGACATAGTCAAGCGCATCACTATTCAACGTCTGCGCTGGCTGGGACATGTTGTGCGTATGGACGAAGAAGCTCCGGCGAAAAAGGTGTTTGATGCGGAAGCCGCTGGGCGACGACGAAGAGGAAGACCATGCCTCCGATGGAAAGACCAAGCTGAGGAAACCCTATCCACGCTTGGTGTGAATGATTGGAGAAGGCGTGCGCAAAGCAGAGGCGCCTGGAGAGAGCTTTTGAGGTCGTCCGTAACCCGGTAACGGGTTGTTATGGCCACCCAAGTAAGTAAGTATGATAATGCAATGTAATATTTATTTAAGAGAAATAATCGAATATTCAAATTTTACTTTCTTGCTCTTTTAAATTTATATTGCAAACAGCAAAAACTCGGGATTTTTGAAAAATAATCAAAAATGACAGTAC
Source organism: Tricholauxania praeusta (assembly GCA_949775025.1). Lineage (NCBI taxonomy): Eukaryota > Metazoa > Arthropoda > Insecta > Diptera > Lauxaniidae > Tricholauxania > Tricholauxania praeusta. The sequence continues at coordinate 119,554,099 of OX459030.1, read as the reverse complement.
TGCCCTCAGAAGCGAAAAGGGCGTATCTCAAAAAAAAAAAAAAAAATGCGTTTCGAGATAATTGATGTTTTGTTTATGTCAATGAAATTGAGACAGAGAAAATTCTCTTAGAAGATTTTTTATATGTTTGAACTAAGATTCAGGCATTTGGAGTAGTTCATTAGACTGGTAATTTCTTAAGCTATTCGATGTCATAAGAATCACGAATATGAATTTTTTTGAGACACATACTTTTCACTTCTGAGGACAGAGTAAGTCCACTAAAAAAACTTAAATTATTTGCCTCCGTAGAAAAAACTTAAAAAAAAACAAAGTCACGGGCATTAGCTTATAATGAAATAAGGCGCAAACAGTGGCTGATATTTCGTTTATTTGCTTAGGGATTGTTTCATATTATTTGATTGATTTACTTTGGGCCTTATTTCATATTTTTTGGCTTTCATTTCATTTAATTTGCAATTTATTTCATTCAATTTAAGCTTTTGCCGACTTTGGTAACAAAAATACTGTGGAAAAAAACTAATAACAGATTAAGTCAACTTAAAACAAATGAAGTTAAAGCCTATTCTATTGTCTTGAGCTTACTTTGCGTTCAGAAACCATTAGCGGTATTTGGCAGGAGACCGTTTGGCGCTCAGACCTAAGAAAGAATTTTGCCGATGAATCAAAGTCAAAATGGGCCTCGAAAATCCCAGCTGCACATCTTAGGGTTAAAGACCAAGATAAGTAAAGTCAAATTGCTCAGATACGATAGGAAAGATTTCAGTTAGAACTTATATGAAATTGGCTGTAAGTCAATTTGTCTTATGTCGACTTGAGCAGTTTTGCCTTATATGAATCTCAACCTATACTCGATGACACATCAAAAGCTTTTAGCAATTTTGCTAAGAAGTAAGATAAAAAGTTTAAAATTATTTAGTGCCATTTTTCTGGTTATTTTCTTAATAAATTTAAACAATCTATATTGTAAATTGCCTAATTAAACTAAACAATCAATAATGTCAGATAAATGTTTCCACAAATTTTGATTTATTTGACTTCCTCTAACATGCATATGTACTAAAAATTAAAAACCCAAAATTTGTTGTCATAAAGATTAGAAAAAGTGGAAACTTTAAAAATATAAACTAATTAGAAAAAATAAACGAAGAAAATAAATAGCTATAAAACTTTTTTTCATGCTCGGTATCAAAGCGATAATCAAGCTTATCTTATAATGCATGCCATTAGCTTTAGTATCAATAATAACAACAACAACAGCCTCCAAAAATTATGGCCTTTTTGTGCCGCTCACTTGAGCGATCAAAATTTTTCAAATGAACCACAACGTAGTCGTTATAGAATTTTTTTTATTATTTTTTTTTAAAAAAAAAAACTATGAAATGTTAACTAATTAACAACGAAAAACACTTGTGGTGATGTTAACCAATTAGAAAGAGCTACCAATGTTGCCGCCACTTAACCGATCAACCCAAATAACACTCTGTCATTAATATTCCTTTTGAAATGATCGTTAGCTTTGTTGTTGTTGTTTTTTGTGTGCGTTGTTTCCCACTCTCTGTTATGATAATTAATGGAAGAAGAGACTAATAATCAATGACAAAAAAACACATAAAAACTAAAACATTTTAGAAAACAAAAAATTAAGTATAAAAAATTGATAATAATTTAAAGCATTGTGAGATATTATTAGGGTGGCTCACAGTAAAAGAGTGATAGTGTATATGGAAAAGAATATCATACAAAAAAATAAGACGAAAAACAAAAATTTTCAGAAAAATTGAAACTAAATAAAAATATATTAAATAAATATTAAAATATTTGGATTCCAATTCTGGATCAACAGTAATCTTTGAACAAAACCAAGGGTACCGCCCGATCTCAAAATGAATTTACTTCTGAACATGACTAGTGTTTCACCGAGGCCGAGGCGAGGAGAGATTCTAGTTGATCTCGGTCTCGCCTCGTTTTATTGACTTGAGTCTTGCTTCGCCTCGCCTCGGACGAGATTTTGCCATCACATGTCTCGCAACCAAGAACGAGGTTGCCTTGTAGTCTCGGTGAAACACTAGGGTCAAACCAGAGGAATATTAATTTCTAGTTGATCATCCCAAAACTAACATTCGTTATTTAGATTTAAAATTTTTAAATTTTTTTTTGAAATTATTTTATGATATGTTCATAGTTTTTAATATTAAATTTCTTTCAATTAAGCCACCCTGAAATAGTATTTTATTCTTGAATATGAACATAAAAAAAAACTATCATCTTGTTATTTATTTAAGCAGCGAAACAATAAACATGATTATAAATTATGTTTTCATTTTTAATTATTAATTTTTTTTCTAAATCCTTTATTTCATTATAAATTTTGTTGTCTCTGAAATATTGCTTGTTAGGCATTAAAAACTTAAGAAAACAAAAAAAGTGGGCAGAAATCAATGTTTTTAAAAAAAGCAAAAAAAAAAAAACATCACAACTAACGAGAAAAGCCATAAAAAATCCCATTAACCAAATTTTGTTATCGCTCAACACCTCATTGTGATCTTTGTGGTAGCAGCGCCGCAGTTACTGTGGTGTAGTTTGTTATTGTAGCTAGTAAAATAATTTTTGAATATTCAACAGATTGGCTATCATTGTTAGTTTTAGCTTTAGTAAGTAGCAATAGCGTCATTTCACCAAAAGCTTGGGGGGAGGGGGGTTGAGAGTTTAAATAACATATCAAATCGATGATCTTTTGAATTGAATTGATGTAATTAATAGCTATACCAGATCCTTGGGGGCATTGGCCCCCCAGCCCTACCAAATCGGCGCGTATGTTTGGTAGTAATATATTTCTATCTGTAAAAATATATAATTATAGTGTTATTTGTTATGATTCCAGTTGTTTCATCATAAGAACATAAGATTGTCATCCGAGCTGTAAAGTACATTTTTTTGCACATAGAATTGCAATAATTGTACACATAATGAACAACTAGTGTTTAATTTAAAAAGCCATGTCCGGTACTCTTATAAAGGCCTCCTAATGTGTATGACCGTTTAAGCGCACCAAGAAAACGAAATAGAAATTAATCTTGATATTGCTTGTTCCAAGGAGAGGCGGAACGCAACTTTGTCTGTTGACCCTATAAGCATATATTTTTTTCTACCTATATGGGTAGACATGAGAAATTTATTTGTGGCAATATTCCCATGGATTATGTCACTTATAATCAGATCAGTGATAGCAATTGGGTCTTGTGAAAATGTACAGAATGGATACTTGAAATGTTGTTTTAAAATGCCGAATTTACTTTTTTGACACAAAACTGAAAAAAAAAGAATATCATTTTTAGAAATAGTCGAATTGTACCAAAAATATATTGAAAATGTGCTGAATGTACTGAAAATGGATCAAATGTACCGAATTTACTAAAAACTTGTCAAATATACTGATGTCAATTTTTCATAACGCACTGAAAATGCTATTACTGAATCAGATCAGGAGGTAAGAGTTTTTGTCACAGCATAAAGCTTTAAGCTTAATAGCCCACGCACGCACGACCATTCCCGTGTTGTGCTGGAACCCAATTGTTAGTAATTTTTTGCAAAGTAGTAAGCAACGAAGTTTGACCAGAGAGAAAATAGTTGGTACCGCAGGATGTCAAGAGTCGCTCGTGCGTTGGTGCCAGTATGATACTATGAGATAGAATTGTGGAATTGCATTTGTTCCATTTTCCAAAATATGGGCGATGTTTGATGACGTCTTTTCACCTCAACATGGAGAAGTTATGATCTTCTCATACAGAGCATAATTGATATCTAAGGTATAGTACAATGGCAATTTGAGAAGCTAGTGAATTTTTTAATTTTCCGCGCAGTAATTTTAAATCATGTTTCTGATTCTGTCAACTACCATCTGTTAGTAGACTACTGTCAAAAGTTCAGCTCGCTCCGGCTCTTAGTTTGTGTTCGGCAGCCATTGACAACAGACTATCTTGAGAAATTTGTCGAAAATGGAAAAAAATTTATTTCGTGTGCTCATCAGGCATTATTTTTTGAGCAAAAAAACCATCAGCCAAACCAAGGAACGGCTTTATAAATATTATGGAGACTCTTCACCATCAATTGGAATGATTCACAAGTGGTTTACTAAATTTCGATGCAGTCGTACAAGCACAAGTGACACCGAACGTTCTGGACGCCCGAATGAGGTCACCACACTAGAAATAGCCACTAAAATTCACGATATCGTGTTGGCCGATCAAAGAGTTATTATTCGCGAGATTGTTGAGGCCGTAGGCATCTCAGACAAATGGGTGTGAAACATTTTGCGAAATCATTTGGATATGAAAAATTTTCCACAAGATGGGTGCCGCGTTTACTCACTCTCGAGAATAAACGCGATCGTGTGACTGATTTAAAGGCGTGGAAAAATTCCATGAATTGAAGTACAACTTGCTTCCTCATCCAGCATTTTCTTCGGATTTGGCCCGCAGCGACTATATTCTGTTTCCACACCTGAAGAAATGGCTCGGCGGAAACAGATTCACCACCAGAGAGCAGATCATCACCGAAAAATGCCTATTTTGAGGACCTTTTGAAAACGTATTTTTCGGTGGGATCAAAAAATTGGAGGAAGTGTATCTACCCAAAAGGAGACTATATTGAGAAATAAAACGTTTTTTTACCGTAAAAATCATTCTTTGTGTAATTTTTCACGGAATTATCGTATGGCCTTCGTACTTGTTCTGAATCATCAGACCACTGATCGAACTTAAATCTAATTGCTGCTGTGATGGTACATCACGAATAAAAAGACTGCGAGGTATGAGTTCATGTTAAACATTAAATTCAACTATACCTCCCAATAAAAAGCATGCTAGTAGAGCCTAAATAAGAAGCTACTGAATTTGCATTTAATTTTTTTTATTTTTTTGTAGCTCTCAATAAGTTTATAGCAATTTCGTAACAAAAAGTGTTTGTCATTCAAAAATTATTCAATACTCACGATATTTTTTTTCATCTGATATAGCATGTAAAATATAGAAAAATATCAGCATTTAGATATTTTTTTAATTGTTGAATATTAATTGTGAATGTGCTTATATCGATTTTTATAAAAATTCATGAAAAAACGATTTTACTCACAAGTTTCATATTAGCCTTGCTATTTACCAAGATGCAATTGGCTTACGTTTCTCCCATCCTTGGAACCGAAGCAATTTCGGAGGACAAAATTTTCTTTCATACATTGAAGGCCTGCTTATATTCAGAAGGTCTAAAGTTCTCGCAGTTAAGATAGACAAATTTCTTCAGCCATTTAATATGAAAATAAAAACTATATTTGAAGAAAACTAGACGGTTTTTTGCTTTCCAGGAAAGACACGCTGTTGCCTGTACATTTCATTTGTATTAATATTTTCAATCATGCAAATGAATCATTGTCGTACTTGTTTTCGTTTTTTTAAATTTAATCACAGCTCTATAATTCTCAGAAAAATTTTGTTTTAATTTCCGTTCTTATGCGCATTATCTATATTGAAATTTTATTTAAATGTTTTTGGTATAAATATGTCATATATGTAGAACGTGTTTATCATATTATACTTTTTTGTGGCTTAATTGACAATTTTAATCAGTTGTAAATTTCTCACAATAAATGCTACACGATATTATATTGATTTATTGCTTGCATTATACATAGCATTTCTATGAAGCAAGTTAGTAATAATATGTTCCATTCATGCCTTTGTTCTAAATGATATTATTTCTCATTAGAATACATATCGAAACTCATTTGCTGCGTGATAATTGTTCTATTTAATCAAAGGAATACTGAGTATACAGTATAATCATAGCTAACTTTGAAAAAAAATTAAAGTGTTGATAGGCATATCATATCCGCATAACACACAATAGATAATGAATAGTTTTACGTACGAAGGAAGTATACTTATTATTATTTTATTGTGATTTCACTAACGAGTCTTCTAAATATCACTATAAGGGGTAGTTGGCTTATCCACGAAAAGCTCAAAAAGTTGACTAAAGTAGAACCATTTTCCAATTCCTCTGAAAATGCTAAATTTTTATCAAAATAAATTGCAGTAGATTTTTGTACCATTTTTTTTTTACAAACTGTCCACAGTAGCCACTTACTTAAGTAATCCACCATGTTCCACCTAAACAATAATGTTCAAAATTAAGTTCGTAACTAAAATTTAAACAGCAGCAACCAAATTGAAAGCAAACTCTTTTCATGCATTCAATATCAAAGAAGCCGAAATTTATGATATGCTGCCATAAAACGCACAAGTTCACAACACTGGCAATCCACCAAAACAAAAGCTTTTTAATTTGTTTTATTTCTTGAAAAAAAATGTTGTATTTTTTTTATATGCGGCTTTTGCTTTTCTGCTTCCTTTAGAAAGAAAACAAAGAAGTTAAATAATTTATTGCCACTTCAGTCATAAATACATTTATAATTTTTGAATTGAGCTGCGAGAAGGTATAAATCCAAGAAACCCAAGCCCATTTTGAACAAGTGCACAGAAAAAAACGACTGTATACATTGGAAAAATATTGAAAAGTGCAATATTTAATATTGTACTAAATTTCATGTTTTGAAATATTTTATTTGGTGAAATTTTTCACACTGTGCAATATTTTAAGTTTTGCAATAATTATTTTTTTTATTTGCACTATATTGCTAAAAATATTGCACAATATTTTACACAATATATTGCGCAATATTTTGTGCAATATATTGTGCAATATATTCTGCAATATATTGAGCAATTATAATTTTTGAATTGAGCTATGAGAACTTTTTATTGGAAAAAAAAACTCAAACTCATTTTGAACACAACAGTATTTTATACTGTGCAATATTTAAAATTCTGCAACATTTAATGCTGTGCAATATTTAACACTGTGCGGTATTTTGAATTTCACAATAATTAATCATTAAATTTTGTGAAAATTAAAAAAAAAAAATTTATATAATTTCAATAAAAAATTTTGCACAATATTTTTCGCTTTTGAATAGAAAAATATGTTACATAAAACTCTGAACAGTTTTCTGTAACTGCGAAAAATATTGCACAATATTTTGCACAATATATTGCACAATATTTTGCACAATATATTGCGCAATATATTGTGAAATTATATTAAGCTTTAGGCAAATTCCTTAATTTTTGTTTTTTTCAACAACGTTCAATATTATTATATAAAATCATCGGTTTTTCTCAGTGCTTAAAATGAAGTTTAAAAAAGAAACAAAACAAAAAAATTGTGGAAAATGTCTGTTTTTATATTTATTTGGTAGCAACAGAGGCAATCAACAATAACAACAGATACAACCGATACAAAACAATAACAACAACAATAACAATAACAAAAAGAACAATTTAAGTCAAAGATACACACGGTAGTAAAACTAATTACAAGTTGCAACGCGGCGATACTTCATCTTCCACAATAAAACACATCAATACAACACAACGCCACGCCGCACCCATTGGATTAAGATGAGTGTAAGTTTTTAGTGTTTCTGGTGCTGTTGCTTTATTTTTAATGACCTGCGCCAGTGTTGCGAACACTTTCCATTTATATTAAAAAAAAAAAAAAAAATCTCAATAAATAAAATCTCCAAAAAATAAATTTTAAAACAATAATCATAAATTTAAATTTTGTTGAAATTTTTTAACGATTTTTATCGTCTGATAATCGCTGCTCATTAGTCATTCTTGAAGTAAGGTTTTTTATTTTATTTTTTTTTTTATCGTTATGTGTGCGTTTTTTAGTAGCTGCTAGCAATTCAATGTCTTATTGATATTTTTCTTTGTTCAAAGCATCTATGTTGCACAGTCTGACATATCTTCATCAACATTGAACAAAATTCGAAAAATTTGTTGCGAACTATAAGGTGTCGCAACTGTGCTAATTAATTGGACTCGTTTCGTGCTGATTTTGTTGTAGGGACAAATTTTGCTCAACCCTCTGCATTTGTTGTGAATAGGTAATATCCTTAAGGAGCTGCAGAATCTCATGTAGAAAACGTCAGTAGTAAAAAAGAAAGGAGATAAGCTTATACTGCTTAACTTAAGCAGATCATCGACTGTCGATGAAATTGATTGATTGTCTAATGCATAGATGGGCAAAATTTCTGAAGCAGGAGCTTTTTACAACAAAACACAAATTTTATTTACATAAAAACCCACATAAATTCGTGCTCGATCACCAAAACCAAAGAAAAATCTGCAACAAACCAAAAGCCAATTGCTAGGATCCAGCGAGAGCAACTTGAGTGTAAAAATAGAAGTACACTGCTCAAACAAAACGAGAGCAGCTGTCCTCAATGCGTGCACTGTTGTTACCTTGTTCGCATTCTTTTGATTTTTGTTCTTATTAATGTAATGTAATGTAAAGAGCTAAACTTGGCTCATTTTTCCTATTTTGCCCATAGTTGGTCTAATGCCTATGCAAGCCATAATATTTTAGAGGTAATGTACATTTTCATATAATCATAATTCCAGCTTGTGGTGAATTGCATCTTCTAAATATCGAGTAATTGGCCAAAATTCTGCCCCAAAAGTTGCCAAGCTCTTGGCATAATTATGGGTCAAAAGTAACGGTCTGTTAATATGAAGTCAAGAGCAACGATTCACGTATTAACGCATTTTATTGCTACAATTATGGGGTGCCTATGCAAAATAATTGCCAATACAAATTTTTTTGTGTTTTAATGAAGCTGCTTTTTAACAACTTAAAAAAAACTTATCCTCATGCTGTATTATTTAAATGAGATGTTTTTTTTTCGATTTTTTTTTTTTGCTTATTCCGTTTGCAAAAAATAAAAACAATAAATAATTATTGTTATTGTTGTCTTTATAGCAACACACAAGTCGCTAGCTGGTCATCCGGCATGTGGATCTTATTGACCTGGTTTTTAGCTTTTGCTTTTTATTCTCTTATGTTGACAGATAAAGGAGGCCCGCGCGCATCTTTGGCTTTGCGTTTCTGCTATACTGCTCTCCTTCCTACTCTATCGCTCAATATGTTTCCACCGCTGCTTGCCTTTCGAGGTGTCAATTTATTTAAATTAATTATGCGCTGTCATTTTTGCGTTATTAATTAATTAAAATTTATATGTATAATCACAATTTATCATTAATCAAATGATTAATTTGTATAAAAAAGCTAAATCTGACAGCGAATGCCATTTTTATTCGAAAACAGTTCGGTTATTTACGGTTAAGTGTGTGAGACTTAAGTTTGCACAGTGGACTTTTAATCCAACATTTTTGAATAATTTTTAAATATATTTAAAGTTTATGGTATTTCCCCAAACTGGCTAGTTGCTTGAGATGTCAGCTAACATTCCAACGTAGTCAAAGCTAGTTAGGTATCATTTGTTTGGGAATCAAATTCTTCAAAAATCGTATTTCCGAGAAGACAGTATTTGAAAGAAATTTTTTGACTCCATGGCATAAGAAATGATGTCTTTATCGATTCTGTTATGGCTGTCGAAACATGGAAATATAATATTTTAACAACATTCTTCACTCCAAAATTGTGATTTTTTTTAGGAATGAAACCACGGAATTGGAACATCGATTCCAAACCCCAATTGCTTAGAAACCACAAAAATTCATTATTACCCAGCCATGCTCTTAGTAAAGCATTGACTAGAACAGAAACCTTAATTTGATAGAATTTTATATGTTTGATTTATACGAAAATTAGCGGGTTCATTAATCCTAGCCCATCGCTATTTTATTTGTGAATCAAAACTCTATATCAATCTACTTAAGTTTCGCCTAAAAGTGTACTTTTACAACTCTAAATTGAGGAAGATAGTGCGTCTATAACCATCAACAACTTTCAAAATCTTTATTGTTATTAGAGTTATTAGACTCTATCAATAATGAAGGAAGTTTTTTAAATTTTTTTTTGTAAGTTTTTTAAAAGTTTTTTGGACTGATTCTCGTACTCGATTTTTGCATGTGTTATCGCAAAAAAAAAATTCCAGAAATGTATAATAATAATCATACAAAAATATATCTGAAGACTAACCAGATTTACTTGATTTTTCGAAAAATAAATATAGTGCTTTATTGAGCATGACTCCTAGATACTATGATTTGTTATATCGAAAAAAAAAACTTAAGACTTTGAAATAAAAGCCTTGACAAAACTGGGAGTCATACAAAAATGTATGCAAAGTTAGTTCGATATTTATTGTGCAAATTCGAAAAAAACGATATCCCAATATGTTTCAAGAAACTTTGAAAAATTTAAATATCAAACAAAAGCGTATGCTGCATTGTACAATATGGCCTATTAAGAAAATAATAATTTTTTTTTTCCATACAAAAATGTATGTGAAGTCACTGCAACGTATTTTAGTTTTTTCAAAAAAAATTAGTACTGTGTTTTACTTATGCTGTACTGCAACAAATCGAAAAAAGATGTCAATGTTTGACATACATTTTTGTATGGTATTTATTATTTTACAAGTCTTAACATCAAAACCTGCACATTTTTCATTTCAATACTGGTGCCATAGCAAAGGCCAGACATAATGCATTTCAACATATGTATATGTTTTGAAAATCAACATATGTTGCGTTAACTTTTCATACATTTTTGTATGACTTTCTGTACTTAAAGTTTTTGTAATCAAAAGTCAGTAAAATACCTTACTGTTTTATTATATATTATAGCAAAAATTGTGAAGACAACCAATGTGTTTGACAAATTTAAGTACATAACACCACATACATTTTTGTATGAATTTTAGATTTTCAATCAAAAGCCATAAAATTAGCTTTATGTGCTACGACATATTAAAGCAAAACGAGGGCACAATTCAGCACATCTATTGTTTTTTAAAAGCTTGAACTGTGGCTGGTATCATTTTTCATACATTTTTGTATGATTTTTAATTTCTATTAACTTCAAGGTCTTCCAAATAACAATCCATTGTATAAGTTGGACATAATTCAGCACAATTTTTATATTTGAAAACCAAAAAATGTTATGCTAACTTCGCATACAGAAATGTATGTATGTGGGTTTTGTATGATTATCAGTTTTTTGCAAGTACTTACATTAAAATCAAGAAAATTTATTTTTACATAAGGCACATCATAGCAAAAGTTCAGTACGCACAATACATATTAAAAAAAAAAAAAAAAAAAAACATAAAATGCCGGGCTAACTTTACTAACATATTTGTATGATTTTGAATTTTTGCAAGTTTTTACAACAAAACCTTACAATAATTTTTTGTGATATGGCACATCATAGCACAAGTGGGCCACAGGCAGCACATTTGCTTTGAAAAACGTGAAACTAAACTTTTTTAACTGAACATACATAACATACATTTGGGCTAACTTCAAAGGCATCAGTATTAAATGCTTAAACTGTCAAAAAAACGTTTGAGGAATGAACCTAGACTAACTTTCGTAACTTTTTATATTTTTTATATATATTTTTCGATGGCTGCTGCATTATTATAATACAACTTTTTATTTAAAAAAAAATTATATAGAGTCACTGCACAAAATACAAAAAAAAAAACTGCTATAAATTGTACAAATATATGAAATTTCACAACCATCAACAAGCGCATACTATAAAAATAATTGTTGACAAGAAAAAAACATTAATAATAAAGTTTTCGAAAAGCAAAAATTAAAAAAAAAAAAACGCTGTTCTTAATGACATCATAAAAACGCCACCGAATTGGAAAACGCTGGCAGGAGGTAGACATAAATTTTTCTCAACCAAACACATTAATAATAATTTAGAATTTTACATTTAGGTATTTTTTTTTTCTTTCATTCTTTCTGGGAAATCATGAACAAGATCATATAATTATTTTAACGAGTGCAATCAAATGAAAACGACAACAACATTAAAGTGTAACTCAAACACTCAACAGCAACATCAGCATCAGCATCATCATCATCAACATCAAAGAGTTCAAAATTAGTGTGTGATACATTTGGTGTAGAGTAGTACATCGCTGTAAGAAATCACTGGAGTTCATGCATAAAAGTAGGCCACCCGCTGCTGATGCCATGCGGGACATGAATAGCTGCGAACGACCGACCGACCCTTTTCTGTTTATTTATTTATTTAAACGCATATTAATGAAAAGAACTCAATGTTTCCTTATTTTACTTAGGTATTTATAGTGTGCATGTTGTTATGGCATCCGAAAAATAATTACGCACATGTTACCGAACGAGAGAATATTCATATCTTGTTATCGATGCTGTTAATTATGTATAGGGATACCGCGTTGATGATATTGCACCCGACTTATGCAGAAATTACAATAAGTAGCAAAAGAAAAATCAGTAGAGTAAATAAGTTCAAAAAAAGTTCGGTGTTTCAAATATCACAATATAAATCGCTTGTAAAATCACACGAAAACCGGAATCAAAATTTTCTAACTTTTCAAGACATAAACTGTCCCCGAAAAAATTGGGTCATTTTATTCTTAAGATTGCGATTTCATCATCAAAATTATTAGGTAAAATAAGAGTGATATTTTTCTTACTAAGTGACCTTCATAATAACATATAACATTTGGAGATATCACGTTAAATGAGAAAATCAACAAAAAGTTCGTGGACAGTGAAAAGTGTTTATTGAAGGGATTGTAGAACAACAAGTGCATGTCGATTTTTCGAACAAAATCATCCTCATTGATGAGGCTCATTCCCATCTTGAAGGATGACTTCATTAATCGTCAAAATTGTCACACTTGGGGTTCAGAGAATCCACGAGTGGTTGTTAAGAAATAAATGCATCTTCAATGTTTCACTGTCTGGTACGGATTTTGAGCCGGAGGCATCATCAGACCACTCTTCTTCGAAAATGCGAATGGTCAGGCAATAACAGTTAATGATGCTCTCCATTGCGACATGATAAATCTTTACGGGACATCGCTAGTTTGATGGATTAGTCTTTGCGTTTTGTGCAAAATGTTTTTATAAACAATATAGGAAAAGAAACTAGAGGTAGACAAACAAAAACCTCTCCAGAAGTTGGTCGCCAAATAGTTATTCTTTCAAAAAAAAAATACCCTTTCAAGTCCTCCAAGGCAATTTCTGCGGAAATCGGAAATGTTGTAAGCGCTCCTACAATTCTTCGTCGTTTTTGGAAGGCAAACATTTCGGGAAGAATCGCTAAAAAGGTTCCGCTGATGCGTACGAAAAATTAAATCATGATGTTAATTTTCACACAATTTCACACCAGCTGATTGAGCCTTCATGGATATAATGAAAAATTAACACTGAAACTAAAAAAAAAATAAATGAAAAATATAATGAAGGGTGGTGAAAAAATTGTCAATAAATGCATAACATAAAAGCAAAAAACTTTTTGCGAATTATAATTAAAAATGCAACAAAAAGATAATGCGCACAAGAATGGACAAAAAAAAGTTAAAAAAAACTGCAGAAAATTTATTAAGTATATTAAAAACATCACCCATTCATTATTTATCTGCACAGTATATTTTCTTAGATATTTGTGAACATTTTTTGAAGCGGAATATCTCAAAACTTGAAAGAATAGGATAAAAACATAAGAAAATAATTTTGTTATAAGAAGAGTTAAAAAAAAAATTTAAATTTCCATGGCACAACATAATCGCTTGAGTTTTTTTTTTTTTGTTGGAAAAATTGTGTATTAGGGCCGTGACCAATGCGACCATTTTTCTTATAGTAGGCGGTACCATGTTTCTAACAGAAAAAATACGTTTCCACGGCTAAACTAATGAACCGTGAAATTTAATAAAATTTGGAAAGGATATTAAGAAATCTTTGTTCTTTAAATGTGCGTGGCACTGCCCCTAACCGGAAAAATGGTCTTTGTGCTTTTAATATGCGTTGCACTGCCCCCAACCGGAAAAAACGCTGCCATGGCTGATGAAACTTCGCTTGGAAATAAATTATTTTCAGAGTAAAAGTATTTTTTTTAAGTAGCCGCTTCCACGCCACAAACAGCAAAATATGTTTTCACTGCTAAAATTGGACGGTGCCACGCCTCTAATAAGAAAGTGTATTTTAAAAGCTATAATAGTAGTCAATAGCGTACATAGGGGGGTCGAGGTGGAGGCAAAATAATGGACCTCGTAATATGAAATGAGAATTTTGTTTTTAGCATTTTGGAATTTTCGTGTACAGTTTTTTTAATTAAATGAAAATAATTGGAGATAGTAAATTGCAATGTGCAGAGTTGGAGATTTTGTAATTTAATGTCACATTTCTTGCACACGCTTCGTTCCAAGCTGTCTTGGTAAGATTCAAATGTTATTTTTGGTATTGGCAATCACTGTACTGATCAATAAATAAATAAAGATTACTATATGTTCCGTTATACCACATAGAGATTAATTTTTCCATTTATAAAAATGTTTTTCAAAATATCTTCGACATAAAAAATTTTTTTTTTTTTTAAAAATTATATCTGCCTTAAATCGTAATTCCCTTTGAAATATATTTAAGCAAAAAAAAACATTTAAAAAAAAATTGATTTTAAGTACTTTTAATTTTATTCCCCATAGTTTGTGAGATATTCCGTTTTAATCAATATATTTCTTTGAAATTTAAATACGTTTATAGATCACCTTTATAATGGGTGATTTTTTTGCTATTTGTTTTTTCAGTGTAAGTTTTTTGACATCTCACGAGAGATACGTTACATTTGTCAACATCAAAAATGCTCAATAAACTTCGCCATTTTACCATGAATAGACTAACAAACGAACAGCGCTTCAAAGTTCATGCTCTGTGAGAAATGTGGTTTTATCGAACAATTTTCTTCAGCGACGAAGCTCATTTTTGGCTCAATGGCTACGTCATCAAACAGAATTGCCAAATTTTGTCTGAAGAACAGCCAGAGGCAGTTCAAGAAATGCCAATGCACCCTGAAAAATGCACTGTTTGGTGCGGTTTGTGAACTGGCGGCATCATTGGACCCTACTTTTTCAAAAGTAATTAAAATCGCAACGTTACAGTCAATGGAGCATGGTAGATATAGTGCGATGATTGCCTATTATTTATTGCCCAAAATGAAAGAATTGACATAGTTGACAAGTGGTTTCAACTAGATTGTGTCACATGCCACACGACACTTGATACTTTTGACCTATTGAGAGGGGAGTTTTGATGTGCAATTAAACTCACGTTTTGGAGCAGTCCATTGATCGCCAATATCATGCGATTTAATCCCACTAGACTATGTTTTGTGAAACTCCGTAAAGTCTCTCGTGTACAGGAACAAGCCAGCCACATTTGCAGCCCTGGGAGACAAAATTAAAGCTGCCATTGGTGAGGTAGCAGCCGAAATGCTTTAAAAATTATGCCATAATTGGAGCTTACGGATAGACCACCTTAGGAATAGAAAAGGGCAAAATTTCATAAAATAATCTTTAAAAAGTAAATGGCAGGAATTGATGTATTAATTCTAATAAATATTTTTTCGTTATTGCAAAATTTTAATTTTTGTTTTAATTTTAAAAAACCAAACACTTAAGAAATCACACTTTATAAGCACTAAACAATACGTAAAAAGCACATAAGTCAAAAGATTGTGCAGTTATTTAAAGAATGACCGATAAACAATGTGCAATTTAAGTAGAAATAATGACAAAAAGTTGCTATAAATAATTAAAAACAAAATAAATTAAAAGAAATTTCAAAATTAAAATAAAATTCGCCTCTGTAGTGTGATAAAAAGTAAAAATAAATTTCGAAATACTTGAATTTTCTGCCCCCTATTTTTATAAATGATAAGTTAATCGATATTGCAATAAATAACAGACAGGATTTAAGTCATATGTTTGCTTCACTTATCCATTAGGTCACAATAAATCAAAGTTATTTATTTAGTATGTGCGCTATTTACTTTTACAATTTTCAATTAATAAACTTCAGTAATCAAAACAAAACAATATTTCATATATGAAATGGCAGTGCGATTTACTGTGCTGACATTGCCACCATGACATTTCAATATAAATCGCAGTATTAATCTAAATTTGAAAGACGTTAAATTGAAAACATTTATCGATTGGTTATTCAAGCGACTAGTTGCGCACGATATTGAAAATATCGTTTTTTGTTGATTTAATTTAAATTATTTGCTTAAATTGTTATTTATTAATGGATATGATTTCAAAAAAAAAAAAAAATTGTATTGGAGTGAGTATTAAAAGAAAAAAAAAAACACTTGACGATGAGGCATATACATGAGCGCTGACTATTTTAATGGATTCATTGAATGTTCAATTGAAATTGATGAAATTTTTGTTAGTGGGTGCTCAATGCAATAGTTTAAGGAGAACAAAATGTGGGCTTAAATGCTGCAGTGGGCGTGGCAACACGTGAATTGCTGGGTTTGATACATGTCAAAAGCAACACTAATGAATTTGTAAGAAATTAACATTTTGAATTCAAAAAGATATAATTTTAATGGAGGGCGTGGCATTTTGTTATTTTGTAGCAAAAATTGTATGCAATATATTTCAAAGACGCCACAATATTTTCCTCAAAAATTAATAGCCAACAAATTAAAAACTACAGCTATTTCGGCAACATGCTCTAAATTCATATTTATGGTCTATTCCTTCTGCTACTGCTGCTTTTGCCGTCGCCGTCGCCGCTGCCGCCGTAGCCGTCAAATGCGATTATGATAAATTGTATTTGCAATGGTTTCATTTATAAAATCTTTTTTAAATATAATTATTATATGTTTGCCATGGTATTATAAATGTTATTAATAATCAATTTTATTTGAGCTGAAAAAGTTTTTCTTGGTGATTAATTACTTAATGAGGGTATTATTGAGGGTATATTCGTCAAAAGTTTTGTACGCTCTTGCTACTCATGTGTTCAACGATACAAGAAATGGGAACGTAAAATATTTCAAAAATACAAAAAAAGTTTTGTTAATGACATTTTTTTTTTGTTATTTGCGCCGCCGCGCTTAATTTGATTTTTGCTGTGATTTTATATTTCCTATGAAATAACATTTCATTTTTATGATTGATTGATTGATTGACTAATTGATTGTTGCATTTTTGCTTTTTAAAACCACATGCTTGGGTTTTTAGATTGTATTTTTTTTCATTTTTTTTTAAGTTTTTGCCCTGAAATTATTATGTGCGCATATGAAGTGGCAGCGCTTAGTTTAATTGATGAGGAACGTGATTAATTATATATTAGTTGAAAATTTTTTTATTTCGTTAATTTTGTGAAAAAAGTTAGTAAAAATATTAATTAATCAGCTTAGTATTGAAAATGAAAAAATAACATAATAATTAAGCTTTATTTTTTGATACGGGAAATGGGTCAGCGTAAAAATTGGAAATCATTCGATGGCAATAAACTTTTGGTTAAATGCTTGATTTTTGAGCGATTTTGTGTAAGGAATTATGATTTTTTTTGATGATTTTTAAAATGTTTTTGTTTTTTATTTTTCAGGTGAGTCTACATACATTTTCGTGTTAAAACAAACCATATACTTTTTACAACTGGGTTTTTCAAAACGGACAAAGCGATTTTTAATGAACTCCAAAAAACTATGTGCTATAATGTAAGTAATATTTATAATGAAATGAAAAGTATTTTTATAAAATCTCTTTTAAAGAGCGAATCGACGCGTAAAATTCAAATGCTTGATATCTTAAGAATTCTGCACGATATTGTTACAATACCTGATGGTTAGTTAGAAAACAACACTGAAAATATCGTCTTGAAAAAATATGAAATCAAAAAGTAGACTTGGCAATATTTAGGAAAACAAAAAGTTTAATAAACGTTTAATAATTTTTTAAATTAAAAAAACAAAGGAAAAAAGTGTTTATCGTCAGATTTCATAAGATAACTCAATTTTCTCAGAGTTTCGGGATTCCGTGTTTTCAAAAAAATAATCAATCAGAACCATTTTCCAAAAAATGATCAACCAAAACGATTTCCACGCTTCATCTGGTCACAAGTATTTTTCAAATTCATCGTTTATTAGCTAATTTTTGATACAAAAACGTCGCGTTTGTTGATCTTTGTACAATCAGAATCATTTGGATCTGAAATAACAGCATTAAGTGAAAGAAATGCTAAAAAAAATGTTTTTCTTTTATATTCAGTTCTGAGATGACTTTTTAAAAATTCCTGAATGTGGTTAATTTAAAATAGGAAACCTCTTTTTTGAGGTCCATCGTACTTTTTTTTATCAATTTTTCCGAAAATTAGCGGAATGACATTATTTTTTTCAATAGACCAAATCCATCTTAAACCATACACGCGGATTATTTTATGTTACGGAATTGTTTGCCGATTATATATGTTGTTTTGCAAAGGATATAAGGGGACCTATATTTCCCCGATTTGATAAAAAACTGTTTTTACCAAGATATGGGCATTTTAATTTATGCCCATTTTAGGGAAAACTGTTTCAAAAAAGCGGCATTTCCATCCAAATCAAAATAATTAACTTTTGTCTTTTGATTCGTATAGAACTTTTATTTTCTGTTAGAATCTTTAAAAACAAATTCAAGATGGTTGAAAATTGGCAGAGTTATAACTTTTTTATGAGAAAAAACAAAGCTAGTTTTCTAAAAAAAAACACCTTTTTTTTCGCTTAAAATTTTATTTTGGACTTGTATGTACTAATAGAAGAAAGAGATGATATGAGTTTAATGCGCGCTTAAAGACATTTGAGGAGAGGAGAAATTTTTTCCAGAAAAAAATGTTTAAATTTTTGTTTCAACCTTGCCAGCCATCTGTGATACTAATACTTTCAGCTTATTTTTAATAACAACATCATTAAGTACCGTTCTTTCTCTTTAAAATGAGCTTTCAAGGGTTATGAAAGGAACATCATATCGGAAAAATGTCCTCCAAGGCTTTGCTGGCACATTCGCTCTCTTTTGTCGAAATTTTCCATGATAATTTTTCATAAATGTGGCTAAATTTCCTTGATACAGCACTGAATTTTCTTGATATAGCACTGAATTTCCTCCATTGAGGCGTGGTTTTTCGCAGTCTTCTTCACATAAGCCTTAGACTTTAAAAATCCCCAATAAAAAGTCCCACGGCGTTAAATCGCATGATCGAGATGGCCAAAATTTGGATCCAGCCGAAAATATGCACCAAAAAGTGAAACAATGTGGAAACATTTGCTTCTCAACAGTCCCTCGTGAATTTTTTGAACCCCAAATGTATCAATTTTGACGATTGGAAAATCAGCATCGACTTGCTGTTGTTAAGTTATCAATTTAATCAACCCTCGTCGCCGCCTTTCGTCATTAGGGTTCAGTTCTTGAGTCAGTTTAACTTTGTTAGAATGAAAATGCAAATCTTTAGTGAGATCATGCTGTATAGAGCTTCTCGGAATGTTTTCTGTGGAATTCTCGACCGCGAATTATAATTCCTGAATTAACAGTACCGCTTTCATGAACAGTTTCGAA
Source organism: Tricholauxania praeusta (assembly GCA_949775025.1). NCBI lineage: Eukaryota > Metazoa > Arthropoda > Insecta > Diptera > Lauxaniidae > Tricholauxania > Tricholauxania praeusta. Next base: position 119,534,616 of record OX459030.1, on the reverse strand, counting down.
GTTTTGTGTTGAGAGACTTCTTGCAGGATAGCTTGAGTATCTGAGATCACTAATTGATCCAGCCTTCCTGAATTTTGTAATAAATCTCTTCACATTTGATAGAGTTATATCACTATATCGACCATATTTTATACGAAAATTGTGAACTGTACCTGCCAAACCTGCATTTTTTTTAAAATATTTCCCAACAGTGAAAACGAGCTGTTCTTTTGCGTAGTGGTCACTTTTTAAAAACCCTAAACTGTCAGCTGTTACGCTGTCTTTTTTTATATTTACAACAGTAATCTACCGCAAAATGGCACAAAATTTAAATCTTGCGTGAATTTCGGGAGACCTTTTAACTCATCAAACTTTTCTAAACTTAAATTGAGCTGAACTATGTGCAAAAATCTCCATAGTCAAAGTGTGTGTACAGACTTTCCTTTTAAGGTTATTATTTGTAACCGTAGCGAACAAACGCCTTTCAAATATACTCCCATATTACTCTTTTCGACCTGTAAAATCTCCCACACTCAATTTTCGTAGTTAGTCATAAGGGGCGTACAAGTATTACGTAACGCAATTTGAGGGGGAGAGGGGTTCTTGTAAAACGTTACGCTGCGTTATGTAACATTGTTTTAAAATAAAACTTCTTTAGTGGAGGGTGATTTGAAAATGGGTGTGTGTAATGAAAATCTTTCTAGATTAGCTACAGCAATAAATATTATATTAATTATATAAATAAATAACGGCGCTTTATTGGGGAGGGAGGAGGGTTTCAAAAATCTTCAAAAATTATCTTACGTAATACTTGAACGCCCCCTAAGCTAAAATTAAATGTGGAAGTGAAAACATTTCAAATGATATAGAAACATCGTAACTGAAGTGTAGGGATGCTGCCAGTGTTTTCAGAACCGTTCTAATGACATATTAATTAAATGTTTCATTTAGAAATGATTTGTGCATTGACTGAAAGTTTTCGTCTAGAGGATTTTTGTTAATTTTCTCATTTGACTCTTGTATACTTCATATTTACCGTAAATCTCTTGACAGTATATTGATGGTGTTTCTAAGGATTTTCAATCTATACGTTTGTTTCGAAAAATTTATTTCCATTTTTCCCCCAATTTCTTATCAATTTATTAAAATTTTTCTTTTTAAATATTTTCATCTGATATTCCAGATCATATTTTTAGAATTTTCATTTGTTTTTTTACAGATTTTTTTCCTAAGATATTCGTTTTCTGAGAAACCATTGGTATGTTACATACTTTGCCCGTTTTTGTCAATTTTAAATCAACTGTCTTCTCCAAGTTTTTCGTTCATCTACTTTAAATATTTCTCACATTACTTAGTAGTTGTCTTAAATATTCTTCATTTTTTTTCAATTGATTTCAATTAAATTTTTCTCAAAATATTTGCTGATTTTTTCTTAGAATTTCTTCAAATTTTCAAGGATATGATCAACTGAACCTTGCCGATATTTTGATCAATTTTTAGTTATCATTTGCACGATTCTGTCTATGAATTCATTTATTTTAAGTTTTACAACTTTTTTCTAGCTGTCTCGTTGAATGTTTTGCTCAAAGTTTTCAAATTAAAATTTATTATTTTTTCTTCAGATGTTATATTCTCTGTTGTATACACACATTGTCCCTTAAAAAATTTTTCCCCTTTTTTTTCTCGCCATTCAAAAACTCCAAATACCACTCAACACTTCCTTTCAAATTCATTGCTCTACTCTGTATACTGCACTTTACTGTAAGAAAATTAAGAAATTCTGCGCAATGTAATAAATTAAGAAAAACAGCTGATGTCGCAGCTAATTAACAATTTTGTTATAAATTACATCAAAGCGTAAACAAAAATACTACAAGCGTAAAGGTTCTACTAAAACATGCACCCCGTTGCCCTTGTCATGTTGCTGTTCGAATTGAAATTGGAGCTCAACGCATTACTCGTACAAGTAGTTTGGGAATGAAATGCGTTTCTTAATCATGCGTGAAGTGACAAAATGACACAACAAATTTTAAAAAAAAAAAAAAAAAAAATCGAAATGAAATTGAAGAAAACAACCTCGCTGTTGACATTTTTGATAACATTGGAAAATGATCTCAACTTATAATGATGACAACATTTTTTTGTCATTATTTTTTCACTTTTATGGAGCGCGACAATTTATGCACTCGTTGGGGTATAAAAGTGCTATCGATACTGTTGAGTTTCATATTTTTTCAATGATACTCAAAATTTGATGTTTCGATACTTTTGATAAAACAATTCAAATTCAAAAATAATCGCAATTTTAGATTTTTATTTTTGTTGATCGAAAATAATCGTTATTTTGGATTTTAATTTTGTTTGATCTTAAATAATGGTTATTTTAGATTTTTATTTTTTTAGATCCAAAATAAAAGTTATTATGAACTTTTATATTTCCATTCGATCGGTGGGTGGGACTATTAATTTTTTTTGACACTGATCTATGAAGCTTGTAAATGCATTTTGCTTGGCACGCAATCTGCACTGCTCATGCGTCATGCCACACAAATACTTGTATTTGCTACTATCGATACTTTCTATCGAATTTTTTACATCACTATCTCTTGTAAACATAAGTGGCAACATTTTTGTTGTTCTTATGAATTGTACCAAATATTTATGGCTTCCTCTTTTATACATTTTACATAGTCATTAGTTTGACACTTCTTTACGTTACGTTGACAAAATGACATTTGTAGGTGACACGCTGTCAACGCTGTCCCAATGGTATTGAAATGAAGTGTCGGTTGCTATTGCCACTGCTGCTACAATGGCACCTACTGTTGGTGATGCCTTTTTTGTGTAGAGCATGTCACATAGCTCGCTTACTTTGCATGCTAGAAGGTTTCAATTGCTTCAAGTGTCAATATCTTGTGACAGTTTCATGTGATATTTTTGATATGATAAATTTGTGTTATATATTAACGTTTTATTACAAAGAAACTGGTGTACATATATAAGTCAGCAAACAAATGGCTTAAGCATATGCAAAAATAAACTTTTATCTTATGGTTTTAGTTTCAGAAAAAAACTGTCAAGCGTCAAAAAAATTTTTTTTGTCATATCATTTACTGCAGTGTCTTAAAATATAATTATCACAAGGACCACTATATAAGAATAGCATGTAGATTATATTTTTGTTCTACGTAAGAGTTCAAATCTGTCAGATAACAAATGAAATTCTTGAGCCATTTTCTCTATTAATAATATTTTTGACATACGCGCTAAAGTCTCGTGATGAATTTAGTGTATGCATGAATCTCATTTTTGGGAACGTTTCTGCAGAAAAGTTTACCCCAGTAATAATTAGCAAATTAAGCGATCAACCTTCAAGCAGCAGCCATAAAATCATAAAATTATATGCTAAAAATGTTATAAGCAAATAAGAATTATATTATATTATATTAACTTTAGTAGCAAACGTAACAAATTTTAATAAAATGAAATGAATTATACGCATTTACCGTACGCAGTAGATTTATGATATTTACCGTAGCTAACATTGCAGACTCGCAGTCTTCCACAGCAAAAACTAATGGCAGGCACACTTCAGCAAACTTTTATCATGAGCAAAGATCGTATTGCCTGGCTTTTCTGTTTTATTAAAGTATAATTTATTTGTACTATGTGGAAAATCCCATAGTAAAAAGTTGCTTTGAGAGTGTTTATTATCTTAGTAATTTAAGCATTTTATCCGTTAGTAAAAAGAAGCATTTTTTTATGACCTTGTTTTCAAGTTGGCACAATAAAAAATAGTTAATAAATTGTAATTTAAATGAATTATTTGTTCACATAAAAGCTGCTTAACATTTTAAGCTTGTGATAAATACAACTAGCCAGAGAGTAAAAATATATTCATAACTAGGTCAAATTATTTTACTCCTTACACGTAAAATTACATAGAGCAAATAATAAAGTTGTTGGTATACATAAAACAAAATTTGTTGATAATTAACAAATGGCTTATTTGATAAGGGTAAAAACTCTATTTCGAATTTTGCAAAATTGAATAATATAATTGTAAACATGAGCGAATAAAACTTACATGTTACATTTTTCTAAATTTGCGTTTAGAAATTATTCCTACACCGATAAAACGCTTTGTTTGAATATAACAAATTTATATTTGATATAAACAATCAAGTATTTACTTGAGTCAAACATACTGTAATTGAATCAAGTTCTGGCATATGTTGGTTTGAAGAATTTTATGTTTGACTCAATCAAATATTGATCTTTAGGAACCGTTTATAAATTACTTGAGTCAAAATAGGGGGGAGGGGGGGGGGGGGTCCTGAAAGAACTCACCAAATCTCACCAAGGCGTGGATGGGATCCAAATTTTCAAAAAAACATCTCATGTAATTTATCAAATATGCTTTATTCACACAAACCGGTTTCTTAGTGTATGTGCACCGCAGAAAATGTTCAAAACCCCGTAATTTTATCTTTTAAATTTAAGCACCTGAGATAAATGTATTCATAGTAAATGCAAAAAAAATTAAAACCTTTTTAAGCTGATTTCTTTAGAATTTTTATTTTGTATCATATCACCTTAAATCACTTATGTCTTTAATCGTATTTATCATATATTTGATAATAATAACTAAATCATATTTTGGTTAAATTAAATATTACTGTTTATAACGCCATAACCAGTGAAATTGGAGGAACGTCGACTAATATCAATATAGGTGTTTCTAAGGTCACTGAATTCAAAACTGTCGTTAGATTTTGACTTACTTGTTAGCGTTTCGAGTTAACGGTAAATTAACCTGGTTTTTATTTCAAGTTTGATTTGTGTCTGAAGAATAGCAGTTGTAAGAGAAAACATTTTTATATTACCCTACCACTCCCGCAAAACTTCTTAACCCCCTATTCGGCATTTCAGTTAAATTTTTTGAAAAATTTTATATACAGCCGTGGACAACTAATTAGAAACAGTTTGTCCTCTTGGCTCCTACTACTTTTGAAACAAAAAACTTTTTCACACAATGGTTGTTGCATTTATTGTTGTTTTCATACATGTGCCCTTTTGCGGTTTATGTGTTTGTTGTTGGTTTTATTGAAAAAGTGACCTTTGGCTGATGTGAAAATTAAGAGAAGTGCAGCATTTGGCTGGCCATCTAATTAGAAACAATATGTTGTGTTCAAGTCAGTAGCTAATTTAGTAGCAAATAACTTTACTGATAAATAGACCTCCGTTGTGGAGAAGCTAATTTACTGGGTTTCAGATAAACTTAAAATTGTAAAATCACGAAGTTGTGACCCAGCAACCCGAACACCTCAAAAAGACATACCGAGCAATTGTCACCCATTTTGGTTGCTCAGTTAGGAAAGTTTATGGTACTATTAAGCACTTCAACACTTTTAAAATGACAGAAAACGTGACAAACGACTGAGATTTTTTTGTATACCGTCTTAGGCAAAAATATTTCATAGTAGGCTAGTGTAAATAGAAAAATGTTCCTCTAGCATTTAGGTTCAACACGACCTTATCAAACTCTTTATTTTTTTTCGACTTTTAACTTCTTCCAATTTTCTTCGAGTTTTTGAACCTGCCAATTCTTTTTTTTAACTCTTTCCATGTTTTATAGACTTTTTGAGCCTTTTTCATTTGTCTCAACATTTTCCCAATTTGTTTCAGCCTTTTTTCAGTATTTTTCAAAGTTTCTGACTTTTTCAAGACTTTTCAATTGATTCCATATTTTCAATAATTATTCAACTTTAAAACCTCGTTCAACGTTTTTCAATATTTTCCATATTATTTCAACCTCTTTCAACTTTCTTTTTTAGTTTCCATATTTTGCAGCGATTTTCAACTCTTTCAATATTTTTCAACGACATTATCGACTTTTAGAGCATTTTTCATATTTTTTCGGCCTTTTCAACTTCAAAACAAAAAAACCGAATTATGGTCGGTCTTATGATACTTTAAGTAACAGCACCACACTCCTCCAATGGAACATTAGTTGTGTTTGAACAATGTAATAAATAGTAATTAGATGGTGATTTTATGCTGATCTTCGTAAATAAGGAGGCTTTGGGCTCATTTTAAAGACCCCCAAAGGATTACGCAGATTATACTTTGAAAACTCGAACTCACCATGTGGCACCACTCATCACCATAAAATCTCTTCTAAAGTCGTGTCTTTGCTCAATTCTGTTGCATAAGTGACACCAAAGATAAAGAAATGTGTGAGTTCTGACCCAGGATGGCACTTTCTCGAAACATTCATATTAGCTAATGCATGTCTAATCAAAATTAAACATTTACCCCAGTGGTTGAAGTTCAACCATTTAAAATGTTTTTGGTATTAAAAAACTGTTATAAAAAAGGCTATTTCTATTTCCCCTTATGAGAAAGATCGGCTAGGCTCAAATCAAAAAGGTATTTTTTAATGAAGCGCGCATAAAAGTAACAAAATTAACTTTTTAGTACTAAAAAACTGAACTGAAAAAGAGTAATTTTTTGTCATCGCTCCAAAAACTTAAGTCATAGTACATATCATGTTGCTATATCCCTCCACTATCTCTTTCTCTTCCTAAGGGCGCATACCAAATTTCATCAAAATCGGTTCATTAGCTTAGAAGTGAAAATGCTTTTTCCTGTTGGAGGTGGTGCCACGCCTCCTAAAAAAATTTGAGTGTTGAGAAATCTTTTTCAGGGTTCAGTCTATACCCTAACAAAATTTTATTAAAATTGGTCCGTTAGTTTAGTAGTAACGACGTATTTTCCCGTAAGAGCCGTGGCACCGCCCACTCAAAAAAAAGTATGTATTTACTCAAGATTCAATCGATCTAAATACCAAATTTTATCAAAATCGGTGTAGTGGCACAGCCATGACAACATTTTTTCCCATTAGGGGCGATGCTACGCCTCCTAAAAAAATTTGAGTTTTTAGAAATATTTTTTTGGGTTCAATCTACACCTGTTGTCAACTAATTGGAAACGAAATCTTTCGTTGTGTTATTGGTAGTTTTTTCATTTATTTTTCTATGTGTACCAAAAAAATTAATAGAAATTATAAATGTGGAACATATAAGCTCTAATAAAAAGAGCATAATTGAAATCAAATTCATAGCATAAAAAGTTTTATGAGAGATTTTCTGCTCAAACCTCATATTTGACTGAGTCAACTAATTGGAAACAAACAAATAATTTGCAAAAAAATAAAAGAAAAACTTGATAAAACATTCCAGAAACGATATTGTGATCTTGTCACTGCTTTTAAGAACACTTTTTGACTGAATTCGCTTATAAGCGTATCCTTAATCACGGGTTGTGGCCAAAAGTTGCACACCGGGCACTCGTAAGTCGATTGTTGAGCTTCGAAAGACGGCCATGAGATATCAGGCGATGGCAACATAGCTAAATTACTCCAAAAAGATGATATTCAATGCACTTGATCATTTCAATAAGTATGACACAGCAAAAAATGTTCCTCGCAAAAAGAGACCTCGTAAGACTTCTGGGTACAGGGATCGCCAGATTGTGCGCAAGGCAAAATTGGATCCTCGTTAGACTGCTGCAGACCTCCAACGCGAAATAATTGATCAATATGATGCACAAACATCCTAGCAAACTTTCGCTTGTCGATTGGTTCAGGCTGGACTCCATGGACGAATTTCAAGCAAGGACCCATTGGTGACAGTTAAGCGGAAGAATAGCTGCATATAGTTTGTTAAGACGCATGCCAGTTGGGCCGATTTCAATTCTGTCCCAATATCTCTTAAATTTCGCTTTTTATAAATTATATGATGCCTGATTTGTCATTTTGTCCACTGTGAAATGGTCCGAAAATATGCCACATTTTGAAAGATTCCAACGATACTTCAAATTAAGCAGCAATATACACCTGTATCATATAATGGGTGATTTTTGAGAGTGTCCGTAGATGCCATTGCGATAGCTATAACAAGAACTGACAGTTCTCGCGCTTCTAGTGTCAAAGTTATTCAATATAGTCTGGAAAATCATCATGGATCGTTTGATATCAGAGCAATGCTTTAAATTATGGAAATTCTTTAGCATTTAAATTACAAATTCACTCAAATTTCATATAATTTTTCTTAATTATGTGAATAACATATTAAGTTTTTGGATTACGCCGATAAACCAGCCACAATTTTCGTCTAGAAAGTCAAAACTCAGACAATTGCGGACATTGGACCCGATGTGCTTGAAAAAAAAGGTTGAAAATTGAACTGACTGAATGAGTTTTGTCAGCGGTAACTGCGGTGAACCATATTTGACTTCAGATATCAATCATGGGAAGCAAAGAGTTTAGAGATATCTAAATTGATAGTTTTTTTTTTTAATTTAAATATATAGGTAGGTAACTTAAATAAAACCTTCCTTTTGTTCTCTTCTTGTGTACTCTAGCTCTCCATGGAACATGGGCATCCACTAAACTAAAAATTTCAACGTGTACGATCATAAGCGAGTGCCTTTAATTTTCTTCAACATTTCCCCGATTCACATATGTATTTCCTACTATAGAGTACGTTTCCACGATGATCTAGGACTGCCGCATTTTATGCCACCCTAAAGGCTGCACTCCAATGTTTGCTGGCAAACTTCAATTGTTGCTTTACGCAACGTGTGCCCATTTCTACTTTCGTAGTTTGATTTAAATGGAAATTGCTGGACAGAGAGAGCTTCTAATGGATGTTTCATAGTTAACTTTCAGCCTGAAAGCCCATCGGTCAAATTTTTATTCACGTGCCGCAAGTTTCCAAAATATACAAATAAAAAGAAATGTACGTTTTATATTTTGAAATTTTTTATTTTATTTGATTTTTTCCTTATGATCTTCATATTTAATTTTAAATATATTATATCATATATCATTCAGTATCTCAGCTTAAACTGAAAACAACTGCATTATTTTTTTGAAATACAAGTTGAAAATTTTTTATAGCAAATATAATTTTAGATACAAATTTTATAATTTTTATCAGTGTTGCTTATTCATTTATATTTTTTTTTTAATTTTTTTTTTATGTTCAGTTTAGTAAGCATTTTATATAGGTATATAACATAATAATTGGTATTTGTAGTATTTAAAAAACAAAAATAGTAAAAATATTTATTAAATATTTCGTTTTGTTTAGTTAGCGTACAAAACGTAAATAAAAACAAGATTATATACTAAAGCAAATTTAAGTTTCATTGTAACATAATTAAAACATTTAGACTTTTTAAGCGGGTGTTCACTTTAAGCTGCGAAGAAATTATAAATGAAAATTTTTAAATTTTTGTTACAACTGAATTTGGTCTTATGAAACATTTTTATACAATAAAAATAATTTTTGTTTTATACTTTTTTATTTCGAAATCAGCATTGAAGTTTAAAATTTTTTTATTTAAAATTTTTTTTCTTTAACTTAAAACTAATGCTCAACTACTTTTTAGTATCACAGTAAAACGTCGCTTATTCAAACTTTTCTTACAATGCTGACGACTTTTTTTTTATTTTCTTTCAGATTTTGAAACGCTGTTTTTCGGTGGCAGAATTTGTCTTTTAAGACATGGAACAATCGGCTATAAAGAACCGTAGTTCCTACTCCAAAAATTTTCCACAATATTTCACTTTTTGTGGTAACTTTCGCGAAAAAAAGCTTATGCTGCCACCATGGAAATCATAGCATTCAGAAATCAATTTTCTTTCTTGCTAAGCCCACATGACATATTATTTTCTTAAGACTTTTTCTAAAAAAATTCTCTCGCAATGCCATGGACCTTAGCTTTTTTTTCTCTTACTTTTTACATATAAAATTTTCACTTCTGCAATCATCGCATCTTCACTTCTCTCTCGCTCTCACTCTCTCTTGCGTTTCATACTTTTTGTGTGTTCTATTTGGTATGCATTTTTAGTGGCGCGCTGCCACGCCCAGATCACCTTTGAACTCCATTAATAAATATCACCAACTAAGCAATGACTCCTTATTGATGTACTGCCGCCGACCCTATGCGTTGACCATACATCGCATATGGAGAGTAGTATGGCCCTAGCGCTGCAGCAGCAGCTGCCGCAGCTGGATTAAAACCGCCGCCTCCACCAAATGGTGATGGACCACCAGCCAATGCACTGGGTGGTAGACCACCCGGTTTCGCATAAGGATGATAACGTGCAGCAGCTGCAGCTGACATTGGACTCAGTGGTGGTGTTGGATAACCGCCACGTAGTGCCGATTGTGGAAACAGCGAACCAAGCAAAGATTGCGCCTGTGATTGCGCCAAGGCGGCAGCTGCAGCGGCAGGATCTGACAAATTACCAGTATGTGTGCGCAGATGTGAGAAAAGTTCATCGGAGGTCTGGAAACGTTTGCCGCAGTAAGCGTCACCAATGACCCAACTGCAAACGTATGGTGCCGAGCGTGCTGCAGCGGCGCTAGCAGCAGCTACTGCTGCAGCCTGTGAGTAGGGATGTCCTGGTGGTAAGCCGGCGCTACCCATCATAGCCATGCCATATTTTTGATGTTCGCACTGGTTGCAACCCGCAGGGCAAGGTGTTCCCATAAGCATCTGTTGCGTATGTGCGGAATAAGGGCAGCCGGGACAATAGGGATCCTTGCATACCGGTATTATGGCCTCACCACCAGCGGGTGTCTTAATGCGCTGGTAGCTAATGTAGGGATTTGGTTGTGCGGGTCCACCTGGACCGCCACCTGGATAACAACCATTGGCAGCAGCTGCGGCCAACATAGCGGCATGATGATGTGTAAAGCCGCCGCCAAATGCTGGACGGAAAGCTGGATTGCTATGTTGCTCCATGCCAGGTGGACAGCAGAGTGCGGATAGTGAATTGAGTCCATATGGTCCAGCAGCTTTGTATGCGGCAGCAGCTGCTGCAGCTGCAGCGGCCATGCTGCTCATTTCCTTGGGATGTGTGGCCGAGCCGTTGGCGTTATTGAGCACCTCCATGCCAGAGCGTACAATGGGACTGGCGCCACGTTGTGAGGAGCCGGCAGGTGAAACGGTTTTGCGGCTGTTGTCATATGGTGTTGGTGTTGAGCCTCTGGGTTCAGTTTTGATGCCATTCATTTCGGGCGAGGCATTCAACTTGTTGCGTGACGGCACACGTGTATGGCTGAGGTCAGCGCTGTGTGAGGAGCTCTTTGAGCTGGGACGTTGTTGTTGCAATTGTTGTAGTTGTAACTGCTGCTGTTGCTGTTGTTGGTGCTGCTCCTCAGCAATGCTGGCAGCAGACTTGAATGTATTGTGATTCTGTTGGCTTAGTACATTTGTCTCGTATGGCTTGAAGGCGAGTTTTACCTCGGTGGTAGTGGGTGTGGTGGACTTTGGAGATTTGGCTTGTGTGGGTGATTTGGCTGAAACAGAATCATTGCTGGACGTTGATGATGTAGATGAAGCAGATGATGAAGATGATTTTTTGGATTTATCAATAGAAAGCAATGGTTTCACAGCTGATGAATCTGCGCCAATTTGTGAACAGGTTTGTGCCAATAGTGCGAGTGGACTCTTTTTGGCATCCATCTGAAAGGAAAAATTAAAAATTGTAAAATTTAGTAAAATTGTCAAAAATGTTTTTATCTTATTTTTGTAAGAAATTACTTTTAAAATCGATATAAATGAAAGTTTCAGCACTACCGAGGTTAAGTGTGTCAGAGTTTATCTCAACAACAACTGAGCTAAATTTACAATATTTTCCCCATTTAAATATATTTTTCATGCAAAATGCAATTAGTGTTGCTTCGCTGAATTAAAGTAAATTATAGGCTGCTTTCTTCCAGAAAAATTATAATTATATTTTGTCAATTATATAACGATGAAGATTTCGTGTCCGATTAAATGGTATCTTTCAAGAAATTACTTCTGCCGATTTCAAGTATTTTCTTATGATCTAAGTTTTCACGTGTTTTTTGTCGTCAGAAGTTCTTATTCCCCTTAGTATTTGTGTTTTGCAAGCAGTACAACCAAAAAGTGGCAGTTTTTGTAACCCTACCATAAGTTTTTCAAAAGGAAATTTCTTGTAGAAGAAGAATATTTTAATTTCTCCTCTGATTCGTATTTTTTCCTAAATAAATAAATCAGTTTAAAGTTGGAAAGACCTATAAAATTTTCGATTATTTCTTTCTGAATATGCATTTTTTCGCGACGGCGCTGATTTAAGACATTTTTAAGTCATTTTTTTCTTTGAAATATTCTAGTGGTAGTTATAATGATATCTCTTAGTCTTAATTTTTTCTTTTATATATTAAAAGAAACTTTTCAAACAATTATTGTTTTTTAGCTATAAGAATATTTTAACATATTTTGAATATTTTCATTTTTTGACATACGAAAAATATTTTCAATAGTAAAAGCCTATCACATGTTTAGGTGTAAGCTTTGCTCGAGTCGATAAACCTCTTGCTTTTGCCTAATTTTTTTGTGAGTTATAAATGCCAAAACTCTGAACTGGCTCTTTGAAATCATTTTATTATTAATTTGAACTTTTTTTATTTCAAAAAAATATGTTTGACCAAATTCAAAATTTTTTCAACTCTAATTTGATATGAATAAAAATCTTAGATGAAAATCGATAGCGATATTGCGAGAAAGTAGATAGGAAATAGAAGCTAAAAATTAATAAATCTAAGCTTCAATTGAATTTTTCGCAATAAAGATGAAATTTTCAATCTAACGTCTATAGGAATGCTAGAATTTTGCATCAGTGAGCTATGTTTATTTCAAAATTGAGTTATAACATCTTCGAACTTAACGTTATATATAAAAGTATAAGAAATATTAAGATATTTAAGTGTTGAAAATAAAACTTGCAGCAAATATTAAAAGTTATTTCGTTTTCAAAACTGTGAGCAAACTATTCACATCGTAGTTTCACATAATTAAAGTCAGTCCCTCTGCACGTAATTAATAGTATATCTTTCAAAGCTCAATTATTGGCAAAATCACTATTTGATATAGTACACCAGACTAGTCATTCCCGGAGTAATATTTGAAGCATAACCTTAAACTAACCTTGGCATTACGTCAGGACTTTTGAGATATCCAGACTCGAGAAAGCGCAAGAAATGCTTATTGTAAATTTCTCTTGACGATATTAGTTTAAAATCAACATATCACATTTGTTTCTATAAAATATAATTTCCATTGGAATTCTCATTTTAAAATATCTAGAATTCAATGTACATTTTCTCGAAAACTGGAAAATTCGAAAATGAAATTTAGAGAAAAAAATTATTTCTACCTTAACAAAGTATCAGGGAAACTTTATTTATAAAGTGTATGAAAACTTCAAATATGCCTCAAAGCAGCAAATATTTTTTCAACTTTGGGTCTCATACCCACTACTCTGGGATAATACTCCAGTTTTGTATCTCAACCCACTACTCTGAGATAATACTCCGGGTTTTGTATCAAAAGCTACAGCCGAAATGACAAAGCTGATTTCAATTACAATTTAGACCACTTACTTTACAATTATGTATCATAGTCATTTTGAATTATACATTTTTATGATTTCTAAGCAAAAAAGCCTTGGTTTTTGAGCAATAAAATTGAAATGCGCTATTTCGGTCTGGCAAATACTAAAGCTTTAGATTGAAGCAAACTTTTGTCGAGGGATTCAAAAGTGCTAACTTTTATTTGGAGTTCTTTGTTATAATGAAACTTTTTGCTTATATCAAGGAATTAAAAGGCTTTTAGTAAAGTAGTTGTAGTTTAGAAATCGAAACTTTGAAGGAATAAAAAATAAAATGTTTGGGAACAGTAAGACTTGAGCAATATATTTTAAAAATTGATTTTATTTTTTCTGAAGAAGGTAAAGAGCTTCAGATAACGTGTTATCTTCTTTTGGGAAAGCTTTGGATATTATACAATATAACTCCGTTTTATTTTTTTTTTTGCTACTAGATAGATAAATTTATGCTTCAATTTTAAATTTTTGAAAGCATGGCCCAGCGGTTTTATAGTACAGGAACTAAACGAGTTCAAAGTTTTCTCTTAATATTAGGAGCTTACAATGTGCAAGAAAAGAGCCATAATTTCGAGAGACATTTTCAGAGAGATACACATGCATAAGGATTTGTTTAACTTTTGACTTTCGTTATACAAAAATAATAAACATATATATTAAATATTTGTTTCAAATTAAGAAAATATAATTTCAAATTTTAATTTGAGAATGAAAAACGAAGTTACATTCGGAATATATAACTTTGAATTCAATTTTCTCAAATTGTGAAATTTATGATGTGCAACTTTATCAAGAATTATATTTTCAATAAATTTTCGACTTCGTTGCTACATTTGAGCTAAGCACTCTACGAATTGCTATGTTCCCAATTTAAAAGACCTTTGGCTTCCACAACTGGATGATATTTTCTAAAGGTATATATAAGCCAATATAAGCTATTGTATGCTAAATGGCTTATATTTCGGAAACTTTCATTAATAGTAAGTATTATTTATTTATTTATTTATTTATTTATTTATTTCGGTCTACTGAATATAATTCTTACAGACTAGTTAACAGTTTCTTAAGCAATAAAATATCAATTAAAAATTTTAAATAAATTTATACGAAAGCTAGATAAAGAACAATTAAATTCCAATATTGAACAATAATTATTACAAAGACTAATACATCTTGAAATAGGTTCATTAGCAGCATAATTTGTTCTATGAAATGTCTCTACCAACATACGATTACAACGTAAGTCCCTTGGTGCTTGATATAAAACGAAAAGAGCAGACAAATCACTGCACTGTATATTTGAATTTAAGACATTATAAACAAAAATGAGGTCATATGAGTACCTAAGCAACAAAGTGCAATTTGACTGGTTTCTTGAAAACAATCAAATTATTTTGATAATATTTCGACACTTTTTTGAACATGTATTTTGGTAAAGCCTTAAGAAATACATTTAAATCGTTAAAACTGTAAGAAAGCAGTGCTTCAAAGAGTTTATTTTATTTTTAATTTCATTTTAAGATTAGCTCTTCAAAATTCAGGACTGTAAAATATACTGATTGATTAATCTCATGCAAAATATTTGTATCGCGGCGTCATTGAGCCTAAACTAATGACTTTTTGTTATCTTAAAACTTAAAGGAATTGGGTTTAATTTTTCCGCAGTATAGATTTTTTTAGATAATTAAGCTTTAAATGCACTATTTATATTGTATTGGAAAAATATGAGCCGAGAATTTATTTTTGAATTTTGAAATAAAGTTCATCATCCAAAAATATATTCTAATCAATAGTTTTTTGAAGAGAGCTATTTAGAAAATTTTTGTGCACAATAAATAAACTTTAAATTCTTAAAAAAAAACTTTCGAAGAATATTCCTTAAAATTTCTCTGAACGTAGAAAGGCTAAAAAAAAGTTTTAGAGAGAGGTCCGTCAGGTCAGATGGCTTAGTTTTTTGATAATACATATGTATAAAAATAATTAGAAAATTCTCTTCCAAGTCAGGTTTATATATTGAAATTAAGCATTTTTTGAAAAAAAAAAAACAGATAGTGAAGATGCTTAACTTTTAAAATCTTAGTTGGAGACTGACGAAATAACTGAGTTGAAATTTTTTTGTAAATTGCAACACTAAATAGTTATCGAGTTCCGTAGCGTAATATGCTCTATTCTTTAATAAAATGATTCGATTGAATATAACGAATATGTTGTTGATTCAAACATTTTTAAATATAGAATAAATAGTGGCAAATTTTGGTTAAAGCACCGTATATTTGACGCAATTTAATGGTTGATTGCTCTATCAAATACATTGTACATTTTTTTAAAATTATTCACTTAAATCGTTTTCTCAGTGTATAATTTTTCTCTCATTATATAATAAGGGTTTCGTTATTTTGAACCTACATGTATGCCGTTTTTATTCTATTTCGATTGCGTACTGTATGATGAATAAAAAATTAAAATTTTTTAATTTTTAATTAAATTATTTTTGAACTTCTCTTCACTTAAGTTTTTACTACTGTCTTTATAAAATGTTTTGTAGTTCTTAACTGCTTTTTCGAATTGAATTTTTTATGAACATCACTTGCTTGAAATAAAATTCTGAAAAGTCTTTTGTGTATTTAAAAAATTATAGAATATAGGCTCAGATTTGTTAGAAATTTCTCCTAAATTTTAATTTTTTGAAAGTAAGTTTTTTGAATAATTTTTTAAGCTATGTAGCACTTTACCAAAGCATGCATACTGACTGAATATTAAGATTGAAAACCAAAATAAAATTTCGAAGATATTCAATCCCACAAACACAAATTTTTCTACTAAAAAATTCCCAGACCATATTGCTAACTTAATTCCATTAAAATCTTATTAATTTAGTGTAATAAAAGTATAAAATTAAAAGAAATGAATACTAACAGCTGCTGGCAATGGAGCCAAATAATCCGGTTGTAAATATTGGTTATTCCCAATGGTGACAACACCACCGCCGCCTTCTAAAACAACCATGATTTCTTAAGAAATAATTTGGTTTTTGGTTTCAGAAAGACTTAACTGCTGAGTAGAATTATGTTAAATCAGCTAATCCACAAAAAAATGAGCGTAATCCAAAAAAGCGTAACTATTGAGCTGGTAGAGCGGTTAATCCAATTTACGGAATTAAAAATCTTTTTTTCAATCTTATAGCACTTGATTTATTTTTTTGCAAACTTTTTTTTTTTGTTTCAAGAAAATTTGATAAATTGTTTTTTTTTTTTTTTCTTGAAATTTTGTTTTGAATAAAATATTTTTAAAAGTTTTTTTTTTTAGTTAATCTCTTTAATATTTTTGGTATTAGATCTTATTTCTGATAACTTTGTATTGACACTTTTGCGACCGTTTATAATAAAGTGACAGATTTATTACATACATATATTAAATATGTATTTTTTTTTTGCTTGGATAATATTATTCTTTGGGGTTTTTCTTCCGAGCACGTCTGAACGCAAAGCAAGCTAAACTCGAACTGATTTTAGCAATGACTGCCAGAGTGTAACATAGCTCGGCGCTGTGAGCACGCAAACACACAGCACAAGCAAGCAGAGAAATGCTTACCTGTATATGCGTTACTCAAAACTGGAAAAGAGCATTAGATTGCTGTAAGCAGTATGTGAGAGTGAGTACGCGTAATATGCTTGCATGTGAAAGAAAGTGTTAGCATATGTATAATTTTCAAATATGGCGTATTTTTTATCCAATCAAATCGCATGCGCTGCCATCGTTGCTATTGCGTGGCATTGACAACGCTCATAAAACAGGTTTCACGCATACACACACACATTGGATTTAGTGTTTTTGTGTTAATGCAATGAAATTATTGCAACGAGCATTGCGCTCTTTAAGCTAACAAAATTATATGCAATTTACTCTGCTTTGAGTAATTGACATACAAAACAGGTTCTCGCACATTTAAACCAATCACTTGTTGGCTTGCATTGCTTAACAACGGCAACACACTGTTGGGGTTACCATTGCGTAGTGTAAAAAAGTATTTAAATTTTTAGCTGAGCGTGGCGTAGAGCAACAAACAAAAATGAGTAAAATGCTCTTTGCGTTTTTAAATAAAATGCGCTCTTTTTTGCACTAAATGCGTGCGCATTTTCGCTCCGTCGATTTCTCAGCTTTGCTACTTTTTTTGTTTTTTTCGCAAAAGTGTTGCCGGCATAATAACTATGTGGTGGTTTTTTTTTGCCCCATACTTCCTGTGTAACTTTAATGTTGTCGTCACATTGTTAAGCTGATCAACAAATTTGTGCGCTTTATTCCTGTCTGTCTGTCTGTTGGTCGTTCGCTGTTGCTTTCCAATCTCTCGCTCTTTTCATTCATACAAACAATTTACTATCTACCATGTTAAACTACCATTTCCGTGCTTAATCCTACTATTTTTTTCTTCTTCCACGGAAGACATGTTACTTAGCTTTTTTCATGTTTTTTTTCTATTTTATTTGCCCATATTATTTTCCTACTCAATTTCGAACTGTTTCGTTAAGTAGCGCTCACTTTGCTCTCATCCTCCATTAAATTAATTTGTTTGCTACTTTATTTTATTTGGTCTTTAACGTCATCCCATTTACAAGTACTTCCTGCCCACACTCAAGCCATCGTGTTGTTGTAAATTTTACTACTGTTTTGTGGCTTGTTAAACTTTTTTGTTAAGTGAAAATGCTTGTTGTTTCTCATTTTAATGAAGGCATTTTTTTTTATTGTTGCAATTTAAAGTTTTTCCACACACAAAGAAAAAGCCGTCGGCATATTTAATATGCATTTTTTTATGTTAATTGGTAATTTTTTTTTTAAATGCATTGCTTTTAAAGTTTTTTTTGATTAATTACTTTGAAGTTTAATTTTTAGTCGGAATTTGGAGGCTCACTAATGGCTTAAAAGCTTAGGCTTATTACTTTGGTTTTTATGGCCAACAATTTGCATAATTCATCATGCATTAAATATGGCTTTTAAAATGTTAAAAAACTTAAAATAATTTATAATGTAATTAATTTTTGTGGTAAATATGGAATAACTATCAAGTTAATTGAATCTTTTGAGCCTACATGCCAAAAAGTATACATTAAAATTACTTTCAAATGCTTGGCCGTTGGACTCAAAAAACTGTCCAACAGATTTCAACGTCAATACCTAACGTGCGCAGTGGGGCGCACCACATTGAGCTCCAAAATACCAAAAAAAAAAAATCGTCGAAGTTATGATGCAGAAGATTTTCCAATAGCGGTGTTTTCATGTTTTTAAATCAACACTTCGGTCATATTTATAATTTCAACGTCTGGTGTCATTGCCAGTTATATATATTAAGACTTGCAACACGATGAGGGAAAAATACACGCCTCAAAAATACTATCCAATTTTTCAGCAAAACAATCGTTTTGTTATTGGAACTTATAGTAGTGCACTTTTAACAATTTATATTCGCCATTGTCGGTCTAACAATTCGAATTCTATATCGTTCTATGAGACAAAGATCCAGTCGAAATGATGAAATTATTGCTTCCGTTCAGACAATTGTTGATGAAAAACAAATTTATCACAGCCAAGGTGTACCGAACATTTATAACTATTTGCCTTGGAGTCCTTATTCTCAGCTAAAGTTTTGCTTACATCCTTACAAAATTAATAACACACAAGAATTGGAGCATTTGATTTCTCGAAAACGCCGCAAATTTGCTGATTTGAAACTTGGAAATGGCGCTGATTTTCTAAGGAAATCAACTTCTTTGAAGAGGCGCATTTCCATTTCACTCTGGTTCGGTGAATAAGTAAAATTTCATTATTGATCAATCTAAAAGTTATTCATGCGAACCTTTAAATTTTGTAAAAATAACCTTTTGTTGTGGTTTCTGCCACGGTAATATCACTAGTCTTTATTTTTTCGAAAATGAGGAAACAGCTTTCGTTACTGTAAATCAGGGAAGGGCACTTAGTGCCTCGATTTCCTCACATTGCTCTAACCGTTATTCGACGCACAACCAAGCGAAAAAAATTTCCCGGAACTTCAACGCTATCGAAGCACAAAATTCGCAGAATTTCAACGCTATCGAGGCATAAAATTCGCAGAATTTCAATCGAGTCACAGCGTTGACTTGAATTCAAATGAAAACAAAAACAAAACACAAAGGCATAAATGACGGCGCCGCATTGTGTCTTGACGAATGTAGCAATTGTTTTTGTTTGTAGTGTAATTTGTTTTTTTTTTTGTGCTAATGGCAATTTTGGAAATGAAAGTAAAAAAAACTTTAAAATTTCGTTTGTTGTTGCTTGATGTTGTTGTTTTCCTCTTTGGTTATATTTTTGTGCCCACCGCTGCTGTAAATGGTGGAGCCGTACAGATCGAAAATAATGGAGTTTAATATCGAGGACTGGAATGTGTTGATTTAAGAAACATGTGGCTTAAAGAAAACGGTGCTATGTACAACGTAGTCTACGAAACAGTCATTTTATTTGGTGAAATCATTGAATAGTAAATAATTTTAAGAAATGCAGGTGTCGTATTGCCTAAAAGAAGTTGTATTTTAACACATTCAAAATTCCTCTTATAGAATTAATTAAAGTAATTGGTCTATGCTTATAACCCAGCGGCAATTGCTGCATTCAAATTTTAAATTTAACGCTAAATTCTTAATATAATGCCCGATTAATTGAATAAAGTGATTGAAAATTGCACTCATAATATTCGTCTCTCTAACAGAAGCAGAAGTGACATTTTGAATGTAGTTTTTTGAGAACAGGAAAAAATTTATTTTACTTAAAAATTATATACAGATTGTTGCTTTACTTCATTTCAACTTTGTTTCATTAAAAAAAAACCAGAAAAAAACATATTGAGTTGCAAAACCATTTTATGCAAATAGTAAGGCTTGATAAAAAGGATTATAGATATGTATTTGAGGAGAAGAACGTCGCTAAAATAATTAAAAACCGAATTTCTGCTATTATCGAAAAAAACATTTTTATATAAACCACAGTGTGATCTGCGAAACTTTTTGAGTTGAAAAGCCGCGACTTTTGGTGTCTCTGTTCCGTCTGCCTTGAATGGTTCAAACAGCAAAAAAAGTGGGATAAAGTTGATAATAGGCGTGGCACCTTCCATCTCAACAAAGCATAAGTTGCAACACTGAGAGTGAGTCAAGTAAATTTTTCCAAATTCATATGGCGAGGTAGTTTCCAGACAAACAAACAACGCTACATTAAAAAAGCAATTGAATTGAATTTTAAAGTTTTAAGACTCGGTATGTCAACATTTGATGATACAACCTAGTATTTGAAAAAATGGGTACTTTTAGAGTTATGGGTGTGTCATTTTTAATATATGTAAAGCCTTAACCAAAATTGACGTAACGAAACGGTAGCAAGTTTCGTCTGTTTTGACATTTTATCCAAAATGTTACGCTAGACAACGAACCGAAAAAGCTGTTATGACGAGTAGCAACGTTTTGAAGTTCGGTTCTTACGGAACTCTTACGTCTCGTCAAAATGTTTCGTTCACTTTCGATCAATTACGTAGATTCATTTTGGCTATCAACATTGGCTTACATAAACTCGAACTTATTCGTTATGTCTCGTCTATTTTGGTTTAGGCTTAAAGCTTCTTAATTTAAAATACAGAAAATTATTAAATTAATTACGGAAGTGTTGAAATTAGAGAACACTGTCCTTTTTTATTCAGTGAGGGCTACTAAAAGCTTAGCAAAAGCTAGTATTCCACTCTAACGAGTGACATGTTCAGATTTTCTCTAAGTATGCGAAACTAAAGCAATTCTTCCGAGTAAGTAAACTCCTAAAGTTTTAAGCTTCCCGCTCTGTGCAGTCATGATCAAATGTTAAATCAGCACTTGCAGTGGTACTCCATTACATAGAAATTTGCTTATCGCGCGCTTATAGACTTAATTGTTGTTTTTTTTTTAGAAAATGATTGGCTACAGCTTTGCTGAAAAGCCATTTATTAGGTCAAATCAGAGAGAATCTGCTGAGCAAATAAATGTATCTACAAACAAATTTTCCGATCTCCAAGTAGCGCAGATAAAGGTTGGGATAGAGGGGGCTATAGCCGTGAGGTTCAAACTAAAGAGGACCCCAACCAGTATTGGATAAAAGTACATATTTGCTAGGGGCCTAAGTAGGGAGAGCTAAGGCCTGAACTCCGAGCTCAAGCGGTCCCCAAAATGATAAGACGTTGTGTGGATGTAGTAAACGAAACAAAAAATCCTGATTATATGATTCTCATATAGTTTTTTAATTTTTAATTTCAACGCTGTTGAATGAAACAAGTATTAAGTTTTTCAAGAGGTTAAAAATTGTTAAAAGCAAGGATTTTCTTCTTTTACTAATTAAATTTGTATTATACGAAATTTTCAGAGTGTTACCAAAGGCGTGGAAGAAAATTTTATGACTTTTACTTAAAAAAGCGTTAACAGATTACCAAAAGTGATTATTAAGTCAGAAATCTGCGAGACCATAGTTTTAATGAGATGCAAGGTCGTCGAAAATTACATCTTGAAACTAAGCTATAATTTTTTTTTTTATTTGTAAAGCATACTCCCTTGTCATACACGGTCGGAACCAGCGGGTACGTTCAGTAAGATAGCTGTAATATATTGTTTGTAATATACTCAGTTAATGAACTGCTAAATTTTAACGTATTGCTTTCAAAACCCAAATTGTGGCTTAAACTTAATACTTTTGGCATCTTTTATTGCCGTAATAATAATAAAATTTTCAGCACTTTTGAGAAATTTTTAAATGAATAATTTAAATTTTACTTAGCTTGCGGTAAATATGCCGTCGGGTGTGTGGTACAGTGATGGCATTTTCGGTACATTTGTACTTTTTTCGGTACATTTGTGTCCTGAAAAGTCGTCGTCAAGTTTTCAGTACATTCAGCACAATTTCAGTACATTTGGACAATTTATAATAACAACCTTTTATATTTTTTTAGTAAATGGAAAAAATTATTAAATAATCGCAATGTTTAGTCTTATAATAATTATCTTTGATAATCTTTGATAATTATTATCATTTTTTTATTTAGTAAATGATAAAATCAAACTAAAGTAATTGCAATGTGATTTTATAATTTAATGTGAATTATATCTCATTTTGGTAAGGTTTTTGAGATGTTAAAAGTAAGGAACTTTTTTTGTGCATTTTAGTCAAATTGGGTGTTGATGACAAAAAAGTACATTCGGCCTCTAAAAAGTACATTTGAAGTCTCGATTCAGTACATTTTCACAAAATGCAAATACCATCACTGATGTGGTATACACTTGCAAATGAAATATTGTAGTTAACCGACGGAAATTTTGCCATTACACAAGATTTTAATATGCACTTATTGAGGAGCAGATTAATTGGGTAATATAGTTTCATATTTTCACCGTGTTATTCTGCATTGTTTGATCGTAAGTCTTATCCCATTTTATTTCTCATTGAATGTTGTTTCCATACGATTTTTCGATTTTTCAAGCGTTTTCTTGAAGTTATTATTTAATTAATAAACAATTTTATTTGATGAGCTTTTTTCAAAAAAATTGGAAGTAGGGTATGATGCGTATGGATTACTTTTACCATAGTTTGAATGAACATCCTTTAGATGAAATGTAAAATCTTTGGGTTATTCAAACGTAGCTTTTTCCCATGTGTTAAAGGATTTTTGGACTGATGATTGATGCAACGTGGTGTTGTTCTCAAATATTACCCATAAAGAAATGTGCATGAATAGGATTGTTTAGTCACCGAAAACGAACGAAAAATTTTGCAAAATTATGAAAAATATTTTAATCCAAATTAAAGCGAAAAGTCATTTAAATAGGAAATCCTTTGTGAAAAGGATTTTAGGCATTGATTTTATATTAAACGATAACTAAATAAGAAACAGTGATATTATTCCTGAGAACAACATTAATCAAATAAGAAATATGAATTTTGCTATATTTCGTATGAAATTAATACCAAAGGTTTTTCTTTTTGTCCTGTAACTAGCAAGTCGGCATTGTTCGCTTGTCAAAGCCATACATTGCATTTTTTTATGCTTCTAACTGATCAAATATGCTTAAGTTTTTAATGGCTAAGTTTTTTTGTTGATGTTTAAAATGAGTTTGACTATCAAAATAAGGATAGAGTCGATTTTTATCTGGCACATTGAAAATGTGAAATATTTATCTTAAATCCACAGTCGCCATACAACCGTAAGACAGTATAGAAAGCCGTGTTTTTTATGTTTAATGTTTTTTAAATGTTGTTACATGTTCAGTGTTTTTATTTTTAATCAACATTAATGTAGTAAAATATTATTATTTAAATAAAATCCCCTGAAAAAGTCAACCACAAAAAGTGACGTAACGTAGGGGAAAAAATTGATTAATGATTTTTTAGTGCAATTTAAATTCGCTGGTCAAAAACCTCTAAAACCTAAACTCAAATCTTTAAATTATTTTTTTGTATGATTTCGAAATTTATTTTTTGTGTGATGATAATTATTATACATATATGATTTTATGCTGTAGAGAAGCCGGCGATAAAAAGGTGATAGCAGCACTGGCTTAAGATAGGAAAAGAATGGGATAATACTCTGAGCTCGGAGCTCAAGCGTGCTCTAAGCTTGCTAGGATATTTTGTGGGAAACAGAAGAGAAGAATCTTTTTCACAAAAACCTTCCTGGAGTGTCTGTATGCCGCCCTTATAAACTTTTAGTAGAAAATCCTTTTTTTGTCTTATGCTCATATTAATATGGATTTTTCGGAAAGAAACCCTGGAATTACCATTTTTATTTTAATCATCATATGAGGCGTCCAGTTGCAAAACCCGCCAAGTCCAAAAAATTTAAATTTTAAGATATTCTCATATATCAAAATCTATACCATGCTTTATCTTTCTACTACTGTTTTTAGATTAAAAAAAAAAATTTTGACAGAAATATTAGATTTCTTAAATTTATTTTGATGTACGGATTTCAAAACTGGCCAAGTCCATGAATTTTCTTTTAAAACCGATCCAACGCCTTGAAATCAAAACCGGCCAAGTCCAGTACATTGACATCAAAACCGGCCAAGTCCAGTACATTGGTATCATAGCCGGCCAAGTCCAAAATTGTTTTTTCAAAAACATAAGCAAATGAGTAAGAAATTTTGTGGAAAATTTTTCAATGAAGATAGTTGAAGTTAAACGTTTTTTCGTTGCTTTTCCAAAAGTATGAAAAAGGGACTTGGCCGGTTTTGCAACTGGGCGCCTCATATATCTTTTGTGTGGTTTTATGCATATGTACACTTTTCAGTTTTTGGCTTCGGGACCCGCAAAAGCTTAGTTCGGAGCTGGGAAGTAGATATCCTTGCTGACCCTATGTTGCGATGATTTCTGCAGAAGCTGATGCTGGGAATAAGAAAGTGTTGAACATCTTCTCTGTAATTGCCCTGCTCCTTTTAAATGTAGCTTTAGAATGTTGGGTCAATGCGAGAATATGTAATACAATAATTTTTATTAAAGTGAAACA
This sequence comes from Tricholauxania praeusta, assembly GCA_949775025.1. Taxonomy (NCBI): domain Eukaryota; kingdom Metazoa; phylum Arthropoda; class Insecta; order Diptera; family Lauxaniidae; genus Tricholauxania; species Tricholauxania praeusta. The sequence continues at coordinate 119,509,618 of OX459030.1, read as the reverse complement.
ATATGGGTATGAGTGTAGCGTAGTCGTGCATTTCTTTTTGTGGGAAGAAGAAGAATTATGTTCCAATAAAAACAGTGCTCAACCCATCTAACTAAACCTATCCTATCTTCATTGCATCCGTTCTTGAGTTTATTTCTTACTAAAATTTTTGTGGAATTTATTTTTACTTAAAAAAACCGTCCAATATTTCTTTAACAGCTCAATTTTTGGGCAGAATTTTAATGTCAGCTGATGTTGATTTTTAATTTCTTGTTATGCCAACACTTTCTAGGCGACACATTTCTTTCACATCATTTTGCAACGCTTGTTACACTTTTTCTCTTGATAGGTTGACCCTAATTAGAAACAGTTTTCCACCAAAGTGTTAATAATTTTTAGGTGCCGTTGGTAATTAAATATATTCATTTGATTATAACACGCCCACCTCCAACGCCACAAATAATATCAAAAAATTTAAAACGGTTGACATGTTTATTTAATTTATAAAATCAAAATTTTCCATGTAATGGTTTATTACATGGAAAAGTTTTGATTGGAGTGTAATATTATTATTTATTTCGCTTAATACGATGCACGGTATATTTTCTGTATTTGCTGACCGGTTAGAAATCGAATCAAATCGAAGTAAAATCTATGAGCAACATAAGGTACAAATAAACAAAGCCATTTTTAATGTTTTATATTGAGGTGTACATATGTGAATATAATAATCTCTCATTAAACAGCGAATTATAAGAAAAAATATTTTTCTTTTGAGCAAATCGTAGGCGGCAAATTACCCAAAAACTCATTAACAAAAAGATTAAAGAGCATTAAGAGTTTTAAGTTGATTAGTTGATATGTCATAAGCCTATAGTTTGTGGTAAGTAAACCAAATGAAAACAGCTTATTTAAAGGTGCATTTGTACATACGATACATTGTATTATTTCGTTTGAAAAATAAATCCGATTATGACCACTGTACAGATAATAACTATTGTTTCGAATAATAAAAACAGGTAGCTTTAGCTGACCACAAAAGAGTTCATAACATGGGAATAGTCCCTAAGCTTAATTTCACACAGTACAGATATTTTCGTTATAAAAGGACTATACTTAAGCCGATAATTTTAAGACCTTAAAATATATTCATTATGCGGCTTAATAAAGGTTTAAGACAATACTCGAATATTTACAGAAAATAGCTTAATATGGGGCTTACAATACAAAATACTTTAACAGCTTGGAAAATTGCTAGAAAAGTCGCAGAATTTGTGTTCGCTTGAACGCAGTAGGTAGCAATTTATTTAAATAAATGAAAAAACAAATATTTTCCGGATATTTTCTAACTATTTGCTTAATGTCCTTTCCTGCTAATAATTCACTTTTGCAATCGTTATTGTGCGCACGTTTCAGGCAACTCCTCACGTTTTATCGTTTTTTTTTTTTTTTGTAGTTGCAATTTTTAAACTGTAAAAATTGTGAATGTCATATCCTTTTAACAGCTACCAGTGTCTTTGAAAGTCCTTTGTAAGTCCTTTTTTTTGTTGTTTTCTCTTGTATAGTTAGGGTGCTATACATCCCATGCAATTGTTAATTTTTTTATTATAAGATATAAATGATTGTCAATAAATTATCAAGAGTAGCGTGAACAGCAGGCGTACAAGGCGCACAGCAGGACATTTTTTATGTTTTTTTGAATTTCACGTGTATATCCGTTTTTTTAAATCTTTTTGTTTTTTTTTTAGTGGTGTTCAAATAATACATTTTGTGTGATTTTATAGGCTACAATCTTTTGTTGATTTATTCTTCCATTATAAATTTATTATCCTTTGTATATGACAAGCCCGATTTATAAATATTTGCAGGAGTGCCTAATAAATTAGTGCTTATTATAGCTCTTGCAGTATGATAGTTGATTTATTTGATTCTATTGCATACCGTTTTGTGTGTAATAAAATGCCACTGTAGGGAGTTGCATTAAATGTAGAATGGGTACATGTTTTTTCTGTTTTTCAAGAATATTATTGCCTCAAATTTTTATTTTTTTTTCAATATTTTTGCTTTGAATTGCAATCTTCATTTGGCTACCAACCACACCCCTATATCAACTGAGATTTTGTCAAAACGTTGGTTGTGGATAGGCCATACGATCAGAAAAGACGCTTGGGAAATTTGCCAATCAGCGCCTGCAATGAAATTGCTGCAAAATAAGACACAGAACTAACTGGCACAAACAATTGTTTTGCTTGGATTTAATGATAGCTCTTGAACGTCTTTGGATGGTTCTTCAGCCCAAGTATGGAAATTTTGCTTATTGATGTTGCCATTAAGCTAGAAATGGTTGAACAAAATTTTGATCAAAAACAGTCGATTTTCTTCGAGCTAAATGAAAATATCTTGTAGACACTGGTCGAACAAAGTCTTTCCTTAATTAAATGTTAAACAATACTGAACGAAAATACTGTGACAGTTTGACACGATTCAAGCGTAAAGCCTAAACCAAAATAGACGAGACGAGACATAACGAGTAAGTTCGAGTGTATGTAAACCAGTGGTCGGCAGAGCGCAAATATCAAATATTTTCTTACTCTCAAATGAGAGAGAAATGACAAAAGCTCCAATCACTGTGAAAAATGCTTCTACGTTTCGCTGTTTACGCTCCATATGATATCTTATTTCAGGGGTTGAATTTTAGTTATAAAATGCCTTTTTATATGAAATTTATTAACTATCCCTAAAAATCACTTGTATATTAAGCGTTGCGCATTGACAAAAAATTTTTCAGCGAAAAAATATTTATTTTGCCATTTGATTTCAAACATTTTCGCAGTGCATTAACGAAATAACAAGCTCATTTTGTAGTTTGCTTACTCTCGCTTATTCTCTTCGTTTGCTCGCGAGCCTATGGGGCGCCGACCACTGATGTAAACCAATGTTGATAGCCAAAATGAGCCAACGTAATTGATCGAAAGTGAACGAAACATTTTGACGAGACGTAAGAGTTCCGTAAGAACCGAACTTCACAACGTTGCTACTCGTCATAACAGCTTTTTCGGTTCGTTGGCTAGCGTAACATTTTGGGTTAAGTGTCAAAACAGACGAAACGAGTGCAAACGTTCGTTCAATTGCTACCGTCTCGTCACGTCTATTTTGGTTAAGGCTTAACCTGTCATAAAATTCCTACTGAAAAATTACCTCTAAATGAATCACCCTGTAGTACGAATAGTACATAGTAGAGATGGAAACAAATAGGTTCTGATGCGGTTTACATAAAACTTTATGTAATGTAATGTCAAGACAATTGCATTTTACGAGAGCAGAAAAACAGCAGAATGTAGTGCTAATTATAGCAGACAAGAGAGTCAGTACTTTGATATTGAGAGAATGCAAATCTCTCATACTTTAATACAGTGAAGGGCACTTAGTGCCTCAATTTCCTCACATTATTCTAACCGTTATTCGACGCACAACCAAGCGAAAAAAAATAACCAGAATTTCAACGCTATCGAGGCACAAAATTCGCAGAATTTCAACGCTATCGAGGCTTGACTTGAATTCAAATGAAAACAAAAACAAAACACAAAGGCATAAATGACGGCGCCGCATTGTGTCTTGACGAATGTAGGAATTGTTTTTGTTTGTAGTGTAATTTGTTTTTTTTGTGCTAATGGCAATTTTGGAAATGAAAGTAAAAAAAAACTTTAAAATTTCGTTTGTTGTTGTTGTTTTCCTCTTTTGTTATATTTTTGTGCCCACCGCTGCTTTGATCAGAAAGCTGTCTGCTTAACAAAAGCTGATACTATACATTGTCAAAAGTATCCGGAATTGTTTTCAAAATAGACCAAAACACTTTCAATAAGTATAACTACGCTAGCCCATGATCTATTTTTCGTAGAGTGATTAAAGAAGAGCCTTCAGCGATTTTGCTTTTATGGCTTCAATTGACGCAAAGCGGCTTCCTGGAAGCTGTAATATAAGCTTCAGGAATAGAAATATTTCGGACATTGAATTTGTGAATAAAAAATTTTACACAATAATGGCTTGCTTGGGATGCAGCACTGTCGTGTCGGCGGATATTTGCAAGCAATGACTTCAAGCCGCCTAATTAATTTGCCTTATTTACCGGTTGTTCTTTTGGAAAGAATTCGACAATATTCAACAAAACGTTATGCTCTCTTTTGCCGGTGATGAAATGCCACTTCGTTGGGTCTTCCAGCAAGACAATGACTCGAAGCACACCAGTAAACGGGCAAGGGAGTGGTGAAAGGTGTTGAGGTCATACAGTGGACTGCTCAGTCACCAGACCTAAATCCAACCGAAAACTTGTGGTGCGACATCAACAGATATGTAAACAATGCTAAGCAAACAAAAAAGAAGCAGCTTTGGGGTGTCATCCAAGGGGCCTGGACAAATATATCTCACACACGCTGTCAAAGTCCTGTCGACTCAATACCGCGTCGTGGTGATGCCGTTTTAAAAAAATAATGCCTTTTCGACTAAATATTAAGCTCAGTTTTTGTTTTTATTAACAAAATGTTTTAAAATTGTAATTTCGTAATTTTTTATCAGCATATGAAGAGCTGAGATGCAAAACCCGCCAAGTCCATATTTTGCGTTTTTGGGAAAATCGAAAAAACTGTTTTCCACTGAAATTTAATTATAGTAAAAAAGTAGATTGATCCATTGTAATAGTTGTCAAAAGTTATTAAAGTCCTGATTTTGCATTACATTTTATGACCTAATCTATAAGTACTATAATAAAAAAACGTTTGGACTTTGCGGGTTTTGAAACAAAAACTGTGGACTTGGCGGGTTTTGAAATTGGAAGATATTGATAAGAAATCAGAAATTTCGAAATCATTTTTTAAAAATGGCTAAATTTAAATTAATTTCAAAACATTTGATTAAATGTAGACTGAAATTTTAATTACACAATATAACTTCCATGTTAAGATAACATAAAACTATTTGTATTTATGAAAGCCAAATCTTTTTTAATGAAAAATTGGACTTGGCGGGTTTTGATTTTCAGAAATGTGGACTTGGCGGGCTTTGATAAAAAGAATTTATCAGAAATTATTGCAATCAAAAGTTTGTGAGGGGGAAATGTTTTTTTTACAATTTAGAATATGGAGGCTTGTAAACAAACATTTTTTCTGTCCCCTCCTGCAATATCTCACATTTTCATTTTTTTGGACTTGGCGGGTTTTGCATCTCAGCTCTTTATATATTCATGGTTTTAGCAAACACTCCTATTATTTTGAACAACCAGTATATGAAGTTGAAGAAGATTTTTTTTTTTAAAAATATGTGTCGTATTTAAGTTCTTGTTTTTTTTTTGTAAAAGTGCTGCTAAATACTAAGAACTAAGTTTCCTGAAATAAATTTTTTTTGTAATAACTAAATTCTAACAAAAACTCCTTTTATTTGGTTTTGTGTGTTATCACTCCTATTATTATGAACACAGCTGTATGTTCAATGAAAGGCACGCTATATTTTGGCTGAGCATGCTATGATGATACACATCAATATGTAGTAAGTCTCCTTACTAACGCAAGATTTTCCACACAAGCTTATCAAAAAATAGAGTTATAATGTTTATACGTCTAAAGGAATGAGGTTAGCAAATTTGCAGAATACGAGGCCCGTGCGCTGAAATCATTTGTGGGGGGACTCGAACTTGGACTATGAAGTTCATAAAAAAGAAAAAGAAACTATCTTATATTATTAAAGATATGTGCAAAAATTACAAATGGCGGATTTGAATCACCAAATCAGCCCCTTACCTCTCTACTGCGCATGGGTTTGCGAAATACCTAAAAGCTCCAATTTCTACGACCAGCTAAATAGAATCTTATCGTATGTGGCGTCTAGACCTCAGCGTAGTTATGAGAGATTTTAACACCAAGTTCGGTCTTGTATTGTGAATTAAACAAACTGAAAAGGTTAGTTTTCAATACAAAAATCAGCAAAAACCAGTGCATAACAGAGCTTTGTGTTATCCGTACAAAAGACTTGAAAATTCCATTGAATTTGAGATACGCGCTTTTCGCTTCTGAGAGCAGTATAGCTCAAAGAAATTTTATTGTAACCTTAATTAGCTTTTAAATGATAACTATATTGTTGAAATCGACGATAAAGTAATTTACTGAAATCGATATGGAAGTCTTATTTCAAATTTTATGAAATCTTATATCAGAGTTCCCAAGTGGCAATATCTTTAAAACTGTTGAAAATCGCTAATAGTCTTTAATACTTTTAATTTTGAATTAACTAAGAAGCACAACCGATCTGAAGACACTTTATTACCTTACGTTGACATTAAATCTTTTTTTTTGCGTAACTTTTATATCCCTGCCACATGCAATCAAGTTTCCTTTAACTCCTTAAGTACAAAAATTCATTCGTTCTTTTGCTGATAATGTAAAATTTATTGCATTTTTTTCAAAGTGTTTATATTGTTGTTTTTGTTGTTGTCGTTATGGTATTACAGCTCTTACTGGTAGTAACAATTGCTATCGTTATTGGTGACTACAGTTTTATGCACTTGAAATAAATATTTTCAAATTAAAGTGAACTCTTTGAATTTCTGAAAGGCTTAATTTGTGATTTGGATCTTGTGAAAAATAATTAAACGAAAAGTCTGTAATAATTTAAAGAAAATTGGATTTTATTTTATATCTTAACAGATTTGAGTATAAACTTTTTTCAACATAACACCCCCATTTCTTTAGCTCACATTTCCCGCAAACTTTTCTCCGTGTATCAATCTTCTTATCCTGGCACCATAAATTTAATAAAAATACTTGAATTTTTATGAGGCTACATTTTTGATGACTGCGTTTGTTATTTTTGTCTTGCATTGCGTTGCGTTGCGTAGCGTTTGTGTTACGTTCATTTTATCATTACGATGTGATAATAAATGTAATAAAAACTGAATGAATGAAGAATTATGTGGTTAATTTTATGAGGGTCTCTTTTCCTTTTAGCGTAAGGCAATAACGGCGCTTAAAAGAATCGTAACATTTTGTTTTCTTTTCATAATTTTTTTTTTTTTCGCAATACCCCTACTTTTTTCTTTACGTCGCTGTAAATTTTATTACAAAATATGTAAGTTCTTTGATGTGATAAATTTTATCACTGACACAGTTGGGCAGTTTTTATTGGCATTATGTGGAAAGTCTTAATAAGTGACCAAGTTGATTTTCTCTTTTAAAAAATTGTACTTCTGAAATTTATGTCGTCATAATGAATAGGAAATGGTGAACTATTAGCCCATATTTCTATTTTTTTCCACGTAAAATACTTTTCCAGAACATGTACTTCGGGTATTGTATATTGTCGTCATTGTGATGTCAATTTTTTTGCTTTTCTTTATAAATTTTCTGGGAGAGATATTACCATGGTGAAACTATCTAAGCTGTGATCGTAAGCAAAGAGACCAAATAAATGAAAAAAGTGCAAAAATAGAGATTTTCAGGAATATTTCGAAAATGTTTCTCAAGGAAAAATATGGTTGATATTTTTGAAATCTTCCCCCAAAAAATATCGGAAAAAAAAAATAAAAGAAAAAGCAAACTTGTAAACTAGTGTAATATAGCATTTCATTAACGCTAGTTAACCCACTAGCACTTTTCCCACGCAGCATTAATTTCTACGTTTCGTAACGCAGTTCCTGTTGCAGCACAAATATTTTTGTCATTTAATTTGTGCCATAAAAGCACTGTGCGATATCTTAAAAATATTTTATTATAATTTAGTTTTTTTTTTTTACAATTCAATGATTTCTTACATCAAAGGACCTCTTGATTAAACAATAACAGCCAACTTCACTTGAGCATGGACATTTATAGCATTTTTCAAATTATATCACAGCAGCAGGAGTAACTTCGAGAACCCTTCGCTCTATGTTGGCTTTTTTTTTATCTTCATTCTCATGCATAAGAACATAATTTTACAACCTATCGCGCCATTAATAAAGATATTGTCAAACGCATGCAGGCACGAATTATTATCCTGTTTGAAGATATCTCGTATATTAATGGAATGTCATAAAAATATACAAAATGCGTCCTTTTTTCTACACTCTCGACTGCTGTGACGGGTGATAAAAGCGACAGCCATTCAAATGGTGCAAAAGGAAATGTCCTTTTTTTTTTTGGTTTGACACACGAACGCACTTTAGAAGCTGACGAGGTCATTGAAAAATAAAAAGGGCAGAATATTTTCTCTCTCAGTTTTGTTTCAGTTGTTTCTTGGTTGAGCCAACATAAATTAAGCAAGTTATTGCATATACGCATTTTATGCAGCATACAAAAGTTTTATGCTCAATATTTTATGATTTCATATAATAACTAGAGTGACCCTTATAATTGGCTCATGATTTTATGGCGGTAATTTTTTTGGGCGAATAGCCCTCAATGTGAATTTTTTGTTGTTGCAAGGAAAATCCATTAAATTCAGAAATAATTTTTGTTGTGAAAAAATATTTTTTTGATATATTTTTTTGAAATATTTTTATAACCTACACCTAGGGTATATTCACTTTGTCATTCCGTTTGTTACACATAGAAAGGGACGTGGCAGGTTTGTATATTCTTGATCAGCACCACCACCTGAGTTGATGTAGTGATGTCCGTCTGTCTGTCGGTCACACCTAAGCTGCTATTGAAAATAGGTGAAATCGGTTCACGGACACGCCTACCACCTATACTCAATGTATATTTGCCCAAGCCTATTATGAAAAAAAGTTGCAGCTATTTTGATAAAACTTGATGATTTGGTGAATATGAGAACCAAATTGGAATTAGGTTAGGTACCAAAAGTTAGTACAGGGGCGTGGCACACACCCTAAATTGTATCCTTTATAAAAACAGATCTTGCGATGAAATTTGGTAAATGGATACATATCAAATATATCTTGAATTGTGATAAAAGTGGACGGAATCGCAAAAGTAGGCGTATCACTTTTCAACAAAATTTTGATTCCGCATATCTCAAAATTGGCAAAAACGATTTTCATAAAAATTTTGTCGATATTGCTGCTAAAAGTAGTCATCAATACGAGCTCAGCCACTTTACTGAAAAAATTCGCTGAAGGGCGTGGCACAGCCCACGATATATATAAACGTTATATTAAGAGAACTAACAACGTAATCGTTATGAAATTTAATGAGGTAGATATACTTGCTATAAGTTCGCTTATAACAAACATTTGGTCTAATAGTAGCTGTGGGCGTGGCATCTCCCATATAAGCAAAAAACGATTATTATTATAAATAGTGTGCTATGAGAGTGATTTTCATAAAATTTGGTGTACAGATGTCAGTTACTCTAAGCTTTAAAAATAAATAAATTTTGAGGGGATTGCATAAGTGGGCGTGGCACCACCCATACTAACATAAATTTGTAAGCGCTGTTTTAAGTGAACTATTGCAGCAATTGGTATGAATTTAATGTAAGTGGCTCAGTTGCTACGAAGTTCATCTGAATCAAAAGTGGCTGGAATAGCACCAGTGGGCGTGGCACCTCCCATACAAATAAAATACGGTAAGTGGCGTATTTATCGAAATATGTGAGCAATCATACTAAAATTTGGTGAAAGAGTAGTGCTTATGGAAAGCTATTTCTGGATCAAAACCGTACTGGATTGTACCGGTGGGTGTGTCGCCGCCCTTAATTTTAAGGCTAACTAAGGCATGTATCGCAAGCTATACAAGCTATTGTGCTAAAATTTGATATGAGGATGTCGATCACGAATATTGAAACAAAAGTGGGCGGAGTTGGAGAAGTGGGCGTGGCACATTTCAACCATTTCATTTCTGTTCGATTATTTTAACCTTTTCCATATTCTTTCGATTTTTTTAACTTTTTAACTGTTTCCAATATATCCTATATGTATTTGTTCGACTTTTTCAACCTCTTTGAACTTTCTCTCTTTATTTTTTTGACTTTTTCATCAATTTTGAATTACTTCAACATTTTGCAACCAATTCAATCTTTTTTAGAGTTTTTCAACATCTCTCAACTTTTTTCAACACTTTGTAAATATTTTCGACCTTTTCAACTTCTGTCAACTTCTTTTTATATTTAATATTTTTTTCGACTTATTCAACCTTTTCAACATCTTTTTAACATTTATTTAAAAGGTACTTTCAGTGCAGTGTAGGGTATGTGAGTTTCGGTCTAGCCGAAGATAACGTCTTAACTTTTTTTTTACAAAATATAACTGCTATTATGATAATTAAATTTTTTCTAATACTAAAAACTATTTGTTTTGATGTAAGCTTGCTTATTTGAAGAGAATAATTTTTAGTTTCAAAAAAAAATTATATTGGCATAAGAAAATTTTTCATAACATAGAAAATGTTCATAAAATATTATGCTGATGTACACCCTAATTTAATGTCCTTCTGCGCTCGTTGCACATATGGCAAAGATTTTATTAGCACTCAGTCACTCGTTTGGCCTATAAGTATCCTTGTCACTCGTAATTTCAAACTATGATGCGTGAAAATTCACGTTTTAATACTACTGTTCAAATATTCTCAACGCTAGGAGTTTAGATATTTATGCGTATCCTTAAAAAAAAAATAATATTGTTGTCCTTTCACGCCAGTTTTAGTGACAGATTGTGTGGCAATTTTTCGTTGACATTCTCTCTTCGCTACTTTGCTCGGTAAGTGTGAATGCGGTCAATCAAGGACATATTTTTAATGTTTTTTTTTTTTTTTTTTTTTTTACAATCAATTACCGCTGCGCGCATCCTTACTGCAATTGCTTGTTTCCCTTTATTTTCAATTGGCATTTATCACTGTCATGTGATTTATTGCTGTCATTGATTTGCACGCTGTGACACTGCAAGGCGATTGTCATGTGCGACTCGTCTTTTCTTGTTTTGTCTCTGACATTTTGACAAATTTACTGCATTGACACTTTAGATTTTTAATTTAATTGTTCTTGCACTTTTCTGTGTATTTTTTTTCTGCTGTTTTTCTTTCAAGGATATCATTGCCTTTAATTTTCAATTTTTATGGCGTATTTTATGTGAAAAATTACCTTTTTTTTATTATTTCTCTACGGATATCCTTGGCATTTTGTGGTGTGAGAACGCGTGCATATGTTTCTGCGAAGTCACGCGTCATTTATTTGGATTTGCCGCAATGACAGCGATCATTTCGCTTTGCTGTAAGAAAATGGCAAAGGACATTTGTAAATGATGATTCCTGTCGTTAATAGAACTCACACGGAATAGGTTTTGCAATTGACCACATAATGATTTTGCTGCAAATTTTTAATGATATATGCCACATTTGTCATAGTAAAACTTTTGTACTAAAATCATGGTATTTTTACCATCTTAGCAAAATATTTTTTTTTCCTTTCAACGTCAAAAAGATGACTTAATCAAAATTCTCAACATATAGCAAACATTCAAGTCATTAATGCCACTCATTGGGTATTGAAATAAATGCGTTGAAAAAATTTTCCAACAAAAAATCTCACAGTGAAGGGGCGTGAAAAAAAAACTGAAAATAATGATGCATCATTAAAGTAAATCTTTGGCTTCATCATCATACCTTTAGAAACATAAAATTCTTTAACCATTACTTTATATTACGCTGATCAGCAGTGAGTGAGTGAGAGTAAGAGTGAGTGCTGATGCGCGGTAATCATAAAACATCAAGCGAAATGAACAAAACCAAAGGAAAATTCATAAACATAATGAAAAACGGAAAAACACTAAAAAATCATGTTTCCACCTCATTAATCAAAATGTTGAATAAATGCACATACACACACATACATACGCTGTCTGCAATAGAAAGCTATAAAATTTCATATAACTAAACTCACAGACACACACGCGCGTGCAGATATAAAGCAATTTGTTTCCTTTCCCAACGCTTATTCATAATTTATACTTTAGCTACTGTAATGATGATTTATCATCATCAATGCGTTTTCATACTTTTATCACAGTATGCGTTTATATCTGTCGCTTTCTCTCTTTCCTTGGATGTATTTAATGTGCGAATGTGCTTCAGGATTTACTTAAGTAAATCTGACGAAAATTTTCAGTATAATGTGAAATTTTAGATTTTATACCAATTTTTTATCGCATGCGATAGTTTATCTCGCAGTAACTTCAAGGAGTTTGAATTTTCTTTAGATAATGTGATTCCTTGGAAAGAAACTGTGCTAACGCTTTAATTTTCACAAGTAAATCATTGATAGTGTTCTTGAAATAGAAGGGTAGGCCAAAACATATCTAATAATATGCGGGCATGATGTTGATTTAAATAATGTGTGTCCAAAAAATTCAAAAAAATAAAAATAAAAATGTAAGGTTGCCAAAAAAAAAGTAGAAAAACTAATATTAGAAAGATGGTCAGAAAACCTCCCGATTATAATGAAAATAAATTTTCGAAGTTTTCCCGTCGATGTTAATTTTCATAGGCAGCAAGCTCTAGTTGCAAAAATGGTTTTATATCTTCTTTTACAGGCCTTTGAAAAACGAGTAGATAGGCAACATTTTGTATTTATAAAGTCCTTATAGGGGCTTATAAAGACATAAAACGTATGAAGTGTAAATATACAATCCGGTATGTATTTTCTTTGAAGAGACTCGTGAAGTAACTTTCTAAGGTCTTTTAAAGACACCTTACAAAGTCTTTAAAAAAAAATTGTTTCCAAACTAGTGCATTGTGTTGAGTTTTTTTTTACAGATAGTAATAGACTCAAAAATGTCTTTTTAAGATCTTTGGAAGTATAAAAGGATATAAAATAACTATATATAATTTTTTTTAAATCTAATTTCGTTTTTTCTTACGATTTGTATGCCGGCCTTGAACCCATGCCCCAATGCTCATTAGTTCTGCACGCTATCCACTAGAGTACGTCTTTGAAGTGTCTTTTATGCTTACAGTATAAAGACACATACGAGACATATCACCTAATATCTTTAAAATAAGTCTATTATGAGCTTTAAAATGCATATTAAAGACATTTTTACACCTCTCTTTACTATGGTTTAATATCTCAATTTTACAAGATATTGTAATCCACAATTTTACTACAAAGACAAAGTTTCTTTTTAGCTACGATACGAAGTTGAAAGACATCAGCTTTGTAAGCTGGATTTCTGTCTTAATAAATTCTCCGTTGGCTATTAGGAAATCACATTATATATTGTCTTCCTCATTTCATATGAGCAATTTCGGACAAGATACTGAATGATTACTCAACCAAAACCAGAATCGTTCAAAAGTAATTAATATCTCCAAAAAAAAAAAAAAATTAAAAATGAATATAAGAAAGTGGCGTGCCACCCTGGGGTCAAAAAAGCTTCTTGTAATAAATGCATTTGCGAAGTTTTTCCATCAATAGAAAACTTTTACATAATCTCGCAATTATTCTTAGAATGTAACCTTAGACCTGGAGATCATGGATTGTTTTTTGGAGGATATACAGCGGCGTTACCAAGCACCAATACTTGACTTCGACACTGCCAACATCAAACATTTTTCAGCAAGCGGAGAATAGAACTCTGTCATCGTTCTGAAATAGAGAGAGAGCTAACTTTCTTCACGGATGGATCCAAGATGGAACTTGGCATAGGAACTTGGCATTATTCACTCGATAATATAAGTATCGAAATGTCTTTTAAACTACTTCATTGTCAAGTTGAAAATTATTTTATAGACCAAGCCTCACAGATTATACGGAACAAGGAGCTCACACTTTCCGTTATGACTACAAGCACTCAATACGTTCAATCCGACAGCATAATATAGAGCTCTGCTGGGTGCCTTGTTATAAGTAAGTATATTTTTGAAAATGAGAACACTGAGAAATGTGCCAAAATAGACCTTGGGATACCGCTGGCAAAACTACGCTTTCGGATAAAGGTCACAATCAAGAAACAAACGAACAAGAATATGGGAACTTGCCGTCGGATGCAGAACGTTTCGAAATATGTGACCGAAGTTGAACCTAAGAAGGACATAAAGTCTCTTAAGGTTCAGCAGAGGAGAGTTAACAACAGTTGTGGGAGTGCTAACGAAGAACTGTATCATTGATACTATGGCAGCCAGATATGATGTCACTTTCGAAGAGGCTTTGGCTCTACTTTTCTCATTTTCAGCAAAATATATTATAATTCCATATATTTTTATGTGAAAGAGCTTTATCAGACTTGACCAACAGCTAAATATTCGAATTCAGAAATATTAAAAAACTATCATATAAATTTGAGGAAAATAAATTTCAAAAAAACACCCCAATGTCCATGCATCATTACTAAAGCAAACACTTACTCCACCATTTATGTTTTTAAATAAACTATCGTATAATATAACTCTTCACTAATATGAGTCGCCCATTCAGTGCCATATTTTAGTAGCATAGAAGACACATTGGTCCATAAATCTATGGGCCATACTTTGGCTAACCGAGTGTGTGTCACAAAATAAATGACTCTGTTATTAGAGAACAGACAGACAGACAGACATACAGTTAGCCACAGTGTCAAGTCAAATAAATGGTATACGGAATTGGGGCTTAAAGTTGTCGGTGGTTATGGTGGAAGCTCACCAACTAACCAAACGGCTATCATTGCAGGAAGGATACGTCCATAAATTTTGCCATAATATGAACTCTTGTCACTGCAATATAAATAAATTGTTAAATTTATTTATGTCTAAATAAAAACCAACAAAAAGAACAACAAAAAAACCAACAAAATATGAAAATTAACTCGAAAGACAGTATGGTGTACACACACAGCAGCTGTTGTTGGATTGGACGTGGAGTGGGTACCTGAAAAAAAAAACTATGCGGGTTTTTGTGGGTAATTTGCACTTCATGATGTTGGCACAGATTGTTACAAAAAGGATGAGCAAGCTTGAGGAAGTATGGGTTAGCAATATACGTAAAAAAAGGTGAAATTCTGATGCTGCTATAAGTTGGTGATGCTGGGTGGTCTTTTGGTTTTTCGCTTGGGTCAGGCACTAAATGCCACTAAATGAATTTATTTTGCTGTGTGACACAAACAACAGAGTGAAATGCTATTTATGTGGGCACAACTAGTGAGGATGTACAGCGGAAAGGACTTGAAATAAATTAAGTTATATTTTAAAAGTCAGAGCTTACTATATCTGTTCTCTGAAGCATTTTTCAAATAAGAAATGTAACATTAAATTTTTGAAATTTTTCTATTGTAGTCTTAGCAAGAAGGAAAAAATGCTCTAATAATATTTAAAAAAATGTTGAAAAGTCTTGAGGGAGATTGGAAAACTCGAAAAAAAGTTGAAAGAAATTGCAAAAAGGTCCAAAGAGTCTAAAGGTTGACAAAATACGAAAAATGTTGAAGAAAGTTGAAAGGGGTTGAAAAACGTGAAAAAGTTGAGAGAGGTTGAAATAGGTTGAAAGGTCTAAAAAAATATGAGAAATGTTTCAGAAACTTGAAAGATGTTGATAAAATATGGAAAATTCCGAAAAAGGTTGAAAGAGATTGAAAAATCGAAGATCTCAAAAACTCATAAAAAAATTAAAAAAATGCCACGCCCACTTTTCCAATTCCACCTTCTTTTGCTTTAAAAAATTGTATTCGCGATCGGCCTCCGCGTACTTAATTTTATCACAATAGCTTGAAGAATTTTCGAGATATATCATAATGAGTCCTAAAATTTAGGGTGGCGACACACCCACTGGTATAATTCAGCCCGATTTTGAAAGTGGAATAGCTTTTTATAGTGAACATTCATGCAGCAAATTTTAGTATATTTGCTCACAGAGTTTTCTAGATATGCTACTTAAAATATTCCACCTGTATGGGAGGTGCCACGCCCAGTAGTGTTATTTTGCCCGTTTTTGATTCAGATAAACACACATTAAACCAAATAAACCATCTGTATTAAAATTCATACGAATTGCTGCAATAGTTCATTTAAAATATCGCTTTACACTGATTTTTAATATGGGAGATGCAACGTCCACATATGAAATCCTGGGTGTTTTTTTTAGAGGTTTGTTTTTCGAATAGAGATAAAACTGGCATTTTATGGTCAAATCTGGCAACTCTAATTTCATTTATGTTCAGTTTGGTTTGCCATTTCATCATAAACAGGTTGACAAAAGAACAACGTTTGCAAATCGTGCAAATTTATTTCGAAAATAATGGTTCAGTTCGCGAAGTTTACCGCAAGCTCCGTCCATTTTATGGTCGACATAATCGTCCATCAGAGCAATTAATTCAGTTAACCATGGGTCGTTTTCGCACTACGTTTACTCTATGTGATAACACGCATCCGCAGAGACGTCGAACAGTGCGCACCGAAGAAACAATTGCCGCTGTAGAGCAAAATGTTGAAGAGGACCCGAATGAATCGATTCGCCACCGTGCACAGCAATTGGAGCTTTGTCCATCAACTTTATGGAAGATTTTGCGCAAAGATCTTGGCTTGCGACCTTACAAGATCCAGCTTGTGCAAGAATTAAAGCCGCGAGACCATGCAATGCGTCGTGATTTTGGTGTATGGGCCGAAAATGAGATTGATCTCGATGCTGATTTTCATCGCAAAATTTTGTTCAGTGATAAGGCTCATTTTTGGTTGAATGGCTACGTCAACAAGCAAAATTGCCGCATTTGGAGTGAAGAGAATCCACATGAGACCCTTGAGACGCCACTACATCCACAAAAACTGACTGTTTGGTGTGCTCTATGGGCTGGTGGAGTCATTGGGCCATACTTCTTCCGAAATAATGCTGGAGAGTCAGTTACCGTTAATGGAGACCGGTATAGAGCCATGATAACCGACTATTTTGTTCCCGAATTGGATGGCATGAATGTGGATGAGTTGTGGTTCCAACAAGACGGCGCTACATGCCACATAGCGTACGTCACAATCAATTTATTGAAGGAAACATTCGATGAGCGCATAATTTCGCGGAATGGTCCTGTCAATTGGCCACCAAGCCGCGGCGGCCACATGCCCGAAATCATTTTTAAACATTAATGGCATAAAATTATCCTTCCAATAAAGCCAAATTGATGGACATTAGAACGATTTTCTTGTGTTTTATTTCAATTCGAAGCTCTATACCTCTAAAAACACCCTGTAGATTCCATCTGGTTTCAGAGCTTATAGTAACCGACATCTCTATACCAAATTTTATTTGGATTACTTTCACAGCACACCATCGATAACATTGCTTGTGTGGCAGGTGCCACGCCCACATGTACTGTTGTGCCCAATTTTGACTATGAGGTACTTAAAAGCACAATGATTCCTAATGTTACATTTCGTATTAGTTATTTTGTTATACTGCAATATTCATCATTTTGTGTGTAGGAAAAGAGTTTATTTAGTTTTCACACCGCCAACACCACTGTTCGACATTTTGGGGTTGGCAACATTGCTATTATTTGATAAATTTGGCTTTTGGCTTAGCTTACGCTTGTTGGTGCCACAAACACACACACACACACTAAATTAATGCTTCAAATGGTGCTAACTCACACAAGCCATTTGTTCTCATACATACATATATATTTTCAGCACTAATTTAAAACTAAAAAGGATAAAGTACGACAACGTTGTTGCAAGTGTCGACAAAAAGCTAAAAATTCTGGTAGCGCTCTAACTCCAGCATCGCATGAAAAATAGCAAGGACATTCAACATTCATTTCAACTAAAATGTACCATAAATTTTCTCATGAAATCGTCGTCGTTTAGTTTATTTTATGCGCTCGCACTCCTTTGCAGCAGCACTGCAATTTATAACACTGACAATGCTCTTCTGCTGTTACTGAAGTGGGTAGAAAATGCTACCCATATTGAAAGATGTAGTGAGCAGCGGCAAGCCAGGCATGTCGTTGTGTGGCTTGTAAGCTATATTGTGTCAGGATCATGGCAAATAACAGCATTTAAACTGCATGTGCGGCGGTTCAAGCAATTAACTAATTTATCTGAGCAATTTATAAATACATTTTTTTTTCGTGCTGTAGATGTGCTCTTGAAGGGTTATATTGTTGACTAAAAGGCATATCGGTCTGTGCTTGGGGGAGGTGTAGAGTCCCATACTAGTGCTTAGGAAAATAATAATTTTGGTAATTATTTTAATTGATCGACTAGTTGTAAGATGTAATACTTAATAAATTATATAAAATTTAAAATTTTGGATCTTAATCTTGAAAATAAGCACATATTTTGCTTTATGTAAGCTTTCAACATTAGTGGCCAATGTTTAAACTTAAGTATTCTTGTAAAATGCGTGAGTGCGAATAAAAATTACATGGACATGAATTCCTAAGTTGTATCCGTTTTGAGATATCGACTTATGAAATTAACGTACTATGTAAAAATCTAAAAATAAATAAAAGTTGATCATACGTCATGGTGTACAAAGGCAAATGAATCAATGAAGTGTCATTATTGAAAACATTTTTTATAAATTATTGCTTTTGGTTTAACTTTGTATAATCTTGACGTGAATAGTTGAAATGGATGCATTATTTTTAATGGGGATGGGATAAGTTCGTGTAATATCAGTAATTGTGAACATTTAAGCTTTAATTTTAAACACTGTTTATTTGTGGCAGATAGTGAAGCCTATTAAATGTTGGAAGGTTTTTTTTAAGAAACTAAATCATTTATTTCGATCAAAAAACTTTTCCTTTAAGCGGCCCTTATTTAAAACAAACTATTTTGATAATGAACTTAAAAGCCATGAAAAACTTCCTTCATGCACATGCTCTAACTTGTGTCCGACTCAGGATAACGGGCTTTGAAAATTTTGAAAATAATAAAACTGAGAAGTATTTGAAATTGACGCATATGTCATGGTAAATAAAATCGACTGTAAGATCTGGTGTACTTATTATACATTTTTATTTTTTAATTCTTGACCTATGTATATTGATACAATATTTTTGTTATGGAGTGAGTATAGGAGGTCAATTTGATACCCTGCGTTTACAATGTTAAGTTTTTCATAATAATATTAACGATATGAGACAAGAGATTATAACTAATGAATTATGTAAATAAAAAACTTTAAGGTTCCTTTTTTTTAAAAAAAACAAAGACATTTATTGTGCTCTAAATATGCTTTGCTTAAGCGGCCATTTGCTAAACTATGCTTTTTTTTTTAAAGATAATTAAGTGCCCTAAGACTACTTTCTTTGTATAGCTCTAAATAGTATCCTATTTCAGATATTAGAGTTTGAAATTACAGAAAATATTAAAAAAAATTTTTAATTATTAGTTAGTCATACGTCATGGTTTAAAGAATTCGACAATTATTATCATCTTCAGTGTTATCAATTCATGTTACAATTTGTTTCATCAGAAAAGCAAGTGTTCACCAGATAATTTAGTGCCGTAGATTGAACAAATGTTGGGGTACATTGATTGATATCAATGCCATAGATTAAATAAGGTTTGAGATTATTTGATGCAAGTATTTTGAGGGATGCATAATTGTGATATTTAGTCTGCTATCATGTGGCAAAATGTAAGGCATGCAAAATCGTTTTAAAGGAAGTGCTTACAATTTATCATTTTAATTACAAAGTCATAATTTGTTTTCCATAAACGTTTAACTCAAGCGGCCATTGTTTAAATTAAAATTTTTTGAAAGTTATTGACTTCAAATAATAACGTCATTCGGATCGAAATCTTAAACTATATCCGACTTGATATATTGCTGTCAGTTTTTGATAAAAATTGTAAAATTTTATATTAATTAGCATTTATTCATACGTCATGTTGAAATTAAAAAATATTATTTTGAAAAATGGTTACATTGTCGTCATCCTCAACATTATTATACTTATCCATGCTAATATTTCAGCTCTTTTTACAGTATTTTGCCTGCTGCATCCGGAGTCTCTTTAATTTCTATAACAATGTATCACGGCAGTTGCATTTTTTTCCTAAAAATTACTACAAAAGAAATCCACCCAAAATACTTTCACACATATGTTAAATAATTCATCTAAATTACGAACTGGAAACGTTTCAAATTATTATCGCATAAATAAAATTAACCCAAATTTAACACAGACAATTAATTATGTTAAATACCATGAAAGACAGTGTAACCAAAATACAGTGACAGCCATAAGAAATCGCTTGCAGCATGAACATTTTCCAAAAAAAAAAAAAAATAAATCCAAACTTGAAAAGGAATCAACCACCATTAGCAGCATTTTAGCCAAAAATTGTTGAGATGCTTAGCATCCTGAAAACAATAAAAACAAAAAAAAATTCCTTTCTAAAGGACAGCGGCTGTATTGTCCCTTTTGACAGCTTAACTGACCATTAATTTGCATTTAAATGAGTGCATACAAATTTTGTTTTTTTTTTTTTTTTCGAGGAAAAAAAGGACATTTTTAAAGCAATTTCACAAATTTTCACACATATATTACAATAGCAATAACATGAGCATGAGCAACAAAAACAACAAGTAGAACAATACCCAAGAAGAAAACCACACAAACATGCATAATATATGTTAATGTGTTCTTTGTGGCAGAAAAAGTAAATTTAATTTATTTCACATAGTTTGAGTATATTTTTCAACCGAAAAAACAGTAGTATATCCTTGCAGAGCAAAAACAAAAAAATATGCATATAAATTGTTATCCTTTGAAAGCTTGAGAACATTTGTAATGGCAATGGCAGCGTTACCTTATCTTGCAGTCATGCATCAATTTACGCAAAGGAAACATTTGTAATAATCAAAAAAAATATATGAGTTTGCGTATGCATATGTACTATGCAAACACATGCTGATGTAGTAGGTCTCATAGGGCAATATAAGCAAAGAGTACGCATTTAAATAACTTTTTTTGTTTTTATATTGAAAATATTTGAATTTTTTTCTGTGAAGAATCAGAAGTGAAAGTTGGCATAGAAAAATGCTTAGGTACTTTATTCATAAGGTTTTCTTTTTTGTTTTATTACGAAGATGCTGGTGCTCTTCTGGTGCGAACTCTTAGCGTACATGCTATTAAGGTAGGGGAGAAGTGGGAGTTGTGGGCATAGTTTTGTTTTCGGCTTATAATTACCGACCTAGTGCATATTATTTGGACATATGGGTATCTGTGTAAAGCTAGACACCTAAGCTAACTAATTATAAAGAAACATACCCGATTCCGTCATGCAAAAAATTTTACATGGACTTTCGTAAAATCGTCATTTTGAGAAAAATTTTTTTTTAGGGGGGGTTGTGGGCACCCTTAGAAAAAATGCTAAAAATGGAAAAATATGAAAAAAAAAACCACAACTAATATGAACAAAATGACAGTTTATTAATCTCAAAGCCTGCATAGGATTTATTCATCGTCGGAAATACAATTTTGACATGTATAATAGCTTGCCCGTATGCCCGCACATTTCAAATGAAAAGCTCGATCGCAGATGTTACAATTGATGGAGTTGGCTGCGGTCAATTGGCGTGGCAAAAATTTCAAACAAAACAAAATTCTATGGAACTAAAGTTTAAAAAACAATATCAATCATAGTAGGCTACGTTCACCGTTCATATTTTTTTGTGGAATTTTTTGTGATTTCGTGAAAAAAACGGGTGCCCACAACCCACCCAATTTTTGTGCCCACAACCAACTTTAGCAGACATTTTAAAAAGTAATGAAAAAATGTTTAAGCATAATTTTTTTGGTTCAAATCGATATTGTTCCATTCAGCATAATACTTCGACTAAACAAAAATACTTTACACTTACCTTTCCAATCGATCCACTTTGATTGATACACTATTGAAAATGTTTGAAAAAACTTCACCACCTTTTCAAAGCCCAAAAAAAACCAATTCGTTCATTTCCAAAGCAAACGCGTCCGTTTACTTTGATATTTGGCATGAATCATACATAGGATAATTACTCTTGCGAATGACATTACCAACGAAACTCAATCTTCATTTTGTGAAAAGATACGTAGGGGTGCCCACAACCCCCCCGGTGCCCACAACCCCCACTTCTCCCCTAAAGGTGCTTGGATCTAGATTGCATATTCTATAACTACATTTTTCATGAAAGTGCCAGCTCTTGAAGTGCTTACTCTTTGAGTGCCTTATATTTGGGTGCGTACTCTTCGCATGCGTACTCTTTGTGTACGAAATTTTTTGTGTGCGTGCTCTTTTTTGTGTACGTTCACTTTGGGCTTGTATTTATTAGGTGCGTACTCCATGTGTGCGTTATCTTAGGGTGCGTACTCTTTGTGTTCAAAGTTATTGTGCGTAGTCTTTATGTACGTACTCTTTGGTTGCATTCTCTTTAAGTGCGTACTCCTTGGGTGCGTACTCTTCATATGTGTACTATTTGTGTAAGTCGTCACTCTCGGGTAGAAAGGCCTTAACTCATGTTTTTACAGGAGGACAAAAAAACTGCTTAAAATCTTCAAAAAATGGGTGTAAGTCCGATATGTTTTGAAATATCACGTCTAAATTTTGAGGGTTATCTTTTAGGATCGACAAAAATGTAAATATCGACAAAAAATTGAGTTAGGGCCTTTCTACCCGAGAGCGACGATGTGCTCTTTGTGTGCGTACTATTTGTGCGCATAATCCTTAGGTGCGTACTCTTTGTGAGCGTGCTCATTGGGTGCGTGTTTTTTGAGTGCATATTTTTTGGGTGCGAACATTTTGTTTGCGTACTTTTTGTGTATATTGTATTTTTTGCGTATTCTTAGATTTTGAAACCTATAACTGCGTACTTTTTGGGTGCGTACTCTTAGAGTTCGCTTTCCATGGCTAGAGCTTTATTACATTCAACCTTTTAACTTAAAATTAAGTTTCCCATTTATACTTCTTCCCATGCGTACTCTTTTCATAATTTACCCTACACATGAGAAAGCTACAATAAATAACTCATATTTTCGGCGTTCAAAAATGCTTTCATATCATTTTCTTGTTTACTTTATACTTTATAACGGTAACGCCAGTTGTAGCTGCAGTGGTACAAATTACAACACAAACAACGCTGCAAATTCTGCTACACTCACAATGATAACTTGGCTAGTGAAAAAATAAAAAATATGTTTCAAGATATATGCATTTATTATCTGCTGCTGCATAAAGAGAAAATAATAGCAACTAGCGCGTACCAATTTATTGTGGGCAATAATACTGCGTTAAGGAAAAAATTCATTGCAATATATCGAACGATGAAAGCGAGACAGTGCAAAAAAAAAAATTTGTAAATTTCATAAAATTTTGCTTTGTAGCTGAAAATGCAAAGAAAAATTATGGGAAAACATTTTTTGATATAATCATAAGTAAGACAGTTTTCAGTGATCATTTCCTATATTCCTCAAACTCTGCTTATTGGTTCGACTTTAATAAATATTAAATGAGAACTGCTATGGTGGCTTCTATCACATATGCCCCTTTCTTTAATGTCTTATTGCCTTCTTAATAAAATATTTCAACAATATGAATTCTTAATTTTTCACAGTGCAATCTGAGCTGTTTTTTATTTTCCTTATGCAAAGGCTGGTGATAAATTTCTTTTTCATAAAAATAAAAAACAAAAAAAAAAATAAATTCACAAAGAACCAGCAGCATTCGGTACTGAACTCAAAAATGAAATGCACCAGCGCGGGAAATTTATTTTCATTGTCCTTAACAAATTGAAATATGATAAAGTAATGTGCGCGTCCGTTGCGATACATAACCAGAAATAAATACTGCAAGGAAAGCTAGTGAAAAATATTACCAAAAAGCAATTGCAAAGGACAAAATAAAATATACGAATTCGTAAAAGCCAAATCGAAAATAAAAAAAAAAAAAAACTTCGAAAATGTTGCTTTGTAAAGCTTAACAGTTGCAACTTGCGATCAATATGATAGTTTTCGTTATATTTATTACGTCTGTAAATCTGTCAATTTCACCCAAATTTTTTTAAATCTGGTTTTTGTATTTGTTTTTTTATGTCAAGTAGGAGACTTACAGTTGCTCAAGAAAAACAACAGACACACCAGCGATTAAAAATAATCATAAATATTGGAAAGGTTATCCGAATTTTTTCTACGGGTCACAAAAGGGTTAATATGTATAGGATTTGTCAGACTTAGAATTTTTTTTTTTAGTTGTAAACAAAATCGCCAATATAAAATACAGATTTGGTTATATTTTTAAGTGAAAAATTACCAAAAGTGTTGGGAACCAATATCTAGCAAAATATTAATCAGCTTTTAGGAGTTATTTTTTGAAAAGAAAGCTTCAAAGTCTAACATCCGTCATAGTTAAGACTTTTGTGTTTTTTTTATCTTTTTTTTTTAAATATTTTGTCATTCAGGTTCCTCAAAACAAGATTTAAAATTTTGGACGAATTTTCCCATCTGAAGTTCGATATTGCTGAATTTTAAAATACATTTTTTTTCTCGTTTCAACTTTTAAGATATATACTCTTCCATAAAAATTAAAAAACTAATGTTTTATAAAATCACTTCTTACAATTTAACTTTTTCGATCACTTCAGACTTAGGCTTTATAAATATTAATTATTTAATTTGCTTGTCTCATATATGTGCATTTCCGCAGATTTTGTCATTTTAGCCGGCCACGGTTTCGATAATTATTTTTTTTGGAACACACCCTTCAAACATAGTTTTTCTTGAAGCTGAGGCTATCTTGAACTGAAATTAAAGGTTGTGCAGCTAAAATTCAAAGGGAGATATAGTTAAAATTGCATTTAAAGTAAAAGAAAAAAAACAAATTAAAAATGTGGCCGGCTAAAAGGATATTTTTGGTGGAAATGTACATATATGTATATTTGATTGCTTTATGTCAAATATAATTTGTAATATATAAATAAATCATTTTTTATGTGTACTATTCAAGTTCTATACTGTAAGATCACTTCGGATTTTTGGTAAGCGTTTTTTAGACCTTTCGGTATTTTACGATCTTTTAATTTCTTTTCGATGCTGTTTGACTTTAGTTTAATTTTATAATTATTTTTATACTTTTATTGTGGTGCCTTGTATCGACTTTTTCGAAAAATATTACATAGTTTTTAGAGAACGGTACTTCCAATATTAATTAAAGGTAAAAACTATAATCACATTAAGCTGGCTTTGCTTGATCTCACTAATTTTCTCGACTTTAACACAAAAAAGTTGTCACGAATGAATATCAAATTTTTTAAGAAAAAATTGCAAAATATTTCATATAAAAAAAAATAAAACTTAATATACAAAATTATACTTATACGTACAGTGATATGTAAAGCGAATTAGAAATTTTATCAATTCTTCAATATACCTCAGGCTAAAATATAAGCAAAAAAAAAAAGAAAATAAAATCCATCTATAAAATTTACAAAGTAAACACCCTTATGTACTATATTATTACATTACAAATATGAAACCGGTAATTTTTTATTCAAAAAAACACGTTCATTTTGCGAAAATAGTTCCAAATTTAATCTTCAAAGTAATTAACCTCGCTAGCTACACATCTTTTCCATCTTTCAGGCAATTTATGGATTCCTCGCCAAAAAAATTCTTCGTTTTTTGAGGCTATCCATTCATCGAGCCATTTTTGCACTTCCTCGTAAGAATTGAAGTGCGAATCGTTGAGTGCGTGTCCCATCGATGAAAACAAATAGTAATCGGATGGCGCCAGGTGCGGTGAGTACGGCAGGTGGGGCAGGGGCTCCCAGTTGTACGATTTTACCAAGTTTTTATTGACCGCTGCTCGATGTGGCGATGCGTTGTCATCTTGGAATACAATTTTGTCATGGCGAAGTTGAAATTCGGGCCTCTTCTGACGTATAGCACGGTTCAAAGCGATCAATTGTTGATGGTAACGTGCACCAGTAACTGTTTCACCTGGTTTTAGTAGCTCATACCAAATAACACCACGCTGATCCCAGAAAATACACAGCATTGTCTTTTGGCCGAAGCGATTTGGTCTTGGCGTTGATTTGGATCGTTTGCCGGGGCTCGAATATGATTTTTTTCGTTTGGGATTGTTGAAATAAATCCACTTTTCATCGCCAGTGATGATTCGATGGAGAAAACCTTTTCTGTTTTGCCTGGCGAGCAGCAATTCACAAGTGGTTTTTCGGTTTTCTTGCTGCCTGTCGGTCAGTTCATGTGGCACCCATCTACCGACCTTTAAAATCTTTCCCATGGCCTTCAAACGCAAGGAAACGGTTTGTTGTGTCACATTAAGTTGTTCAGCGAGCTGTTGTTGCATTTGACCATCATCTTCGTCCAATAATGTTTGCAATCCGGTGTCTTCAAACTTTTTCTGTGGCCGGCCGCGCTCCTCATTTATCACATCAAAATCACTACTTTTAAATTTATTGAACCACTAATTGCACTATGTACGACCAAGAGCATGCTCGCCGTAAGCTTCAACAAGCATTCGATGCGATTCAGAAGCGTTTTTCTTCAAATGGAAACAGAAAATCAATGCTTCCCGCAAATGAGAGTTTTCAGGCACAAAATTCGACATCTTTACGAGCGGAAAAAATGCGTTGTTGTATGAAACTTGACAAATTGTGAACTGAATATTGTTGACAGATGACAGAATGAACAATTAAGACATTTGGTGCGGTTCGGAAGCTCATACATATACGGCTATCGACCGCTAGATGTCATTACCGGTTGCATATTTGTGCACCTAGTATAAGAAATTACAAAGGTAATATTTTTGTCTGACATAAAATAGTGAACAACCAATATAATAACTAATTGTTTTTAACTTCTACCTTTAATAATCTAAAAACGGGTAAAATTATGCGATTAATGCACTTAAAACGTTTCATATTAATTTCCTATATCTTTAGCTTTTATAAAGTTTGAATTTCTCATTCATTAAACTAAAACGAAATCTTAGCGAAAAATTGTTTTAATGAATTTTTACCTTGAATATCTTACAACTTGATAGATTTGTGAAAAACATTTTTACAATCAAAATATATGTAAATATTTTTCACATTCTCACAGCCACTTCTGAGACTTTTTTAGAAATACAGAATACATGTAACAAACTCCACTCAAAAATAATATACCTATAGCGTCAGTATTACAAACAAGGGTTTTATGTATGCTACAAAGTCAAAGGGCTAACATTTGTTACACATGACAGCATTTCGCTTTTATGTGGCTGAAGAGTTGTGGGTTTTTATCCTTTTTCTTCAGAGTTTTATATTTTATTCTTATGAAGCAGCAGCGCATTTTTTTACATATCGTTTTACTTAACCCTTATAAATATTAACCCTTTTTCTTCTATACCCAAAAAAATATGTAACTTGCGTTGCTAAATATAATGTTGATTCTTTTGTTGTTTTTGTTTTTTTTTTTGTATGGTAGCTGTTGAAATTGACTGATTACCACAAAATTGACAATTTATTGCTTGTAATTGGATACATTAATAATAAACGTATGTTTTTGTATTTTTTCTTTGTTTTCCTAACGACATATGCAGGTGATTTCATATTGTTGTAATTTTTCAAATTTTGTTTTATGTGGTAATTTTTTATTTTAATGTTACACATTAATTATAGAAGTTACATTGTGAGATATTTAATGCGTGTGAATGCTGGTTTAAGAGGTTTGAAGACTTTGTAAGTTCCAAAACTTAAAAATGAATAAATTTTTATTGTCAGAAAAATATTGAAGTTAAATATTTGCCATTTTAAAAGTTGAAAATGGAAAATATTATCCTTGAGATGACGATTTTGGGATTTGCAAAACATTAAACTTTTAAAGAAATTTTCACTCAGAATTTTCAAATTTTGCACAAAACTCAGAATTATTTCAGAAAACCTTTGCTTTTAGTCAACCATATCGAAAGAAGTCATGAGGATGATTAAACTAGAGAACGTTCCGGCCAAATATTGCTTTGATTTTGTAAGATTTTTCAGCAAGATAACATTCCCAGAAGAATAGTAATCCTGTCGCTGACTCTATGGACAGTACTGACTAAAAATAATTTCAGTAATTTGCCCCAAGGAAAACATCATCCCACTGAGTTGCCTTGATTTCGTACCTCAACATTCATGTTCTCCAAAACACCTGTAGCATCATCTATAAAGCCGCCATAACGTATCAGCCAAACAAATTTTACAAAGAATTACTTTCAAACCACTGCTGTCAACACCACTCAGCGTCATCATCCACGTCCACTTAATGAAAACATTAAAACTGTCGGCAGGCAGTGTGCGTTCTTACGTGGCGGGCTCTTTTTTTTTTTTGCTGCCGCGACTGTCTCAATGGGTTTCAATTAAAATGGTCCCATTCCACGTATGCACATTAAGATTCCCAAACACAGAGAAGGAAACCCAAAATTAACATCTCAAAATAGAGAATCATTTTGAACATGTTATATAAGTTGATGACGATGCTGATGATGATGGCGGCAATGGCAGCGATGATGAAGAAGTTGTGAAAGAAATCTTTAACTACCACGCCGCATAGAAGTGGAAGACGACGACGACGATGACGACGACTCACTTTGTGTGTCATTAATGAGACGTCATTTCCACTTTAAGATGTCAGCATCTTATAAAAGACGCGAACTCATTGTCAGTTTAAATGCTGATGAACAAACAAACGTAGACACACGTACGTATACAAAAAGTATACGCACACCTTCAGCAAAAAGTTGGTCCTTCGTGGTAGCAGCAGCAGCCCATAGCTGTGCTCAGCTATGCCTCAAAAGGCAATGAAATGAAATTTGTTAAATGAGCGTATCGTGTTGTCGTGTCTTGTCATGTCTTTGATCTTACGCTTCGCTTCTAATTTGATTATAGTTGCATCGTAGAGCTGGAAAAAGAGTTCCAAAGTGTCCCGCCGCTTTGAGTCAGTGTCGCGTTTTAAGAACTGGCGCGATATAACGCACTCAATGACGCGTTCTTCAGGGATATCGCAGAGTGTTCAGTGATTGCATAAGCAAATAAAGGCGCTGACAGTTACTAGAAGTTGGTTTTTTTTTGAAAGAGTTCAATGGCGTGATTTAAGCAAGGACATTGGGGCGTTTGATAAATTCACATGATGGGAATATGGAAAATCATATAGAGGTTGAAAGCAGGATATATTAAATGAATAATGAACGGAACGGAAGTACACTTTTAAAGTGAAATAAAAGTCAAAGTAAAACACTTTAAGAAATAGCCTTTTGGTAGCACTATTTTGAATGGTAAAGTTGATGCCAGACGTAATACTGGTTCCAAGATAGAGGTAATAAAAATGCCATTTGAACGGGACAAAAAACGGAAGTTTATTTCATGGCCATCTATAGTCAGCGAAACCTGGCAACATTTTTTAATGCGACTAATTTTAAAATGTTATGGAATAATGTAACTTTTTAAAAGATTTCGTTTGATTGAAAAATCTTATTTATTTTTTTTCTTACAAGGCATAATAATCCATTCGAACGGAACATATTTTTCCGCTTATTTTCACTTGTGCAATTTTTCAGAACTTGTCTTTATGCTGTTAAAACGTTTTTCCTGTAAGAGGCGTGGCACTGCCCACTAAAAAAATATATTTTTACTCAAGTTTCTATCTATGTAAATACCAAATTTCATCAAAATCGGAGTAGTGGCACAGTCATAATACCGTTTTTTACCTATTAAGAGCAATGCCACGCCCCCATTAAAGAACCAGTTTATCGGTTTCTAATAATCTTTCTTAAGATTCAATCTATCTTTAAGCAAAATTTCATCAAAATCGGTGCATTAGTTTAGCCGTGGAAACATTTTTTCTCGTTAGGGGCGTGGCACCGCCTACTATTGAAAAAACAAAGTATAGATGTCCCTCCTTCTCTTCATAAGCTTTGCAACAAAAATGCTATTATGTTGTGTTATGGCAGTTTAACCGTTTTCAACTGCCTATTTATTACACTTATGTTTGCGAACATGACCAACTTCAAACAGCTCTAAAAATTTAAAATTTAATTTTTTTGCACTCTTTTTTTTTTTTTTTTAATAACGTACTTGAAATTCTTTTCGTGCAAAAATTTTGACACACTTGCTGCTGTTATTAATTTCGAAATGAGAACTTATGATGTTTTTCTATGTTATTTGTGACTTTAGAACATGAGCTTAAGCAAATTAAAAGTTTACATTAATAGAGATTGGCATTATTTTTAGTTAATTGAAGTTGGAGGAAAAATTTTTCGGAAAGACTATCATCATGTATCACATCTCTCACACACTTAAATATTTAGGGCAATATACTAATCAATATTACAAAAAATAAGAGAAACTGCATTTATGCAAGCTTGCAGGTGGCTTGCTCAAAATGAATTCTGGTGTAAATTGTTTAAATTAACAAAATTTGAATATTTTCCTTAGATAATATAAGATAGTCACGCTTTTATAATGACTTTTAATTTTTATGTCACGGTTTGCCTTTTGGCGGAAATGCCCATATCGACTGATTATTTTTGTAGGGTGTTATCTCAATTGTATATACATATGTATATTCAGTTGCTATACATAAAGTTTTGATACAAAAATTCTAAATTCCAGTTATGTTATTGATGAAACCAACATTTGATATTAATACTTCGGCTAGTAGTTTACATTGATCCTTAAACATTGATTTGAAATAATGAACAGTGAATATTGATCACTATAAGTTGAGTATTGAATATTAGCATTATAGTTTGAACAAAGCACTTAAAAAATAAAACAAACAGGTCGTTTCATTAACCATATTATGCTTTAAAATATTGCAGACAGAAACTAAAGATGATTCTTTTGTTTTGAAAATTTATGCAGTATCCTTTTTAAAAAAAAAATCTAAAAAAATTTAATCGAAAAATTCAAGAGTAATTTCATAGTCATGGCAGCTGTGCCTGTCTGAACTTAACGCCAACTTTTATGGACCAAAAAAAGCCAAATGATGAGGCTCAACATAGACATAACTTTTCATGTGTGTAATGAGACACACACACACACTCATACATATTCGAGTATTAACTTAAACTTCACAAAAAATTATTATGTTATGAAAAATTTTGATATATGAGCAAAATATACGGTAGATGAAGAAATCCTTCATGCGTATAAATTTTACACTCAATTGACCGAAGAGTCATGTGATGACGTGACGAGTTTTCTTTACCCTCCCTCCTCGCGTCTGACATTATACTCGTATGCATGTAATTGAAGTGGAAACGATACTTTTAATAGATGCATAAGGAGTTCAAGTGGAAAAATAAGGAAGCCAAAAGAGATAATATATATGAAATACAGATAAAGAATTTGTGGTTACCAATACGAAATTTATGCGAGGACTAGAAAGTGAAATGCGAAGGTTTTTTGTGTTGAATACATTTTTTTATAAAAAAAAACTGTAATTTGTTGACTTT
This sequence comes from Tricholauxania praeusta, assembly GCA_949775025.1. Classification (NCBI taxonomy): domain Eukaryota; kingdom Metazoa; phylum Arthropoda; class Insecta; order Diptera; family Lauxaniidae; genus Tricholauxania; species Tricholauxania praeusta. The sequence goes on along the minus strand of OX459030.1, from coordinate 119,478,278 downwards.
GAAATTTTAATTCTCAAAAAAAAGTTTAATTTAGAAAGGTTGTTTATAAAGAGTTTTTTAAAGTTTAGTTTTATAAACTGTCAGGTTATGTCTTGTGTGGCACATTTTTGAGTGGTCAATTCATCTGTGCTAGAAGTCTGTTTCCATTTTTAATGAAGATGATACCAGAACAGTAACGTAAATAACGTAAAGATATATGTTTCTATTTTTTTTGCCTCAGTTTAAGCATGAAACTTAATAATAATTGTCAAAAAGTTTGAGCGTCATACCTCAAACCTGTAAACGGCAAGGACTGAGTTTATGTCCGATTTTGTTGAAATTTTCCAAAAAAAAAAACCAACTTATGAAAACGTAGAAAAAAACTGTCTTAGGCTACGGTATAGCATATAATGAATTTAAGTTGTATAATAGGTGCCACCCTCTCATGTCAAACCATGTCGGTTTACGGACGCTCCTACCGCCCAAACTCAATGTACATATATATACCCAGGCCAATTTGAAAACAGTTGCAGCGATTTTGATGAAACTTGGTAATTTGATCCTCATGTGAACAAGATTAGCATTAGGCTAGGTTTCAAGTTTTGAGAACTTTCTACAGGGGCGTGGCACAGCCTTAAATTTTAACCTTTATGCCACCTTATCTCTTAAGTCGAGCAAGATATTGTGATGAAATCTGGTTTTAATTTTTTCAAATATGTATATCTTGAACTGTGATCAAAGTGGGCGGAATCGTAAAAGTGGGCGTAGCATTTTTCATCCGTTAAAAAATTTGATTCCGTATATATCAAAATTGGCACAAATGATTTTCATGAAAATTTTGGAGATAATGCCGCAGAAAGCAGTCAACAATACAAGCCACTGTACTGAAAAATCTCGTTGAAGGGCGTGACACATCCCACAATATTTATAAACGTTACCTAAAAGGAGCTAACAATGTAATCGCTATGAAATTTAACGAGAAAGATATACTTGCTAGAAGGTATTTTTTTGCAAAAATTTGGCGCAATGGATAATGTGGGCGTGGCTCCTCTTATACAAACAAAAAACGTTTAGTGTTATAGATAGTGTACTATAAGCGTAATCTTCATAAAATTTGGCTTGGAGTTGTTGGCTGCTATAGGCTTTGAAATTAAATGAAAATTGACGGGTTTGAGGTAGTGGGCGTGGCACATCCTATATTACCATACATTTGTAATCGCTATATTATTTGAATAATTGCAACAAATTGTATGAAATTCAGTTTAGGTGATTATTTTGCTAGAAAGTATACCTGGATAAAAAGTAGGCGAAATAGCACCAGTGGGCGTAGCACTCCCCAAACAATTAAAATACCTTAAGTGGCATATCTAACGAAATATGTGATCAATCATACTAAAATTTGGTGAAATAGTGTTGTTTATGGAGAGCCATTTCTGGATAAAAATCGGATTATATTACACCAGTGGGTGTGTTACCGCCCTAAATTTTAAGACTAATTACGGCATATATCGCAAACTATTGGGTTAAGATTTAGTATGTTGACGTCAATGACGACTATAATGATATTTGGAAAACCAAAAATAGGCGGAAGTAGAGAAGTGGGCGTGGCATATTTAAATTTATTAGTTTTTATTCGATTTGTTTCAATATTTTCCATATTATTTTGACCTTATTAACCTTTTAATATTTTCCAATATATCGCATATGTATTTGTTCGTTATTTTCAACCTCTTTAATTTTTCTTCATTATTTTCTTTATTTTTAAAATTTTTTCAACATTTCTTAACCACTTTCAACTTTTTTGAACATTTTTATATTATTTCGATATTTTTAAGCTTATTTAAATTTTTTTTTTTTTGACTTTTTCAGTATTTTACAACTGTTTCAACATTTTTCAAACTCTTTCAACCTTTTTTACATTTCTCATTTTTTCGACTTATTCAACCTCTTCAACGTCTTTTAAACATTTATTTAAAAGGGACTTTCAGCCAGTGTAGGTAGTTTCGGCCTGGCCGAAAATAATACTTTAACTTGTTTAACTTTACTTCAATCTTAATTCAATTTGTATTTTGAAATTATCTGAAGTTAATATTATTTATTAAACATTAAAAACCCTGTGCTACTTTGAATCATTTATGAAATAACTTGAAATCAGTATGGATTCTTTTTGAATTCAAATCAAAAATACTTGCAATTAATCTAAACGTTTTCGGCATTGGCGTTTATTCTTAGGCGTTTATGGTTAAATGAAACATGAAATCAGTGACTTTTTCCTTGAGTGTAATGGATGAAAGTCTATACTCTAATCCGTATATGGGAACAATTTTGGAAGCAGGAGCTACTTATGTATATAAAAAGTAACAAAAACAACAACTATAGCAAAATTAAAGTTATGAAAAAAAAAAACAAAAGCCAATACCAAGATGAGCGTAGAAATAAAAGTCTTTAAGACGTAGGAGGCGGAAAAATGCTGGCTGTGAAATAAAGTTCTCAATAAAATAGTCGTCTTATAAAATAGTCGTCGCAAAACTGTGACCGGACTGAAAGCCAGATTTTGACAATGATATATTTTTTTTTTGTAAGGGACTAGTGATGTGATCACACAATAATTTTTCGAAGACTGTTTCTGAAACTGATAATATATTTATAGGTTTATAGTAACTCAGTTTAGAGACAGATGCAAATTTTGCCGTTGGGTTAACTATCGTGATCTTCCCATTAAAGATGAAACTATTTTAGTACATTAAAAAGGCATTCCGTCAACACCACTAAAGCTAATCATTGAAAAGCGTTTAGGTAAGACAGCTTCATTTTGGATTGAAAATTGATTTGAAACTATAAAGATTGTAATATACCTTGTAGACTAAGCAAGAAGAGAATTGGAAGAATTGAAAAATATAAGCAGATGAAATTTCAATCAATGGTTCCATTTCTGGATCCTTTAAGTTTTGTCATAAATGTTTTAAGAAATTTAATTAAACCTAACTAACCCCTAAGTAACAACTTAATAATTGAGATCACGTACTGGGCACAACCAACATAATTTCATTCAATTAAATTTACAAACGAATTGCATTAACAACTGACAGCATGGTAAGCAATTTAATGTTGAGAATTGGTCGTCGCCATCAAATAAAATGCGAGAGCTCACAAGAAAATTTAATAAACAAACTGCTACACAATCGCAGAGTTGTAAGGCACTGCAATTTCCTTTGAAATGTAATGCCCTATTAGGTTTCGCTTTAACGTCAGTTGCCACTTTTACAGCGCTGTTGTCATTGCGGCGGCATGTGTTGCATACCATAGTTTTGTACTAAATTATATGTTGCGTGGGCTGATTGTGTAACATGCAAGGAAAAAGAAAACAACAACAAACATAATAATGACGGCGACGGCGGCAACTCTTTCTTGTCTTTCTTCAAGGATATTTGTCTGTACTCATACTTAGGCTCTTGTGCAATAAATAAATAAAAATAAAGTAATTTTTATTGCACTTTGCTGGGCATGCGCACCGTAGTGTTGAGATCCTTGTTGCGTGCTTTATTTAACAGTGCGAGTTTTTTTTTTCTTCAACTTTTATTGCACTTTCTTAGCTAGCACTATTGGCTTGTGCCATAAATTACTACAACAGAAAAAAAAAAAAATAAATAAAGTGTGGCATTTTTAACATGTCTACGTCATAAATTTTTCAACAAGCTGCTATTTGTCTGTCAGAAATTTATTTCTTCTTGCGGTTGTCTTTAATCTTTGAGCGGTAATGTTAGTAACATTTATGATTGACCTTCAAAACTGCAGGAGACTGTTTGCGTTTGTGTTCTTAAAACATTTAAAATATCAAATACTGAATGAATTTTGTGAACAATTGGTTTTGTTTTCTTTTAAAATGCTTATGTGTATGGTAAACTTTCTAAAAGGTTTTCAGCATGCCACCAACGTTGTAGGAGAAAGTTTTGTTATAGTAGGTACGCAGTAAGTTTTTGGTACTCATAGGCTGTAATTTACAAGAGTTATTTAAGAATATGAAAAATATTTCCGAGTACTAAAATTGTGTTTCTGTGCAAAAAATTTGTTTGAAGTACATATTCAAGGTTGCCAAATGAAAAGAATCGCCCTGGCTAAGCCCAGCATCTTATGTTAATAATAAGTACCAGGAGACCGACCATAGTTCGGTTTTTCGTTTTGAGGTTGAAAAATTCAAAAAAAATGTAATGCAATTGAATGAGAAGTCGGAAATAATTAAAAAATATTGAATAGGGTTGAAAACCCGAAAACAAGTTAGAAAAAATTGGAAAGAAGTTGATTATATATGAAAAATGTTGAAAAACGTTGAAAGAGGTTGAAGCAGGTGAAAAAAATTGAAAAGCTCGAAAAAAGTTGAAAGTCTCGGAAAAAGTTGAATGAGGTTGAAAATCCGAAAAAAAGTTGAATGTGGTTGAAAAAGTCCAAAAAATGTTGCAAAGGTTGAAAAATATTGGAAAAGTTGAGAGAGTTTGAATAACTCGAATAAAGTTGAACAAGGTTGGAAAATTCGAAAACCTATGAAAAGTGTTGAAAAAAGGTTGAAAAATGTTGAAAAAGTTGAATAAGGTTGAAAAATTCGAAAAAATATGGAAAATGTTGAGAAAAGTTGAAAGAAGTTGAAAAATGTTGAAACAGTTGAAAGAGGTTGAAACAGTTGAAAGAGTTTGAAAAACTCGAAAAAAGTTGAATGAGGTTGAAAAAGTCGTAAAAATATGGAAAATGTTGAGAAATTTGAAAGAGGTTGAAAAACTGGAAAAAAGTTGAATGAGGTTGAAAAAGTCGAAAAAATTTGGAAAATGTTGAGAAAAGTTGAAAGAGGTTGAAAGAGGTTGAAAGATTTTGAAACAGTTGAATGAAGTTGAAAAACTCGAAAAAAGTTGAATGAGGTTGAAAAAGTCAAACAAATATTGAAAATGTTAAAAATTTTTGAAAAAAGTAAAAAATCGCGAAAACAGTTGAATGAAGTTAAAAATTCGGAAAAATGTAGAAATCATTGAGAAAACTTGAAAGAGGTTAAAAAATAATGAAGCAAATGAAAGAGGTTGAAAAGCGTCACAACCGGGGAGAAGGGGGGCAGCTGTCCCTCCAGAAATTTTGGCAGGGGGCAGTGTATTAATTTTGGCCCCTTATTCGGGGGGGGGGGGGGGGGGGGTGCGCTGAAAATCTTTTTATTAATGTGATTTTCTCACATTTTGAGTCCATCGAAATGTGACAAAATGAACATTTAAGAAAGAGTGTATGAACTGAGCTTCGAGCAAACTTTCCATTTGTTTGTGAGTGTTAGCTATAGTCACATCAATAGTCTCACATCTGTGTATTGAAATTTTCGATCCTTGCGAACAACTTGCTCGAGCTCTTCAAAATCCAAGCTTAATAGCCACAGGTGCGAAACAGGTAGCGAGAATTTTAGTCCAAGTAATTCAAAGACTTCGTTTCGATACAGAATTTGAACGAATTGTTAAAGAGTTTGAACTTGAACATTCTTCTGAGGCCAGAACCTGAAAAATCCCTCGACGCTTAAAACTAACCGATTGTTTCACTCCTGAAGTAAGATTATCATCAAGAGATTGATTTCGGCAAGACTACCTTGAAGTGTTGGATCTTTTCTAAAACGAATTGGAAAGAAGATTCGATCAAGAAGGTACTACTTTTTATATTACGATCTGCTCAACGTATTTTTGGTATATTTTTTGATTTGATAAAAAATTGCACAATAATAAAAATGATTCGAGGGACCTTGGGCTTTTTGAAACTTAGTGAAAACTTTCATTAGACAATTCCAAACTCATATATGAAAAAATCAAAAATATTCACGATAACGCCAGAGATTAGCGAAAGATCTGCGTATAATTTGTTTTTAAATACTGTTACACTGAAAATTTTGATAATTTATTTGTATTAATTTTTTAGACCTTAATGCTTTAGAGTCGTTAGAAAATATACTACTTGATGCATACAAAGAAAATGTACACATTGAAGAAATTTTGGAGTCAAAACTGGCCGTTTTCTCGGATGATTTTGAACTGACCCACCTCCGTCTTCAACTCCAAATATTGAAAAACATGCATGGTAACAAATCAATGTGAAAATCATCTCACACAACGATACATCTTCTAGACCAAATTTATCGACTGGTCAATTTAATAATGACAGTGCCAGGTTCAGAAGCTTCTTGTGAAAGGTTACTTAGCGCTTTGCGACGGTTAAAGACTTATCTTCGTCTTACCCATACAACGCTTCTTCATGTTTATAAGGAAAAAACTGGATCCTTAGATTTGCGAAGGGTAATGAAAGAATTCATCTCGCGAAGATATCGAAAAGTCACTTTTGGAAACATTTGAACAAAACTTATTTTATATTTAATTATTGGAAATTGTAACGAATAAAAAATATCTTCATACAAAATTCTCATTATGTCCCATCCTATAGTATAGAATAAATCCTTTTTTTTCAGAAAAATTTCTCGATTTTTTTTCATTTGAGTTTGCCCCCACATTAAAAATTTCTTTGCGACGCCACTGCATGTATATCAAATGAAAGCTAATTTTATAAGTACTTATAGTAATACACAATGCTACTTAGTAATCTAAATAATTTTGGACTTATCAGCATATCAATTTTCTAAGATTTTGACCGATTTTTTATTTTTCTTTCAGGTTGCATACATAATGAAAAGAAATCGGACTTTCTGAATATCATAGCAAACTAACAGGTGATTAAAGTAAATTATGGAAAAAAAAAATAATATTTTAAAAATAGGTAAAATTTTTTTAGTTTTAATTTTAATTTTTTAAGTAAAATTTCTCCAAAAAACCTTTTGCTAAGAAAATATCATTTATTGAAAAGTTTTCATCAAGAAAGCAGCACCCAAAAGATTATACACCTTTAACAGAAAGTTTTCTTTTCTTATTTGGATATATATTTTTGGACGATAATGTACTTTTTTTGACCGATATAATATCATTGTTACCTCCAACATATTAAGTGAATGGAAAAGAAAGTTTAACACCGATAAACCTCGATTCATATTCACAACTCACTGAAAGTAAAGTTAGGCTGTAACTTCACTTTAAACAAAACTGAAAAGAACTTACCCAAACTTGAGGAATATTAAAAGTTTATCGTGTTCACACCATGACTTAGCATGTTTTACAATTATATAAAGTGACCTTCAAGTGACCCAAACAACTAAATTCTTTGCTACCTAAATATAAGCTAATGATTGCCAATTATTTAGTCGCCCCTGCAAAATTTTTTGCTTCAATTCCGACTATTTAACATTTGAACTCCTTAACAATTTGCTATCAATTAAACTCATTGCCAATTAACTGCGGAATGAAATACATACTTTTGAGCTCATTTATATATTCTTTTTGTCATTATTTTCTACTTTACTGCTTTTTCATATTAATTACCCTTTGTCATTCGACATCGATTCTTTAACTAGCAGCAAATTTCTACAACTGTCAGTTGCAGTTAAAGTCATTTCTTTTATTTTGCTGTCAGAGTGCGTAAAGAATAAATGAATCGTTGTTTCATACGTACCACTTTTCACTTGGACATATCTTGGAAAAAGTGGCGTACATGGTAAAAGAAAAAAAAGCATAAATTTATAAAAACTTAAAAAAATTTTTCACATAATTTTTTCACCGTTTTCAAACTATTTCTTGAGCGGCCATATATGAAATTTATAAATTTTGTAGAGCATACAATGCTTGAGACTTGTAGTCAGTTCAAAGGCTTCTAAGTTACATCACATTTGTGTTAAAAGCGTCTAAGTTGGTATCTGCTTTTGCAATTAAAAGTCACTCATACGTCATTATATGTAAGTCGAACCAGTTTTTTCTCCGTGTACGCTGTTCTTTTTTACCCACCTTAACTACATCGACAAGCAAGACGATGAGTATGACAAGGACGACACTGATGCCACCAACAAATAACATCAGCAGCGGCAGGAATTTCACTTTTTCAGTTTTTCATCATTATTCATTTTTAGCTTTTTGATGTTAGGGAAGCTGGCAACGTTGGCGCAAAGAAATGAAAAGTTTTGCTGGCGCGCTTTAAGTCAACCTACACTGTTAAAAATTATTACCAGTCATTCATTTGTAAGTGAACGTACACTCGAATGCCAAGTAGTAGTAGTGAAGCGCATGGAGTAACGTCAAGAGTGAAAAATAAAAGTAGACGCGCGAGAGCAATTTATTTTGCTAGAGCAGCATTACGTTCACGTTACAGAAATTTAGGACTTGAAAAAATCTCAGAGTTTTAAAAATTTCTTAACATGACGTATGTGTAACCTTTAACATTAATTTATAAGACATGAAATGAAATATTTTCAAAAATTGTTTGACGTATACGTAACATTATTTATTTTTTAGAATATTTTTTTACCTTTAGAAATTTCAAACGGAATTAACTGAAAGCCGATGCTACTTGACTACCAGATGTGAATGAAAAACAATTAAGTTTTGAACGCTATAAAATAATATATATTTTAGTAAATGGCCGCTTTAGAAAATTAAGTTCATTACTAACTTCTGAATTTATTATTTTTTCCTTTTAAGACATATTCTCCTATCATTAAACCATAAAATTCTATAACCAAAACGTTATGCTGCCAAGTCATCATAGACCATAAATTTAAGCCAAAACATATTGCGGGTGTATAACGTGCCAAAAGAAGCTTTGCTTACTGGCATTCTTACTCTAACTGATGCTACAATTTTTTTCTCCATTTTATTTCGTTTTTCTTCATACTGCTGCTCAACTTACAAGAAGAAATATTTCATTGTGCTCCCAATTGCATTGCTTTTGACAAATGATCGAGAGTCCTACAAAGTAAAGCATGGCGTTTGTGTCTGTGTGTGTGAGTGAGAGTGAGAAGACACTAGTTGGAAGAAAGATGCATTGCAGCACAGAGCCATCAACATAACAAATAACGTCGACTAGGAAAATTGATTACATGTCATTAATTTTCATTTCAAATTACACTGGCAGTATGTCTTCCGGCGCGTCAGAGACTCCACTACCGACACCAACCACTACTTGTGCATTTAGAAGATGAGAATAAGCAGCAGCAGCAGCAGCGATAGACGGGAAGAGCATGTTGTATATTATGCTTATGCTGTGTATGAGCGCTCTCTCTTGCTACTACTGCTCCCAAACTCTTTTGCTATAGCAGATTTATCTGCTACTGCTGTTGCCATCGGCATTGCCAACATCAACTTCCGTTTTTTGCTAAAAGAAAAACATGGCGTTTTTAATGGCTGCCAGTTGTGTTGGCATTTGCGTTGGCGTTTGTGTTGTGTTTAAAGAAATAATATGGCGTAACATGGACACGTTGTACAATGTTTACGCGCGTAGTGATTATTTTAAGGGGACAACATAGTGTAAGAGTTGCATATATTTAATAAATTTCTGAGCAAACATTGTGAGTTAGAAATCGTATTAGGCGTGGAAAAACAATTTTGAAAAATTGGGTGAAACTTATTTTAAAATTAAAAAATTTCGATAAGTAACATCGGAGCCAAAACAGCAAGTTCATTAATTTCAAAGTATGAGTGACACCTGCTTTTGAATCGATTTGCTAACATGTATTAGTATTGGCCTTAACCTGCAATTTTTTTAAAGACATTCAACAGCACTTCAAACAAGAACACAAAAAAAAATTATATAAAAGAAATATATATGCTCCAAATAATATCGAAACTCGAGCAGCCATTGTATAGATATGAATATTTATTTAAAGCACTGTTACTGCAATAAAAGTGTTCTGGACATATAGCACATATATGCTATCGGGGTCATGATATCGTATTTTGAAATTTTTGACCATGACGTATGAATAACATGTTTCTGTTTCGTTAGGATGTTGTAATATTATTTGATTTCCGACGATAGATAGAATAATATTGTCATCACGGTCTGATAATACTTGCGTTGTGTCTTTTGGCTAACTTTAACATAATCTACCTTCTCCAGCTCTTACTCACCAGATATTTCATATAATTTGAGTTTTGCACGAAATGAGAATATTTTTGGCATTTCTTTCTTTCATTTATCAATCTTGTCACCCATCATCAATGATGTCTAACTTAATATTATTTAAAAGTAAATAATGAAATATTTATATTTTTAAGAATTTAATTTCAAATAATTTTGACACAGTCTGTCGTATATGTGCTCTTAAACATTTATTCCCTTTTATACTTTTGTTTTCGCAACAACTCAAGACTTGCATTGTTTTTGGCAGCAACTATCAGGCAAACATACAGCGAAACAAGACTGCATTTGCCGACCTTACTTGGTCAGTTCAGATTTTTTCTTAATCTTTATTTATTTTGCATTACACACAAATTTTTTTAAAAAAAAAGCTTTGTATTTTGTTATAAAACTTTTGAAAGTAAAACAAGCCTTAAAAAATCTATTTTGCTAAAATTAAGGTGCACCAAAAAGAAATATTCTCTCAAAATTCATTCTGCATTTAATTTATTGGCAGCTCAACAAAAGTCATATCTCGAAGCTCATTCAAAAGCTTAAATCATAATCCACCCTTTAAATAGACATTACAGTAGGGTAAGCAGCTTTGGCTTTTGCAACAGCTGTATGAATAATCTTTTGGGAAAATTAGTACGCCTTCTTTTTTATATATCTCTACATTGTATGTATGTTTGTAAGGACATTGTTGGGTGGTGCAAACATAATAAATCAGTTTATTCCCCTTCGACACCCTTTCACAGATTTTATGATCTACTACCAAGCGAACGTTTGGTATCTTGGGAAATAGCGGAAAAGAAAACTCATCATCGTTGTCGCCGACAACGTTGTTGTCTGCTCAAAGGATGTAAAAATTTATGCAGTGTAAAATTATTACTAGAAAATTTATGTCTATACTTTGTTATGCGCATTAAATGAAAATTATGAATAATGATGAGCTATCACTTTGTATATCTACTTAATGTTATGGCCTCTAGGGGCAGCGCGCGACAGACGCTAATTAGCAACTTACGTTAACTTAAATATTTGCAAGGCTTTAATTTATGCAGAATTTCTTATTGATATCTCAATTTTGACTTTAGAAACAGAAACTTTTTGATTTTTTGAGAAGGCACAATTACAGAACTTATGTAATTGTGCTTTTGAGGAGCAAGTATATGTACATATATTACTTAGCGGCCATGCATTAAACTATTCATTATTTTAAAGTACATCTTGATAGTATATTTGATGATATAATATTAGTTCTAAATTATATCGTGGCTGTGCTAGCATCAACTGATGGAGAACTTTTTTGGATTTTTTTTTTTTTTTTTTGAAGAAAATTGATTTTTCAACCTCAAAACTTAAGTTTTATAAACATATGTACAGCAGTTGACAACTAATTTGAAACGAAATCATTCGATGTGTTATTGGTAGTTTTTCTTATTTATTTTTCCAATATTGATCAAATATTTTGCGTTGAATGCCTGCAGCAGCCTTACGAGGATTCAATTTCACCTTGCGCACAATCTGACGATCCTTGTACCCAAAAGTCTTACGAGGTCCCTTTTAAATAGGAACATTTTTTGCTATGTCATACTAATCGAAATGATCAAGTGCACTGAACACCATCTTTTTGGAGCAATTTAGAAGTGTTGCCATCGCCTGATATCTCGTGGCCGTCTTTCGATGCTCAACAATTGACTTACGCATATCCGGTGTACAACTTTTGGCCACTACATATGATTAAGGATATACTTATAAGCAAATTCGGTTAAAAAGTGTTCCTTCAAGCAATGGCAATATGACAATATCGTTTCTGGAATATTTTTTCAAGTTTTTCTTATATTTTTTTCCAAATAATTTTTATGTTTCCAATTAGTTGACTCAGTCAAATCTGAGGCTTGAGCAGAAAATCTTTCATAAAACTTTTTTATGCTATGAGTTTAAATTCAATTATTCCCTTTTTTTAAGCTTATGTGTCCCACATTTAAAGTATGTATAAATTTTCTGGTATATTAAGAAAAAATAATGAGAAAAACTACCAATAACACAGCGAATGATTTCGTTTCCAATTAGTTGTCAACAGCTATATACGGGAGTCGAAAATTACATATTTAACCAATTTAATATGCCTCAGTCTCTGTTAAAACTTGATTTAGAATACAGCGTTTGACCTAATCGAAAAATGTTATTTCTTCAAGATTTTGGACTTTTTAGCAATTGAGCTACTCAAACAATTTGACAACTTCAAACTTAAAAATTTCCAAATAGTTACCCTGGGAAGTGGCCATTAATTCGTATACGCATCGCCATAATGGAGTACTATATATAGCTCACCCAAACAATCTGGATATATAATTTTTATTGTGGAGAATAACATTAGTTTTTTTAAATCTATGCTGTGTGGGTTTTGCCATATTTGATAAATTTTAATGTTTTTAATTAATTTTCAAAAAGTATCCAAAGCTATTGTTTTTTTTTAAACTCCCACTTTACCCTCAAAAGTGGGCGCGGCACGAGAAAGGAAATTTTTTAAAAAAGCCAATGCATTAAACTTTAATATAAAAAATATGAACCTTCGATTTTTTTGTTACATTATAATGAAAAAATTTCCAAACATGAGCAATTTTCGTGATTCGTTAACGAATCAAAGGTACAATATGGGTTAAGGCTGAACTCATTTCCTTTGAGATTCGGTTCCTAGTTTTTTTTATGGCTCTAGATAATTTTTAACTCATAAACCATTTCCAGTATTTAAAAACCATAGAAAAACAAAACCCAAAACACAAACACATTAAATTACCTTAAACGGTTTGTTGTGCTTGCATGCTTGTTTCTATTTGCGCAATCAATTTTGTGAAGCTATTTTGAAAACTTTCATAACTTAATATTGAATAAGATTATCGTGATAATTTTTCTTGAAGATTGAGAACAAGTGTCTAAGGCATAAAACTTAGTTAATCCGATTAAAATCAATACAGCAGTTTTACGTGAAACGCGCACCTCGCGGACATAGCTATTATTTTAATTTTATAAATTAATCAAATGTTATCTAAAAAAAGCTTGTATGTGTTTACATTTCAATGAACACAAAAAATCATAGCCACACTCTCAATTACTATGAATTTTCATTATAAATTTTATTTTTTCTCCAAGATACCATTCATTTTTCAACCTGCTATGAACTTATCTTTTGAACCCAAAATTCTTTTGACTCACCTAGACCACAAGCATTAGGTCAATATACAGACATTTCATAAAAAAGTAGCACACCCTGTCAAAATTTAAACTTCAGCACCATATATTTTATGAGAATACAGAGTAGGGTTATACTTTTTTTCACATCTTTTAATTTGTAATATAAGTAAAAATCGCCACATTAATTATGTTTTTGCACTATCATTCATATTAATTTTTTGGGTGAAAATTATTTTTTCATAAAAAAATACGCTGTCTCATTCACTACATTTAAGATTAGAAAGCATAAAAATTCTTAAATTATCAAAAATCCTTATGTTGATGAATTATGTCCTAATGACTTTGCATATATGTATAGTCCGATGAGTATAACAAGTAGTTTGGTGAAAAGCAAATTCTCGCAAAAAAAAAAAAAAAAAAATACAAAAACCAAAAGTAGAAAAACTGAAATTTATAACATTGTTGGCAGGAGAAAAAAATTTGACAGCTAAAATATCACTGCCATGCCAGCCAGCCTGTCTGTTGGAGTAATAACAATGAAATCCAATCACTCATTGTCATCATTAATATACGAGAGAGCGTCATCATATTCCATTTCATCAATTAATTATACAACATTATTATTAAAAATATAATAACAACAACAACAAAAGCAGCAGAAAAAAATGCCAAGTCAAGGAAAACACCCAAGGACTTACGAAGTGGCAACAGAATAATAAAAAAAAAAACCGAAAATACTTCACAGACAAGCAAAAATTATGCCCAACAAAAATATGAAAACTGGGGAGAGTACAACAAAAAAAAATATAAAAATTTGTGTTCCATCATCATCATCATCAACAGCAACAACAACAACAAAAATGAAAGAACAAAACGACCGTCGAAACAAACGACATCATTTATCATCAACCTGTCTGTCAAAATGCTGCCACATGCAATGCGACTGACAGCATTTGAGCGCTGCCGCCAACATTGGCAACGGGGCCAAGTATCCTTGGTGCTGTCAAAAAATTATTATGCCTATTAATTTTGGTAGCAATACGCCGACGACGACGGTAGCGGCGGCGCTCAACTAGAAAAAAATGAAAACTGAATTTGTCGGTTGTAGGTGGCGGTAATGGTGCTGTGCAGGGATATCAAGAAGTGCCAACCTTATTTTGCCTCATTCATTTTGTTAGTAATTTATCCTGTCATTCTGTCATTATGCCAAAAAAAAAGGCAGTAGGAAAAATTGATGGCATATAGCAATAACAACAACAACAACAAAAAAGTGTAAATGATTATTATGAGATAGCAAAAGGAAAAAAAAAACAACAACGAATATTCACTTTCCGGCATCATGGCGCATCGATCAAAAATCATTATGTCAAACCCATAAACAGCAGCGGGAGTAACGAAAAAAAAAAAACAGTTAATATCCTTGCTTGACTGCTGTAATAAAATATTTTCCAATTTCAATTTTCATTCTTGAACAGCAACGTAAATTCGGGGGAGCATGGAGAAGGTACATGAAGATTTCAAGTGAAGTGTATCTTCTCATGCACTGTTATTCGCATCAAGTAAATTGTGGATAGAATGCACTGAAAAAAAAAGTTCGGAAAAATTTCTTATGTGAAGTTTTGAAGTTTCTAGGGGGTCAGATGATAGTGGCCATGCTTTTTATCTGGAAACCATTTTTCAAGGTTGATTCGAAGTCAACTGTGATTTTGTATGTGCAAACCTATACTTTTTATTGCAGATTTTTGTATTATGGGAAACTATAAAAATATTTTGCATGAAACATTTTTTTCCAGAAGAAAAATTGAGAAATTTTGACCAAAACCGTCCTTATCCTAGCGGCGAATCGATGATGTACTCTGATATTTCATGTATGAAAAGCTATACCCTTTGTGTTTTACGTTTCACAACTGAAATTGTTACTGTGATATTTTGTTCATTTGCTTACTGGCTACCTGCTTTGTATATGGAGCCGTAGGCAGTTTGCTTGCTGGCTGCCTGCTTTGTATATGGAGCTGTAGGCAGTCTGCTTGTTTTGTATATGGAGATGTAAGTGGTCTTGCTTGTTGGCTGCATGCTTTGTATGTGGAGAAGTAGGCAACTCGCTTAACTACACAGGCACTCAGTAAACGATGTTTTAAAGCAATCTACATTTCACTTGCAAAAAATCTGCGCAATTTTGTATAACTTCGAAAAATGTACATAAAACATTTTTTTTCATTCAAGTATTCCTCACTGTGCAATTGCATTCAGCTTAACTCAATGCTGACTGTAAACGACTTTAGAAACCAATCAATTTTAAGCTAACTTCCTTGTGTTGGCTATAGAGTGCGCATTGTAAACAAAGGTAGAGCTGCACCCACCACCCAGCTGAACTAACTCACTTGGCACAACGAACTTAACACCACATCCTTGCCCTTCTAGTAAAAGCAACATCCGCTATCATCACTCCATAGTTAGCTATGCGATATGCCTTCAAGCGCACCAAACACTGTTGACAGCAACAAGCAGAAGTGTGCTGCCAACTACGTTGTTGTCACTCAACACAACAAATAGCAGTAAGAGTAAAAGCAACAACAACAATCTCCGGTGTTGACAGCAGGAATATAAATGCGACAGGAAATGTCGAAATGGAAAAGAAAAAATCAGATTGAAGTTTGTCGTGTCACATGTATTGGTAAGACAAAAAAAAGCTGAAAGAAAAACAAAAAAAAAAGTTAAATGAAAAGCGAAAGAAAAATCTGAAAAAAAGTAATGTCAAGCTCCGGTGGCATGACAAACTTCCACCCGTGAAGGAATTTAGTGTTAAACATAACACTGTAATTTCCTGTAGCCAGTTTTTAATGCATGAGCTGTTCGCGATTTGCAGTTACTGAAGTTAAATTTGCAGTAAAGGAAGCAGTTGGTAGAATGATTGATTGGAAATTTTCTGAAAACTTTTGCTAAATATCCTATGGTACTAATTTATACTTTCGTTATGTAAAAGAATGAAAATTCACAAGCGAAATTTAGAATCGTATAATTGAACACAATGAAGTGGAGTTTCATTTTGATCACTAACGCTTTTCTCAACTTACTCGTATTATATAAAACGGTCTCAATCGTCATACATTTTTTACAAAGATCAAGGATCAATAAAGAGACCAAAGCTTAGTAAAAGAATAACGATTTGTCAGTGGAACGAAATGATTTCCTTGGAAGACCACTATCAGCATCTTTTCTTAGATTGACTGAGTCAATTTGAAAAAAAAAACAAACGAAAAAGTGACAGTGCGCGAAAGTGTACGAAACCGTGGAGAATTGAGGTGAAACTCCGCGAAAGCTGTTAAGAATGCATCAAAAAAGCACGAGCAGGCCTCAAAGCATATAAAGACGCAAGATTATATTGTCTGCCAAAATCAAATGAGCTGAAATATTTCCAAACAGAACTAAGAAATTAGGAAGCTGACGGAAAATGCGTGCGGTAAGAAATAGGGAGTTTTGGTTTCAATGATGATCTATTGGCTACTAATGAATCAGCTATTCTGAATGTACTCGAAGCAAACCACTGTACTCTAGGAACTTTTTTGATGGACATTACACAGCCAAAAATGTTACTGATGAGCATCTATTTCTTAGGATCTAGGCTCTACTCAAGAAGACCAATACAAGATAAACAATAACGTGAGCTATTGATTTGCTGAATTTCTTAAAATCGCAGGTATCAGGCAACTTCTTCTCAGTTATATTCCAGAAGGCTAAAGAAATAATAGATTTCTTACCAGAAGATAACTTAAGTGGGTATTAATGAGAGGGAGTTGATGTGATTCTTAATCTTAAGACAATGAAGTTCAAACCTTTAGCCAGCCAAAACCAAACTAAACTTTCGATGATGCTTGTCGATCAGCTGGATCATTGGATCACAATAGTCAGACAAAAATTGCAACACGAGATGGAGTCATATGACTCCTGCTGCTAAATTTGGTATTAAACTAATTTGGCTTAATATACTTCGGACGTCCTGTTTCTGATTTCAGAAGAATTATTTTCATCAGTAATTTATTGAATTGTAGAGCTGTGCAGTGGTATGTCTGGGAAATTCCACGTAAATATATATCTGATATCAATATAAAGTGCTTGTCTGCTAAAGCAGCACTCAGACTTAAGTCCTCCGATGACTAAGATCAATAACAACATACATTCGTTAGTTGTTTTTCCAACGAGGAGTAAAAGTATCAACAATTTTCCATGGTTCGACAAATTTCTCTTAATTGAACTTCCACAGAGTATGTCATCAGGATGC
The DNA here is from genome assembly GCA_949775025.1 of Tricholauxania praeusta. Lineage (NCBI taxonomy): Eukaryota > Metazoa > Arthropoda > Insecta > Diptera > Lauxaniidae > Tricholauxania > Tricholauxania praeusta. The sequence goes on along the minus strand of OX459030.1, from coordinate 119,460,820 downwards.
CAAGTAACTCTGTTTATGTCTTGCAGCAAGTAGCACTGCCATTGCTCTAATTATGACTGCACTCCATTCTTATGTGAAACTCAAGAAGATCTGGATCTCAGTCATAACTTTCGCATCAACCAATTGTACCACTTGTCAAATCGTTGGTGTTTTTACATATTTTTGGAATGAAGATCGTTATATCTCCAGGCGTTCATCTTTGAAGCGTGGCAAGTTCCGCAAAAAATTTGATCAATTTCAACATTTCCGACACAACGCAGAAAGAGTTCTCTTTGTGATTTTAGCTATACAGGTATTGTTTGAAACGCCAATATCTACAAAGCAGCTGCGTGAGTTGAAAATTGCCCATATTCAATTTCTCGATCTTGATTTTTGCCGTTTTTAAAAGGTTAATGAAGTTACCTTCATTGGGTTAAAAAATAAACTCATAATCGCCTGTTCTGAAAATAAAGATATCACGTACTTTTTCACTAATCAGGATGACCGACTCGATAATTTTGATCGACTTCTTACCTCAGATCGGCGCTTTGCAATAATCTTTAAACTTTTCCCATTACTTTCCTGTTCATTGCTACATGCCTGAGCATCATGACAGCTGATATTGCAGAAGCTGTAAGTTTTCCTAATCGAAAAGAGCATTCGACTGTTCAAGCTGTCTTCAGAAGGCAAAGCAAGTAACATCGTTAAGGCAATAAACATTCTAGCGAATGTAACATGTCCCGTTCAACTGGATCTGACAACAGTTGATATCGACTCAGCTGTCAATTTGCGAAATCGAGAAAAGTACGGGCTTTTCAAACTGTTTTCAGAAGGAAAAGAAGACATACAAAGAAGAAACATTCTATAGACTATGCCATGTTCCATCCAACGGGATCTAACTACCTTCATCGCATCGTTGGAAATATTTTCTTACCGTAGCGTTTTGTTCTCTTACACTTGCCTGGGAGTAAATATCATGGCTCCTTAGACACAACCATGATACCTATCCTATCTCAGTGGATGTGCAGTAACATTGTAGAGTCTTACCTTGTGAGGGGAATATTTCAAGACTAATAAGTAAACGTTTATTAAGTTTTCAATAACTTTCCTTAAGTTTTAGCTAAATCGTCTTCTTTATCTGAACGCTATGCAGTTTTTCAATAATACGCAGGTTTGGTATTACCTTGCACAATAGTTTTTCTTAGGGGTTCGGTCGAAACATCTATTTGTCATGTTGTGCGAGAACATCATATTGTTATTGAAAGATTAAGCATTTAAAGAAGATGTGCTGAAATGGTTCGATTATCTCATAAAGAATCGTGGAAATGAGCTGATGATGAAGTTATAATGCCTGAGATTTTTTTTCTCATTTGCTTGTCAATCGAAAAATTTCAAAAAAACCTCAACAAACTCAACAACATAATTAAACAGAAATTCAAGCCTTTTCAAGATTGATGATGGTCAACACTTTGACAATCAAAACAAATGCAAACAGTCATTTATTCTTTTCAACGATATGCAAAATGTGTACAGAACATAGCCACTGACTTCACACCTTTTTTTTCGTAAATTTTCAATGGCACAGCGGCCGCATGGTACAAACAGTAACTCGTTTTTTTATAATTTGTTTGTGCTACCATAAATTAATGCCACAAACAGCATTGCTTAATGGCTTCTGACAGATTTACTACCATTTTTAACTACTTAACGTAAATCGCGGTAGAGATTGAAACCAAAATGAAAACCAAAGCAACCACAAGACATAGATGAAAAGAAGAGGAATTATAAAATTAATTCAAAAAAAAAAAAACCTTAAGTCAAAAAAACTCTTTACTATGCCGATATTGATTTTAAATTAAAATACAAAAAGGTCATAAATTTGTTAGATAGAGTGACAAATCTTAAATAAATCACTTGTGCGCTGTCAGCAGCGATAAAGTGGCAGCGCATGTCATTTGCCGTATAAATTACGTTATCAAGAGTTAAAACTTCAATTTTTTTTCGTTTTAAGCCTTTCAAAAGATTATTTTTCACACAACCAAAGTTGGCTTTTAGTGGCTTTAATGTTAAGACGGACTTTGGATTATTCAACTCAAGAGCAAAGCGATGATGTCACTATTGACTTTAAATAAATTAAAGTAAATTCCTGGCATTTTGGTCAACCAAAAAGTTCCAACAACGCGAGCTCAAGTAAAATGGTAAAAAAAGTAGTAGTTCTACTACATTTTCGATTGCACTTCGTTTGTGCATTTTTACTATACCCATAGCTTCAAAAGATCTTGCTCTTTTTTGGCTAAAATCACTTCAAGGTGACATTAATTTAGCGTTCCGCTTTAAACTCTACTTGGTGTGTTGTTGGCTACACAAAGACAAAAATACAAAACAAATCAATTTTATGAGACATTTGAAGATAATTTTAAAACATAATGTCGATCGTTTAAATTGAATTGGTTTAAGTGTTGGCACTTAATGGATTTAAATAAAAATGCTTAAGCATTAAGTGTTCTGATAAGCTGCACAAGTTAAAGGCTCGTAAGTCTTGTAAGGTATTCGTGTATGTGTGTAATAAATTAAGTGAGAATGACCATGACTAAGATCTTGTCAATGATCATCAAATTTAGCATGGAATTTTCACAGAATAAAAGTGTAAAAATGTTCTTGAGGATTTGATATTTTACAGTGCTGTGGAGACTCAGTAGGTGTAATGGTACTGAATGGGATACAGACGACAGCATAGTTTACAGAAGCGCTATCTATACTAGTAAATTTGGCCGGGAGTATAGTAGCCAGGCACAGTTCACAACAGTAACCATTTCAAATCTCTCATGCTTCAGAACCAGTTCTTCGTAAAACTTAGTTGTATGATGTATGATCGTCCAATCCAAAATATCTTGAATAAATCTCAAGCATTCTCTACTTACGCGACAAATGCGATTTATTTGTATATATCCAGATTTGGTAATAATTAACAAATTATATAGATCTCAACATTCTCTACTTAGCGATTTATTTTTATATATCAAGATTTGGTAATATTAACAAATTATATATTTCATATAGACTAAATTATAACTTAACATATCACACATTCAGCTGAATCGAATAATATTATTAGATCTATCTTATTTTTGATAATAACTACCAAAAAGAATTTTGAATGAAACTAGTAATTACACAACGCAACAACAATTGTGTATCTGGGTTCTAGTAGTCAAATTTTGATTTCTTTCTCATAACTAATAAAGGAAAAAATAATTTTAATTGTAGAAGTTTGCTTTTGTAGGAACCAGAACGACCTAAAAATGCGATAATCATGGTTATTCGACGTATTTGAGGAAAGTTACATCGAAAGGTAATATTTTTTAACAAAACCATTAATTATGTCCAAAAGAACTACACTTTCTCTTCAAACACACATTTTGAAATATATCGATATCATTTTTTTTTTCCTCCGAATTATCGTCGATTGAAATTTAATGTGCAGGTCTCCATGCAAATCTTCATAAGTTTCAGTAAGGCAAATTTGTAAAAACGACACTTCGGAGAAATAAAAAATTTTTCAATAAAATTTAAATTTTAGTTTGAAGAGAAAGAGTTGTTCTTTCGAACCCCGTTAAAGGTTTTCGAAAAAAAAAAAAAAAAAATGCCTTTCTATATAACATAACCTCAAATATCTCGAAAAACAGTAATTTTCATCATGAATCATCAGAGAAGTTCTGACCTTGAATTCGAACTCAGGGTATCAAGAACATTTGGAAAAATGTATTCGCGTTTCAGAGATAGAGATTTGACGAAATTTTGTCGCATTGTGTTATTTGTATTTCACTTATTAATAATCACTAAGTCATGTATTTGACGAAAGGCATATTTTGTTATCCCAAATTTATCCAAGATTTTTATTGATATCGATTTGTGCTAAGAAACGATTACCAAAACAAAATATTTTAATAATAAATCATAATTACCTTAATTGGAGAACTGCATGGTTTCCATATTTATGAGCAGTCAAATTCAAAGAAAATAGAATTATTTTATGTATATTCAACCCAACCAAATCTCTTTCATCGACTTAAACAAATTTTATGTTTGGCCCGATAAGCAATTTAACTTTCAGTTAACGGCATAGTAATATCTTTTCATATATTTTGATAGTTAATAAAAATTTTCAGAAATCTATCAACCAAGTGCATAAATTTTTTTGAAGGAAACATATTCTTTTCAAAGCGTAATTTTCGTTAACCTTTTCAGAAATTTTTTGCTTTTGACAATAGATCATCAAACAAGTAGTTATGATGAAACATTGTTTTTGAAGGTATTAAGTGCGAATAGGGAAATTAAACGCCTCTTACCTGGAAAAGTTTTCAAGTTTTCAACTGTCATTACAAATTTTGAATTTAATATTATTGGCAAGTTTCAATGAATACCAAAGACTAGTTTGCTGCCCACAAGAATTTGCGCCCAGGAAAGTGGTGCATTAGCCACCCCCTCCCTACCTAGCTCGCTTGATCACTATATCAACAGACATATAAAACTACAAGCTGGGTTATCGTACGATACCACATACTAAGCAGAGCAGCTGATAAACAACGAAAACACCGTTATGAGCAATGCTCGTACAAGAAAAAATCTGCATAAGAGAGCATGTGAGCGCAACATCGTGACAGCTCTTGTAAAACCAGCAGCATATGAACAGTAAAAGTGGCACCAGCATCACCATAAGTAAAGTAATGATATCCAGCAATCAAGAAATCAATTAAGATGTGTAAGGTTACGCTATACATTTAAGGAACATATTGTAGCTACGTAATTGCGTTGGGTCTACAACTCCGACTCGACTCACAACTCCAACTGATATCAAATATTCTAGTGATTTTAGCCCAACTGAACTCCATTTAAATTTTTAAGACATATTGAATTTAGTCGTTACGGGGGTCGTTTGATAATTCCGTGAAATATTAAACAAGGAATGATTTTTACGGCAAAAAACATTTTATTTCTCAATATACTCTCCTCTTAGGTCAATACACTTCATCCAACATTTCTCCAATTTTTGGATCCCATCCGAAAAATACGTTTTCAGAAGCTTCTCAAAATATGCCTCTGTTTCGGTGATGAGCTCCTCTCTGGTGGTGAATCTCTTTCAGCCGAGCCATTTATTCAGGTTTGAAACAGAAAATAGTCGCTGGGAGCCAAATCTGGAGAATATGCTGGATAATCAAGCAATTCGTACATCATTTCATGGGAGCTGAGCATGTGTGAACGCGCGCTTTGTCTTGGTGGAAGAACAGTTTTTTCCTCGTCAAATGGGTACGTTTCTATTTCAAAGAGTCGTCGAAACGGTCCAATTTGGCTGCATAATATTCGTCATTGATCGCTCTTTTCGGTGGAAGGTAATCGATGTAGATGCATTCATCCCAAAATACTGTCGCCATAACCTTTCCGGCCAATAGCTCCGTCTTCGCCTTCTTCGGAGCACGTTCGGTCGGTGAAGTCCACTGCTTTAACTGTTCCTTTGTCTCTGATGTGTAGTGATGGCTTCATGTTTCGGCCACGGTTACTAATCAACGGAAAAAATTCTTTTCATCTTTGTTTATGGTCGAGATTGAACAAAAGCGGCACCCATCTTGAGATGCCTACGGCCTCAACAATCTCGCGCACTTTAACTCTGCGATCGATCTACACAATATCGTGAATTTTAGTGGCGATTTCTGGTGTGGTGACCTCATTTGGGCGTCCAAAACATTCGGCTTCACTTGTGCTTGTACAACCGCATCGGAATTCAGTAAACCAATTGTGAATCATGCAAGCTGAAATTTTGATAGTAGTCTATTAACAGATGGTAGTTGTCAGGATCAATGTTGAGTTTTAAGTTACTGCGTGGGAAATTTTAAAAATTCACTAACTTCTCACATTTCCCTCGTATTTGGCAAACTTTGAAGTAAATCTAAATGCATTGGGTCCACAACTTCGAATTTATTTTGTTGTAAGTCGATCAACTGACAACTAAAGCTGACGTGTGTACAAAATGCTGCTTTTTGTCCACAACTACGACTCAAGTTGCATATTTTGACATTACTAGCCCGACATGCCCGAAATTACACTAAAATCATTGCGATAAGATGAGGATTATAGAAAAATTTTTCCGGTGAGAGAATCATCCGCCCTTTGAGATAAATTTGAACAAAAAAAGCTCAAGTAATTCAATAAAATTCCGATGATCAAACTGAAGCTGCAGCTTGGATTCCTGACGAATACAAATTATTTTGAACGATATTTTATTTAGATTGAGACGCCGTGAAAATCCGGTGAATTTAATTTCGAATAAACTTAACTTATAGAGTTTGTCAGACAACATATTCATATGGTAACAATATGGCGAACACAACTCTAACTAAAGCCAACTATTCTGGAATGATTTGATCGAAATAAGGATAAAAAATATAAGATTGAGAACAAAACTTTCACATACGTTTAGTTATTTGAAAGGCAATGGTACTAAAACATCATATTAGCTAAACGTCGGTACTATTCCTTTTGAAATGATTGAAACCATATCGACCTTCGAATGAATCTAACAAGTTCCTCAGCCAGTACATTTGTTATCATAGCCACAACGTGTACATTGAAGTTCGGAGCACTTGAAGAGTTATGCTATACCCAATCGACTCTTTCTGATAAATTTCGGTGGAACATTCCGAGCTTTCTAATTAACATGCTGTAAACCTTTAAAGGTTTTAAGTATTCAACTTATACTAAGTACGCAGTAGCAAATAAGAGTATATCTATTAAGACGTAAAAAACCAACATTTTATATAATTTGGAATGATTTTGCAAACGTTTGCCTACTTAGTACTAAAAATTTGATAATTTCTCAGCTGAAGCTTCCCCTTTAACTTGGTGAATATATTCGATTTAATGGAGTTTTTGCAGCTTCTTTTATTCAAGTTTATCAATCTTATTGTATATGTAACCAAGTAAGCAAAAAAAGTGCTTATTTTCAAAAAACCATATGAAATATTTGAGACAGCAAAGGCTGCTTAACTTTGAGCAATGAACGGAAGCATAGATGACAAGAAATTGCTGTTACTCAACTAATGACCACGATAAACAAGAAGTATCAGAAAACCTCTTTTCACTGCATGAAATCCCCTCCTAAGAGTATACGCAGTAATTGAACATAATGCTAAAGTTGACAGCATGAATTATTGCAACATTTACGAAAATATTTGCGGTTTTCAAAAGAACACTTGAGTATCAAAAGTAATTTCAATTGTAGCATTTTGTGGGAAAATCTAGTTTTCTCAAAATGCATGCAATTATGCGCGTTTCAATTAAAGGTAGGGTAAAAATGAGGACCTTTCGAAAAAAAAAAACTGGGCAAAAGCCTCTTTAAGTGTCTTAATGAAAGGGTTCACTTTTCAAACGTCATGCATCATTTTATGCGACTACTCGTCTCTGACAGCAGACACTTAAGAAAGGCATAAAAGAATTTGTAGCAAATTAAGGAAAGGGTGCGATAAAGCATTAAAGAGCATAATGTCTACTAAGGATGTTTGAAGAAAAAAGAAAACAACCATTTTTTTTTTTCTTGAAAAGGGGTAACTCTCATAATGGTTTGATAACGTTGTGAAAGCGTTAAAGATTTTAAAATATTATTTACGCATATAAATACTAAAATAACAATAATCATGGCGAATTGTCATAATGTCCTTGTTGAGTGCGACAAGAAAAAGGCGAAAAATTTGCTTATGCTAATTTTATGTTGTGCCATGAGACCCTCATCCGATTGAAGCATATACCCTTGACGCAAATGCTTTCCCGCGTTGCGTAGCATATTTCGTTATGTCAGACCATTTAAAATGGGCGATTGTGTGCATAAATTATAATTGAGTATACTTTTCGACAAGCTCATAAACGTATTGTACTTTGCAGGACTAAACTGACTGGTATATTTTTCGGGCTTGGTTCACATATTTTTTTGAGTATTTTTTGTTTTATTTCGCAGTCCTTTTTAACGTTTTATGGGATCACTTTTCAGTTTGTGTTTATTTTTCAAATTGCTACCATTTCGGTGACCTTGTTTTTTTGAAAGCTGCTGGGTTTTTGCTATATTTCCTAAATAAGCAAGGATGTGAAATGATTTATTTTTTTATTTTGTTCCTTTTTTAGATCTTTCAAAGGTATTACTTGACAATGAGACAAATAACAGTTTGTACTAGTACACGAGAAAATTTACTGCTTATATATTTTTTTTGTTTTAATCCTGCAATTGTCCTGCAATACAACATGAAAAGATTGTGAATCTTGCATGCTTACCATAACATAACACAATCAGGAAGGACACTTAAAAAAATGTGACAATGCGATAAGTAGCATGAAAAGAACTTGAAAAAAAAACGGAGCTAAAATATATCATGACAGTTGAAAACTGTAGAGTTTGCATGGGTTTGCCATCAGCGCAAATTTTTGTTGTTAGTTTCAATACGATTTAGCTGTTGTACTTAATGACCTAAAGAGGAAAAAAAAGGTCTAAAAGCCACTAATATCTACTTAAACTTTTTAGCAAATATAGAACGTAATAAAATAGTTAGCAGCTTCAATATTGAACTTTATTTTATTTCAAGTTGCTTACCAACTAGCTTACTCCGTAATGCAGGTGGTAAGCATGTTGGTTTATGTTCATCTCGTTCAATTTTGTATTAAATTTTTGCGAAAAATATTTATTTCTGCCAATTTTTGTACAACATTTAAATGTATTTTGCTCAGCATATTTTCAATGATTCCAGCGTGTATAGCACAAGGAAGTTGTGATATCCCAGTAAAAACAAATGAACATTTTAAAAAGTTTAAAAACGAAATAGAAAAGTTTATTATTACATATTGATTATTCAATAAAAATCAGTAAATTCCTAACTTTTTAAAAATTTAACATTAAATCAAAAGAAAATTTTAATAAGAAAATTGGCTTGGTCGTAAAATCGCGTGCTCTTGGTTGCTTAATCACACGCTAGTCAATTCAGCCAATCCCTGTACCACTGCAGCTTGTTTAATTTTAGCACGCTTCGTAAAATAAAGCATACTTCTTAGTGTTTTTTCATATGGGTAAACGTTTTACTTTCAGTCCCATTGCTTTTATGCCTTACCGCGTAAGGTAGAATGGAATGCAGCTATTTCATTTAATTTTTTTTCGAGATTCAGCCTTATTGCTTTTGTTTCTCATTTCGTAGTGCTGTTTGTAAAGAAAAATGAAAGATGATAGTCGTGAAGAAAAAAGCTTACTTAAGCTATTCTTAGTCCTAGCATGCTCATAATTTCAACTGGGTACTTGTGATAGTGAAATTGTATTTTTTTGCGCCAGTTTTTTTTCTGTTTTTTTTTTCTTTTTTTTTTTCTATTTATTTTGTATTCTCAGACAAATTTTAATCAATTTTTTCTGCATTTTTGTTTTCATTGTTTCATGTTTAGCTGTTGCTTTTTTTTTACATTATCCCTGCTTTGCACTTTAAGTCAGTTGTAGTGACAATAATAGATTGTATAATCTTCAAATTATAGTTGTTAGAAAAATTCTTAAATTTTTTTAAAAAGTAAATTCAGAAAATTGTAATTTGAGGTACAAATTTTAAAAATGTATTTTCTCAGATAGGATAGGACTAAACATTTTACTAATTCTATTTCTGGATGCTATTCCAAAGATTTAAAAATTGATGCTTCATTTGCTTTTATTTGAATCCTTCATATGAACATCGTGTAAACGCATATGGTGTAAGCAAAAAGAGGAGGCATAAAGCTCTCAAACAAAATGACGTAACTTCTATGTTCGTTAAATTTCAAAATAATACGTATTTTACTAGCGATTTCATTCTTGCTGCCAAGCTCATTTTAATTTAAAACTTACGTCCAAAAATGTTATCCTTATTGAATAGAACTGCAAAAGGACACAAATTGTCATAAGTGAGCATTTCCGGCCACTTTGTCCTTTTTTCTTCTATATGCTATACTGTGTTGAAGTGTTTTCAAAAGACAACAACAAAATACTATTTCATTACAACCAAGGGTCACTCAAACGGGGAGCAAAACAAACAACTAAATAACTTGGCAACAAATTGTTTTCAAGTGTCACAGGGGCAACAAAACCAACAACATCAACAGAGCACAACAAGCAACGCGTTTTAAGTGAGACATAAATACAATGAAGCAAACTATTCGCATATGTATAAAATTCAGATTAGAGTGTACCTAAAGGAAACAATTCAAAGATTTTAAAATGAAAAATTCAAATAAATGTGCTTTGTATTGTGTGACTCAGTACATTAAGAGAAACAAACAAATAAAATAAAGCTTATATGGTTTCTATGTAGTAAATGATGTAATGAGGTTTTCACATTGTCCCCAAAAATGGCACGTTTTTCGTGTACCTCGTTTTTGTGCCAAAAATTACACTTTTTCCGTAAGATTCAAATTTCAAATAGTAACCATTTGTTTACAAAAAATATTCTTATTATACACTAAAACAGATACGGTTGTGATGCCAGTGTGAAAGCTAACTTTAAAAACGCGATGCAAAAACGAGATAAATGAAAACGGGCTGTTTATAATACAAATTTAAAAGTCTTATAAGACATTTTATTCAAGTTAAAAATGTTCCACCCTAACACTTATATGTTTGCTACAAAGTATTTAGTTTGGTGTGATAATAAACATGTCAAGTGAAATGGAAAATATAAACTGTTTCACTTAAGTGTCACATTAAAGTGTGCGTGCATACATATGTATGTATGTTTATTTGTGTGCTTGATAATTTATTTATTTACACACATGTGTGGGTGTTTATCTATACTTACATATATCTAACTGTAGCTTTATATTTCAATTACAATTTGGGTTACTATACGCAGTCGTTACTCTCTCAAGTGGCCTTCTAATAGAGTTCTTTTCTCTTTTTTTTTTTTTTGTTGCCTAAGTGGTTGTATAGACAGCCACTTATAAGCACACCCACAAATAGTTGTAGTTGGGAAAAGTAAGTTCATTTTTCAGAATTAATTTTCTAAAAACAATAAGAATATAATTTTGTCCACAACTGTAGACTACTTGTAATCGTAATAATATTTATAATTTTTGGGAAATATTTGTGCAGTTAATAAAGACAAGTGAGTGCGCATTTTTTGAACTGTCAAACATTTTACTTCAAGTGTTTGATATATGGCGTATAATTGAAATAGCAGACAAGAAACATATCTTTTTTTATCTATAAGAAAAGTAATTTATATTGAGAATGAGATATTTATGCGTTGGGGGAAACACATGTTGATTGTTGCATTTTTTTTATTTTGGTATTAAGAACAAATGTTTGAAAATGAAATGTTTTTTGTTGAGAACAATATTGCTTTGGAGACTTCTCAAAAATATTTTAAAAATATTTAATGAAACAAAACAAAAATTAAGAAGAACAATTGCTTAATGAAGACAATTTATAATTTAGTGGCAAAAAGTTAAGTCCCACAAGGTACAGTATATATCTGTTGGAGAAATTTTTGCACACCCTCACCATTCCATCTACCCTGGTAATAGAAATTCGGTCGGTCTTACTAACACAATTTTGAGCAAATCATACGGATAACCATATAGGTCAGTCTAAATAAAATCTAACTTTATTTGTGGTGCATCTGAACAGAAATTAGTAAGAATAAGAAATTACAGTGCATGATAATGTCAAAAAAACTTACGAAAAAAAAAACAATAAAAAAAGGCTGAAGCTATAGTAGTCATAATAGCGAGTGATTTTTTTGTTATTTGTTTTTTTATTGTAAAGTTTTTGATACTTTACGCGTAATTCGTAACATGCGTCAGCACCAAAAATGCTCAGTAAAAAGTGCCATTTTACGGTAATTATCAAAATTTGTGCTCTATGAGAAATGTGTTTTTATCGAAAAATTTTCGTCAGCGACGAAGCTCATTTTTGGCTCAATGGGTACGTTAGCAAACATTATTATCAAATTTGGTTTGAAGAGTAGCCAGAAGTAGCCAGAGGTAGCTCAAGAGTTCCCAATGCACCCTGAAAAATGCACTGTTTGGTGCGGTTTGTGAGCCAGCGGCATCATTGAACCGCACTTTTTCAAAAATAATGAAAATCGCACCGTTACAGACTATGTGAGACTATTTTTTGTGAGGCTACTTAAAGTCTCTTGTGCACAGGGGCAAGTCAGCCACAATTGCAGTTGGAAAAAGGATGCCAAAGATAGAGCTTACGAATAGACCACCGCGGGTATAGCCGCATACTGTACATACATAAAATAATCTTTAAAAAGTAAATGGCAAGTATAAATGTATCGCTTAAATTAAATATTTTATTCACCATTGCAAACTTTTTGTTCTTTTTTGAATTTTCAAAAACCAAACCCTTAAAAAATCACTCTTTTTTTTCATACATTGCTTATTGAGTCAATTAGTGAGCATTTCTCAGCCTGATTTGTTTGTCCTTTTTCTATAGATTTGTTGAGAGTAAGAAACAAAGCAAAAATTGTTTTTTGTGTTATTTTTTTATTTATTTATTATTTTTTTTGTAATGAATTTGAAAATACACTTTTATTGCTGGTGCTTTATTGCAACTTTCTCGGCAAGCCAAAACAAAATAACAAGAGCAAATCGTAAAATAAATTGGTAAGACTACCGAAAGGTTACTGAAAGGTTTCATTAAGCAATATGTGAAACTGGTATGACTGTTAAGCCGTTTTTTATTGTATTTTAAATGTTTTATATAATTTTTGCTGCTATCACACAATGCACTGAACAGTATGCTCATCACAATAATTATAGCTAAACAAGCTAAATGTTATGCTGAATATTGGCTAAAAATGATTTATGAAATCTCTCAAAAATTTGATCGGACTGAGAAAAACTGTGAACTGAATTCATTTCCATATTTTTGAGAGACTTCACCTGAATATTTTTCTTACAATTTTGCCACCACCCACTGTATTTTTTCGTTAATGAGCAGTATACAATGCAAATGCGTTTTATAAAACTCATTAAAATAAAAAAGAACATAAAAGGACCATGTCATTATGAAATACATACATATGTCCACATAATCGTCATTATTACAACCTCCATTCACAGCAAAAATTTAAAAGTTTGCATAAGAACATTTCAACAGAAGCACCCAGAAGGAAAAACAAAATCAAAATGCTTTCAACAAACTGAACTGAATTATGTTGCTAAATAATCAACTCACATTAGATGTGCACAAATGTCAATCATTGTGAAACCCTTCAACTACAAATAACATTAAAACCAGAACCCATTTAAAAGTACCACCAAAACGACCCAAAAAAAAAGGAATAACAAAAACCAAAAAAATTCGACCTGGCGATTAAACAGAGCAGCAGCTAAAATATGCACCATAAATAATAATTTCAGAGTACCCAGAGTATTTTGCATAACAAAAACCAGCAGCAACAACGACAAGAACAAAGAAACAAAGGCCAGCAGAGACCCTCTTTACAGTAGCTACAGGTATATGACGAACAAAGCAGAGCAGAGCCCATAGATTCTAGGTCGCTTTTGCTGTTTGATATAATGAGGAATGGCATGAAATGTTACTGACATGCAAAAGAGTTGTGCGCATACCTAATTAGCATATGACAGAAAGGTGATGAATTACCTGTTACAATGGAAACAATTACTATTTTCAAGCGCACAATTCAAATACCGGCGATGGTGGTCGCAATTCAGGCAGCCAGTAGCTGCTGCATTTAATAAAATTCTTAAAAGCAACATAAAGAAAATCGAGGAGTTTTACTATATGTTAAGTGTGTATGTGTGTGTGTGTGTGTTTGTATGTGTGTGTGTAGTTAAGTGGAAGTGATGGAAATTTGAACTGATTATATTAAGCAAATATGATAGTGCTATGCGAACAATGTCAGGCTACAAGGCGCTTGTTAAAAGGGCTACACTGTGCAGTATAAAAGGGGCCTTAAATATTATTTTGGCTGTCGAATTAATGGTGAATCGGGGAAATGTTGAGGAGAATTGAAGGTATTCGTTACAAATGAAGGTTGGCGAAGTTTTGTGGATGGCCTTTGGCTGCTACCAAAGGATTCTTTGGCTATCAAATTTACGAATAGAGCAGTGCAGCTTCTAAGTCGTGGCCACATCCGAATAAACTACTGTAACAAAAAATTACCTGATCTAGATCTATTTTTTGAACTTTTTTATAGTTTTGTTACAACTTTCTTAGCGAGCCAAATGAAATAGCGAGAGAAAATCATATAATAAATCGGAAAGCTTACCGAAAGGTAACTGAAAGGTTTCAATAAGCAATTTGTGAAACAAGTATGACTGGCTTTAGCCATTTTATGTATAATTTTTGCTGTTATCACACACTGTACTGAACAGCATGCTCATTAAAATAATTATAGCTATACAAGCTAAATGTAATGCTGAATATTGGCTAAAATTAGTTTATGATATCTCTCAAAAACTTGATCTTGATTTTGTTATGAAATGGGACCGTTTTTCATTTTTCCACAACGATGCTATTGTTTGAAAGATCACTCTTCAAACTTCGTCATATTTTGATGATCCCTAAAAATTTAGAAAAATAGAGAATTATTTTTGCCCTAAGTAAACGTAGCAAGGATCTGCAGGGAAGTTATATGTCACACAAAAATCTTCAGTTAAAAGTCAAAAAAAAACCTTCATAGGTTTCTTGATCTTGCTTGTGACGAACCTTCTGGCCGGGGTTTTGGCTCGCCAGTGTCCAAGGTTCGGCTACAGAAAATTTGTATTCGCAGGTTGGCTAATATTTCTTTCTTTTATTAAAGAAAACGCGAGCGGAGTTTTTTCCAATTTTTAATTAATTTTATTTCTTATCAATTCAATTGAATTAAAATTTACTCTTAATTAGCTAAGAAAGAAACGGATTAAATTTTCAGTAAATAATAAAAATACTTATTGCTACTCTAGCGCTGCGAAATGTTCCTGTTACGCCTCTGGCATCAACCGGGGATTCTCCTTTCTCCTCACTCATGCGCCTGACTTGACTTCTGCTGGCATCTAGTCTTTGTTCTCACTACGTTCTAGCGCATGGGTACCTCGGGAAAACCCAAAAACATACTCATGCGTTTGGATCTAACTTTATCCCTTACGCGAACTCCTAGCCTTGAAAATAACGCTTCGGTAGGGCGATGATGCCGAGCTCTCGCAATCAAATACCTCGGGGAGACCCGAAAGCGTATTTGTTTGGTTGAACGCGTCAGCAACCGCCAGACTGAAAAAAAACTAAACTCTGCCGCTGTGACCGATGTTGAGTTCTCGCAACTAAGTACCTCGGGGAAACCCAAAAGCGCACTTATTTGGTTGAACACGACGCCGACCGCCTAAACAAAAAACTACTCTCCGCCGCTGTGACCGATGCTGAGCTCTCGCAACCAAGTACCTCGGGAAAACCCAAAAGCGCACTTAATTGGTTGACCACGCCACCGACAGCCAAATAAACTAATCTCTGTCGCTGTGACCGATGCTGAATCTGTCGCGTTCTAGCGCATGAGCATCTCGGGAAAACCCAAATACACACTCATGCGTTCGAACCTAACCACAACCCCCCGCACGCGATTCCTACGCTATGCTATCGGCTTGACGATTGCTCGGAGTTCTTACTCACAAGTACTTCGGGAAAACCCAAAACCGCACTTGTGTGTTCGAATGCACGACTACCGTCAAGCTAGCTCACTGCTGGAAAGAGAATTTGATTAGTTATTATATATTACCACTGTAGGCTGCGAACTGCGACTGCTGGCTCTGGTGGTCCCCAGTTGAATGACTAAAATTCTGATTTTTGTTTAACACCTAACCCTTTGCTGGTGCCGATTACATCAGCTGGTTCTTTATTATCTGTCACAACAGCTGTTTCGGTCGGTGGTGCCAGATAGTTTGCTAACTTAACCTAGTGTCTTAGCTACGATTTTGCAACCTTATGCCAACTTCAATATCTAGTTGTTCACATGCGCGTTTGTTTATGATTACTTAAAATATATTGTATAAAATTCATTTAGTTAAATTTTTCCACTTGTAACTTACAATAATTGAAAATAAATAGGGATTTTCACCAATAAGTAATAAAAAATAAGAAAAATGTAACGTAAGTCTGAGTATAATGTGATGCGGCGACGCGTCAGTCACCCGCCTTGATGCCTTTGTTTTGAGGAAGAAAACGAGTGCCGACTTTCTTCCTCACACTCCCCTCTTACTTTCCGGGCGGTAGTATTATTTTCGTGGATCCCTTATATTGAATTTTTGACCTTCGATTGTCCATGACAGCTTCAAATATAGACCAGTACGTAACGTTTTGATGAATGCTCGTAGCTTAGTGATGATGGCGGTGTCAAACTGACCCAAGTTGTTTCCCGCCAGTCTATCTGGGGCGTATTCTGTCATTGGGGTGAATTCAGGATAACCGGATCCCTCTGCCAGCGTGACTGTGGCTTACCAATTTGGGTGAGGAATTCGTCATAGCTCGGAAGTTTCTGGTGTGCTATTTTTGTCTTCTTACTGCGGTGTTTCTCTTGGTTGTTTTCCTTGAGACTGTTGAAGAAAAATTACAGATTAGTCTTGTTCTAATTATTATTGCAAAAGGAAGGGAAATAAGTCAATGTAATGAAAGCAAAACATGAATTTGAGAAAATGACTATGAGTAGAAAGATTTTATTTCGCTCAGGTGAGCCGTTCGAATGATTTTGTCACCGCTTTTCTTTAATTTCAGTATAACTGGCGAGACAAAACTCAACACTGTGTAGGGCCCGGCGTATTTAGGGGCGAGCTTAGCCGCAAAGCTGTCGATAGCCTTAGAGAGAGGGTGTTGTCTGACCAACACTGACTCCCCGACCTTTGGTTTCCATTGTCGTCTTCTGAGATTATAGTGTCTCGCTTGATCCTGAGCCGCTTTCGCCAAGTTGTGCCTCACGATATCAAATATTTCTTGTAATTGTATTGCTCGAGACTCTGGAGTTTTTTGGGTTCTTCCTGTACCTGGTGTGACCTCATCATAAAGCGCCTGAGGTAATCGTGGCTCGCGTCCTTGTGTAAGGAATGCTGCGCTGTAACCGGTTGTTTCCGATGTGCTAGTGTTTATGGATAACGTTACTTCTGGTAGATGCTCGTCCCAAGTTTTCTGTTCATTGTTGGCCAATTGGGCTATCATTGTCTTTATGGTCCGATTCATCCTTTCTGTAGGGTTTTCTTGCGGCGTATAGGGAGCGGTAAAGCGATGCTGAACTCCGATCTGCTGTAAGTATCCTTTGACGATTCGGCTAGTGAATTGTGTACCATTATCCGTGATGAGACACTTTGGAATTCCGTATCTAGCAAGTATTCTTTCGCGGAAACCTTTCACTACGCTGTCTGCGGTGGCTTTTCTTAGCGGCACTAATTCGGTCCATTTTGAAAACCGATCAAAAAACACCAGCAGCATCGTATGTCCATATTTTGACCGCGGAAGTGGCCCAATGAAATCGGCGCACACTGTTGACCAGGGTTCGTCTGGGATTGTAATCAACATTTCGCCTGCGGGTGCTTGCTGGCTAACCTTATATTGTTGACAGGACTCGCAACGCCTAACATAGCGACTTATGTCACGAAACATGCCCGGCCAATAATAGCGGTTGGCTATCCGGGCAATGGTTTTGCGGATGCCGAGATGGCCAGCACTGGGGCTGTCGTGATTTTCCGTCATAACTCGCTGCCGGAGCGGTGTAGCAACACATAATTTCCACTGATCGCAATCTTCGTCGCCTGGGATGCTTGGTAAATGACGATATAATTGACCGCCGACCTCCGCAAAATCTGGAAACTTCTCTGGTTGGTTCCGAATTTCCGCCTTTTTCTTCTGTAGCCAAGCGCATTCTATGCTAATGTTGTTGCTTACAGTTGCTATCTGACAGATCTCCTGAGGCTGTCGTGACAATGCGTCAGCCACCACATTACTTTTCCCTTTCCGATATTGAATGGTAAATTGGTATTGTTGGAGCTCCAAAGCCCAACGGGCTATTCGTCCTGCGGGGCTTTCCATGGAGTTCAGCCATTTTAAGGAGAGATGGTCGGTGATTACAATGAATCGATAACCTTCTAGGTACGGCCTCATTTTTCGGATGCCCCAAACAATGGCTAAACATTCCTTTTCGGTTGGGGAATAGTTTCTCTCGGCGTTATTCAAGCTTCGACTGGCGTAAGCGATCACCCGCTCCCCCTCATCGGTGGCTTGGGTGAGAACAGCTCCAAGGCCCGCATCGCTGGCGTCAGTTTGCAATGTGAAGGTCTGATTGAAATCCGGACATGCTAATACTGGGGCCTCGGTCAGTTTCTGTTTCAATATCTCGAATGCCTTTTGCTGGTCCTCTCCCCATTTCCAATGTTTGCCCTTTCGCAATAGTGATGTCAGCGGTTGGACTATCGCAGCGAACTCAGGCACAAAGCGACGATACCAAGAGGCTATTCCTAAAAACCGCCTTACCCCACGAATATTTTGTGGAGGCTCTAAGTCACGGATGGCAGCAACCTTCTCCGGGTCTGTGTGGATTCCTTCTCCACTGACAACGTGGCCCAAGTATTTGATGCTGGTTTTGAAAAATTCGCATTTCTCGGGATTAATCCTGAGATTCGCTGCCCTTAATCGTCTCAATACTTCTCGCAAATTTTCTAAATGTTCCTCTAATGTTGATCCTGTTACCACAATATCGTCTAGGTAGGCGAACGCAAATGGCTCCATTTCTGCCCCAATTACTCGGTCGAGGGCACGCTGGAAAGTAGCGGGAGCTGAGTGTAGCCCAAATGGCATGACCCGCCATTGAAACAGGCCTCGGCCGGGGACTGTAAATGCCGTAAATTCTTTGCTGGCAGCTTCCATCGGTATTTGCCAGTAGCCGTCCTTCAAATCTAGGCTACTAACGTATTTTGCGTTCCTTAGCCTATCTAGAATATGTGTGATCCGGGGTAGCGGATACGCATCCGGGACGGATCTGCTGTTCAGTTGGCGATAGTCTATGCAAAGACGCCAGGTGCCTGTTTTCTTGCGCACTAGTACGATGGGTGCGCTGTATGGGCTATGCGACGGCTCAATGCATCCTTTGGCTAGTAACTTATTTATTTCTTCGTCGATGAGCGCTTGCATAGCAGGATTTCGCGGTATGTATCTCTGCTTAACGGGGCGGTCGTCCCTCATAACTATGCGGTGCGCCGTTATTTGTGTTACCCCTTGTAATCCGTCGAATTTTGGAAGTTCCTCAGCTAAAAAATTGTTAATTACCTGTTGGGTGTTACTACTCTGTGGCTCTGCTGGGTTTTCTGCTGATGACACTGTCGACTCTGCTGTTACTGCGGTGGTGGGCTCTGCCGTTCGTGAGGTGGTGGGCTCTGCCGTTGGTACGGTGGTGGGCTCTGGTGTTAGTAAGACCGGAAGCTCTGCGGTGGTGGGCTCTGCCGTTCGTGAGGTGGTGGGCTCTGCCGTTGGTAAGACCGGAAGCTCTGCCGATGGTGGTGATTTTACTTCTCGTAGTGAACTCCATTCTTGGCTCTGCTGTTGTGTTTTATTATGACTCTGATGTGATCTCTGTAGAATACTTTGGTACTTTTGATGAATTTTTCGCTGGCGGTACCGCCGCGGCTTCAGTTGATGTGATGGTGGATCTGGTAGCGAATTCTTTTGTAACTTTTTGTGGGCTTCTTGTGCTTGCTGTGGAAAATGGTTTGTCAATCGACTTGTGGTAGGGTGCACGTTGCTGACCATGTTTCTTTCGGGTTGAGCTGGTGCGGTTTTTTCCAAGGTGATTAATTCTTCTCCCATTGTGATCGTGAAACCACTTTGAGTTAGAAAATCGAGTCCTAGAACCACGTCATCCGTAGCGTCAGGCATGATGATAAATTGGAAATTATCATTGCGGTTACCATATTGAACTCTTGTTTGTATCGCATAGTTCAATTGTCGGGCCGACCCATCCGCCAATATGACCTCGCCTTCATATGCCACTCGCGTTGCTCTGCTACCGATTAAGTTTACAAATGCTTCTCGGATGAAACTCGCCGTTGCTCCCGTGTCGATTGTTGCTGACACCTCCTTTCCGCCAACAATAATGTTGGCGTAAACTCGCCTGCAGTAAAGTTTGGTGTGATCTACAGTTGCTGGGGGGGATCTCCTGGAGCGCTGCCTCCCCCTAGCTCTGGGCGGCCTCCTTCTTCGTTTCCCGGTGGACGACAGCAACCTATGGTGCGGACCCCTACTTTGCCACAAATCCAGCAGAACAGTCTTTGTAGGCCCCGACACTCCCTCGCGATGTGACCATCTTGGCCGCAGCGCCGGCAAGCCGTTTGGACGTTGATTCGCTCGACTCTGATTGGTTCCATCAGGCGATGCTGCTCAGAGCTGTTTCTCGCTGCTGTTGGACGTACAGGCTCTCTCTCCTGAATGCACTCAAGCTCTTCCGTCAAAGTGATTAGTTCTGTTAGGGTAGAAAATTCTCTGCGCTTGATGTACCACTGATATTCTGGTAACGAATTACGGAAAATACGCTCGAGTTGCTGGGTTTCCGTATAGCGCGCGTGACGCATCATTGTTTGCAGAACCAGGATATAGTCTTTAAATTTTTCTTGTGGCTGCTGGCATCTTTTCCTGATTTCGTCGTCAAGTGTCTCAAAATATCGTGGCGGCAAGAAGAAGTTCAGGAAACTCGACTTAAATGCTGTCCAGGTGGTCCATTGCTGATTATTATTACGGAACCAAGTTAGGGCTTTATCCCGTAATAATTCTGGCATCGTTCGTGGTAGGTGATCTATGTCTAATCCATAGACTTGGGTCAGCTCTTCTACCCGCTCAATAAACATCAGCGGATCTCTGCCCCCGTCGTATTTAACGGCCCATTTCCGAACCTGCTCCATGATCATTGGGTTATAGCTCAAGTGCCCGTGGGACGTAGCATATAGCCCACGTTGTTGTATTATGATCGGGTCATGGCCGACGGCTCCCTGTAGAACTTGCATCGTGTCGGCATGAGTTTCTGACTTGTTCTCGGCCGCTTGAAATTCTTCAGTGGACGTATTTTTAGTTTTTGTCAGCCCTGGGCCTGGTGATGGCGCTCGCTTGTGTCGGGTCTGCAGTTCTAACAACCGCTGTTTTCTTTCTTCGGGATGCTCTTCTTCCGCCAGATATGCCCGGAACCGTTTCCGTAAATCATCAAGGGTACCCTGTGATTCGAGGCCAAATTCGTCACAATAGGCCGCCAACTCCTCCTTTTTAAGACCATGTGTCCACGAGACGTTTAACATTTTGGTACGCGGGTTTTTTATTTTCCCCACACACTCACTGTAGGATTAGAATAAATTTATTAAATTAGTTTTGTTCACGATGTAATAAATTTTCCCGTTGATCTGTAAAACTATTTTTTTTTTTTTTTTTAAAAAAGCAGTTCACTGTCTGTTTCAGCGATATTTAGATTTGTATTTTATTATTGTCTTTTTTTTTCTTTCCGTTATTTTGTTTCGAGGCCGATTGTACAGAATCACTTGCCGTTATTCGTCTTTATTTATTCTATTTCGTAAGCAAAAAAAAAAATCCGTTTACTGTCTGTCCGAGCGATATTTAATTTTACTTCAAGTTATGTTCAAATGTTTTTTTTTTTTTTCTATAAATCGAGTCCGTTTGCTAAATAATTTTTCTACCGGTGCACTGGGCTACGTTTGCTTATGATCACTTGCGTATTGGTTGGTATATTTTTTTATTTTGAATTTTATACACAAAAATTTATATTTTTTTTTTTTATCCGCTTTACAGAAAAAACCCGTTCCGCCGCGTTTTATTGGTATTTAAATGTTTCTCATATAGCCAAGGTCCCTGCTCGGGCGCCACTGTGACGAACCTTCTGGCCGGGGTTTTGGCTCGCCGGTGTCCAAGGTTCGGCTACAGAAAATTTGTATTCGCAGGTTGGCTAATATTTCTTTCTTTTATTAAAGAAAACGCGAGCGGAGTTTTTTCCAATTTTTAATTAATTTTATTTCTTATCAATTCAATTGAATTAAAATTTACTCTTAATTAGCTAAGAAAGAAACGGATTAAATTTTCAGTAAATAATAAAAATACTTATTGCTACTCTAGCGCTGCGAAATGTTCCTGTTACGCCTCTGGCATCAACCGGGGATTCTCCTTTCTCCTCACTCATGCGCCTGACTTGACTTCTGCTGGCATCTAGTCTTTGTTCTCACTACGTTCTAGCGCATGGGTACCTCGGGAAAACCCAAAAACATACTCATGCGTTTGGATCTAACTTTATCCCTTACGCGAACTCCTAGCCTTGAAAATAACGCTTCGGTAGGGCGATGATGCCGAGCTCTCGCAATCAAATACCTCGGGGAGACCCGAAAGCGTATTTGTTTGGTTGAACGCGTCAGCAACCGCCAGACTGAAAAAAAACTAAACTCTGCCGCTGTGACCGATGTTGAGTTCTCGCAACTAAGTACCTCGGGGAAACCCAAAAGCGCACTTATTTTGTTGAACACGACGCCGACCGCCTAAACAAAAAACTACTCTCCGCCGCTGTGACCGATGCTGAGCTCTCGCAACCAAGTACCTCGGGAAAACCCAAAAGCGCACTTAATTGGTTGACCACGCCACCGACAGCCAAATAAACTAATCTCTGTCGCTGTGACCGATGCTGAATCTGTCGCGTTCTAGCGCATGAGCATCTCGGGAAAACCCAAATACACACTCATGCGTTCGAACCTAACCACAACCCCCCGCACGCGATTCCTACGCTATGCTATCGGCTTGACGATTGCTCGGAGTTCTTACTCACAAGTACTTCGGGAAAACCCAAAACCGCACTTGTGTGTTCGAATGCACGACTACCGTCAAGCTAGCTCACTGCTGGAAAGAGAATTTGATTAGTTATTATATATTACCACTGTAGGCTGCGAACTGCGACTGCTGGCTCTGGTGGTCCCCAGTTGAATGACTAAAATTCTGATTTTTGTTTAACACCTAACCCTTTGCTGGTGCCGATTACATCAGCTGGTTCTTTATTATCTGTCACAACAGCTGTTTCGGTCGGTGGTGCCAGATAGTTTGCTAACTTAACCTAGTGTCTTAGCTACGATTTTGCAACCTTATGCCAACTTCAATATCTAGTTGTTCACATGCGCGTTTGTTTATGATTACTTAAAATATATTGTATAAAATTCATTTAGTTAAATTTTTCCACTTGTAACTTACAATAATTGAAAATAAATAGGGATTTTCACCAATAAGTAATAAAAAATAAGAAAAATGTAACGTAAGTCTGAGTATAATGTGATGCGGCGACGCGTCAGTCACCCGCCTTGATGCCTTTGTTTTGAGGAAGAAAACGAGTGCCGACTTTCTTCCTCACATGCTCTAAAGGGAAAGCTTCATTAACCCTTTCAGGACCGAATTAAAATGAGAGGAAAAAAAGTATTTGAGTTCATGCTCTTATGATCACAAAGGTAAACTGACATTAATTTTTATGTCCTCAGTATCCTGGTTCTTCCTTACTGAAAAAAGAACTACAGATAGAACAAAAGGTACTGAAAGGGTTTCTATTTTGTAACATGGATATTTTCCTAACGACAAAGACCGATAAAAAAGCTTTCCTCCAAAAGTTTATGAAAATTTGAAATTTCCTTAAATTTTTTTCAGTGCAAAACAATGTTGACAACATGACAAACAAGCTTTCGTTATTCACATAATAAGCTTGTTCAATGCATAAATTATCCATTGCGAAGTTAGTGTTAAAGCAGCATTTCATAAAATCGTGGCAACAAATAATAAGCCATCGCGTATAAGACTGGAAATCGTAACGTGTGCACGCCAGTTAAATGTCCCTTTTTTTTATAGGGCCATAATTTATGACCCCACTTTAGAGTGACGCGCGTAGTAAACAAGGAATCAACGAAGCGTTTCAGGCGACGTCGTCGTAGCTACCAACTACCACCATCAAGTGTTCCATAGCAATTTCGGGTTTTTCATACCTTTGAAGGGCCAATAATTTAACTTATTTCGTTTACCATTTTGATATACGACGCTGTATGTTGTTTATAGCAGTATTTCGCTATAAATTTTAAAATATTTTTTTTTTTTAAGTGGCAACATTGTCAGGCACAGTAAAGTGCAGCAAAATGGTAAAACATTTAAATTGTAAAGCAATAAAATCAACTTTTCTCCCATTATTAATTGTTAAATATTGTTGTTAAACATTGTTTCTGAACAAAGTTTCTAAACATTGTTGCTGGCATTGTTTTTAAGGAATGTTGTTTAATATTATTCTTAAGTATCCCAACGGCAAATAAATTGATTACAGAAGCGATGCTTTGTAACACACTTTGAAAGCAGTAAATCACACCACCCCATATACGCACCTAACATACTTTTGCTAATGCATGGTCGTTTTAAAGGCTGAACGACTTCCACTATCACCAAAAGTAATCGGGGTCACGATGTGTTCATTCGATGAACACATTATGAGTACATGTACTCTGTAAATTGACTGTAGGCAACCTGTCTACGAACTCGTACACATTGTAAGTTAGCAATGGCAATCTGCTTACGTGCTCGTATACTTTGTAAGTAAGCAAAAAGCAACCTGCCTACGAGCTGGTATACTTTGAAAGTAAGCAAGTGGAAATTTGCTTACGAGCTCGTATACATTGAAAGTTAGCAAGTGGCAATCTGCTTAAGAGCTCATATACTTTGTAAGTTAGCAAAAAGCAACCTGCCTACGAGCTCGTATACATTGAAAGTTAGCAAGTGGCAATCTGCTTAAGAGCTCATATACTTTGTAAGTTAGGAAAAAGCAACCTGCCTACGAGCTCGTATACATTGAAAGTTTGCAAGAAGCAATCTGCATACGAGCTCGTATACTTCGTAAGTTGGCGCGGAAATTACTTGTTTACGCGACCATATCTAATTGAAGGCAAACGTGAGCACTCAATACTTTTTAAGTAAAAAATATGCAGCCAAGTTTATAAACAAAATTTACAACAAACTTTTCTTAGTTTCGAATAATTTCCATTACAAATTTGGGAAAAGAAATTTTCAATTTCTCCTTTTTTAAAATTTTCAATGGAAAATAGCTGAAGCTAACAAAATTCTACACAAAATTTTGCTTTTTAAACTGACGAAATACAATGACAAGTACGGCATCGCATAACTCGACCACAAAATTAATTTTCACAAGCTTCATATACAAGTGTAATACACAATGTAAGCAACCCAGCATGAAACACCAAGTGTAAATGAAATCGTATAAGAGATTGTAACATAGTAGGCACCGTTCGCCGCTGGGATATTTTCAAAATGTAATGACTGAGAAAAACGGAGCTCTTTGCCAGCCAGAAACATTTCAGGCCTATTTAATCCAGAAAAAAGTATCAAAATATAAATTTTTTTCATTCTAAAATTTAAAATGTTGCATTTTTAACGAACTAGACTGTAGGATATATCAACTGAAACTATAGCGCATTTAGTAGAAGTTTGGACTTACTTAAATTGCAACGTACCGTTGACACCCTGTATATTTTTTTCGCTTTGTTAACCACATGCTTAACTTTTCATAATTTTTATTTTTTTGTTATTGTTACCGATTTTTTTTTTGTTGTTTTACTGTTCTTGTTACCTTAATTGTTATGATATTCCAAATAGCAAGTCGACCAAAGTCATAATTTTTCTACGCTTGTCATTTTTGTCGGTTTTTTTTTTAATTATGAATGGGTTTTTGCTTTTTAGTTTATTTATGTTAATTTTTTGCATATCATTATTTATTCTACATACATTCATATTGTATACACAAATGCATACGTACACACTTATGCATGCATTGTTGTATGGTGTAATAAATTTTCAATGTTTACAAGTGGGTTGCTATTGTTGGCATAAGTCTTATGAGTATGTAATAGGGGTGCATACTTATCAAACTTTTTTATGGTATTCCTTATATCTAGAAAACTGCGGAGTTTATTTGAAATTTTTATCTAGCCGTTTTGTAATCTATTAAATTGTCTTTTAAATGAATTATTAAAATCTCTCCTGAGTTCCCAACTTATGGCGGTTTTTATGACATTTGTTGAACTTTCTCATGGCCATATTTCCAAACTTATTGAAAATCGTTGAGCAACATGCGCGCGATTCGAATAGGCATTTAGGTTCTTACACATCGCTGCTACCGACTGGTTTTTCGAATAGCTTCTGAAGTTTTTTCTGCTTTTTGCAGAGGTTTGCAGGGGTTCTTCTCATATTTTTTTTTAAGAACCAGTCGCGGATTTACTTATGGGCTGCAGTAGATATGTTCAAAAAACCTAATTTTCTAGAATTCTTCGAGAACGCTTAAAGTACGATAATTTACTCATTTTGAAGCATATCCTCAATCAAAAAAATATATGCGATATATGCTGTAGTTAGCTTTAAAATTTAGGGCGGTGACACACCAACTGGTCGAAACTTCCAGCTTAAGTGACCACTTTTCGAAAAAAAAAAATTGTAGACATTTACGAAAGATTGAATGTATTAAAAATTAAACGAATTTTTACCATAATATGTAGATAAAAAATCTTCATCACATATTGAATTTCCTTGTTTTTCTTTTTTTTTTTCAATAAAATTTTGTTTTACTTAATTTTTTTTTCTATAAAATTATTATAATGTCACACCCGTTACACTTGGATGTCACACCCGTTACATTTTTGAAGTAACTTTGTATATATTATTTAAAAGTTTCTCATCATTTTAATAAAAAACATATCAAATATTTCTAAAATGATATCAATTTAACACTCATTCCTGCAAAATTTTAGGCGATTTAAAATCTAACTCAAAATATTTAACAAAGAGATTTTCTCAACGTCACACCCGTTACGCACAATAAATTCATTTTCTGAACTTATACCATAATAACTATGTCAAATTTTTATAGTTTTAATAAATTTCGGAAGGTTCGATAGTACTTGTTGCAAGAGATTAAATTGCATTCTCACACTTACCTGAAAAGATATGAATGAAAATAAAAGTTAAGCTGTCACACCCCTTATCCTGGAAGTGGCATGGTACAATCTAATCCAATTTTGATCCAGAAATAGCTTTCGATGAACAAACCTCTTATACAAAATTTCAGTATGATTTCTAACATGTTTCGATAAACTTACCGTATTTTATTTGTATGGGAGTTGCCACGCCCACTGGTGCTATTTCAGCCACTTTTGATTCAGATAAACTCTATAGCAACTGTACCACTTACATTAAATTTCATACCAATTGCTGTAATAAGTAGTTCACTTAAAACAGTGCTTACAAATTTATGTTATTATGGGAGGTGCCACGCCTACTGGTGCAATTCCGTTGAAATTCATTTAATTATAAAACGTATAGTAATTGACATCTATACACCAAATTTTACGAAGATTACTCCCATAGCATATATGGGAGGTGCCACGCCCACAGGTACTATTTTACCACATTTTTGTAATAAGAGCAAGTATATCTACCTCATTCAAATTCATAACGATTACATTGTTGGTTCTCTTAATATAACGTTTATAAATAACGTGGGCTCTACCACGCCCTACAAATAGTTTTACCAGTATACAGACTAAGCTTGTATTGATAACTGCTTTTAGTGGCATCATCTCTAAAATTTTTGTGCCAATTTCGAGATATACAGAGTAAAAATTTTCAATTTTTGTAAAGTACCACGCCCATTTTTACGATTCCGCTCAATTTTTTTTACAAACTTTTGTGCCACGCCCCTAATCCTAATTTGGTTCACATCACCAAGTTTCATAAAAATATCTGCAATTTTTTTCAGAATGGACTTGGTCAAATATACAGTGTGGCCCATAATAACTGTCAGAAAATTTCACTGTTCGGAAAGAAATTGAAAACCTGATTTTTTTATAATCTAAGGGATACATTGCATTTCAAAATTTAATTGTACACGGCAAAACAAATATTCTCTGTATCAAACTCAGAAGCGCCATGGAAGGTAAACGTGACTCAAAGTCCCAGCAAAGTCCCGTCATTATTCGGGATAAATATATTAGTCATAAAATCTACTGAAAATGTATTTACTAATAAATGCACTGAATATACTGGAAATGGGCCAAATATACCGAATGCACTGAACACGTTTTTTCACGACGCAAATGTACTGAAAAATGTACAAATATATCAAAAATGCCATCACTGCGCGATATTGATATTTTCAAAGGCTCTTTCTGTCCCTTATAATTCTGAATTGAAGCTCCAAAAAGACCTTTTATACATATTTTTTCGTCGCTTCAAATTGAAAAATTGGCCTAATAGTTAGGAAATATAGGCTTAAAAATATTCTTTTTCCCAAGTAATCCTGATATTTTTTCTGTCTAATATTTTGGAGATTAATTTTAACTAATATTTAGTCAATTAACTTTTAGATGAATTTGCAAAAGCACTGCTGAAAATGTTTCTTGGAACTTTTATTCTGTCATCAACGGTCTTTACCATTGATTTTAGTTCCTCCACTTGTCAGTGAGTTATAAATTTTGTTTGGTATTTTTTAGACTTCGAACCGGATTTTACTGCCATAAAAAAGTCTTATAGCATTGGCGTTTAAAGAAACATTTCTAATAAATATTATTTATTACTTAAAAGCATAAGAATAAATAACAAAATCTCCGCTATAATTTACCTTTAACAATAAGTTTATTTAGTAATATATATTTAAAATTTGCATTTTTCTATAAAATATAAAAAAAAACATTTTTATCGGTCACATTTACAGTTAACTCTGGGTCAGTAAATTAGAATTTTATGGACTTAACAAACAAATGTTAACCTTTGACGCTAACTACAAAACAATGCAAACACTAATTTTACATAAAAATATCATAAATCTTTGACAGCAAACAATAGGCAAGCCGGCAGGCAGGCACCCTACTCTCGAAACAATTAAGTCCCAACTATCGTAGTCGTAAATCTCTGTTAAGAGAACAATTCAACGAATTGTTAATTTCATTCAGCGCAAATGATTTATTGTAATTTGCAATTCTATAAATTGAAAGATATAAATTTTAAATATCAAAAAAAAAAAAAAAAAAAAAAAACAAAATTGCGTCAACGAAATCCCACATTATGGCAAAACTACATACAATATACATACATAATACAATAAACTTCATTATATTCGCAATGTCAATCTTTTGAATATTTGGATTTCATAGTCATATTCATATGCTAATCTAAATTGCTTTGGGTTTGTGTATGTATGTATGAGTGTAGTTTCATCTTTACCATTTTACCGCTTGTATGTTGTTGTATGGCACTCTTGTGCTATTGTTGTTGTTGTCATTAAATATTATTTATCGCTTTGACCGATAATGGTATGTCGTTAGTTTTAAAGCCAAATGTCAGTGTTATAATTAAAAGTACTTTAACGAATGGTATTTTTGTTGTTCGCCTTTGTGGGATATTAACTGTGAGAGTTTGAATTTTGACAAAGTTTTTTTTTTTTTAAATTGAAAAACTATGGTGTTGCTTTATATATTGGAGAATTTTTCAGAAGGTCGAACACTTAACTAACGAACACATCTTGATATATCTTGCAGATAAAAAAAGCGAAACAGATATCCTAGCTAAAAAAATGTCATCAGAAAACTCACTTTTTTCTGTTTTTGCTAATATGCTCAGAAGACTGAAACTCCTATCAACAATGTTCTTTAAGACCAAGTTGTGGAAATTATATAGTTCCAAGGTTATTTTATAAAACAATGGTTTCCAACATCAAAATACTTTCATAAAAACTTTCAACACACAAAATTATAATAGAAACTAGTAAGTGTGTTATCTTTGGTCAGGCTGAAATTTACATTCCATACACTGCCACGCCCAAATGTAAAAATTTGACTTCTTTCTTTCCCGTACAATGTGTCCGGTTAAGTTTTATTATTATATATCATTTTACTAGTATAGCGCTTCGAAGTTTTAGTCTAAATTCGTCCGATATTAGACTGAACTATTTCTTATACGAGGGCAGGTCAATATGTCCTAAGAAAAATATAGAAAATCATTTTTATTTGGGTATTTTTTTTATCCTTCAACATAGTTTCTTTTTAGTTCAATAGACTTTGACAAACGTTCCTCCAACTTATTTTAAGTCTTCAGAAAATTAGAATTGCGGTAGTTCCTTAAAATAATCATTTGTGTGTGCGATGACTTCTTCATTTGACGTAAGCCGTTGTCCGCTGAGCCATTTTTTAAAATTTGAAAATTGATAGTGGTGTATCCATGTTTCATCCACAGTTTGTAGAATGTGCAGAAATTCATATGGGTTGCAACGCATGTGCTCCAAAGGAGCCTTAGAAGAGACCACGAGGTTTCATTTATTCTCAGCTGAAAGCAAACGCGGCAACCATCTCACAGATATTTTTTTCATATTGAATTTATTATGAAGAATTGAAATTATGGTACCTTTTGAAACCCCTGTGGCCTCAACTATTTTGCGCAATTTTATTCTTTGGTCATTTAACATGATATCGTGGATTTTTTCGATCATTTCCGGAGACTCACGTCTACGGGACGTCCAGAAGGATGTTCGTCTATTGCTGATGTACGGCCACGTTTAAAATCATTTATCCAATTATAAGCTGTTTCAAATACAGGAGCAGATGTGTCAAGAACTGAATCCAACTCATCTTTTATTTCTTTTGCTGTTAAGCTTTTTAAATAAAAATGTTTAATCACCGCTCTAAACTCACTTTTTTCAATTTTTTAAACAAACAAAAGTTGTTTACTTAAATTGACAATAAAAACAAAACCACTAGATGAATATGGCTGCAATTTTTACAGATACCTAGTGAGAAATGATACTTACTAAAAACATACCATTTGCGACGCTATGAGCATCATCTCTTAGATTTTCAAAGGACTTATTAACCTGCCCTCGTACATGTGTAAAATTTGGTTTCAATGTTTTAAATTATTATCTCAGTATAGCGTTTTTGTCAGATGGAGAGTGCCACGCCCCATTGCTCAAATTCATCTCGTTCTTAATCAGAGCTTTTTTGTATCATTTTTACAATTTTTGGTTACATTACTTTAAATCAGTGGTGGGCAAGGAAATCTAACAAAAGGGCTAAGCAACAACATCAAGCAACAATAAACAACATCTTAAAGTTTTTTTGCTGTAATTTCCGAATTCGCCATCAGCACAAAAAAAAACACAAATTGCACTACAAAAAAAAAAAAAAAACAATTGCTACATTCGTCAAGACACAATGCGGCGCCGTCGCTTATACCTTTGTGTTTTGTTTTTGTTTTCATTTGAAT
Source organism: Tricholauxania praeusta (assembly GCA_949775025.1). Classification (NCBI taxonomy): domain Eukaryota; kingdom Metazoa; phylum Arthropoda; class Insecta; order Diptera; family Lauxaniidae; genus Tricholauxania; species Tricholauxania praeusta. Next base: position 119,429,496 of record OX459030.1, on the reverse strand, counting down.
TCAAATCAACTTTAAAATTCTGGGAATTTGCTTTCGCTTGCTTGTGCGTCGAATAACGGTGCAGGCAATGCGGGCGGATAGGGACACTACGTGCCCACCACTGCCTTAAATAATCCTCACCTTGAAATTTTTTCTTGTACGCCTGAATGCAGAGTACAAGAAGTATAATTCTAATAGAAAATTAAATTGGACCAATTACGAGTCTTAGTTGAGATTTTTAAGCTGGATTCTTCTTTACAAGTTGTGAAATCCATGAACTAACATATTCAAAAGTTACACGCATAAAAGGATGGGTCATTTACATGGGTCATGGCTCACAAAAATACACGTCAAAATTTAATATAAATTCAATTTCAGTTTCAATATTTTTGAAAAAGTTTTTGTAATAGAACTTTTTTTTTTTTGCCAAACATTTCGCATACCTTGCATGTAGAAATGTAGGCATAGTGTCTGTCATCTGCTAACTTTGTATATGGAGATTTAAGGGATCTTGTCTGTTGGCAGCATACTTTGTATGTGGAGATGTAAGCAACTCGTTAAGCTATACAGCCACAGTTCTAACTTTTCTTTTTTTAAGCATATTGTCCAAAAGCTTAGAAGATCATCGTCAGTACTAGGGGCATCATTCCAATTTTTTAGATAAAATATGTTTTACAACAAAAATAAATAAGTAAAAAATACATGTTTTGTTCTTAAATTGCAAGCCATTTCATTTTTTCCCACTAGTGACATCAACGCTGACAACGCCAAACATTTAAGTTCAATCTCAGCTTGTCTCACTGTCTGACATCCAGCACATTTCAATGTTACAATTTTGTTGCATTGTTATAGTTGTTGCTGTACAAATTTCTGACAGCTTATGTCATTCTCTGTCTGTGACTGTCAGTGTAAGCTTGGCTGGCTGTCTATCTACATTTTCTTTCGTCCTAGCTGTTGGCCTTTAGTTGAATATGGTTGGTTGTTATTCTTTTTTTCCATTATTTTAGCTGTCTTTCTCATAGTCCTTACTGCTCCTATTGTTAGTATTGCTGTTTTTGTTTTCTTAGCATTGCAAAACTTATTTCACTGTGCTTTCTCCTGATGATTCTTGGGGACTTTTATCATTTCTTTGGCTATGCTGAACCTTATACGTTCTACAATGCTTTGTTGACTGCGCAATGGCATGTCAACTGTTAGCGTTTTTTTTTTGTTGTTTATTTTAGATGGCAAACTTTCACTAAAGAAAAATTAACTTTTAATAAATAGTATACAAAATTTTACAATTAAAAGAAACAAAAATCGCAAATGACTCTATAATCATTGGTTGTTTAAAGAAGTTAAAGAGTATGAAAAGTTTTTTATTATAAATTCTTATCAAGAAAAAAAAATATATACCGAATCATATTCCACTTCCAAGTTATCAAGTTGCATTTTATTTCATAGCACTTGCTGCTTTTTTTTCAACTCCAACCACGTTATTCAACTGCTTGTCTGTCTGAACTGTTTTCCAGTAAATGACATTTGACTGTCAGTTGCTGTTGGCTCTTTCTTCCGTTTACGTCATTTACAACGTAAATCTCGCGTGCATTTCAAAAACACCAACAGTAACAAACCAACGGACAGACGATGACGACAACAGCAGCGAGCGCAACTGCGAAAATGTGTGAAGTGTTGCCAGATGTAAGGAAATAAATAATATATAAAATGAAATTTAATTTTGATTTTTAATGCCAGATCAAAGAAACCTCATTTATACTAATTATCTTCATGAGTTTCATTTAATCTCCAAAAATAGCAACCTTTAATGTTACCAATCTGTCAAAGGGAGCTAGGAGAAATGCTTGCCCGGGAACACCCAGTTATTTTGTAATATCCGTGACTTTTTTGTGTTCCCTTTTTTCACCAGACTGTTCCAGCAAGTGTTTTCCAACAACTTTAATCTTAAAAGACGAGCTGGCAACGCTGAAAGCTTAAGCCAAGTTTAAGTAGCATCAGCAGCAGTTAAAATACTGCATATTCCTGTGCGTTGCATTTGGAGCTTGAAAAAAATGAAGAGATAGCAATGGACTGCATAGTAAATAACGCAGGAGATAGAAAACCTGGCAGTAAAATGCTACATACTGTATGTAAGCTGTATGCAAAAGGATATGGTAATCAGGTTAAAACGAACAAATGAATAAACGATGAATGAATGAATGAAATGATGGATGGTAGTTAGACGCGGCCTGATGGATAGGCAGTTAAGTCAGCCAAATAAACAGGCAGACGCATGTTTGATGTTGAACTGTCAGCGCTGACAACAGAAGAAATTACGAAACATCAGCAAATTGATTTAAGTGAAGGAGATTATTGGAGGGGGGGGCAGAGGAATATAAGAATTTGCCAGTAAAGCAATTTTTTATTATTTGGAATTTTTAATAGCAACAGAAAGTTTCTATTAGCCATGGAGATGGGGCAGCCTAAAGATTTCTTGCAATAAGACCGATCTAAATTGATCTAAATTGATTTTTAAAATGCTACTGCTAAGCTTTGTCTGAATGCAGACATCTGAAGCGGGAACATTTGCTGACACAAGCAAGCACTGGTCAAAGTGTGAATGGGGTTTCACCAGTTAGCGGGGCATCCACCATAGAAGCAACACCCTTAAAGCAATATGCTGACAAAACCTCAAAAGAAAATTTTGCCGAACCTCTTAGCATTGTGAGCACTGGCAAAGTATACGCTTACCGAACTTTCCACTGGAACATTTAGTGACACTAGGAAGCACCAGACAACTTATGGGCGGGATTTTACGAGTGGGCTTTTCGCTCTTATCATGTAAGCGAAAGCTTTGGAATGTTATCTATGCGCATAAGTCATACAGGCAAATTCTACCTAACTTCGTAAGGGAACATTAAGTAATACAGGCAAGCACTGGACAATATATGGACGCCGTTTGGTAATTAAGGTGGGGATTTCCCTTACAAACAGCATCTTAAGATAATATGCTAAAAAAATATCTAAGGGAAATTTTGCCGAACGTAGCATGTCAACATAAGATGCCTCATGTGCCACAGGTGAGCACCGGATAAATTAGAGTAGGGCTCGACACCTCCCATGCAAGGTAAAGTCATCTTTAGCAATTTTTCTACTGGAAAATTTGGTAACACTAGAAAGCACTAGACGGGGCGGGATGCGACTCCTTGCGCGTTCTATGCAAGCATGAATGCTTTGTGCGAAAAGCTATTCAGGCAAATTCTACCTAACTTGGTGAGGGGGAAATTTAGTAACACAAGCAAGTACTGGGGAAAATTTGGACGAAACTTGACACATAAGCGTGGAACCTCTTCACAAGCAAGAACTAAAAAAAACTATCCACAGGAAATATTCCAAAAAATTAAACGACAATTAATATGGAAATTTTTGGTACCACAGGCAAGTATTCGACAAAATGAGTAGCACCTACTTTGAAAAAATTTGAAATGCTTTGCACAGTAAACTATTGAAGTAAAATTTATTAAGCTGAATACGGGATGATTTGATGCCACAGAACAATAATTGTCTAATTGAATAATTGATATGTGGGCAAAGTTTAATAAGTGGGAGTGGCACCGACCATATGAACAAAAACATTGACAAACTATTCAAGCACAGTCAACACGCATGTAAACTTTTGTTAATAGAAATTAGTATTGGTCCATAAGTTGACGTGATTTATCAGGCTATAAAAATATACTTTTAACTCATTTATCCCCATCCGTGCGAAACCGTGACGTACAGCTAATACATAAATAGATAACTAAATAGTATGACTTGATGCTATGAGATATGATATGTTACGTTACGTTACGTTATGTTAAGTTACGTTACGTCATGTTACGTTTCGTTCCGTTCCGTTACGTTATGTTACGTTTCATTTCGTTACGTTATGTTACGTTATATTAAGTTACGTTACATTACGTTATGTTACGTTACGTTACGTTTCGTTACGTTATGTTACGTTACATTACGTGATGTTACGTTTCGTTGTGGTATTCTACGGTATTTAGGACTATGTATGTTGTGCTGGACGCGTTACAGCACGGTACATTATGTTTGTTGGATATGGTTCAATATGGTACGATATCCAATTGAATGATTTGGTACTGCATGTTATGTTGAGAAATATAGCCCTATTTAGAGAAAAACTATTCGTTCGTTTGTTTTTAACACAAAAGTCTAAGCTATTTCTACGCGGGCTTTATTATATCGGTACTTTTTTGATAAAAATTGATTCAAAATTTCAATCAAACAGCACATATTTCGCATAATGAATTTCTCTCAAATGTTTCTTATAAGACTTAAACTTTTTGTGGCTATTGCTGTCGTTGCCCCTATTGGGGTAACAGTGACATATATCAAGTTTTCAAAGTCCTAATGCTTGCAGTAATAATACCAATATACACGTCTGTACATATATTTTAGTATGTGTCCAAATATATACCCAGCAAACGGAAGAGTCACATGTCTATTTCTGGACGATGGTTTCGATCATGTTCTAATGCCAGGCTGGGAGGTTTGGGAGAAACTTTACGTGGTTGGTGACTCGCTAAGACAATTGGCGTATGGATTATATAGAAAAGTTTCATGTGCTTGCTGTTGAAGAAAACATGATTTTCTTTATGTCATCGAACACTGAACTTATTATTTAACTTTAAAGTCTCCGAGTGTTGTAAGTTAAACTAAAACTGAAAGTATTTTATACTAAGCATGACCAGAGTTAAAAGACTGTACTATCTGGTACCACGGGTTGTCTGGAATGCATTGGACTTCAATTTCAGCCTGACAGTTGCGAGAACCCATTGAGGATGAATCTTGTGCCGTCGGCACCTTTGGGAGTATATCGTTGTGGTTGCTACCCAAATCACAGGTAGACAAAAGTTCACAGCTCAGTTGCAGTCTCAGGGTTTGGGGCGACGACTCAAACCAACTATGAAGTGATATCCTCATGAAGAATAATTAATTTATCAATTGAAAAATCTTCCAAATGTTCGCTGGGTTATATATATTAATGCACTTTTATGTGAGTGATAAATTAGCATGTGCAGCTTTGCAAATTGATGTGATAATAAGACAGACACGAATCCTCTTTGTTGCTGTGGCTTTAATTTTCCTTTGATGTTTGCTTAGTTGCTTTTCCAGCTTGTTTAATGTTGTTTCTGGCTGCTGCTGCTGCTGTTGTTTTTGCTGTTTGTGCTGTTGCCGTAGCACTTGATGTTCCATTTGTTTTTCCTGAGTATGCAATTATTTTTGTGGCAGGTGTAATTTTTACCAGTTTTTTTTTGCAGTTGTTGTTTCCCATTGCTGTTGTTTGCATTTAACATGCAAATGTTGCTTAATGGTGTGAATGATCTTGTTGTTTTATAATTTATATTGTGGCTTCACTGAAAGTGGTTTTTGCATGAATGACAGTGCTTGGGGTCATATACCTGTAAGATTCAATATATAAGGTATATTTGTTAAACTTTACAACAATTAATGCATAATCATAAATAATTTAAAAGACAAAATTATCTAAAAAACTGTAAATATTTTTCAACAAAAACCACTGACGTTAAGTTAAGCAATTGCGAGTAGACATATTTTTTAATATAAAAGCATGTTGAAGTGCTTAATGAATTGGCAAAGTAATTTTTGACATCAAATGAAAAACTTTGTCAGGATTTTCTGTGCTCAGCAAATAAACACTTCAAATGAAATGAGTATTAGACTCACTGGCATAACTTGATTGTCCCTTAGGCTTAAGCTGACAATTGGGATTTTGTTACCCCCTTTAAATAAAAGATTTTGTTATTTGTAACAAATACAGTTTTTAAGTGCCACTCCATGGCTGCAGTATTATAAAATATTGTTGATTTATTTAAATACAAATAAAACACATAGAAGCGTAGAAAGTTGCGCTTCCATGGTGATAGAAAAAAAAGGGGTTGCCTTATTGACAGCGCAGACACTGATAAAAAGTCGTTAGCAATTTCAAGCAGCTCTAAAATTAGCTGTCATGTATGAAGGCACAACTGCAACTCTAACTTTATTCATAAAATTTTATTGAAAATAACATATAAAGTTTTAAAAAAAACTGCACTTTTGAATTGGTTCTTTTGTTTAAACGGACGTATGTGTAACATTATTTAGAAGGCCAAATAAGCTTAAGTGCAGTTTTTTTCGTAAATAAGTGTTCATATCTTAAATGCGATGCTACTGGGTGCTATTTATTTTTGTATTTACTGAAAGCAATTTGTTACACAGTAAAAATCTCCAAAAATAATTTGCGGCCGCTTATAAGTAAAAATGTCAGCATTTTAACAAAATTTCAAATTTAATTTTATAAAAAAAATATGAATTTGTAAAAGTTTTAATTAGAAATAAGAGCTTATGGTAAGTCTTTGCAATTTAAAGAGATATAATAAATAAAAGAAGAGTTACAAAAAAAAAAAGTTTTATAAAATGGTAAAAATTTCTATTTTCGGAAAGTAGGTATTTAAACAGCCACTAATTTAACTGCAACTTGCTACGAAAATTTTCATATTTAAAAATAATGTCCAGCTTAGAAAATAATGCAATTATAAATTTAAAAAAATCTTTTGAAAGTTTGCTTGCTAAGTGTGTCGTACGAGTAATATTTTATTTTCACGTTAAACATATTACAGTCAATATTCTTGACACTTAGTTAGTGATATGTCAAGATTGATGTAAAAATTCTCTTAATGTTGCTGACATTCCTTAAAAGTGCTAAATACTCTATGAATATTTCATAGTTTGATAAGTGGCCGCCTTATTTTTTTGCCTCTTTGGCTATAAATATTGATATATCAAATTCAGAATTAGTTTTTTTTTTTAACTTTCTAAAATTAACCATTTTTAAACTTATATATGGAGCGTGGGCTTTTGATAAATAACAAACATAATCTTAAATAAATCGAATTGAATATAATGAAATTATTATAAGCACAATTTGATATGAATTTGCTATGTTCAACATAACGTATGAGCAACATTTAATTATCATATAATAATTTTTATACTTACACTTTATATTACATCGAATATATTGCAATAGCTATTTTTTTACAATACAATATTATCCTTCTATGACTAGTTAATTTTTCACATAAATTTTTGTTCTGAATAAATATTAATATAATTCAAGTTAAATTTTCTGTGTGTGTAGCATTTTTTTTTAAATTCAAATAAATATCCCAAAGATTTTGAATGTAAATCTTGTTACAATATAACCAACAAAGTAGGTCTCACATTTCAGCAAAGAGTTTCCGCTACATTTTTTGCTTGTTGCCTTTAAGTATAATGCAAGTAATTACGTAAAGTACCCTTTCTCAATTTAAGTGCAGCTTAGAGCAATCCTTTTTGTTGTGATGTTTTGCGAGCTTAAAAGTTTCAAGATAATTGCTGTAATCTGTAGCGTGTATCAAAAGTAAGGGATGTTCTATGTAAAAATACACGGTATAACTAAAGTTGAGTTTTTTAACTGAAAACTGGCATTACACCGTGTGACGCAATTTACATTTTTTACTGATACCTGACTTTGACTTTTTATGTTTTTTTATGCAGTTTTCAAACCTGGTTGCAAAATGCTCATTCGCAAAACAGAATTTTAATGTTAGTCACTAACCAAGTTTAGTTTGTTGGTGGAAAAATCTGCAATTTCTTTTAATTGTTGAATAAAATGAAAATTTATTGATAATGCAAATAGGTTAGAACTGATATTTTCTTCATTGAATAGTCAGAATATATCTAAGTTTTAACGTGCTTAAGCAATTGTACGCTTAAGTTTATTCAAGCATAAGATTTTTTGTAAATAATAACACTTAATTGATGAAAAATTTATAAATATTAAAAACTTTTTATATGAAAAACATTACTCATACGACACGGTGATCAAAAAAAGTTATGTTTATTAATCTATTGTAAAAAGACTTTGATGCAGCTGCGATGAAAAGTTTTAAGAATTAACGATAAAGAATTGAATTTTCTGCATGTATTCGTTGTTTTCATTAAAGGCCGCGCAGGAAAATTATCTATTTTTGGGCGACATCTCAATTTATATTGTAAAAATACTGCATATTATAACATTTTTATATAAAATTCATTGCATTTTGACTGCTTTCAATATCAAATAAAGTCATATTATGCAATAAGTATAATTTAGCCCATAATATAAAACATTTGCACGTGTAGACGCAGCACCGTGAAGTATAAAAGAGTAAACTAAATAAAAAACTGCAATTCACTTCATACCACACAAATAGCACTTCGGCACTCAAATAAGCTATGTATATTGCAATGCAACAACTTCAATTACAACACTTTCAAGCCAACCGGAAACAAAAACAAAAAGAAAAGAAAAAAACAAAAAAACTTAACACCAAATCAATCGACCGCATACCAATTCGAGGTGACATACAATTAAAATAATTTCATACATAAAATGTGACAGTTGAGCAGAGCGTTCGTTCGCCTGATGTTAAACGAGTCGAGAGCGTATTGTGTGCATTGTCAACGCCAGCGGTAACGTACTATATGCTACAATAAAAGTATGATGCAGTAAAAAATGGAAACCCTTAGTCTAGAAAAAAGAAAACAAAGCAAAACTGAGCGCTTCTTTACGCTTCAATACATCAGTACCCGCAAGGTTTTTTAGTCGTCAACTTTTTACACTATAATTTGAATGCCTGCGAGCATGAAAATCCTACCCTCTTGGTATGATTGCATAGAGTGAGTCCATTCATTAGGGTTTTCTGAACTGTCACATGTTGTTGTTTTTATTTTTGCGCAAACCTCTCATTCTGCCTGTCAAAGTGGCTGGCATTGTGTGTGTCATGTTGTCATTTTATGTCACGTCAATCATGCGGATGAATTTTCACAGTTCAGAAATTTGTTAAGTGTTGCTCACACACATACCGTGGTGAGCAAATGAGTGTCTTATAATTTTGAAAAGTACCATTTGAATACAATGGGTTTTGAAGAGCGCTGCATGTAATTTTAAGTACCTTTTTAATTTCGAAAAAAAAACATTGCATTTAATGTAATACCTTAAAATGCCAAATGATTTGAATTAAAGAATTTCATTTTTAAAATTTTTAATCACACGCTGAATTAAAATATCCCAATTTCCAAATCTCGCAGTGTGATATTACTTCATTTCTTCCAGCTTAAGCATTTTAAAAATATTTTAACCTAACGAAACTGACAAAAAAATTTATAAAAATTTACTTTTGGAAATGAGAACTTTTTAAGAGACTCTTGAAAAAAATCAACAATAAGATTTTCTCCAAACTAGTCGATAAAAGCAACATGGCAAAAATCATCACTTCTAAAATTACGTAAAACAAACTGTGAACAACGAACTTAATAAAGTGGCTTACTGACATAGCGTAGGTGCCACATTGTCAGACAAATCCAATATCATTGAAGAAGGAAAGCATTTAAGCCAGAGAAAAGCACTTTCATTGGGCAAGTGGAAACAGAAAACGATAGCACGACTACAGTAAGGACATACGTACAATCACAACAGGAGCAAATGACGACACAATTAAGATGGCACCCAACTATTTCAGCTGCGGCCATGATAGGTCGTCTCATTAGAGATGAGGCAAATTTGAGCTGCATGATATTTGCAATAAAAAATTCGATATGCGCAATAAAATAAGTATGTAATCATTGGCTTGATATCACAGGTAGGTATAATATTTTATCACTGATTTCAATTCTGTGACATTTTAGAGGTTTTGGCGAAAGTTTTGTCTTGATAGAACATTTCTGGCTATGCATTTGCTGCCGCAAAATAAACAATGTTCTGCTGAGAGAACCGACTGTTTTGAAACGAAAAAGTACAAACATCACGATGCTCTTATCGGAATCGTAGTCACTCTCATAAAATACGCAGAGATATAGGATTTCCCACAAGAAAAGCTCTCATTGTCAGATATACAATCGTTTCCGAAATCTTGCTCGATAACGTTCAAACCTTTATAATGATATATCTCATGATACTCATCTCTAGAGTTCATTTAGTCTTAAGCTAAAATCATAGTCGACAAAATGATACTGTGTATTAAAACCTATAATAAAAATCACAAGTAATACAATTCGAAAACATATAAACGAAGTTTCAAAGTACGATGAGGAAGGTTCACCTAAAGGACACACAAGTATCCATGGTTTTAAGTAGTTGGATGTATAGTAAAAATGATATTGTTGGTGAAATTCCAACAAACCATAAAACGGAAATCAGTAAAACCACAAAACAAATTTGCAAAATGGAAAAAGCATTTCCGACCGTAGCTACGGTATTACTGGCTACAGTTTCTATCACACCAAGGAGCTCAACAACAAGTACAAAGTTCACAGCGTTGTGTTCTTGTACTAAATGAAATGACATTACCATGAACATGCTAAAAGTATATGAAAGTGTAGTTAACACCGCATGTCGGCGATGGCATCAAAAGCTCACGTAAAGTCAGTAGGCGACATCGTTGGGTTTGTTGCCGTGTGATTGCTGTTATTTTGAAGAGGACTTTTTTTGAACAAGAAAAACTGCAAAATGGCGCAAATATCATCGAGAATTAAATGTCATCGTAAATGTGATTAAGGGATTAATGAGAAATGCAGGTAACCGGGAATGTATTTGCAAATAAAGGAGGTATTTGTATGTTTTTCACATTATAAAGGGTGTTTGTTTTTGAATTTAAAACATTTATTATTCGCAAGGTGAGATTTATTTTATTTAATTTTAAAGTACAAATATTGCAATTTACTACGAAATAAAATGTTTAACGAATGCGCCATTCTTATTATTAGCTCATGTTTTTCAAATATGTAAAAAAATTGGTTTTCCATTTATATGGTCCATTTTTCAATCATGTGATTTCCTTTCACAAACCCCATTCGAAATACGATTTCTTGTTGCTTTAATATATTGATTTAGCTTGACTGTGCCAAATTAAGAACGGGCTACGGATTAATATACATCGCAAAAGCAGCATACACGTTCCCCTATAGCACCACGATAATTTTTCTGGTTTTTCAATAGCAATAGGTTATACATTTTTGCATGAGCTATTTTTTTTTCTAGACACCTATGTAATTTAACTAATTTCTTATGTGAAAAAAGACTCATTGCCAGTTTTTAAGACCCCTTTCTAAGTTCCGAAAAACCTTAATTTGGCAATGATATATAAAATCTTACGCGATGAGCTTTATCATTAATTTTTCTCCGCTAAAATCGAATCTTGCATCAATATTTTATTTTTTATATGTGTATGATATATTTATATTTACTTATCATAAAATTTTGATAAGTAACCGATTTGAAAAAAATAAATGTAGTATCTAATTATTTTAGCTGATAATATACTAAAACGGCACTAATGCTGCACTCTTTTCTCATTTAGTTGCTGAAAACCCAATTATAGCATATTTGTTTTAAGATTTATAATAACTAAGCTATCAAAATAAATTGATAAGTTCTTTATAAAAGTATCAACTCAATGTATTACTTAATGTTTAACATAGAACTAATACAAATGCTAAATTTTTTCAATTGAAATTTGATACAATTGAAATAACTTATCAAAATGAATTGATAAGTTACTAAATAAAATGAAATCATGTATGTATCATAATTAAAATAGTCAACGTTTTCAGAAGACACTATTTGCAACAAGCACTTATCACTGATAACTCAAGTGATAATAGGTAATTTTGAAAAGTTTAAAGCAACCTATCACAATAAATTAATAATTACTAACAGAATTTGTAAATAACGGTTAGTACTTAATTCAACATGTAGCATTTTTGTCAAAGTAATTTTTGTCATTTTATTATCAAAGTACCCCATTACCTTCATAATCCATATACGCCAAGTTTCCATTGACTTATCATAATAATTTCACAAGCTCTTATTAAATTTGAAAATATATGAGAAATCTTCAATTTTGTATGACACATTTTTAAAAGGTACTACTTTATCAAGAACTTATCATTCAGAAGTTGATTGACAAGTTGAATTGATAAGCTTACATAAACTTAGTATAAATGTATATTACATGTAATCAACTTAGCAAAATGTTTTGCAAGCATTATCAATATCTTATCAATAAAATATTGAAAAACCATTATGTAACAAAATAAATTGATAAGTTATTAAATCTAGTACCTGGATGTACTGATACTACAACTAATATTCAAAACTTCGTTAGTAGAGCCTTAACAAAGTTTCTATAACTATTTTTATCCATGGCTCATAGTTATATGCAGTGCTATTTCGATCCAAATTTTGACACATATTTTTACGCAAATGACTTATAACTCTTTTTTTGTTTTTATTTAAACTGGCTTATCAAAATGAACTGGTAAGTAACTCATTTATATTGTATAATGATTAAAAGTCATCATATTAGAAATCAATACACTTCGAAGCTTTTGCTGCACCAAATCTATCACTTAATAGCCGTATTATATGTTCGATAAGTTTGGATAAACTCTTCGTAATAAGCGAAAACATCATGTAGTGAAGTTTTCAAATTGTAATGTAATTAAGTAGCCCACAAAGTGTAACACCAATTTATTATTACTTATCAGTTGGGAATTTCATGACATATTTTCTTAGCTTCTGTTAAATTATCATTATAAGTTGCATTATTTCCATAATAATTTGATAAGTTACTTAATTTAATTGAGAAATTGCAATAAGAGATCAATTTAATGTGTTAGTTTTTGGGGAGACACTATTGCATAAAAATTATATTACTTATAAACCTGTAACACATATACTTGCTAGGTTTGATTTGACTTATCATTACAAATCGAAAAATCCAATGGAAAAATTGTGATAAGTGCTTTATTTAATAAGCATTAATATGAATGCATCAATGGAATATCTTTTATCAACTTTATATATTTTCAATTTTAATATAAGAAATAATTTGAATTATGTTACCATTTTTCAACCCTTATCCATTTTCATAGAAAACAATGATATTAAGTACCAAAAAAGGAACGTGATTTACACTTTGTTGTGTCATTATTCTTTGTTTAGCCCTGAACAAAGTTGGCTACTGAGAAAATGCCATCAAATAATATCACAAAGTTAATTTGTCACAGGCACAAAATAAGCAATGTAAAAAAGCATCAAAGACTTTAACAAAGGATATGCCGAAAAATTTAATGAGAATTTTATAAAAAAATTTCACTAAGAAAAAGAAACAAATTTATGAAAAAACACATTTGCATTGTGCAAATATTAAATGAATGAAATCTACAGTTAAGCCCTGAAATCTTGCTGATTTAAACTAAAACTAAAGCTGCATTGACTTGAAAACTTCTTTTCGGTGTTTCTTCAAAGGATGCGCATTTGTTTGTTCTACAGTTTCAAAGATTTCTTTGTTTTCTTAGCCAATTATTGTTTTAAGACTGTTCCTTATTTTGGTTGCTGTTTGTTTGTTTTGTTTATTTTTCTAGGAAATAGTCTACGGAACAATGTACTATAGATGATTTTGCTATTTCTTTTTAGTTATTATTTCGGAAGTGCCTTTGGGCCATTTTGGTTTATATTATGTTTTTTTAGCAAAACAACAAAATAACGTGAGAGTTTCATTTTATGCACAAGGCTTCATGGAATTTTGAAGTTGACAATTTTTTTTCTTTGATATACCGCCATACAATCAGACTGCATCTTTTGCGACAGTAATAAATTTTAAATTTCTGCAGAATTTTGCATTATTATTTGAATAATGTGTGTATGCATAGTACATAAGGATACATTTTTATTTAAGCTGCGAATTCAGTTCAGAATAAAGCCCTGCAGTTCTGTTGTTATTCTTTTGCCGAAAGTTTGACAAAGCTGTAACAAAAATAACTCTGCTAAGAATATCGTCTAGTACTATCAGTTACAAGATTGGTGACAGCATTTAAAAAGTTCTTGGTTTCACAAAAACTGTACGAGCTTCTTAGCAATATGTTATTTTAGTTAATTTCAATACAAATATATTAATAAGAGCATTTCACAAAAGTCAATATCCAAGACTACACTTCGAAAAATTGATAAAAAAAAATTATGAAAAACTGCAGCTGGAACTTTGGTATTTGACTAACTATACTTCCTCAAATAATATATGAAAAAAATTTCGAAATCCGGGGATATAAATTTTTTTTTCTGTCAAAGTTTGCATACCATATTATGCCACTATTACCATTTATTATTCTACTTTTTGGAAAATCCTTAAAATTCATATAAAGCCGATAATAAAAAGATAAAATGTTTCATATAAAGTAAACACAATAAAATTTCCGTCGATATGCTACATTAGCGCATTTTGCTTCAAAAAAGTTAACTAGAGCACTCTATCGAACTTACGTTTATAGAAAGTTCCATAAAATATATTTGGTGTTCAAAGTTCAACTTAAGGTTCACTGTTAGTAATCTCGAAAAAATTAAGAATTTATAATAACACTTGAAAAAAAAAAATGTCCCTTAGGCCTTTAACTTAAAATAACAAAAACCGAACATTTTGTTTCAAAATTCAGGGTCGGTTTAATTGTTGATAATTAAATTAGCTCTCATTTAAAAAAGAAAATTGTTAATTTTTCGACAACAATTTTTGAACCAAAAAATATTTAAAAAAAAATTTTTTTTTTCGTCATTTTCCAAAAAAAAATATTTTGTTTTCCATATTCGAGCTCTAAGGATTTGTTGGAATTTTAATAAGCTTTAATTGTAGGAAAAAAATTGATAATTTTTGACAAGACTTGCGCTCTCTAGCGATTTTTGAACCAGAAAATACGATTTGGGACTTCTGTGCACTGGTAGCCAAAAGGCACTAATTGTTATCCTGACCTCCATACCATAAAATTTGACTGAGAAGGAAAGCTGAGGAAAATTCGCATACAATTCGCTAAGACGCATACCTGTTTTCCGCTCATTAATTGGAAGTATGCACCTTTTGAGCGTTTTACATATCTTCCACCATCTAGGTCAAAACGGTTGATCTTCGTTTTGTCGCTCCATACTATATACTTCCATTTAATGAGCGGAAAACCGGCATGCGTCTTAGCGAATTGTATACGGCTTTTCCTCTGCATACCTGTCACCAATGGGCTCTTGCGTGAAATTCGTCCTTGGAGTCCAGCTTCAACCAATCGAAAAACGACAGTTCTTTTGGATATTTGTTCATCGTATTGATCAATTATTTCGCGTTAGATGTCTGCATTAGTCTTACGAGTATCCAATTTTGCCTAGCGCACAATCTGGCGTTTCTTGTACCCGGAAGCCTTACGAGGTTTCTTTTTCCGAGGAACATTTTTTGCTGTGTCATACTTATCGAAATGATCAAGTGCATTGAATACCATCTTTTCGGAGCAATTTATTCGTGTTACCATCGCCTGATGACTCATGGCCGCTCTTGAAGCTCAACAATTATATTACGCATGGCCGGTATACAACATTTGGCCACTACTCATGATCAAGGGTATGCTTATAAGCAAGTGAAAAAGTGTTTCTACATGCAATGTCAATATCACAGTATTGTTTCTTTTATTTTTTTGCAAATTATTTATTTGTTTCCAATTAGTTGACTCAGTCAAATCTGAGGCCTGAGTAGAAAGTCTCTCATAAAACCTTTTTATGCTATGAATTTGAATTTAATAATGTTCCTTTTTTTAAGCCTATATGTTCCACACTTATATAATGTATAAATTTGCAGGTACACATAGAAAAATAAATGTGAAAAACTATCAATAACACAGCGAATGATTTCGTTTTCAATTAGTTGTCAACAGCTGTATATAGCAATGCTAGATAAGAGAATATATAGATAAATTTATTCAGAAAAGACAATTAGATCACTATCTTTGTACAGCTGAAGATCACGAACGATTATTTAAATATTTTTAGCTTTTTTGATAAAGTTATAGTCTTTCTTAACAAACATGATTAAATGATTTTTTATCATATCTACCATAGTTTTTGAGATATTTCGTTTCGAAAAATGTTCAAAAACGACAAAAAAAACTAAGTGTGCAGTTATTAAAAGAATGACCGATATGTATGTGCTATCAGCTGAAATAAATGTCACCATGTAAAAATTATCAACTCTTAATTTAACTACGTAGTTTAGTCATTCGACGAACAGCTTTATAGCACAAGAATCTATTGTTATTGCTATCATTTGCTCCAAAGCTGCATTCGATCTTTAGCTACGAAACAATTGTTATTAAAAAATGTTTTATTAATTTTTGTTTGCTAAACTAAGATATTTAATTTATGCCAAAAAATAAATACAGATCTTAATGTTTGTATTTTTTATACCATGGTAAATTGTTAAGTTCTGATATGACTTGTGCTTCTTGCAATGAGTTTCCACGTAAACAGAAATAAAATAAAACTTTGCTGCGTGATTTCGGCATGAATCTTTTGAAGTCAAAAGTACAATGTGACTCCAAAAAATTTTTTTTTATAGATTATGACATGACTGAAATCTTTGTTTTTTATTTGACTTAAACTCTATATAAATAAAAGTACCTTATGATGTACATTCGAGCATACGTACAATATTTGTATATACAGTAGCTGTCAAAGATATTTGTTTTTAATTTCATTTGATGACAATTCATTTGTGATATTGATAGAAAAACAAAAAAATAAAAAATTAAGGGCTCTCCGGAAAAAAATTGGTAGGTAACCAATGAAGCAAAAAAACCAAACACAGTAGCTATTGATTGTTACTGGGCTTTATACCTTGGGTTTTACAGCTGAATGCACAAATTGATGTTGAAGGGTATTTATCAAATTCCGACAATACATTGGTAAATGTTTTTTTTTTTTACTTCGTTACTATCCCAGTGACAGCTAAAGTATTTGATTTGAGGTTGATTGTTGACATTAGCTTAGTGGACAGCAAAAGTATTGGTTTTATTTGCGGTTACCAAAAATGGTTATGGTTTCATTGAGCAAATAATGTCACCACTTATAAAATATGCCAAGCATATAAAGCGCTACAAAAAATAATACAAATTCTTTGAAAATCTACAAAGAGTGGCTACCTTGGAAATTAAGTTTTTATAGTGTAAAGGGGCATATGTCTGTAAGGCGATAATTCTGCTAGGAAACTTTATGTTTCGGGTAGAGTTGAGTTTTCAGTTCTTTGATAGTGTGTGATAGTCATACATGAATATAATATATTCAAAACAATTTCGACACAAAATTCAGGTAAGCACCCTATAAAAGTCAAATACGAAAAAAAACCGAAAATCTTCAGTTCAAAGTCAACTAACCGCCAAAGTGGCGTTGCTACCAAAATTTAAGAGTTACGCGCGCATCCCGCCTTTGGTATGCAATTGAGAGAGTTTTTTTCTGTCATGCGGTGTTTGAATTCTTCATCTCATCTTCAGGAATAACTCAACTTCTTGGCGTTGTTTTCATGTTTTAATCCTGCATGAATGACGATGACGACGCTTCAGTGTCGGTTTGTTTTTTGGGTATGCTGTTGGCATTGTTTGCTTACAATGCTATGCATTTAAATGGAAAATACAAAAAAAAAATAATGCCAACCTTCTTAATCACTGACATTTTTGTGAACTCACGTACTACAAAATGACGAGCAAGCAGCAAAATCACACTAGTGCGTTGTTTATTTAACCGCCAGCGTTGAAAATAAAATGCATTTTAGTATTTGCTTGCTTGGAACGGACTGGATTCTAAATGTAAATAAAAAACACTACATATTTATTTTCAAATTTTCCAAAAAAAGTACTAAGTTATGCACTAGCTACCTTAGTGAAGAAAAAACAAAAACTTTATATATGTATCACCTAAGGTTGCACGAAATAAACAAACAAAATATTTGCGCAACACTGTTTCGGCAGCGCACTAAAATGTTGCTACAAAAATTCCCGCTTAACCGAAGTTTATTGCTTAAGTCTTTCTGAAATATACATTTTTTTTCGCTTGGATCTTTCATTTATTATTAATATGTTAAGCATTCCACACTTATCAACACTATGTCATAAAACCCAAATTATTAACTATCTATCATACAGCTGTTTAAGTCATAAAGTTTATTTTATTGTTATATCCTTTTTGCACCTTCCAGCACAGACAATGTAACCAGAAATTGTAATCCACAACATAAATTTTGGTATTATCAACAAATTTATTTGGTAACTAATTAAAAATTCATTCATTTAGTCATCAACATAACAAGCGGGGAACTTTAGTTGTTGCCGCTAGTGTTGTCGTTGTCGCTTCTTCAAAGCAAAACTCACTAGCTGGCGACTATAATTTCGGCATTTTTCAAATGCTCGAAATGACCTGCAATAATCGTAAACAACCCATTTGTCTGTTAGTGGAAATAGTCAGTTTATTATGATGCTTGTTTGTTCGTTTAAGGCAATAAACACAGTGGCAACAAGTTATATAGCCTGTGCATTTAGAAGTTTCGAAGGGGAAATGAAATTTGTTTGATATTTTTTTTTTAACTCTTTTATATGTTTCCTTAGTTATATGGGTATTTATAGTGATCTTAATCTAAAATTTTATAGTTTTTTTTTATTTTGATAATAAATTTATGCCTAGAAGTACTGATTTGTCTTAGCCGCATTTGATTTTTGGAATAATAGCTTAGCAAAAGCAGTTTTTGTGTGTTGCGAATTAATTCGCAGCATCACTTGTATCGAACTCACTGAATTGCTCGAAGGTCTTACCTACGAACGCCATTTATGAATATTCTTTCTGGAATATTCTTTTCAGTTATCAAGTAATAAGAGATCGATCGAAATACTTCCTAAATTCAATACGAATATTGAATCAAAAGGTTCTTCATCTTTCTTCAATTATATATTCCTATGAGCTACATTTTCTTTTGCGTTAGATGGATGATTTGACTAATAAAGTTCTAGTCCTGTTAAACGTTCAGCCTGCAATAGGAAGAACTCGTTTATGCAAATGAAATATTTTCAATTAGCAACAAGCATTCCAACAAAGCAAAACTCTTCGTTCAAGATTCATTTCAAAGAGATTAGTCTCAAAATCGATAAAAATTTAGAACAAAGCATTTCTATTCATTTAAATGATAGAGACCAGTGATGGCATTTTCGGTACATTTGTACTTTTTCCAGTACACTTACTTCGCAGAAAATCATCGTCAGTGCATTCGACAAGTTTTCAGTACATTCGGATAATTTGGCCCATTTTTAGTACATTAAGCGCATTTTCAGTACATTTTCGGTACATTTTCAGTAGATTTCGAAAATTTACCTTTTTTTAGTAAATTCTTCGCGAATAATGATGCCGGTAGTAAACTTCGCTGAACTTTTTTTTTTGTTTTTTTTTTTTTTTCAGAAAAGTTAAACTTGTGCTTAAAAACTTTTTCATTTTAGGGGAAATTAGGTGAGTGAAAATAGGGCGGGAAGGGGTCCGGCAAAGTCTCACCAAGTCTTACCAAGGGGGAAGGGCAGTAAACGAAAATTTCACGTCAACTTTTTAATGCAGAGAGTACACATTATTATAGCATATTATATCTAAAAATTATAAGGCAAGTCTCACGGAATTGAGGGGGGGTCCGTCAGAACTCACCAAATTTCACCAAGGGGATGGGGGGGTCCGAATTTTCAAAAAAAACACTTCACGTAATTTACGGACATCCTCTTATGTCGAAAAAAGTACATTCGACATCTAAAAAGTACATTTCAACATTCCTTTCAGTACTTTGCGCAAAAGCCAAATGCCATCACTGATACAGACTTTAGTTTTCAAGATACGTAAATGCAGGTCTTGGAGAGACAATTACAGGCATTCATGATAGCACCATTGTGCAGCTTCATAAATCTATGACTCCTGATTTAGATTATCATGGCTTAAAGTTATAATCTCGAATGTGTCACCAGTTCTTTTGTGAGGTGCTGAAACTGGGTATGTCAACAGCACGTTGCTATGTTACTTGCAAAAAGAATTTGATTTCCCAGTACCTTCAACAGTGTCATAGCGCTCATCAGTTGCCGTGGAGACTCAATTTTTATTCATGCAAACTTTATCAATTATTATCTAAAGTTTGTCGACAAACATAGGTAAGAAACTCTCATTTAGTCATTTTAAGTTATCATTGAAGTCATTTGCCTGTTGTCAACGATGAAGCATCTTAATGAAAATCGTAAGCTTCGTCAGAAATTAAAGAACAAAAAGAGCGGAAAGCAATTCCTTCTTCATAGTTCCTACTAGACGAAAAATGTTCCATTCTAAATTATTGCGGAGGATGGGGCGTCTAATGCTATTGTATTCTTACCATTTCGGGGGGACGGGTAACCCACTACAACTTTCAGTTTATGGGAACATTTCGCGGTCATACATTTTCCTACAAAATAATACTTACAGTGAGCCACAAAACTCTTCACGAAAAAACATTTTTCTAGTTTTAATGCTGTATTATTTTTTTTTTTTGTAATAAAGTTTAAAAAAAAAAAATATGCAAAAAACTTCCAAATTTTTTATTTTAGCTAAAAAAATCAAAACTAAAATATTTCACATTTTGACTAACTTGGGTAGTTGTTTTTATACTTAGTCTTTTGTGAGCAGTTATGTGACTTAAAGTAATAAAAACATTTTAAATAATTTTTTAATATTTTATGTGGTCGCTTTTGGTTTTAGTGGTGAAGTGTATTTTCTAAGGCATACTCGCTTACAATTTGTCTAGTATTTGAGTACTGATCACGGACCATTGTCCATTGGCGACCTTCCTTAGCTCGCCCAGATTTTATGCGGTTGTTTGACTCTTAGGTATTTTTTTTTAAAAATATTCCACAAATTTTCAATGGGGATAATTTTTGGTGACTCGGTTGGCCAATCCAAGCAGGTTATATTTTGGTCTCGAATCCATTTCGTTGTTATTTTAGCCATAACATTCTGCAAAAAGATGGTATTCTGCAAAAAGATGGTATCGCTTGGCTCGTAGCCGAAGTTTTCTAGACTGGGTGGGTATAAGGCCATTTAAATATTAAAATAATCTCTTGCTTCCATTATTCCATTGATTTTACGAATTATAGCCAAATTGCACATTGA
Organism: Tricholauxania praeusta; assembly: GCA_949775025.1. NCBI lineage: Eukaryota > Metazoa > Arthropoda > Insecta > Diptera > Lauxaniidae > Tricholauxania > Tricholauxania praeusta. The sequence goes on along the minus strand of OX459030.1, from coordinate 119,408,435 downwards.
TTTCTCGAGCTTAATTAGATCGCTGGTGGGAATGAATTTAATGAATTTGTTAAAGGACGATTCCATAATGTAATTTCTTAAGTAATTATATCACTTATCTTTTGATTTTTTATTCTATCCTTACGAATAGAAAAAAATTTGCTAAGGAGTATTGCAACTGGTATGGCTTGTTTGTGATGGACACAAAAGATTCAGTCGTCAATTAAAATCAAAATTTTACTCATTGATACTTAGATATGTTGATGTTGATGACGTTGATGACCTTCACCTCTCAGTCGTACCAATATTTGCTACTGTTAGTAAAGTGAAAGCTAAAAAAATAAAATTTGTTACCACTTTCTTTTGGAAAATTGCAATTGCTACATCGAGAAAGCGATACGTCTGCATATAACAAATGTATATTTCATATAGAATAATCAAATATTTATTTGAGTCAAACATATTTTATTTGAATCAAATAGTGATATAAGTTGATTGAAGTACTTTATGTTTGACTCAATCAAATATATAATTGCTCTTTATTAAATATAATTTATTACATTCAAACAAATCGTTTTCTCAGAGTTTTTGGAAGCATTTGAAGTGGTCAGCTGTTAAGTGTCAAGTTGCTCCAGCATCTGAGTCGTACTCGCTTCAAAGGTTTTGATGTTGCGACTATCTACCAAAGTATTTTCTGAAGTTTATTTTGCTTGTGAATAAATAGTTTAATACCTGCGACTGTTTTAATAACTCGAAAATTTTTCAAAATGCTGTGTTTGGCATTTTAAATCAGTCGGTGTCCGTCTCTTCAGTTTAACATGGTATTACTTGAGCATCTGAGCAACAACAACTAAGCCTCAATTTCAAAACCAATTGGTCTGATCGCCGATCAGTGCATCTAATCTTAATGTATGCAACCGAAAACCTATATCACTGTATTCTTTTGTACTGACAACATTGTAATATTGTGAATGTACTATCCGTATTATCTAAATTCAACGTTTCTACCATTATTTTCTCTACAGTAGTTAAACTCTGTAATGAAGAGAATGTATAAATTTATACAAATTTTTCATAAACTTTTAACGATCCAGCACGTACTATGCATTACAAATAAAATATATTTCTGTGTACAATAAAAACGTCTAATGAATGCACAAGATAAGGCATTGTGTCAAGAACTATCTATCCCCTATTAACATCCTTGTTAGAAGTAAAAGTCATAAAAAGAATCTGTGCATCAGCTTAAAATCCAAAGCTTCAATATTAAACGCGCAACTCATAAACTTAGAAGAGCAACATTTTTTTTTTATATTAAAACCATAAACTTTCACTAAATGCGACATAAGATAACATAAACGGGAAAGGACACATGAAGCATTTAATAGTAATAAAGGCAGGCAACAGCTTGGTTAACTAAATAGCACGCAGGATCAAAGTTGAGAAGACTACGGTGAAAGTGGTAGAAGGAAATAAACTATGGTAAAGCAGACTTTTCACACTTCTTTCAATTTCTTTGGCGCATGAAAAAAAGTCATACATATGTATGCAATATATAGCGTTTTGAATTTATGTTACAGGACGAATAATGACAGTATATACATTTGTACATGCACGCGCACATATAGCGACAGACGCACATGGCATGAGTGCCCCCACCTACAGTCTTCCGCCCAAAAACTGGCAAATACTAAGTGCAGTCGCACTTAACAATGTGCCATTGCGTGCTACTTGTTACTTTTAGGCGTAATCCTTGCTAAGTCCTGGCGCGGCCTTTGTTTGTGTAATATTGTTGTTGGTTAGTTAGTTAGGTTCAGTAGAAACCATATGAGAAACCATAAAACATCATAAAAATGCAATATAAGCAAAATTGTTCGTTGTACTGAGTACGTGCTTATAACTTAAGTGACTGGGGCGTATGCGAGAGGAATGCTTTTGAGGGTTTAAGGCTCAGCAAAAAAATAATTTGAACTTTCAATATTGAAATATAGATTTTTGAAAATTTTTTTTAGCAAATTGTGTAATTACCTACATAAAAAATCGACATAAAAATTTCAAAAATTTTTCGATAAGTTTCGACTTTTTTTGGTTTTATTGATATTTTTGTGTGCAAAACTTTTGAACATTTCGATACTATATGATATTATTTGTTTTTTGTCGAATATTTTACGATATTCAACCTCTTTTGTGCTGTTCAATATATTTCGACTTTTTCGATATTTTTCAATAAATTTAAATTTTTAAAAGTTTTCCCTTAGTTTTCAGTTTTATCGATAACCTTTTTCCTTTATAAGAATTGAAAATTTTTTTTGATATTTATTACTTAGCAGCGGAAGATTTCGACTTTTACTATGACATTACCTTTTCGCTGCCTTTAAATGTTTTCAAATAAAAAGTGATGTAAAAACTATCGATAAGCATCAAAAATCATCGAGAAAAACGATAAAACTCTAATAACAAAAATTTTTGTGAAAATTGGAACTATCAAAAAATATTAAAGACTACAAAACTCGAGAAGTATCGTATAATAACGTAAAGGTGCTGGTAAGCGAATGGTATTAAGTTGTACCGAAATGTCGATTATAATCGAAAACCATCAAATATATCGAAAAAGTTAAGAAACATCGAGAATACCTCTAGAAGTCTGATCGAAAAAATCGTTATTAGGCAAATACCTATATAGTTCTAAACTGTACCAATGTAGCGATAACCATCAAATTGTAACGAAGAAGTCAAAACACATCAAAAAAATCTGTAGATTTCAAATTATATCGAAAAAGTATTAAAAAAAAATCAAAAATTTCGATAAACATCAAAAAAGCGAGGCTTATCGAAAATATTGAAAAATTTTATTTTATCGATAAAAAACTAAAATACTAATTTGTCGAATATTTTCAAGATATATACAAAAATATCGAAAAAGTCGAAACTTATCGACAAAAATCGAATGTATCGATAATAATCGTAAGGCACTAAAATCTCCAAACATCGGAAAAACAAAACTACGATGGCTTTTGTTTAAAAACCAAATTAATAATAAAAATCCAAAATAACGATGATTTTTGATCGATAACAAATAAAAGTTCAAAATATCGATTATTTTTGAACGAAAATAAGACAAATCAATTTTATGCAGTGGTTGCTTTTTAGGCACTCACTGTGTCGGTGCCTGATTATATGTAGATAGTACACATATTAATTATTCTCCCTCAGAATTATTTTGGGGATATTTTTCCCCATTGCACGAAGTATCCTTTTAATTTTTCAATGATTTTTATTTATTTTTTATGTAAATTTTATTTTTTCTTATACTGAATCTCCCTGCAGGAAAAATCCCCAGCTACGTTTATGACTTTAAATCCTTCTGTCTACACACTTATTTTTTTTCTTTCTGTAGTTGTTATCCTGTACGCGCCATATTTATTGCATTTTTATGTGAAATTGCTGTTTCGCCAATCTTATGTACCGCATTTTATTGTTTCTTCTTTTCTCGTACCTTCGTTAAAAGGACACATATTACAAACGACAACCAACAGCGGCGGAAGGATGTTTTTTATGGCACATTTTAGTGGTGATTATTTCTCTTATATCTTACATCCTCTTTGTTAAACAGGATATGAAATATTATAGCCAACAATGGCAATGGCAAAAGTGAAAACAATTGCCACAATAAAACGCACCACATATTCGGCCACTTGGTCAGAACATAATAAATGCAACGCACGGCTTTCAATTGCACTGATTTTGCGTGCGCCATGCCATATAACGTCAAACATTAATGTATGACGCACGTCGTCGTCTGTTTTCTCATTTTTTTTTTTGACCGCACAGTAGTTTTGCCTCGACCCTCTGCTAAATTTCTATGGAAAATCCCTTAAGACACTTCAAGGCTATTTAAGAAAAATATCACTAGGAGTTTATCTCTACTAAGGCGATAATTGCGGTATTTCACAGGATGTGTTTTGTTGATTTAGTCGTCGTTTTTGTTAGCCTGACGACTGCAGTTTATTACCCTCCGGATAAGCGGGCATTATGACGGATGAGTAAGTAATGAAAAGACATAAATTTCAGACTAAATTGTACAAAGTATCTTTGTATTTCAAGGTTGTTATGAAAATGTGTTTCGCAATCATTTATATTAGGAAAGAGCATTAAGCCATAATAGTGCTGTTTATGCTCGGATACTAAAAAGGAACTAAAGACTTCAATGATATATTTCATAACAAAACGCAATTGCAAAAGAACGTTTATTAAACAGGCCTTGTGGTGCTTTTAGTATCATACATTACCAAGTTCGATTGCCGGTTAAGGCATGGTTATACACACTCCAAATTTATAAGTTTCTCATTCTTCTAAATTTTCTTCTTATCAACATAGCTTTTTGATAAATTTTTTTTAGAGCTACAATCAAATTAGCAACACCTTAAACTTACAAATTGGGGGCCATTCATATAATACGTATCACTGTGCCATTATCCGAAAACATTTAGATTCTATACTACATGTACAATATTCAGAACTTGTTCAATGGCCTTAAGTGTAGTCTTTACAAGACGACTATAATTCAACGGTAAAATCAAAACTTAAAAACTATAATAAAGAAAAGACATGTTTCAAAATTTATGTTGTTGATATTATTGTTTATGACTTTTATAATCTTGACATCAATAAATATACATTGCGTTGATTTTTTTGACTTATTTATTAATTCTTAACAGATTACTAGAATTTGCATAAGAGCCATTACCATAACTGTTATCATTGACATCAAAAAGAAGATGCCGCCAATGCCACTGCTGGTCACATATTTTTCAATGATCGGATTAAAAAAATTCTAATACCTAAATTAGTATTATAGTAGGTAGTCAGGCATGATGACGACGATCATGGCTGCGATAATGACGATAATAATAATGGCGATATTGATGATGATGGCAAAGCTTACAAAATGTGAAAAGTTGTGATATCTATGCTAGTTGAAAAGAAACACAGTGGAGTAGAATGTTTATAACTCAATTGGTAGTTTAGATTGGTACTTTTAACCTAAGTTTTTTTTTTGACATACCACATAAGACCAAACGATGACGCTGACACTGGCCACAGAATAAGAGGTACACGAAAATGGAACCTAACAAAGCTTCGACAAAATGTTTTCTTATCTGCCATTGTGCGGGCGCCATCACGCACGGAGAAACAAATGACACTGTAAGGATGGAAGAAGACACGATGCTCTGCATCACCCAAGCTTGCGAGGCATCAATGCCAAGAATTGGTAGAAGGCAACCAAGGAAAGCTGCCTATTGGTGGACGGATGAAATAAGCTGCCTTAGAACATTATGCATCCGTAGCCGAAGAAGATACACAAGAGCAAGGAGACATGGCAACGCAGCTGTAGAAGCCCAGGACTACAAGGAAGCCAAAAAACTGCTCAAAACTGCGATACTCGCAAGTAAAAAGGAAAAATGGGAGGAACTTCGTAGCGACATCAATAATGATCCATGGGGCCTTGGTTACAAACTAGTCACGAAGAAACTTGGTGGTAAACCCCCAATGGCAAATTTGCCAAAAGACAAAATAGAAAACATCGTAAACATGCTGTTCCCAACACACGAAGTTAGACCTACTGAAAGAAATAGGCAACCAAATGACAGCCCATTAGAACTGTTCACTGAGGAAGAGCTTACCAGGGCAGCCAGCACGATGAAGAACCAAAAGGCACCGGGTCCAGACGGGATTCCAGCCGAGATAATCCAGATTCTCGCAAGAGAACGACCTCAGTTGCTTCTTCGAGTGTATAATGCTTGTTTGACGGTTGGACTTTTTCCAGAAGTTTGGAAAACACAATACCTGGTTCTTATTGGCAAGGGAAAAGGCGACCCAGAGGCACCATCTTCATACCGCCCACTTTGTATGTTGGACACAGCGGGAAAACTGTTGGAAAAGCTGATAAAGCCGCGGCTATCCCAGGCGATAGAAAACTCTGGTGGTCTTTCAAACAAACAGTACGGATTCCGCAGAGCCATTTCAGCAGGAAAATAGTATTACTGGCAACATTAGATGTTAAAAACGCATTCAACAGTGCTAGGTGGGTAGATATGATCGACGCCCTTGAAAACCAAATTCCGGATTCCAGACATCGCAGCAGTTATCACAGCGAGAAACATCGAAGACGCTCAACGGAAGCTGAACCAGGTCATGATACGAACGCAGGCGTGGATGGCAAATCACGGGCTAAAGCTGGCATCTGAAAAGACGGAGCTACTCATTTTTACAAAGAAGCATATACCGTTAGAGATACCGATAAACACGATCTCAGAGACTTTTCAAACGAAAAAGGCGGTAAAATACCTGGGAGTTCGGCTGGATTCCAGGCTGACTTATTGGGCGCAGATACAGCACGTGACTACAAAAGCAGCACAAGCCACAAGATCACTGTCAAGATTAATGGCAAACACAGGTGGACCTATAGCAAGCAAACGCAAACTCTTTATGGCAACAACTCAGGCGGCCTTGCTGTATGGTTGCGAGGTATGGGCGGACGCAGTGAAAAAGGAGCAATACCGGAAAGTGCTGAGTTCAGTACAAAGAACGGCAGCTTTAAGGGTAGCCTCAGCATACCGCACTGTTTCACTAGCTGCGGTGCTTGTAATAAGCGGAACCATCCCAGTTGACCTACTGGTCTTGGAGCGGCAAAGGATATGGAAGCAGAGGAACCAAGCCGAAAATCGACTGACAAAACGAGAGGCTAGAAGCCAAACATTACAAAAGTGGCAAGAAAGGTGGCAAAATGAAACCTACGGGCGCTGGACAGCACATTTAATACCTCAGCTAGACATATGGCTGAATAGATGTTTTGGAGAGGTGAGCTATTACATCACGCAGCTCCTGTCTGGCCACGGGTATTTCCAAAAATACCTGCACAGGATGGGAAAAACCGAGGCACCAAACTGCATATATGGTGACGCAGACGTTGATGATGCGGAACACACGTTCTTCAACTGCAGGAACTGGGCTGAAAGAAGGAGCACTTTAGAAGGACAAGTTGGCCCACTAACAGTCGAAAACATCGTCCCGACGATGCTAAGAAGCGAGGAGTACTGGATGCTGATAACGAGATACGTCGAAAGCGTACTACGAATAAAGAGAAGGGACCTCGACGTTTTTCAAAGAAGACAAGATGGAAGCGGAGGCCTGGCCGCAGGCTCAGAAAGCAGCTAATGGCATTGGATGCCTAAATAAAGGGAACCCCACTGAAGTAATGCTCAAGAGAGCCTCCCAGTGGGGGAATCAATTCCCGGACAAAGAGGGAGGTGTTTTAGTGGGTATACCTTTACGCAAGTCCCACACACCGACCAGGTGACGACCTGGTTGATGGTGCGAAAAGCAATTCACCTGCCTCACCCGCAAAAAAAAAAAAAAAAAAAAAAAAAAACCTTAATTTTACTTTCAAGTTTTCAATTACATTTTGTGCTTTTACTCTATCTGTAGCTAGGCATACCTTTTAATGATTCAGCGTTGGAGTTAAATCGTCAGTTATCAGTGAGCGGCAGCCTTATCTTGGTGACGTTACTGAGTGTATGGTTTTGTGGGTTAGTAGCGAGTGATATATTGGAATATTATCGGTGCTATCAGCTTTTTTGCGTAGATTGACTCTCCGGCCTGTTGTTGGTGCTAGCGTATTTTGAAGTTAAAAATGATTCACAATTGTGGTTGGTCAATAATACATGTGTCATGCTGTAATTGCATATCAGCGGTAATTCTTCAGAATCATGGGTCAACATATAAATTATATTTAATATCAAAGCTTATTCAATTAATATTCATTTCGTGCCACTGTACACCACCAATGTTGTTGCCTGCCTGGCCCCTATAGTAAGCAGTGTAATTTTTCAGAGTTATTTCAACGCTTTCAATATTACACGCTACTTTGGTTCGTTAATGCCACTAATTGATTTGCATTCAAAGTGTTATTTATCATCGATGATTTGAATATTCGTATGAGTAAATCTTCTTCTGCTGCTTCTAAAACAGGTGCCGCTTTTCGTTGATACACGTTAATTTATGTAAATTTTTGTTTTTCTCGTAAATGTTTTACTTGTTTGTCAGTGATTGCCATGACGGAGGTCCAATTTTTTCCCATTCGGATATATACCAAACTTAAAGTTCGTAGGTATTTTAGTGACAAGCTGTTAAGTGGTACAATAACCGTCATCTATTTGCGTAGGGTTGCTAATGAAAAAATTTCACCGAAAAATTTATTTTATTTTAAGTTTCTCAAATGATTTGTGTAAAAAAAAATGTTATTCATATGTTAATCAATGTATGTATTGAAGGTGTTAAATAAAGGGGTTTCAATAATGTCATAATTTGTTAAATAAACTGTAATGGGCTGCTCAACTTATAAGAAATTTTGTTGCATGCTAATCAGCTCAAAAATTACGACGTTACTTAATGGCACATCAAAAATGTCGAAAAAGTTGGGAGTAGAAAAACTACTTAAGAAATGTTAACTGAAAATTAAAAATTAAAAATCGCGTTTATGTGCAAAATTTTTCTCTAAAGTATGATACCGCATTTCGCATTTTTATTTTATTTTTTTTTAAATTTAAGCCTCACATATAAATTATTATTTCAGTTGCTTCACATCGACTCATTGCTAATTGCACATAAATCATTTTAAATAATTTGCAAACATTCACAAAATTAATATTTCCTCAATTCTGGTGTAAATTAGCACAGCTGTATCGTTGAGCACAATGGGGAGAAAACAGAATCATAACAAAAATTTTAATTTATGTAAAACAATTGCAAATTATCCAACGATACTCTGCTACTTCTTTCGAAATGCTATAAAATTGTTTGAAAAATTTATTAGCTGAAATGTTTGTGCAATAAATTTGTCTTAATATTGCACTATTGTACGTTGCAGCTTTTCAAATTGGCCATGAAATGTGCTGATATTTTTCATGAGTATGTTTTTGCTTGAAATAGCGCAAATTGTGGGATTTTTAAAATTTAAAAATTAAAAATTAGAATGTGCATCTTCTAATTTGATGTTTTTTGATATTTGGGGGAAAAAATTTAAGTTTTTAAAAATTTAATTTTATTTACAGAACGACTTCTAGTAAAATAGTGAATTCCCAAAAAAAAAAAAAATTTAGGGAAAAACATTATTTAAAATCAAATTTATAGGTTTTGAGGGAACAATAATAATACATAATAATAGCAATATTATGGTGCCGTTCCTGCAACATTCGTGATCGATAAATACGTTTCAGGCCGACGATTAGTAAAACAAAATAATTCATTTGAACAAGATCACAATAAAATCATTATTAGCAGACGAATATGTCGTACTAAATCTCTAACGAGGCTAATTTTTCCAAAGAAAAGATGTCATACTACCTCCAAGTTATCTTATCTGAAGTAAATTTGAGACACTACTGCTAATTGGAATATACTGTACCAGTGTAAATCTTTATTGGAAAAAGTAGTCCCAGCCCAGTGTTCCAAACGGATCTGTTTCGAATTCGAAATGGGCTCGCTTCTTTGCATATTTTATCCGATCCGTTTCGAAATCGTTTTCGTATGAAATGCCTCACGAAAAAACGGAAGAATTGTCCGCTTTGTCGAATCCGTCTCGAACTCGGAACGGACGTCATATACGGATCCTTTCTGGATTCGGTTTTTGTAAAAAAACGGGATCCGTTCCGGAAGTAAAATAAAATAAAAGTTTTGACGACAACTTGAAAACTACCTTTTCTGTAAATGATCTGTGGCGCTTTTATGAAAAATTTCCCAGCTTAAACTGGGAATTAAAAAAACAAGTCCGTCTTGAATCCATTTTATTTACAAAAACCGAGTCCGAAACGGATTCGTATATGAAATCCGTTCCGAGTTCGAGACGGATCCGTCAAAGCGACCGATCGTTCTGCTTTTTCGAGAGGAATTTCATAACAAAATGAGTTTGAAACTCGTTCCGTTCCGGATTCGTTTTATTTACAAAAAATAAATCCGTATATGAGGTCCATTTCGAATTCGAGACGGATCCATCAAAGCATAAGAAAACGGAATCTGCACTGACGGATCCGTAACGGGTTCGAAACAAATCCGCATCCGTTTTTTTTGTGCATTGGCAGGATAACGAAAGAGCTAAATGATTTTTAAAATATGTTAGACATTCTTTTTTCCATAATATTTTCGTATTTCCGAAAGTAATGTAAAATTTTAAATAAAACTCAAATTAAACCAAACACCTTCTTAAACAGTCCTTACCTCTAAAGCGGCCCTCACACGATCAGTATTACTGACAGTATTTTGCATACTGACAGTATTACTGATCGTATGAGGTGAGTACTGATGTACTGTCAGTATAGAAAAACGATACTGATGACTGATGAAAAAATCGGATATTACTGACGAAGTTTTTAAATACTGATGGTGTGAGGTGAATACTGACAGTTCATCAGTATTATTTGCACAGAAAAGTGGGCAGATCCGGCTGAAAGTTGGTCAGAGGGTGCAAGTAGGCACAGGACGGCAAAATCCTGGGAGGGGGCGTGGCATGCCCCATTTTGTGGCAGATAGACGATGAGACAGCGAGACTCATTTTGAAAAGTGAGTGAAGCAATTTTCCAGTCTCAAAAGTGTCTGGCTAATATTTTGCTTAGAAAATAATTTTCAGTATTTAAATTTTTTCATTTCTCACAAGGTTCCGTAAAGAAAGAACAAACTCACTTGAGAACTTTTTTGAAAAACTCTCATTAATGCGATTAAAAAGTTAAACGATTTTAAGCTGACAAGAAATAAACGTCAATTTAATAGCTGTCCTATTGTCGATAAGCTAATTATTTTTAAAATAATTTAAAAAAAAAATACAGCTCCGGGCACAAGCGCACGAACTGTTTGTTTAAGAATCTAAATGCTTTTTAATATAAAAATTTTGATACGGCTAGGATATACAACAATCATCACAATATTTGACAACATTTCTAACTACCTTATTATTATGTCCGCATTTCTCAAAATTGAAAAAATTCTAAATTGAGCCGTGTAAAATATTATATATTTTGAACGAGACAAACAACTTTATCTTTATGATAAAAAATAATATTACAAAATTTTTTCACGATAAATTTTATAGTCCACTAGCAATAAAGTCCCAAATTATTCAATGGTATAGGTTTCACTTATCATTCCAAAAATATTTCGTTTATGACAATCCAATACCAAACAACGCTGTAGTAATGAAAAAAATAATTTTGTAGGCTTGTACAAGATGAATAAACCTATGTACATACATATACATGAAAAAAAATCGACCTGCAGATGATTCAGTCAACTACATAGTAATAAGTTCTTTTTATCTGATTTGAATATATACTTCCTTAAAACGTTCACAGTACCAAATAAATGTCTTCTCGCGTATAATAACTTTGAGAATATACATTTAAAATCAAAGTGGTAATACTTTTTTGTCATATAATACTTTCAAATATATTAAAATTCATAAATTCAACAAATATTTTTTATTTTTGAGACATATATTTCTTTACTGAACTTATCTTAATAGTTGATTATTAAGTGAAAATTTCTATTCTGGGCTTAGATGATTTTTTATTTTAGTTTCAATTTTAATGCACAATATTTCCCAATATATCGCTACAGAAGCAAAAGATAATTGAGAATTTTAATTTAAAATAAAAAAAAAATAGCTTAAGCCTAGTATATAAATATCACCTAACACATAATATAAGATTATATATACAAATATATTACTGATTTTATGCCAAATACACTTTATAGACTAATTTGCTAACTGCCTATATGGCGAAGATATTGAACCCAAAGTTTAATACTAAAGTGTTTTTAGCCTCAAATACTGCTGTAATATAAGGATATCCAATTCCGCCTTGTACAATATAAGCTCCTCCAACGTTGCCAGTCTGTTGAATTTCAACTATCATGTTTGTTATCACTCTACCAGTAGTTCCTGCTACTGGGTATTCGATTGTCAAAGCAACATCCTGCGGTGTAGGCCAAGAATTCTCTCCAAAATTAGCAGCGACAAGTTCATCACCTATAATATTGAAAATATACGGAGATAAAAGCGTAAAATTAAAGCAGTTGTAATAGCGAAATGTAATCAAAAACAAATTGATATTATGATGAAAGTGCAGATAGTTTCTACATCTATTTGAATTTTTTTAAGGCATTTCACGCATTTCATTTATATCGTTTTTGTGCCAGAAAACCAGGCGAAAAAGCACAAATGCCAGTTAAAAGTCTATGCAAAACGAGATAAATTAAAAACATAGCTTGAACAAAATTTTCTAATAAACTACATTCCAAGATGCTCATCTCTATGCTCAGTCTAAGAATTATTTGGAAATTTGTTTGGCAGACATATACTATTTGCCTTAATCTTTTTTCATCCAAATTTGATGAACTATTGTTTTTCTGCTGCATTTTGATACTGAATTATGTAGCAAGGGTAACGGGTCCCAAAAAATAGGAAGTTGCTTTTTCTAAAAAAAATTTTGTGATTAAAATATTTTATAATGGAAATGAATTAAATATGCCCATTTCTCAAGTAATTTTTCCTCTCCGAACGTTTTCCAACAATTTTTCATACTTTCTCAACTTTAAAACACTTTCATAGATCCAGTATATTGTATAGTTACCAATTACACGCTGTCCTAACGTGTACGTTATTACATCTCTCGTTTGTCCAGTAAGTCTAGATCCTTTTGATACTTCACGACTCAATGGTTGTGCTTGTGGATTTTTTTCCAGAAATTCAACCATTTCTTCTGATGTTAGCACCTTAACGACAACATTTGTATTTTCATTTGATGGTATTTTGCTAGCTGCAACCACAGCTAGGATACCCAAAATTAAAGCGATTTTCAACATATTTCTTTACTGCACTGCAAGTTATTACGAACTGTTTGCTTAAGAATCTAAATACGTTTTTATATAGAAATTTTAAGATGGCTTGTATTGTTATAAAACAATTATTCATATCTTTAAAATAGTAAACAACAACAAATTACCTTATTATTATGTCCGCAATTCTCAAAATCGAATAAAGTTTAAATTAGGCCGTATCAAACAATATATATTTTGAACGAGACAAACAACTTTATGGTTATGATAAGAAATAAATACGCAAAAACTTTTCAAGATAAATTTTAAAGTCTACTAGCAATAAAGTCCGAAATTATTTGATAGCTTAGGTTGCATTAAATTTTTCAAAAATGTTTTGTATATTACGATTGGAGTTCAAACAATGAATTTGACTTTGGCGATATTTAAATGATGACTAACTAAGCTGAAACGCACAGAACAGGCAGAAGGGGTAATATATTGCAGTGATATCATTTTCGGTACATTTGTACTTTTTTCAGTGCATTTGCGTCGTGTAAAGTCGTACGTAGTTAGTACATCTGACAAGTTTTTAGTATATTTAGTGCATTTTCAGTACATTTTTGGTACATTTTGAGGACATTTTGTGTGTTTTCAGTACATTTCGGTACATTTTGGGTAAATTTGTACTACTTCGAAAAATTATCAATTTTTTAGTACATACATATATCGCGAGTGAACTTTGCTGACATTAATATATATTTATATTTATTATTTTTTTAAGATATGTATTTCTTTATTTATTGAACTTATCTTATTAGCTGATTATTAATTAAAAATTTGTATTCTGGTCTTAGATCTATCTTTATTTAACTTTCAATTTAAATGCCCAATATTTGCCATAACTTCGTTCAAGAGGCAAAAGTTATTGAGATTTTTAATTTCAGACCTAAGCCCAGAATTAAAATATCCTTTAAGTAATGTAATATAATATGGTTGAATAACTATAAAAATATTATTGATTAATTTATAATTTCTATACTTAATACTCTTTGTAAACTTAATTGCTAACAGCCTATATTGCGAAGATGTTAAACACAAAGTTTAATACTAAAGTGTCTAGAGCTTCAAATACTGCTGTAATATTTGTATATCCAAGTCCGCCTTCCTCAACATAAGCTCTACCCAAGTTACCAGTCTGTTCAATTTGAACTATCATGTTTGTGATCACTCCACCAGTAGTTTCATCTGCTGGGTATTTAATTCTCAAAGCAACATTCTGCGGTGTAGGCCAGGAGTTCTCTCCAGATCCAGCTGCGACAAGTTCATCGCCTATAATAATAAAAATTTACAGAGATACAACGATCCGTAATTAAAAAGAATAAAATGTTTTAATATATTATACGGGAAAGTATGGTTGGACCAAAATTTTTTTTATTGCCTAAATTAGGTCTCTTCATATTAATTTCTGTTTTCATGAAGAAAACCAGGAATTTTTTTTAAAAAATACACTCATTCGCAATTATAATACATTTAATTCATCATCTAAGGTATAAAATTTTAACGAAATTGTATACTCTTTCGAAAAATATGGTAACTCTGTTGACTTTCTTAGTAACGCAGATGCTTTTCATAGAAAATATTTCTGTCTTGGAGTATAAGTCTCATGCTATAAAGAGATGTATCTTAAAATTTTTACTAGATGACGCCTTAGATGAATATTAAAATAAATATTAAAAGTCTTAAGCATTCTTACAGCCCCAATATATACCATTTTTCTAAAACGTGTAATTGAGTACAATATATTTTACACTGTGTCCCCAACAATAAATAATATCTTAGCTACACTGAGTTACTATAGAAACTCAACTTTAAAATAAAACAACTGATATTCTGTAAATCCTAATTCGATTGTTTTATTGTTACATACGATCGAAGCGTGATAACCGCGCGGGGGGGAAATAGCTAGCCGAATAATTCACCGGGCTAATCTCGTGAGAAGTGAGTGTGTTAATTGTATGACCGCTGAGTTACTGTCGTAAAAATACAAGTAATGACGTTATTTGCATTGTTATTATTCACAAACACAGATATTTGGGTATATATTTAGAATTGTGATAAAAATTTGCTTAATTCTTTCTCATTTTGTACACGTTAATTAAATGGTTATATTTTTACAACTGCGTCACTGCTACACTGTCTTACTATACAGAGTAACGCAGTGTTTTTTTTTTTGATAACGCAGTGTACTTTTCTAAGTAAATAACATAGTTATAACAAAGATACCAGTACATGGGTTGGTTTATTTAACGGAAAAATTTTTATTTATCAGAACTTTTCAGTAATTTTAAGATGTTGAGTTTTTTACTACCCATATTTAAAAATTTTTTTAATGTTTGTCATGTCATGTTAATTTGAAGTTATTTTTGTAATTCTATATTTCATTAAGCTCATCTTTTGTTAAGAATAATTATCTGTTAGATCTTCTTTAAAAAAATTACAAAGTATAGTGAATGAGCAACTACAGTGTTGCTAACACAACCACTGCGTTACTTTTTTCCCATGTTTTTATAAGCAATTAGAGTCATATTTAATCTTCTAACTTTTAAAAATACCTTAACTCCATATATGTCTTGAAGTTCACCAAAAGCCTAAGCTTCTCTCACAATTTTGTGTATTAATATATGTATTAAGGGGTTGTTTTGGAAAATTTTAAGATTTTTGTCAAGGATTGTGATAACATAGTGATCTTATTTCTTTAAAATACTTTGCTATTTCTGAAGTTTACTTTAATGAGAGAATAATATTAGTTTAATTGTTTAAAAGTGCCAAGTAAGTTAGCTTAATTAAACATTCATGTAACGAAAATATCAAGTTTTAGTTGAGTAACGCAGTTGACTTTTTTTTCAACGACTTCCATTATAAATTGTCATAGATCACATAATTATAGACAAAAGTTCGCTGCAGATATGAATATACTATAGAATACATTATAATGATTCTGACTTAGTACTAAAAACTAAAAAATATTATCTTTAATTAATTTTTTTTTTTAACTCATGTCGTTTTAGACATTTGGCCCGGTTGACCAAAATCTAAGACTACAGCTGCAGTTTTTTACAACTTTTTTTTGAAAGAATTTTTATTCATTGAAATATTTGAAGAAAAAAATATTTTTGTTTGTGAACCACGTAAATTGGCCAAACCTTAGTGCAAATGTGTTTTTCGACATATAAAATACCTTCATATATCCAATATATTGTATAGTTACCATTTTGACGATCTCCTATCCAGTAAGTTAGTATATCTTTTGTTTGTCCCAAAAGTCTAGATTCCTTTGGAACTGTAACTTCACGATTAAGTGGTTGCGCTTGTGGATTTTTTCTAAGGAATTTAACCATATCTTCTGTTGTTACCATTCGAACGACAACATTTGCATTTCCATTAGTAGATATTTTAGTAGCCGCAACCACAACTAGGGCACCCAAAATTAAAGCGATTTTCAACATATTTCTTTACTGCACTGCAAGTTATTACGAACTGTTTGCTTAAAAATCTTAATGCGTTTTTATATAGAAATTTTGTGTTGGCTAGTATTGATATACGACAATAATTCATACCTTTGTAATAGATTATTGACGAGACAATGAACTTTTTCGTGATGATAAGAAATATATGCATGAAAATTTTGCAAGATAAATTTTATAGTCTTCAAGTAATAAAAACCCAAATTATTCGATAGCACAATGCACCAATGACCTTTCCAAAAATATTTAATATATGGCAATCGGACATCAAAGAACGCAATTAAAAATTGATTTTGGTGGTATTTACAGGGTGAAAAGTAAAAATTTTGAGGAGCTGAAATGATCCCAATTTAAAAGGTTCTACTTAAAAGATTTTTTTCCTCAGTGCTCGTTAGATTATAATGTGTATTATCTGCACTAAGAATCTAATGTTTATTTTCTGTACTTAAGACTGCACTTAGACAATATTCGTAGGAGTTAACATCTAATGCGTTCCAATAAGTAAAGTCAAAAAAAGAGCGTTTTATCTCCTATATAAGCAAAATATTTAAACAACCGTATAGGGACAAATTAAGTTAAGTTAATGCAACCAAACTTCACATAATTACTAGGAATGTTTCTGACAAAAATTGGACGGGCTATAAAAAGTTGGTATGACTGTCCCAAACAAGCAAAAGAAGCAAAGCTTGAAAATGCTTTGTTAACAGATTTGATTAAGATATTACAATCAAATTTTGAAGAACTACTAGAAATCGTTGAGACTGTTACTAATAAAAAAACTTTATCGTAGAAACCAGTCTTGATCACTCTCAAAGGGAGTTATGAAAAAACTTAGTACTTTCACAGTGGCGATAACTTGAATTTTTACAAGAGTTCTGCTTAAAGTAATATGTTAAATTCGATCTTACTCATCTTTTGCAGGGCACACGCAATTTTTCTCCATATAAACTATAGCATTGTAGCGATATATGTTGAATCAAGTCGACGATTTCAAGAATATCTATGCTTCCAATAGCATGCGCTGAAACAGACTCTAGGAAAGGTTATAATTTCTCAACTTCGAAGATAAAACTAAAGCCGGAATTAAAAAAAACCATTACTGATAAGATGCGGAAACTTAACCTGCTGACCGACTTAAGGCCAAAATGATAAAAAACTTTCTTTCGGAATAAAATTTATCGTATGACGAAAGCATGATCCCCTATTTTGGAAAACATATATGAAAACAGTTTATAAAATGTAAACCGTCACGATTCCTATGTGGCAACAAGTTATTTTGACACACGCTGTGACTGGACTTGGTTAAAAAAAATGTTAAGTCCCACTGAGTAATTTTTTTCTTTAAAGTTTATTAAATAATGTTACGGTCCAATTCGAGTTAGGCTTAGGATAGTGGAAGCTATATGCCCCGGGCTCCATTCACTCGGCATGAAACGTTTCTTAAACCTTCCAAAAATCTTTCACATGAAACCTTACCTCTTTGAGAAATATTTCTAAAAGCTTTCATTTTCAAGTCAGAAAGCTTTCTGCAACGTTTCAATGTTCGCTTTTTGCTTTCATTTGAAACATTACAGAAACCTTTCAAGATGGGGTGAAAATAAAAAAAAATTTACCATATCATCGGAAAAATTTAAATTTATTGGTTGTTTTTTCCACGTCTTTGCGGTGCAGTGGCGCACGTTAATATTTTTCTTTGACTCAAGTGAATTTATTTATTTTTAGTAACGTTTATTTTATCAATCACACAAAGAATTCATATTTGAACACAACATGAAGCATTTCTGCAATGTTACGTTAAGTTTCTTAAGCTTTCTGAAATGTTGCAAGCTGAGTGGATGAGTTAGAGGGGGCCCCTAACTAGTGCTCGACTAAGATATGTGATAGGGGTTACTACCAGAACCGAGACCCCAAGCTCTAGGGGTCCAACAGAAGGACCTTTATTTTTGGGTAGACAATCAAGACATGAAGTAGTGGTTTAGTTTAAATTTTGCAGTGGACAGCAACATTATTATTTTAGAAATGATTGATCTATTTTTTTTACTATCAATTCGTAATTTAATATGTTTCCCATTTTTAAGCATTTTTTATCGTTTAGTTATAAGTGGGGCCCCAGCCTTAGGTCACAATGGGTATTAAGTGATAAGTTATTTATGAGAACCCAATGACACATATAAAATTTATCAAAAATTATACAGCTTGGAAAAACATGTTTTTATTAATATTACGAACAAAGAATTTATTTTTATTATTAATTAAAATAAACAATCCAAGAGAAAAAAATTGGTAATAAGTGATGTTGTCGTACACAACAATAACGTTGACGTGAGCCAAATCATATGTCAGGTTTTATTTTTTTATAGAAAACAAAATTGTTTAATTTTCCCCAATACAAACGCACAAACAAACACACACACAGTTGCAAACATTAAACATACACAAGCAAGACGATTGACAGATTGCAAATTGATTTTCATGCCAATGTCAAAATGCTGTCAACTCAAAATCTCAAAAGCAAAATATAGAAATATGCCATTTGACATGACTGGGTGAATGACTGACATGCACTGAAGTGAGCGAATGAGTGAGTGAGTGAGTGTGAACATGCAGCCACAAAACCCAACGACATAAACACCCAAGCCACACAACACACACATACATACACACACAGCATTATAAAGTGGGTGACTTGTCAAAAATGTCTTTCAAAATTATTGTTGTTGGCAATTGCAGTCATGTGTGAAAAATTTTATTGAAGCTGCTGCTGCTGCCGAGCTGACAACTTGCAGAGGAGAGTGAAAAAAAAGAGGCAACAGTGTTGGTAAGAAAAATGGGTGAGAAATTGATTGAGTTGGGGGGTGACACTAGGGGGTTGAGTGGAAAATATTAATTTAGTTTGCTTTTAAATGATATGCCACAAACAAGTACCAAAGTTATCACAACGAAAATGGAAAGGGGCACATATCACCAGTGTGCAGAGCAAGACAGAGAAAGGACAGACAGCTGAGCGCAAAAAAAAGCAGCACATGTGTGTGGGTGTGCTTAGTTGAAAATGTCAGCGCCGCAACTTACGATTTTATTCAATTTTCAATTTCTACACAGCAACCAACCAACATCATCAACAACATTATCACTGGTATGTACGTGTACAATATGGAAAATGTCAACTACTTATGATGGCTTTTTGACAACTTGTTAGATGTCAACGTAGGGAAGTCAATCGATTTGAGTAGTCGGTAGTCTCAAATGTTGTTGGTTGTCATAGCTATGATGTTGATAATGATATTGCTGTATGATGATAATGATGTTGCTGATTGTGATGATGATAACAATATTGAAGTATGTTAGCATGCATCATCTCATGATTTTGTGTCTGTGTGTGATGTAATATTGTAAGCGACAGCTTTGATGTTTCCTTAGTTCATGTACTTCCTTCTACTTTTTTTTTGATCACAACATGCTGCTTTCTACATCGATGCGTTTAATATTTTTGTGGTTTACTTTGTTGCATTATGATGATGCCTTGTCTAAATTGTTGATGATTCTTCTTTACAGCAGTTGCATTTAATGTAGTTAGCTGTCGCTTGTTTCATAATCAACATCATCACTCTGATAATCAACATCGTCAGCATTTACTTCAGCTCTAACATTATCAATATTGACTTTATAGATATTAACCACAACAAGAACAAAAACCACTTGTTTTTGTATTTTGTTTTCAAAATGACAGCAGACATTCAATGTGAGTGATGTCGTCTGCGGAATATTGCTGTCAAGTTTTCGATGTTGCTGTGATGTTACTCTTTTTATTGATAGCTACTGTATGACTTAAAGTGTCAATTTACAATTTTACCTCAATTTTGTTTAGTCATCTGCTATGTAAATGACGTGTGGTTTTGTTTGGCTGTATAGTAAATATTGTGATATAAAGGCAAACTGTAGATAAGACTTTTTCTCATGGTATTGGAAATATATATATAATTCAGAAATTTAGGGTTCAACTATCTGAAACGTATATTACAAATATACTAAAGTTTAAGGTTCAAAGGTTAAACAAATTAAAACTTAGGTTAGATTATTTCTGGTAGATGACGTATCATTATAACTTAGGCCACGAATAAGCCCATTTTATACCCGATTTAAATATGGGCATTTCTCTCATGTTGAACACTTTAAAGTGAAATAAAAGTCTTTTACTTGAAGGGATAGCCCTTTGGTAGCACTATATTGAGTGGTAAAGTTGAAGTGTTTTTCATGGCCATCTATAGCAGCAGAAGTCAGCGAAACCCGGCAACATTTTTTAATGCAACCAAGCTTTAAATGTTGGAAATGGATTAATATAACTTTTTAATAGATTTCGTTTGATTGAAAAATCTTATTTACATTTTTTCTTACAAGGCATAATAATCCATTCGAACGGGACATTCGAATGGGGCATATTTTTCCATTTTGTTTCACTTGGGTAATTTTTCAAAACAACTTTAATATTTTTTTTTATAATTATGTTTAAGATATACATATACAGTAATTAAAAAACAAATTTAATGTTTATATTTACAAATTAATTAGTGAGATCAATTTTAACAAAGAAAAGAGGAAGGAGTATATATTTTTCTTAAAAGAATATAAAACTTGTTTTTTTACTGTTAAAAGGTTTTTCCTCTAAGAGGCGTGGCACCGCCCACGTAAAAAAATATATTTTTACTCAAGTTTCAATCTATCTACATACGAAATTTCATCAAAATCGGTGTAGTGGCACAGCAGTGATACCGTTTTTTCCCATTTAGGGCAATGCCACGCCCCCTTTAAAGAATCAGAGTTTCTAAAAATCTTTTTTAGGATTCAATCCATCTTTAAGCAAAATTTCATCAACATCGGTCCATTAGCTTAGCCGTGGAAACGTTTTTTCACGTTAGAGGCGTGGCACCGCCTACTATTGAAAAAAGAGTGTACATATCCCTCCTTCTCTTCACAACCTTTCCAATAAAAAAAACATTATGCGATAATGTTGTGTTATGGCAGTTAATAACTGGCTTAACTGTTTTCAACTGCCTATTTATTACACTTATATTTGCGAACATGACCAACTTCAAACAGCTCCAAAAATTTAAAATTTAATATTTTTTGCACTCGCTTTTTGTTTTTTATTTATGCACTTGAAAATCTGTTCGTGCAAAAATTTTGACACACTTGCTGCTGTTATCAATTTCGAAATGAGAACATGTGATGTTTTCCTGTGTTATTTGTGACTTTAGAACATGAACTTAAGCAAATTAAAATTTTACAGTTAATAGAGATTGGTTTGATGTTTTTGCATTGTTTTTAAAATTGGAAGAGAGATTTTTCGGAAAGACTATCATCGTGTATCACCTCTCTTACACAGTTAAATATTTAAGGCAAAACACTATTCAATATTACAAAAAAAAAAAAGAGAAACTGGATTTATGCAAGTTTACAGTTGGTTTGCTCAGTGTGATAAATGAATTCTGGTGTAAATTGCTTAAATTAACATAATTTGAATATTTTCCTTATATAATATTAGATAGTAAAGCTTTTATAATAACTTTTAGTTTTTCTGTCACATTTGGCCTTTTGGCGGAATTGCCCATGTAGTCATTCAACCTGACTTAACCATTTCGATATTTTTATAGACTTCATGATCTTTTGATGGTAGTTCATCTAAAGAGTTGAAGGAGTAACTGCCATAAACGTTTAAGCGTAGTTGCGTTTAAGTCATATTTGTCCCGGTGGCGGTTCAAGTCGGGTTCCGAACTTCGGCTGTTCTAGTGTTATGGCGTTTAAGTATTCTCATATTAGTTTTGGCTTTATAAAATTTAGCTTATGGGCTTTCAGAGCTGCCTGACTCTCAACGTTCAGGCATATTTCATTAATTTTATTTAACAAAATGTTTGGGATGAATATTTGGTACAAACCTTTAGTAAAATTTTACTAGAAAGTATTTATATATCAAAAAAAAAAAAAAAAAATAAGCTCAAAACCTCACCAATGTCAGCTTTTATTAAGTTACTACTTTTTTTTAATCTTTCAATAAAATAGTAAAACATATTTTAAAAAGTTAATAAAATTTGGCATTTGTCCGCACACACACCAGCAACATATCCCTCAAGCCCACCCTAATCCACAACTAATTCAAATAAAACTTTAAGTGCTATAATGTTATTCCTTAATCTCTGACCAAATGTAACATTCCCATTAACTAAGAGATTAAAATTTTCTCTAAAAAAAAAGGAAAAAGAATAACTGTTAGACAAAAATTACTCAGCGCTAATGTAATTTTCTAGTTTATTAAGCCACCTACAGTTGCGCCCTCAAAATGCGATATCAATAAAACTACAATAGATTTTTTTACTACTCTATTACTACTGCTTGTTCTCTACATCTTTAGAGTATAAATTATGCGCTTAACGATTTGAAAATTGATTTCATTGACATTTAGTGTCAAAAATCTCACACGCCACACATTTGCTGCTGCTGCTCTCATTTGAGCGGTAATAATCTGGGTGTAACGCGCCAGGCACTTAACAAACTATGAATTTTTACTTTTATTGTTAAAAGTTTTTTATGTTTTATAGCTAGTACATTTAACAAACGTAACACATGACATAATAAAAAAGTGACATTTCCAACTAAACACATGCACTGAAAAAAAGAAGTACTTGAATTTTAGCTTTTGTTAAGCATCTGTAAGTGTAATGGAGGTTTTTTTGCACACACTTTTTGGCTGTAGAATGATTTAGTTTTGTATTGAGCATACTCGGTAAGACACTTTTCTGTTGTGGGTTCACCCTAAATAGCTCATCTTATTTATTACTCCTTAAAAGTTAACCATTCGTCAGTTTGGCGAACAAATAAATTTTTACTATTTTGAATGTGGAGTGGTGCGGCTGTTTTTAGTAAAAAAGTTTTGTCAGTAAATGTTAATGTTAAATGTTTTAATAAGCTAACCATTCGTCAAAATGACAAACACGTAACTTAAATATTACAATTCAAAATACTCACAGACTGCGCACTATCACTGCACAAGCAAGCTTTCTGAGGTAGTGTGAGACTACATGTAGCCAGTGGCGATAATAAGAGCGAGTGAGGTGAATATCTGACTGTTGTTCGTCAAAATGACGAATGTTATATATCTAGAGTTAAATATGCTTACATAGTTATTAAGGAAATTTATTTGTCGCGAAAAACTTTGAGAAGAATATTTCTATTTGGAACTGTATGTCTCTGTGAGATTTTGGCTACATTACTTATTTATAAAGGAAATCGTATAAAACGTACAGAGTTTGAAAAAAAAAGAGTAAGTTAACGAAAGTCTTAATACATCAATCGGAAAAGTTTATTAGTGTTAAATGACATCGAGGAACCTGATAAATGTCGAACTAAATTCAGTTTTATATATATGCTTAGAAGATATATGGGTAAATTTTCGAGTTAATTTAGAGCAGCTGACTTCAAGTGACTTCAGTGACTTCAAGTGACTTCAAGTGACTTCACTGACTTCACTGACTTCAAATTGTCTTCAGTGACTTCAAGTGACTTCAAGTGACTTCAGTGACTTCAAGTGACTTCAGTGACTTCAAGTGACTTCAACGACTTCAAGTGACTTCAGTGAATTCAAAGTGATTTGAGGTGACTTCAATGCAATCACAATTTTTTCAATCATGAATTAAATCAAGAATGTGATGTCACCAAAATAATTACATTCTTTTGTGACTGAAAGGCTGCAAACTTATGGCAATGAAGTCTACTGGCACTTCATTTTTAAATAGCTGCACTCTGAATGCTGCATTTTTAGCAGTGACTGCAATACATTTCAATTGAAAATGAATCCACTCTTTCACAGCTCTGGTCAAAATAACTAACTACGAAAAATTAAGTTAAAGATTTTTAATTTACGAATGATGTGTGTGTAAATCTTTTGAAAGGTTTCTAATAAAAACTTTATTTTTGGTAAAGAGATTTTTCTCTTAATTCCAGAGTAGGACAAAACAAAATTATGGCAATTATACATATACGTTTCATAAGATACTAAAATATATTAATATTGACGTATTTAACCAGTAATGCCTCTTTTACACAGCTAATTTTGTTGCTAGAAAATCAAGTACTTAAAAATAGTTTTAATGAATACGTAATTTTTATTTTACTTTCAGGTAACTTTGAAAAGTATAGCAAGAGACATATGAAATTCGAAACGTTGAACCGAAAATGTAACAAGGTACTTAAAAATAACTTTCAAATATAATACTCGGACATTTGCCATTGAGGCTAAAAATATAAATAGCACTTTCCCACAACAAATAGTATAGTATATTGGAAGTTATTTAAATATTTTTTGAGAAAAGATTCATATATACGTATAAATAGTAAATATAATTCGATTTTTAAATCACACTTTAAATCTGTCAATATACTTTGATTTTTGTAATTTTTCAATTTTTCGATCTATTATAAAAATTCAATGGTTTTCACTTATATCTACCGTTCAGTACAGTATATAGAACACCAGAAAATTACAAAAACGAGAAGCAACAAAAAAACGGCTAAGCTAGTCATACATGTTTCATCCAATGCTAAACGGAATCATCAGTGACCTTTTAGCAAATAAGTGAAAATTTCTAAGCCAGATATGTTTTCCCTATTGCATAGATTTACTGAGTACTCAAGCAGAATGTGAATAACTTCTCAGCTCAAAGGTCACTGATGATTCCATTTGGCAATGGCTGAGACTAGTGTGATTAGCTTAAGCCCTTTTTTGCTTTCGGTTTTATAGTATTTTTTGGTGTTATCACACATCAATGTGGTTTTCTGTTCCAATACACCACAAAAAATTTGTTTTAATTTTTGTGGGTACTAGCTCCTTAATGTTCAGTGTGTTTTTCACAAGCTGTCACTTAAATTCAATTTACCAATTGATAAAAAAACTTCATACAAGAATTGCAATTAATTCTATTGCCAAGATTTTGAAATAACATACGAAGGGCAAATTTCAGTTTTCGATATCACACACACTCTAATACCCTAATAAATTTTTCACCATGTAAATAAATCTAACGCCTACAAAACGCACTCATTAAGTCATTTCAACAAACTGACATTATTAATAAAAATACTAGCAACAACAACAATAACAAAATCAAGCTGTCATATAAATAATGTCATAATCTGAAAATTTATTGACAGTTCTACCGTATTTAATGCCAGCAGAGCGACAGACAGTTTAAGTTTGACAAGCGGTTCTGCTTTTTTTTTCTCCAATATTTTATTCCCAATTTTTTTTATTATTTTTTTGTTGCATGGTAGCTCTAAATTTTTTTTTTTAATTCTCCTTCTAATGACAGAACGTAACGCAATGTTACGTTCGTGTCAGTCAATTGATTTGACAGCGGCATTTGTGTCAGTTTTAATCCTAAATGACTTTTCATTTTATTTAAATAACACACATGTTATCCAAGCAAACAGTTGAAAGATTTTAATGTATTCCATAAACGAAATAAAAGTGTAAAGAAATTTTATTTCGCTGTGCAGAAATTCGTTTTATGGAGATCAAAATATACTAAAAGCAGTGCGAAAATGTAGTCGTCAAGAAATAATTTCATATTACTCGTTATAAAGAAGTTCGTAGTATGCAAGTTCAACTGTACTCAATTTCGATTTGAACAACTCTACCTACTGATTCATGTGCGGATCACTTTGGCAAGTTACCAGCCCCGAACGGTCTTATAAACATATGAGCTCACGCGCGATTTGAATCAACCCCTCGGTGATGAAATATGCCTCTTCTGCGATTAAGTATGTTTGCTGGGATGCGACGAAGTTCATTACCAAAACGCTGTGTGATATTCTACCTACTACGATTTGCGTTTAAAAGTTTTGTTTGATACTTTAGAATTTTGAATGAATTACAAAAATATACCGCATGACGTCAATTTTGAACAGTAGCAGCTAACATAATGCAATCCTGAATTATTTGTAAGTTTATCCATTTACTATAATGAGACGTCCATTAATTACGTGAGTCAAAATAGGGGGAAGGGGGTTCGGAAAAATCTCACCAAATCTTACCAAGGGGGACGTGGGTCAATGAAAATATCAAGTCAACTTTTCAATACAGAGAGTATACATTATTATAATAGATTACATTTAAAAATTATAAGGCAAGTCTCACGGAGGGAAGGGGGAGGTCCCGTCAGAACTCACCAAATATCACCAAGGGTCAAACTTTAAAAAAAAAACACCTTACGTTATTAATGAACGGTTCATAACCAGTGAGAAAGTTTTATATTCTGAAGTGGAGCTTATTTAGCGAGGGTGTGATTCCGTATTAGTATACTTTTTAGCCGTCATGTCACTTAGTATAGTTTTTACCTCGAAGGTAAGGCTTAGTTGACGGGGTCTTGTAGTAGAGTGGTAGATTTTATCATCCTCGCTATTGCAAGGATTTTGTCGCTAATCAGTGCATTGCTTGAAAAAATAGGAAATTTTTCTACTCTTATATCTCAGGTTTTGGTTAACCGATCTCAAAGCTAATAAATTTTAGACACTCTGCTTGATGAGAACTTTAATTTGATATATCATTTATTACCGTAGGTACATATTCCATATTCCATAAATTTTTATGATTTATAGAGTATATAAATAAGTGATTAGATTATTTAAGTACTCAAGCCATTTCTCCTAAGGAAAACCGTATAAAATCTAAGACTGAAAACATGAGCCGAAATGTTTTAAAACTTTGATGATTTACATGGCATTTATATTTTTTAAGTGACTTAATTTTCTTATATTTTTCCTATCTTTGGGAATTTCTGATATATAAAATATTGATTCCTTTTTCCAGACATTTCAAACATTTTTTGTTAGAACTCTACAACCATTCTATATTTTTTTAGCCACCACTGTTGAACGGATTGTACAACATTTTTCTTTAGCGTATATTTTTTTTCAATTTTTTATGTTGCTAGGACCACCGCTTGACTACTGTCATCATTGCTGTCACATTTTATTTGTCATTCATTGTCACATTTTGTTAATGAAAATCGCTATTGATATAGGTTTGAGTCATCATTATTAAATGGAGCATAAGGTGTGTCATAACAATCAGATTTAACATTTGTGATTTGTCTCCTTTTTTATTGAAATATGCTTTATATATTCACAATTTTATTTATTCATTTTATGTTTCTTTGGGCGTTTCTTATTAAATATTATATTGAGCAACAGTATTTACGATTTTAACGTTCTTAATACACGATTTTAACGTTCTTGATTCAAATAACTTTATATTTGAGTCTAATAAAAGGGATGGTTCGTAGCATAGTATTTTCGAAGAAGGTGAATTAATATAGACTATAGACTGTTTTTGGTGGCTCTAACTCAACTTTTTTTTGAATTCAGTGTAAAATTTTGAGATGGCTACTACCCGAAGGCGCACTTTTTTATGGGCGCATATTGACGTTGATACAATTGTGAATGTTGCTGGAAAAGGAAGGGAACATGAGTATTTAATAATAAATATGGTTGTTATTAAAATTTAATAAAAGATTTAAAAAAATCTTCAGTTAAAATAGATCCTGATAAAAAAACTGTTTTTTTTTTTTTGAAAATTCGGACCCCCATCTCACTTAATCTTACCGTCTCCTCCACCCCTCCCTCTTCGCATGTGACTTACCCTATAATTTTTGATAAATCAAATTTATTTGATACTAGCATTACCCTGTGCGCATCGCTTCACCTCAACCGTGGTGTATTTTCGATGTGCAGTCTGCGTGAAAATTCTATTTTAAAAATATTTTTGTATGAGGGTCACCCTAAGCATGCACCTTAAATAAAATTCTTACAACCTTATCTGTGCCTCTTAATATAAAAGCCATGTGGCGTAAGTTCCATGAGAATCGATTTAGCGTTCTTCGAGAAAATGATATCTAAAAATATTTTTGTATGAGGGCCACCCTACATATGCACCTTAAATAAAAGTTTTGTAGCCTATAAGCTATGCTTATTAATATAAGAGCTATGTAGTGTAAATTCGGAGTGAATCGACTAACCTGTATTCTTGAAAATAATATTAAACTATATTTTTCTATGAGGGCCACCCTAAGTATGCACACTAAATAAAATTTTTTTAAGCTTATTTGTGCCTCTTAATATGAAAGCCATGTGGTGTAAATTCCAAGAAAATCGATTACGCAATCTTTGGGAAAATGATATTTAAAAAATATTTTTGAGTGAGGGCCACCCTAAATAAAAGTTTTGTATCCTTATCTATTCCTATCAATATAAGAGCTACCTGGTGTAAATTCGGTGTGAATCGACTAACCTGTCTTTGTAAAAAAGATATTTAAAAATATTTTTGTATGAGGGCCACCTTAAGTATGCTCCCTAAATAAAATTTTTACAATCTAATCTGTGTAAACTACATGAGAATTGATTTAGCGGACTTTGAGAAAATTATAGTATTTAAAAAATATTTTTGAGTGAGGGCCACCCTAAATAAAATTTTTGAGACCTAAGCTATGTTTCTTAACATAATAGATACGTAGTGTAAATTCGGTGTGAATTGATTTATTTGTCTTCGTAAAAATGATATTTAAGAATATATTTCTATGAGGGCCACCCTAAGTATGCACTCTAAATAAAATTTTTATCATCCAATCTCTGCCCCTTAACATAAAGACCAAACTGTGTAAATTTCATGAAAATTGAATTGCCTGTCTTTGAGAAATCGGTATTTTTAAAATATTTGTGTATGAGGGCCACCCTAAATATGCATCCTAAATAAAAGTTTTGTAGCCTATGACACCCGCCTGATCGATATTAACATATTGTAAAAATTTCAACAAAATCGGCTAGATAGTTTCCGCGTGCATAAGAGACAGACAGACAGACAGACAGACAGACAAAACATGAATTTTATATAATAGATATTCATGTATTTTGCTTCATACCACTAATACCTATGTTTGCTACTCTCAGCATGGAACGTTTCACAAACAGTTCGCAACATTCCAGAAATTTTTCCTATGAAATATTGCAAACAGAATGTTACTGAAAGCTTTCCTATATATTTCAAATGTATTTCAACGAACCTTTTAAGTTAAATCTTTTTGACTTTCATGATTCTCTGTTGGATGCTACGTTAAGTATAGTTCATTGTCGATTATAAATTAAGAAAGTCTCGATGACGTCATAACATAATAGAGCAAGTGACGCAGAATAAAAAAAGTTCCCGATGACATAGTAAAAAACGTTTGTTCTTTCTTTTATCTAACAGGATTTGTTTAACGTTTCAGAAATGTTTAAAATGAAATCAAAAGGTTAATATGGACACATAGTAGAAAGCTTTCTGAAATGGAAATGAAAGATTTCTGAAACGTAACTGAAACTTTGTAAGATTTCATGTCAAAGATTTTTGAAGGGCTTACGAAGCACAACATGTGGAGTGGGTATGTTCTAGATTTTTCTTTATTGGGAAATAAGAGGAGAAAAATGATGCAATGTTTAAGGTACACTATAACTATAAATTAATTAAATTTATGAAGTAAAAAAATTGGCTGCGAAACCTCAACCTTCCTCAATTCTTCACTTAATTCTTGGACGTTGATGTGCTTCCGCTATTGTAATGATTATACACATATTACCAATATTTGGTATTATAGGGAAAAAAAGTATCATACCGCATAGCGAAAAATGTTGAAAAACTTGAAAATTTTGTATAAAGTCGAATAACTAATGCTGGAAAAATAAAATGTTGAAAAGATTAAAAAAGTAAGGAGTAAGTTCAAAACTTTCAAAGATGTCGAGAAATCTTGAAAAGCACCACAAGCACTCTATCTGTGGAGCTTTGCGTAGAATTTTCATCTTCACTTTCTGAACCAATGTTGCCTGTGTCGTTATAAGGAGATATAGTACGGTAGAAAAACATTTTTTGTCCAAGGTGTAGGTTGATTTTGGGGCTTCCTACATTCACCAACAAGGTGACTTACCTTCTACAGAAAAATTAAATTTCATTTTGTCGCACTACGTTATTAAACACAAATGTTTTCTTTTCTCATTGAATTCAATTAAAATTTTTTCTCTACCAATTTCATTTAGTTGCACAGCATTTATCGCTAAAATGATATTTAAACTTTAACAACTTGTAAAATTACAACATTAAATAGAAATGTACATACTCGCACTCACATGCCAACATGTATACGCAACTAAATGTATTTTCATAGCAGCAACACGCAACATGTTAAATACAGCGGCGCTGCCGTCGGAATATCAAAGGCGTAACAATGATCAAAGCTGTCATTACATATCACGGTGCGATCTTTGATCTTAGACCGACATCACATCGCTGCTGCTCAGTTTTTTTCTCTTTCCCCGATTATTTTCTAGAATATTGGATTGCGTTTTATTTCTCAAGATGTAAAAGAGTAGAGTTTTTTATTTGAATTTCGCTTTGTTCGATCACTCAGCGCCTTGACGCGTCAAAAGGATCGGATGTGCGCGATCATTTAAGTTTTTTTTCTTCTGTATTTTAGAACGTGAAAAATTTGTGGAATTTTCGTTCGAAATTTCAAACAGCGAAATTTAAGCAAAAATCAAATAATTGAATGGATTGTTAAATCAATTGATGGATCGCTGCTAGATAGACAGACATATGTGAAAAAATAGACTGGCAGACAGACAGACAGACAGATATGTTCATCATTTGATGCAACACATAGAAGCGTAAGAAACAAATTTCCTGGAATTAATTTGTTTTTCTAACTTGATCGATACGCGCGTTTAATGTTTTTTTTTTACTGCCTACGGAATTTCGATATTTTACTCTTTATACCAAAAGAGTAGTAGTGTTGTTGGGTAAAATTATTTTTGTTCTTGTGAAGAAAATATATTTTCAATTTTAGTATCAAGGTTGTAGGTGCTGACATTTGGTACCGCCCATCACAGCAGCAAGTGTGTGTGCGTGCTATGGGGAGGGCTTAATGGGTGTGAGTGTAAAAGTTTTAAATGCTTGAATGTTAATTGCGAAGAAATATACGGGAAAACTTTATACAACTTGATTTTAATTGGAAAATGGTTGTACTACATATAAAATTATCCATAAAAAATGGATTCACAATTTTATTTGAAATTGCGGTGGTTAGAAGTACTAATACCGATAGAACTTAATCGCGAAATCGTCTTATATATATACATAAGATAAGATAATCTTGTATATAAATCTCTTTGGGCTGAATTGTGGAGAATCAAAGATCAGACAGACTCTTAGGTGACTCTTAGGAATGCAAAAATTCAGTTTTTCCATTCAAAAAATTTTACGAAAATTCAGTTTTTCCATTCAAAAAATTTTTCGTTTTTCATAAAGACTAACTATTTGGAAACCAAATTGAGTCAATATTAATCTTAAGAAGGTATGGCAGCTTCCAGAAATCCAAACCTGCGTCTTTTCTTTACAAGAATGAATTGCAAACAACGCCCAGACCAAAATTTCTTATAGAAGCACGATGATCGGAATGGGTGATGGCATTTTGACCTTTCACGAATGTACTGAACTAAGAGCATTAATCCTAGATAACCAACCAAATTTTATACTCTTTAAAAGCTAATGATTCGTAATTTCGACGAACACATAAACTTTTGTTGTTTTAAATGTAGAGTGGTGCAATTTTTTTTAGGGTTGATTTTATCAACCCATTAAGTCACAGCGGTCGATTTTTCGACCAGTAACTTTCGCATTTTTTCCACGTGAACCTGAAAGTGGTATCGCCTTAGCGCTTAGCGAATATGCTAACTTAGATCTTTGCCAGCATACATTGTTTCTGGTTTGACGTGATTCAGTTTTTAACTATTTTTTTGCGCCTTTGAGCGGAGGCTTTTTATTAAATATACGTTAGTTAATAATTTTTAAAATTTTTGAAAATAAAAGGAACTTTTCTTAGTATGCAGATAAGCTTGCAGCTGACCAATAAATTAGAAAATTTTTTTTTTTTTTTTTTACATAAAAAACATTTTTTTAATATCAACATTTCTTTAAATTTAAATCAGTACCACTGAAAATAAAATGGAAACAACCTGTAAACATATAAACTTAATTTAAACATAAAAAAAAATTGTTTAACAAAAAACTACCACACAAAAGCTAACCTTTCGTCAAAATGACGATTATGTTGTTACTCACCAACTGCGCACTACCACCGCAATTAAGTTTACGGCGACGACTCAGTTGGTGAGAAAGTTTATGTAGCTTTACGCAATAGTTAGAGCGAGAAAGGTGAATATCTGACTGATGTTCGTCAAAATTACGAAGGTTAGCTATTTAAGATTAATGTAAGTTTTTGAGTTTAAGCTTGCTTTCCTTCTCAAATTTTTATAAAAATGGTCATCTGCGATGTTTCTTTGCAAAGTTATAACCATTTGAAAGTGACATGAATTTGATTCCCTACGACCAAAAAGTATTAACCAACCGGTTTCAAGTTCATTAAAAATTATTGTAAACTATAAACCAACATTTGTAAAAATATTCTTTAAAAATCCTGTAACTTTTGATAAAAATGTGACACCACGGAAATAGAAATTGGTATTTAGAAAATTGTTTTTAGGGAATACTTAAGTCATTAGCTCCGGCCCCGCAATTTCATTATTCACCGCGGCTTTAAGAGTCTCACTCTCGTTCTAAAATATGCCAATCAACACCGACTATGTAAAATTAATTGCCATAAATTTCTCTAACACCAAACACTGTAAAAAAATTAATTGCTTCTGCATGTGTGTGTCTCAATAAATTAAAAATTAAACGATTAACTACGCACATGGCCACGTTAGTTACAAATACGTCATGAAACATAACATTGTAACATAAAACATACAAAAACCAACAACAGTAGTAGGCTGAGTTTTTGAAACATAAAAATTAAACCATATCATGGAATTAAAGGCCTGCGCGACAAAAGAAATTAGCCTGATTTATGTTGATCCCTTGTTAAGCGCAAATAATTTCAGCAATTTAACTTCGACAGGAACAAATAACACTTAGGCAGACAGACAGACAGACAGCCAGACATACTATGTACTGTAATATGAGTGACAATAGTAGGTTGGTCCGTATAGTGCGACAAAGACAAATCGCTTTATGCACGCCAACCGACAATTGTACTGCGTAAGAGAACCCATCATAATTCATATGCCTGATAAACGGTAATGCGGGTACTACCGTCGACGACGTAACTTAAATGCCAGCCTGCTTGGAAAATTGCAATAATCATAACTCAAATAAATGCATAAACAATAACAACAACTGAAGGAGTAACACACAGTTGATTCAAATAGAAAAATGCTTGAAATCTGATATACTATTTTTTTCGAAGCAGTCGGGGCTGTTCATTTGTACACTTAAAAAAACTTTTTAAAATTCTGATTTGTTGATTTAAAAAATATGATTTTATGTTGTTTTAACTTGAATACTGAAATGAAACAAACCTAATTTTTTGCATTTTTATATTTATTTGATTGCTCAATTTTTTTTTTTTTTAAATCGAAAGATATTTCAGAAATGAATAAAACCGTACATTAAGAAAATTCAAGAAAATATTATTTTAAGGCAATAGTATTACAATGCTAAAAATGTGACACATTTTTATGCATCAGTTTTCCAGTCCAGATTGCAGACAGATTATTTCATTGAACGACGGACTTACTCCGAAAATCGCTTATAGGCACTGACCAATTTAGATGTGATTTGAGAGCAAGTCAGGGCGTTACATGCAGCGTGAACATTTTTTCCGAATTTTTTGTAGTATGGTCTGAACTAAAGCAAAGTAATATATAGGCTCATCAGTCTAAAGTTGAGCTTAAGACTAATTCCTGTCTTAAACTATAAAGGTAACCATACTCATGGCTGGCATTGTCTAAAGATCCATAAATAAGAAACTTATCTTTATATAGATATCCAAAGAAGAAACAATTCCATACCTTTTTAACTGCCATAACATAAAAATCGTTTGATATCTTTTGTCGGAAAGGTTATGAAGAGATGCAGTGCCGAATGCCCGTTTTTTCAATAGAAGGCAGCTTTGCGCTTCTAACAGGAATATTCATTTGGACGTCTAAGCTAATAGACCGATTTTGATAAAATTTGGTAAAGAAATAGCTTGAGCTCTAATTAAAGGAATTAACTTTGTTCTTTAACACTTTCATACCCAATATTGCGTATAAGTTTTATAACTTTGAACCTCTGTGATTGAGTTTTTTTTTTTCAAGGGATCTATCAATCGTTACGAAGATATCGGGGGGAAACTGTTAGTGGCTTTAGTTACAGATAAATTTTTGCTTTTAGTTAGGTTTTCCAAATGTGTTTATTTATTCGTTTGAGCTATATTTAATACAATTAATTCACTTATTCTTATAACGGTATTGATATATAATGCAATTAAGTTTATTTTGTTATACTATAAAGTCTTTTAAAAATTTTGGTACCCAATTTTGCAAATACTCAACATGCTCTAAAAACTATTCCATTGGTCCAATTTTCATAAATCTTGAAGTTTATCTTATTTTGAACTCAAAATATCAAGTTCATATTTTTCCTCCTGTTAGAAATAATTTAGGGATCATAGGTTAAAGAAGGCGTGGCACTGCCTCTAACAGGAAAATACGTTTTCACTGCTAAATTGAGTGTCCAATATTGAAGATTTTGGTACAGTAGCAGATTTAGCCCTGAGACAGATCGATGTTTTAGCTGACGCTGTCAAGCCAATAAACAGGAAAAATGCTATGACAGCTGAACTAATGGACTGAGTCGGATAAAATTTGATATGGAGATAAGTTAAGCACTAAGGAAGAGACTGATATTATGATATAGTATTTTCAATATAATTCCATAAAATTTATTTTGTTAAACGGTACTTGACTTGTGTTGTCACTATAATAGTTGAATTTCAACCACTGGGTGAACTTTAGTTTAAATAAATATTTGTACCTAGAAGTTTCCGCAGCACTCTCGTTTCAGTGTTAAGCTAAAACTTATTTCTTTTAAGTCAACATATCATTTCTTCTCGACTAAGGAAATTGAGCGTTGGTAGATCTATCAATTCATAAAAGGTAAGCTATCTCATTACATAATTGGAGTGTAACTTTCTCCATCAGACAGCTTACTCTTCTTGCTATGTCTAGAAACTGCCAGATATGGAAGCCTAAAGCCAAATTCATGATTATCATCGAATTCGATCTATACGTCTTTCCCAAATAATGGAACCTTCCCTTCTCCAAGTCTTTTGCTATGTGACTTTTAATCTTCGCAGTTTTTGACTTTATTATTAATGCTACTAGAAAGCACCACTTTCGATGGTTGGTTTCTAGAGAGTGTCTTAAATTTACTCTTCTTTGCATAGCTTAATCCCTCTGGCGTAGATTTGCATTTGAGTAGGACTTATATTAAATTGAATTTCCTTGCAATAGACATTTGCTTGGACGTTTGAAGGCATCAATCTTTTTGAAATAATCACGATAATAGTCACACACCATGAAGACTCTCGTCTTAAATCCCACGTTCAGTAATGACCAGACTGAATATGTTACAGGCCTCAATGAGAAGTTCGTCCTTTTCATTGAAAAGTTGACCCCATAAACGGGTTTGAACTAATGTTTAGGACATGATTCGACAAAGCAATCTATTTAGGCTCTTCGATATCTATCATTTGGCACAAATTTCAAGCTGTTATCTTCATTAATGAAAATTGACAGAAAAAACCAGTGAAAACCCATGTTTGGGACAGGATTGAACAATGCAATCCCATGTTTTATATTTAAGCCTCTTTGAGTTCTATCATTTGGCATATATTTCGAGCTGTAGTATCGGTAGTATCGGTAGTATGGTTTATTTATTGGCTAAAATTTGGGTATTTTCGGCCATCGGGACAGGCTTTGGCAAGGCAACCCTAGATATTCTATTTAGGGTCATTGAGCTCTATCGTTTGGCATACATCTCATCCTGTAATCTTGTACACTCGAATTTTCTACAGCTGGCTCTTCGCCTACTAGTAAGATCAACATTCGTACATTTTTCTTCACATCCAATCAACTCAAAAATTTGAAAAATAAACCAAAATTTCAAAGTGTAACCCACCCTTTTGCCAAAAAAACTCTACGGTGTTGCATTGTAGCGCAACGTGTGGGCTATTGTTAAAGGGTGATGATAGTTTTACGGTATTATTTGGCAAACCGCACAAAACAAACTTTGAGGCTGACGTTTGGGCGTGTTACGTTACCATGCCATTTTTCGATTTTTGACATTTCCTTTTATAACAGGCAGTTGGGCTGACAGTTCAAGCCCTGCGGCAGGCGTTAATTTTTTTTGCTCAGCACACCAGCACACCCTATTTTTGCAATACCTTACATTGTTGTTATTATATATTTTATATATTTGTCTATGTTATTAATTTTAACGTCGTAACGAAATGTCAAAATTGACATTTCTGACAAATGTTGACAAATGGTAGAAAATAATTTGTGTGCGTGCCTGTATGGCACAGGCAGTCTTTTTAAAGAAATGTAACAACAACAAGCAAAACTAATAATATTTGTCTTCATTAGCGTGTAACCCTCGTTTTGGGCGGATGGCTCTTAGCACCCTTTCATGCATTCTTTTCATTTATTATTTATGTAGGTCTAACTAAGCATGCAAAAATATTTTCGACATTTTTCGTAAAATTTCATAAAATTTTCTTTTTCTTCTTCTTTTTCGATTGTACATTTTTTGGCCCGTTGTCAAATCAATCATTGTCGAAGTTTATTGACATAAACCCATAATTTTTCATTGCATGTCATGCATGCATATTGACAATCGACCATACTCAGTTTGTTGTTTGGTTTGACATTAATTTTGTTGACAGTTCTTTTGCGCAACAACAACAACAACAACCCATCATCATCGTCATCAACAATGAAATTTGTTTTGTAAGGCTCAGCCTTTATCGACGATATATTATTGCGCCTTTCTTTGACACCATTGTTGTGGTTGCTGCCAAGTTGTATTGCTGCATATAGATGTATTGCCAACCTAATCGTACCACATTCTGTAATGCTCATGTTATATTTTCAGCAATAATTGGAGTTGTCATCTGTTAAGTTTTTGCATAAAATATAAAATTTGACATTTATGTCAATGGCAAATTTTTGCAAAATTTGTATTTCCCTTAGTTTTGATATTCGTTGAAACGTTTCTAGTCCTTATCCTCTGACAAATGATTGCAAAAGCTGTAAATGCTTGCTTGAACGCATTTTTTGATGATTGTAGTACAAGGTGGCATAAAAGTCATCGAACTATTGGGTGTTGCTCTCATTTGTGCAAACGTTGTTTTATGACATCACAACTTTGATATATGTGTAGCAAGCAATAATTACAAAGCAAAGAAACAATGGGTCGTTATACTCCTCACGAACGCGAAATAATTGTGAATGTCTTTGCAAAATAATCGATCGATGGTTTTAGCTCAAAGTGAATTTCGTAGTCGATTTCACAGTCGTGTGTCACCAAATTGGGAAATTTATGTTTTAAGGAGACTTCCTCAAAACGGGATGGTTACAACCGTGGCCGGGCAGCCGTACAATGAAAAAAATCGCTGAAACTGTACTCA
The DNA here is from genome assembly GCA_949775025.1 of Tricholauxania praeusta. NCBI lineage: Eukaryota > Metazoa > Arthropoda > Insecta > Diptera > Lauxaniidae > Tricholauxania > Tricholauxania praeusta. Next base: position 119,370,421 of record OX459030.1, on the reverse strand, counting down.
TACGCCAGCAACATCAAACCACGCAATTAAACATCAGTAGACGTTCCTTACAGTGAATTTCAGTGGATGTTTTGATGATGTTTCGCATTAAGCGTACACAGTACTTCAGTTTATATCTGGAGACCACCAATCTACGTAAATTTCAACAAAGTCTTTCTAGGATCCAACCGCGATGAGAATTATTTTTTATTGAAAATCTTTGGATACATGTACCTCAAAGTCATATTTTCATGACTGTAACTTTTAAGCCCAACAAAAGTATTATCAACGACTAGCTGTTGCCACAAATTGACGAATTGAGCTTGGGGAGCATGTGATTACAGCCAAATGGTGCACTTGCTCACACAGCTGAAGAGAGAGTGAATATTAATTTCCAGCAACTTAATGTCGTGTATTGTTATATTATACCGGCCTGCAAGAATGCCCAATTTGAGCATTTCCGATTTCATTCTTTGCGCTCTTTTGATGTTACGAGCCTCTGAAAAAAAGTTAAAGGCCTTGGCGGTCTTAAATAAAATCATTCGACTAGATGTGGGGAATTCATTTTCAGAAGAAACAAGCCCAAATGTTCCTCAACTCTGCTAATGGGAGGGGGAGGGGGGGGGGGCGAAGAGGTTTATCACCCCGGGCATGTAGAAAAACAAACAGAGTCAAATTTTTTTATTTACAGAAAGGAAAACCTACTGCCTTGGAATACCATGGATGAGGGGGTGATTCCTTAGAATGCTTTGTAATGTTAGCCCTTAGAACGTACGTTATTTCTCCTTTCCTTGAACTTACTCCGAGTAACAAATAAAGTGAAAGTAGGGCTTCATCTTAACATTATTTGTTCCAGGGGTTAGCTTGAACGCCACTTTGTCTATTCCTTACTTAATGATATTTCTATCATATACAAGATTTCTGTGTGACGTTATTCCCCGTCAACAACTCAGTGACTTTTGATCAGGGCATGCTGAAGTAGGTTTTGTTAAATAACAATGTGGTAAGTTTAAAGCTTACGGAGTGTGATCAGCCGCGTGTTCTCAAGGGAATCCAACTGATAGCGGCTTATTACTTGGTAACTTAAAACAAAGTTTGTCCAAAGCATTTCTGATACCAAAGTACCGTCAGCAAACTCAAAAGCTTATATATAGCTTGGCATTATGAGATAAGCTTCATCGTGAGAGCAACTTGGTGGTTGTGGTTTATATCCATAGCGGATTTGCATGCTTGTCGCAAACATGAGATGACGTTATAAATCGGCCACACCTATCGCCTTGTTTATGTTAAGTCCTGACACGTAACTAAATTGGTACTTGTTGTGTAATACTTGTTTGAATTCATAAGCGTATCTACCCAATGTACACAAAAATTGATACGGATCCGTCAGTACGGATTCTGTTTTTTTATGCTTCGACGGATCCGTCTTAAACTCGGAACAGACCTTATTTACTGATCCGTTCTGGATTCGTTTTTTGTAAATAAAACGGATCCGTTCTGGATTCGTTTTTTTGTAATTAAAACGGTTCAATTATAGATCCGTTCCGGGTTCGTTTTTTGAAAATAAAACGGATCCGTTTTGTTTTATTTAACAAAAACCGAGTCCCGGGTTCGTTTTTTTTAAAAAAAAAAACTGATCTGTTCCGGATTCGTTTTTTGTAAATAAAACGGATCCGTTCTGGATTCGTTTTTTGTAATTAAAACTGTTCCGTTACAGATTCGTTCCGGGTTCGTTTTTTGTAAATAAAACGGATTCGTTTCGTTTACCTAAGAAAAGATGAGTTCGTATCTAATCCGTTTTATTAACGAGAAACGAATCTCGAACTCGAAACAGACTTCATATACGGATCCGACATTTCGGGCGATCCTTCCGCTTTTTCGAGACGAATTTCATTCGAAAACGAGTTCGAAACGGATCCGAAATGGAATCCGAAAAGGATCTGCTTTATTTACAAAAAGCGAATCCGGAACGGATCCGTATAATAACTCTGTTCTGAGTTCGAGACATATCCGGTAAAGCGAACGATCCTTCCGTTCTTTCGAGAGGAATTTCATTCGAAAACAAGTTCAAAGCGGTTTCCGTCTCGGATAAAATATACGAAGAAGCGAGTCCGTTTCGAATTCGAATTCTAATTGCCCCGGGTGCAATGTATGTCATTTTGCTATGATTTTTGGGATGTGGGGAGAACTAAAACTTTTAAGTACTTAATATTGCTCAGTAGGGGATGCCAAATCTTCTATTCGCCCCGGGTGCCGCATATCCAAGGCATGACACTGATTGTATCACAGAGTTCTGATTTGCTTTTCTTTCTCTTCCTGTTACGATAGCACGCCGTGAAATTAAGCCTTTAAGAATGAGTTCGCGTAATATGCAAGATACATCTTAATTTAGATAACGAAAAACAATTTTGGATCACCTTGTTTAAAAATGATGGTAACAACACTTTCTATATTAAAAACTGATTTTCATGTGAAAATACCAAATACTTGCACCAAATATATAAATGCTAGTAACCAGTAAATTGTTGTAACTAATTTGCTAATTATTTTTTTATTAATTAAAAAACTCAAATTGTTTTTTTGCTGCACCTCTAAAATGAACAAATTTTAATATCAAAAAACTCACACTTTCATCTTTACCGCATAACTAAAAAGTCCGTATGTTCAATTCCAAACGATTTCAGCTGATTAACGTATGTACTTCAAATGCATTACCCAATTGTTTCTGTGCAACGACGTCGTCCCCAAAAATTTTAAAGAACCAGCAACAAGAACAAAAATTAATTTAAGTCCTATCTCGCCCATCCTTCGCCAGAAATGAGCTCATCAAATATTATTAGAAAATAGTGTGAGAAAAACAACTCATTTCATAGCTATTGCTACCGATACCGCTGCCCCGCTACAGTTGAGTCGATGACGTTGTTGATGATCTTGTACGTCGTTAGAAATGCAAACAAGCAGTGTAGCGCACAACCGAAACAACAATAAAATCCACATTATACGACGTGTATTACATTTTCACATCTCAACAAGTAATTAGTAACAGCGGAGTGAAATTGAAAGAGTGGAAATAAAAAAAGAAAGAAATGTTGGGTATTTTAAGCAGGCTACTCCACCACCGCCATCGCCATGATTTCTTTCTCTCATTTCTGTTGATCACCCAATTGAAATAACGAGTAGACATATGAGAGGAAATTATTTTTCCGCATACAAAATACAGGGTATGACAATTGAATTACTATTGCGAATGAATTGGCAAGCCTGTTAAATTATGCTGAAAATTCATAATCTTACAGCTGTTAAATCAAAGCAAAAAAATAAAAAGTTGGAAAAATATGCAAATATAAAATTAAATTTCAAAACGTTGTAGATGTTTTTGTGTAAAAGAGTAGTTTTATTAAATAAAATGTGAGAACAAAGAGAGACATCTAATGTAAAACGACAAGGAGTCAGTTAATGTAAAACAGAAGCTTCTATCAACAAATTCACGTTAGTGCCAGTGTGAAAGAAAATTTCTTAAAACGCCAAACAAAAACGAGGTAAATAATTTTCATTTGTTGATTTTGGTGTCAGTGTGAATCGCTTATAATCGCTTTTTTCAAGGATAGAAACACTGCGCGGTTGAGGGGGCTCTTTTGAACACAACCTCACACAAACCTCGCCTTGTAGTGCCCGTTTGCGTGAAACACGACACGAACTGAAAAACGACTATTACCCAGCGGAAAATTGATGAAGTACTCTGACTTCTTATGTATGAAAAGTTATACCCTTCGTGTTGTACGTTTCACAAATAAAATTGTTGCTGTGATATTTTGTTTATTTGCTTTGTATATGAAGATGTAAGGAGTCTTGCCTGTTGGCTGCATACTTTGTATGTGGAGATGTAGGCAACTTGGTAAACTATACAGTCTGCCTTTCTCTTGCTACACATTATATATAGAGATGTAGGCAAGCTGCCTTCAAAGCGGCCATCCCTTTAAAAAAAGAATTTACAGTTGTGGTTTGAGTTGTGAGTATTACTGCCTACTATGAGTATAACTATTCATCGATGTTGTGTATAACATATTTGCCGCTGGGTACAACACGATACTGTGAGACGATAAAAAAGCTCAAGAGAGTAATTCCAAGCAAAAGGAGGGGCATTTTGACAGATAAAGTGCGCTGTTTGCTTGACGACGTCCGATCGTATACGGCGTAAGCCACATAGGCACTTTTGGACTGATTTGGTTGGAAGATTTTGAGCCACCACGCATACTCTCCTAGCCTGGCACTTTCAGACTTCCGGTTTTTCACCTCTCTGTAGACTTACATATGCGAAAAACATTTTTAACCGCCGAAGACGTGAAATAAGAGGTCTTCGACTCGAAAAAGAAATTTTCTGGAGAATTCTTTGAACAGGGTATCAAAAAGTAACTGCCACAGCTCACAACCTGCATAAAACGGGAAGGCAGCTACATGGAGAAAAACGTGACACAAGGCTAATAACTCATATAAATCTTTTTAAAAACCACTCCAGAAACCTTAGTAGAGGCTAGCACCTTGTATGTTCTATGTCACCTCCATAACTACGAAAATTCTTGGTACACCCTATATAAAAAATGTACAACACTCTAAGCAATAATTCCCTTGACGTAACCACCAAGTAGGTAAATAAGTTGGGGTTGCGGAATGATATGCATTTCGATTATGGGAAATACAAGAGACCGGCAACAATTTTTTTGATCTCTTGGTTGTTTGTATACAAGTTGATGGCATGCGTTGATGGATTACAAAGTCTTTGATGATTTGCGCCTCGTCTATAGACGTAAAAAAGTAGCAGACAGCGCATTGAACAACAGTATCTGTGATATGTGTATGATCATCATCATCGTCATCATCATCATGAATTGGGTGGGCGGCAGCGGTAGTATAATAACACTGATAGTCAAAATGAAAATTTATGCCTCTTTTCCGAGTGCCGCTATTCTTTTTTTTTTTTTTTTTTGTTTGCGTTTTCCATTATTTTTGTTGTTGTTTTTGCTTTCAGAATTTGAATTGATGTTACTCGCATGTTCAACTACTTTATTACGTGGTGATAATGTTTGCGTAAAAATTATGAAAGATCACAGACACGCTACTGAATGTTAGCTGCCGCTGCTGCTGCTCGATCGTCAGTCATTTGCACGATTGATGTATGATGATGGTACATCATCAAATGTTGCGCCTGGCTGAGTAGAAAGGTGGAGTTCTTTTTTTCGAATTGAATAGACATTTTGGCAACGTAATAATTTCATTATTTTAACGTTTGTGTGCTCATTGGAATCGACAGTTCGCTCAGATCACACAGATCAAAGTGATTTTTCACTATTTGGTCATTTGTTTTATTAGTATTTTTTAATGTTAGATTTTTGTTTGTTTGTTGCTGCTGCTGTTCTTGATAGTATCGCTGATGTTATGCGTTTGCTTAGGTTTTTAGTGTTGGAAATGTTAAATTCGTAGAAATTTTATTGCTTTCATTTGAAGGCATCCATCCGATTTGTTTAAATTTTTCTATTTTATAGTTTTGTTGATAATCAAAATCGTCGAAATTTTTGGCCCTGATTGAAATATATGCTGTTGTTAACAAATTTAAATACAACAGCGATTTCTGCTTCGTTTTTGTTCACAATGTTTTCTCAAAAATTGAGTTATGGTTAAATGCATTCATCATTTAACATTTTGATGAATGATTTTCATTTGCATTGCTTTGATTTATGTGCGCATTTTTCTGAGAATTTAGTGTTGTGATTATGAACTTCGTTCATTTACGTCAACAGTTTTCATTGTCTTTGTAATTTGGAATAAATTATATTTGATTTGATTTTCTTCAAGTATTTTGGTTGGAGGTAGACGCTTTGGGGCCGGGCCTAATAAGCTTATTTCAGAAAGGCACTATTTCCAGCCAATCCTTATATTTTTGATGGAAAAGTAATTTTTTTATTCAATATATTGCAGCTTGTGGTGAAATCGTAATGTGAAATAAATCGAAACAAATATATAAGTTCAACGACGATTATATTGTCACCTTCAAAAAAATATGGAATTTTATTTAGGCTTCACGAATGTCATTGACCAAGCACTGTATTCACCTGCCAAAATTACCAATTCGAGGAAGATATGTGTGAATTATTTCAAGAAATAACAGAACTAAGATAGAAAATTATATTTATTTAAAATTGTATTTATTACCTAAGACCGATATTCCTGTAAATAAAGAAATCAATCAATTTTTTTCTTAAGCAAACATGAAAAGACATTAGATGGATTATCTTAATCTGATGACAGATGTTTTGGGTAATTAGCTCATATCTGTATATCGCTTTATAAATTTACAAGAATATCGGTCTTTGGCCCATGATGAGTGCGGGTTAGGTATTTACATTGAGCTTTTTAGTGTTGACAACATGTATTAATGATTTCTCATTTTCGTTATGTAAAAAAACTGTTTTGAAGCTCTCTTCACTTCGGTCAACAAATAAACTCCAATATCATTCGTTGTCACAATCTTCTCGAACATATACGTTATATGCATATTTTCGGGCGTTAGCCCTATCACGGTTTCTGTATTACGTAGTTATTGGCACTTGAAGCCATATCGTTTTATGTTGTTTATATTGAAATTTTCTTTCTGTTTCAAAAACTCAAAATTTTTTATTCTATCATTTAATTCAGCTTTAGTCAAATTTAAGTTTCCTTCACTAGCATCGAAATCGCTTTCATTTGAGTTTTCAATATCATACGATGAATATGAATTTATTTTCGGGCTGGATTAAACGGGACACTTTGGTAAGGGAAATGTATTTAAATTCTGAGCTGAAAATGTGATAGTTGTACGAGTCCATAATCTTAATTGTTTAACAAACGATTGGATCGCAAAAGAGTTTTCTCCATTAAATATTCACAGTAAGGTTGTCATGTGATCGGGATTGACACGGCAATGCTTGGAATTTCATGCTAAAACCGGGAACCTGGTATAAATTCAAAAATTTCTGAAGTAAGATTTTTGTGACTTGGTATTGAAACTTTTGTTTAAGGAGCAAAAGAACAAAAGAATGAAAAATAAATCTTCAAGATTTTCCCACATTTTCTTTTCTTTTTTACATTTTATATTACTATTTCCCTGACCAAAAAAAAAAGGAAAGGAAAAATAAAAGGTTTCCAAAAAATTTTACTTCCCAGCGACAAATATGTTATACACAACATCGATGAATAGTTACACTCATTATGGACAGTAAGTAATGCTCACAACTCACAGCTGTAACCTCTTTTTACAAAGTGATGGCCGCTTTGTAGGCAGCTTTCCTACATCTCCATATACAATGTGTAACAAGCGAAAGGCAGATTGCTTTAAAACATCGCTTAGTAGTACCTGTATAGTTAAGCAAGTTGCCTACATCTCCACATACAAAGGATGCAGCCTACAGACAAGACCCCTTACATCTCCATATACAAAGCAAGCAGCCAGCAAAGCAGACTGCCTACAGCTCCATATACAAAGTAGGCAGCCAGCCAGCAAACTACCTACAGCTCCATATACATGTCACAGCAACAATTTCATTTGTGAAACAAGCAACACAAAGGGTTTAGCTTTTCCTACATGAAAAATCAGACTACTTCATCGATTTGCCGCTGAGTTTTTACCATTTGAGGGACATTTTTTTTTAAGAGGACGAGGATCGCTTTATTCGACTTGGAAACCTTGTTCACATAAAATGGTCATCAAATATATATAACCTGCTTACATATATTGATATGAAAATATTTATGGCAAACTTAGATTTAGCATAAGAAAACTTTACGTTTACGAAAAAAAATTCTGAAAATTTCGTTTCCAGAAATTCTGGCGCTCCGTGGTGTAATGGGTTGAGAATTCTTTTCACATGACTTGCATTAATAGTCATCATATCATTTCATAAACTTCAACTTAAAGTGTACCCAACATTGTTACCCTGATTTATAATGATTGTAAAATCTAAATATACTATTCGCTGAAAGTACTTAATGCAAAACAAGCAACAATACTTAAGTATTTTTTTCCATTACTCAACCAGATAGTCATTATTTTAATAAAGCCTATAATTCCATAACAATGTTATATTCCAGTGCACAGCAAAACAGATCTTTACTGATTCACCCGCAGTCCGTATGTTGTTCACACCTGCAAGTAGGAGTTGTCATCGTTAACATTGTCGCCATTGCTGCTGCCAGCAGATTTTTAAAGCGTTAAATTTACACTCGATAATAATTCTTGACAGGATTATTGTGGAGAACATTACGTTGAGCTGCCATGTCACGATTTTATTGCCAACAAAGTGCAGTGAATTAATGTGACGATTTTCATATAATTTTAGGGTTTTTTTTTTTCTTCCCGTCATTCTTGATTTAATGATAACTGATGGTAGCACAACTGATGTGGCCATTATTTTGCGTGTCTAATGTGGTTCATAAAATTTGGAGAGGGGAAGGCAATGGCATTAGTGAGGTAAGTCTGCTACTGTCGCCTTCATAGCTAAGCGTTACACGTCAAATGATAAATGGGTTCAGTTTGGGTATTACAAGCAGTAGCAACTTTCAAGAAGCAATGGGGGACATAAAAGGTGAGAAATTGCAAGAAACAGCTGTTTGCTATGTTTGCAGGGTGTAACGTAAGCGGAATATATACAAAAATGGGGTGGGATATATTTCGTGCGAAAGTTTAGTGCGAATCTTAGAACTAAAAAGGGGCGTGACAGCTACTGAAACTTGACAGCAAACAAATGTCTCTGGGTGAGTTCATTTTTTGTCTTGCTCTAATCCCAGAAAACTCTTACTGGAACTGATTCAATTTTCACCAGTTTTCTGAGAAAAGTTTTGCAATATCTCGAAGTGGCGAGTTGATTCCCAAGACTTTCAAGTTTTTTTTTTTTTTTTTTTTTTTTTTTTGAAAAGTTTCAGAAACTTAGATCATATTTATTTTTATTCGAAAAAGCCACTTTTAACATATTCTGTGAGTTTTCGTTAATTTCTTTCAATCATACGATTTGCTTCAATAGAAGAAAAATTCATTCACACTTCAATCACTTAAATTTTTATGCCCTTAAGACGCTGTTTTTGAACAAAAATTCTTTCAAAAATTAGGTTCACCCTAAAAATTGCTTTCAATTATAGAAAATCCCATAAAATCTTCCAAGAAAAGGTGACATTTTTATTGTAATTTTATATGTGTGTGTGTATGCAAACATACTTATGTATTGTTTGATGTTTCAGTTAGTGATTCCATGCTTTGGTGACAAAGAAAATACAAATTATCATGGTTTAAATGGATTTTTATTTGTGCCACAATGTCTACAATAAAATTATACCAGAAAGGGTTGAGAAGAAAAAAATACAGTTTTCAATATAATGCACTTTCATCTATATTTATTGTTCTTGTTGTAATAAAATGCATTTTGTGGCCGTGCCTAATACCAATTTCCCATATATCCAACTTTTCTACTAAAGTCAGTGAGAAAGGAGCACAAATGATTGATCAGCTGATGATGAGATGAATATGAGAAATTTCGATACTTTTCTTCTGAGACTCAAAAATTGCTCAATATACGAGTATCTTATGTTGCAGCCCTGTAAAACAGATAGCTGTCAATAATCATGGAATTACCACCTCGACTTTACCACCCCTAACTCAATTAAATTCTAAGAGCAGCAAAATTGTAAATGCTAATTTATTGAAGAACAGTATTGTTTTTGAAAGGGCACATATTCACCTCTCTAATATTCTCAGAAGAAACAACTAAATGCGCAAAAAGTTACTATTTTTTACATATTTTAATCAGGCTGCGTTACTTGGACTTACTTCTTCGAAAGAGATGAAAGTGGAACTGAAGCGCTTAAAGCACTTATTGACGATTAGCTGTGGTAAAAAATCAAAGATATTGTTCTAGAGAACATGTGATTTTAATGAAAAGCTTCCAGTTTGAACTATTTTGCGTTTCGTACGACTCAATTTCATTGAACTTCTTTCGAGAGGTATCGCTTATAGTCGTCGGACAATCCCAAAATGTTGGAGAGCTTTCCCACCCACTTTCCGGAATCCGCTTTCCGGAATGGACATTTTCTGGAACTACCAAAAACCCGAAATTTTTTTCCAGAATCGGTTTTCCGGAATATACATTTTCCGGAACGACGGTTTTCCGGAATACTTTTTCCGGAATCGGTTTTCCGGAATGTACATTTTCCGGAATTATATTACTCGAATTCGTTCCGACAGACGAAGTATTACGAACATTCCGTCTCCTTCAAGATGAAGCATTGGACGAACTCGATCCTGTATTTGAATATTTTCGTGAGGTATATGTAGAAGGAGAGCGCGCCGTAGGACAAAGAAGGGCTACTCGACCGCAATATGTTCTAGCAATTTGGCATCAGCATGAAGCTGCTTTGGAAGATCGCCTGAAAACAAACAATTTAAGTTAAGGGTGGCACAACAGGTTTCAACTTGTTGTGAACAAACATCATCCGGACTTGTAGTCTGCTTTAAAAGAACTTCAAAAAGAACAGGCAGACACTGAAATAATAATAGCCGAACTTAGTCTAGGGAAAAACGTGAAGGCGGCCCCAAAAAAGAAATGGTTGGACTTCCAACGTAAAATCAGATCACTCTTTCAAAATTTCGCGGAATATGCAGATAGCAGTGATGAACTACGATTTTTGCGCTCAGTCGCACACAACATACAGCTGTTGTCAACTAATTGGAAACGAAATCTTTCGTTGTGTTATTGGTAGTTTTTTCATTTAGTTACCTATGTAACGCGAAATAATTGATCAATATGATCCACAAATATCCTAGCAAATTTTCGCATGTCAATTGGTTGAGGCTGGACTCCATGGACGAATTTCACATTGCGTTGGAGGTCTACAGCAGTCTTACGAGGATCCAATTTTGCCTTGTGCACAATTTGGCGATCCCTGTACCCAGAAGTCTTACGAGGTCTCTTTTTGCGAGGAACATTTTTTTTGTGTCATACTTATTGAAATGATCAAGAGCATTGATTACCATCTTTTTGGAGTAATTTAGATGTGTTGCCATCGCCTTATATCTAATGGCCGCCTTTCGAAGCTCAACAATTGACTTACGAGTGGCCGGTGTACAACTTTTGGCCAGAACCCATGATTAAGGAAACGCTTATAAGCAAATTCGGTCAAAAAGTGTTCTTACAAGCAATTTCAAGATCACAATATCGTTTCTGGAATCTTTTATCAAGTTTTTCTTTTAATTTTTTGCAAATTATTTTTTTGTTTCCAATTAGTTGACTCAATCAAATCTGAGGTTTGAGCAGAAAATCTCTCATAAAACTTTTTATGCTATGAATTTTATTTCAACTATAATTTTTATTTAGAGCTTATAGGTTCCGCGTTTATTATATCTATAAATTTTCTGGTTCACATAGAAAAATAAATGAAAAAACTACCAATATCACAACGAAAGATTCCGTTTCCAATTATTTGACAACAGCTGTAAGTCTGTGAAAATTTCAAGTTTTGTGTACGATGACTTATACAAATTTCATACATACACAAAATAATTTACTTATGACGCATAAGTTAGTAATTATTATTTTCGGAAAACAGTCGTTCCGGAAAATATAAACTCCGGAAAACCGATTCCGGAAAAAAAATTTCGGGTTTTTGGTCTTTCCGGAAAATGTCCATTCCGGAAAAAGGATTCCGGAAAGTGTACGGTAATCCTTTGGAGACAACATTTGAAGTATGCAAAAAAGACATCAAAAATTACGTAGATATGATCGAGTGCTGTCAAAAGTTTAGAATTTCTTCTATAAATAAAGTCTCATATTATCTTATTTCCATGGGCAAGGATATAAGTGAATAATAAAAAATCTAAAGGTTTGATTATTTTTATTTGTTTTATGAAAAATTTCAGGAACTTGGATCATTTCCAGATCAAGCTATTATATGTTGCTATATAAGAGATCATTTTCATTTGCTTTTTCTTACGATTTTGGTATCGATACTTCCTAAACCATACCATCTCACTTTACCACCATACTCGATACTTCCCTTACGATACCACTGTTCTCTTCAACGTTCACCTAATTACTTTACCCCTTTCGTGCGCATAGCCAGCAGTTTATTTACTTTGATTAGTAAGCCTTCTATTTCAAACACTTGAATTCGTTTCTGTTTGATTTCCTTTTAAGTTTTAGTGGACTTTTTTCTTTTCTGTTGCCAATTCTATTTGTTTTTCTTGCTGTTGATATTGTTGCTTTGTGTGTGGAACACTTTTGTGTTCGTTTCTATCTTGGGCAAGGGTTAAGCAACTGCAAGCATTCAGTCGACAACTCTTCTTTTGGTCTTTAGCTGTCGTTGTGCACTAAGTCCTCAAGGCTTGTGTATTGTTGATTAATTCACTATTTGTGTTGACACATTCGTAGACTTCTTTTTAACACAATCCATATAAACTAAATCTTTTGTTGTAGGGCTTTTCAATGGATATTTTGTATAATTATTGTTTTCTTTATTTTCTCGGATTAAATTGTGGTGGTTAGCGCTTGGCACCTTCGTATTTATGTACATATTAACCCTCCGATGAGCGTATGGGTCTGGTTAGACCAAATACGTTTTCAAATTAGTTTATCTTTTTAGCTAGGTATTTCTGATCGTTCCCTTCCATGACTTCCTCAAATAAACTGAAGCGAACGCAATGGAACAGTAAGTGATGCGTTTTCGACGTATTTGTAGTGAGAAGTTGTGTTTCAAACTTTTTCGTAAATAAAGCGTGCATAAGTCTGAGCAGACTCAACAAATTTCGTCATCGTTTATTCAACCAGAGATTGAGTTAGAGGTTATTTTGGACTATTAAGATGATGACGATGTTGATGAGTTGTATAGAGAAGCCGTACTCGGCGTTGCTTGTCAATGACCAACCGCAATTCCATCATTCAGACTATATGGCTTATTATGTTCAGGAAGAGGTTTACCGTTCGAAAGACGGCATGGTATGAAATACGAATCCACCACATTCTGGAAGGTCGCATTTCCATAATCTACCAAAGTTTACTCGTAAAAAGCCATTACGAGGGACACTGCCGCATCACCGAGCTATTTTTAAATACATATTCTCCCCCATTCGTGAACATTATTATGCGGCAAACCAATCAAGCAACCTTTCTTGAAACCTCTCGTCCATGAAACGAAGCGCAGCATATAAAAATACATGCGAGCTTGGACGATGACCACCGTGGAGTACGAAAAATGTGCCTTCTTTGGCAGGTTGCCTTTAGCTGGTGTGTTCCACGACAATTCGCAATCTAGAAAGCCACCATTTCCTTCTTCCAGTTTAAGCAATCAACCACTAACATTCGCCTTGATTACGATAACACTCGTGAGTAGAGGGTTCAACAAAGTAAATCTGTAGCCGGCTACGTAGAGCACGCATACACTCCGGACTGTCAACTGACCGTCGATGAGCAGTTATATTCATAAGGCAAACAAATTCGGTATACTCAATATATTCAGAGTATGCTCGGAAAATACAGAAAAAAAATTTGGTAGACTTCTGATTTCTTGATTGGGATAATTTAACGAATAACGGAACAAGACAAACAGGTCGTCTTGAAATTGATAGAGAAATATTTAATCAGCGTGAGAACACTTACTTCTTTTCATCGTATAATTTGGCTGAGATATTGATGGAGCAAAATAATTCGTTTGTTGGCACCGTTGGAAAGCACAAGTCTTTCAGCTCCTCTAAAATTCTTGACTAAAAACGTACTGTAAATAGCACCATAATCTATTATTATTATTATTTTGCTTCTTCAATATTAACGTCGCTCTGTGTTCCAACATGGCAATGCTAAAGAAGCCAGTAATCAAGTTGTCCATCGTCCCCTATAGTCGTGACATTGATCCATAAAGCCGGAGCAAGTATTGGACCATAGTCTACACCAGTGGTGGGCATGGAAATCTAAAAAATGGGCGGAACAACAACATCAAGCAACAACAACGAAATTAAAAAAAAAAACACAAAAAAAACAAATTGCACTACAAACAAAAACAATTACTACATTCGTCAAGACACAATACGGCGCGGCGCTATTCTCTTTGTGTGTTGTTTTTGTTTTCATTGAATTCAACTCAACGCTCTGCCTCAATAGCGTTGAAATTCTAGGAATTTGTGTCTCGCTTGCTTGTGCGTCGAACAACGGATCGGGCAATGAGGGCGGATAGAGACACTACGTGCCCACCACTGGTCTACACAATCAACCAGATATTGACTGGATATTCTTCTAAGCGTTAGACGAATCAGTGGCATCAATTGATAATAAATATATTTAAGTTTTTAAAATAGATTTTTCTTAAAGTGCATTAAAACTTCTAATGCCAGTTGGTTTTTGTACAAGCGGATGGATAAGTGGCAAAACATAAAAACACAACCACTGTCAAAGCGGCCCATTAAAATTATTGTGTAAACGTGCGCTGATACTTCGACTTTAATGACTTTCAACTCTCAGCATTTCCTATTGCTATAATTTTTCCTGCTATCCCATTGCTCCTGATGGTTTTTTCCAAGAATGTTATCGATTCCACTCGTCGTCATCGTTGTAGTAGTGGTATAACAAATCGAAACGTACATACTTCATTGACACTTTGACATTCACTAACGTCATCATGGCATGACCGGATTTTAGCACTTTTGTATGTTTTGCCAAATGGCACTTAATCATCTGAAAAGGAGAAATTGAGAAAGTGGAAAGAAAGAATGTCCTTTTTTTCCCTCTATCGACCGTTGCGCTGAAAAAACAGGAAACACATACAAGTAATCACTTGGGTTTTCGCATGAAAGAACATGGCAATGGTATGAGTATGATATATTTTTACTTCATGGCATATAAAATACGAAATAAGATTAATGTTTGTATTGAAAAGAAATCAAAGAACGAATGAAATTATATAGAAAATGCTTTATCAAAATCATTGTAACTATTGCTCAGCAATATTTGTAAATTATATTGCATTCGATTTTGTTAAACTGATTTTTTGATTGATGTTAAGAAAGGACGAGAAAGTAAAACCGAAATGACTTATGCTTTTCTGGAAAATGCTCTGTGAAATTAATATAACGCATATGGACTACTCATTTGGTTTGTCTTCCATTTCTTGCAGATTTGTTCCTAAACTATCCACTTCAGCATTGTCGCAACATTACCAGTTGCTGTGATATATCTTCAGTTGCCGCTGCCATGAGACTGCGGTATCTCATTATTTCATTCAATGCTAACTGGTCCAATAATCTCAAGCTCTACGGTAAAACAAAACTTCAACTGAAATACGATAAATTGATTTTTATCACAACATCCAACTAATTTCTCGTCAAATGTCTATCATTCCAACAAATCAACACCATTTTTATCATCAATAAAACATTTTTATTTATTGTTGTAGGTATAATTCTTTTTGCAAAAACTAAGCCGACATGTAACTGTCCAAGTTGTCATTGTGCATTGCCGCAAGAGACGAACGCATATCATGTCACTGTGACAGACTGAAGCTGCCGACCAAACAAAACGAGTGATGGAGTGAGATTGAGAAAAAGGCGAAACAGAATTTGCTACACTTTAAGACAGGCTGACCTCGAGCATACACACATACTTGCCATGAGAAATAAACGAATGAATGACGACTGATGTACAACTTGAGTGATGGCATCACTTGCTGTGATAACTGCTCAAAGCAAATGCCTGTGTGTGATAATTATGTGTGATGAATCACGCTCGCACATTTTAATTAAACTTGTAATTGTGTGTGTAATTTGTAATTACTTTTTGTTGTTTGCTACTTTGGCAAATCTGTGCTTGTCGGACCAAATGACATTCACATGTGAAAAGGAAACAGTACGGCAAAGAAAATATGTAACAGTTTGAGTATAAAGGAGGAAAAACAACCACAATTGACTGACAGTTTGGCTGGCATTACAAAATCACGCTGTCAAACTGTCAACTTGGCTAGTTGTTGGCCCGTTTATCTAACTGACAGACAGATTTACTTTGTGGTGTTTAATGAGTTGGCAAGGTCGAAAACTGTAGATAGACAGAAAAATCCATGTGACATTGAAAGTTCCATGGCTTAAGAAAGTTTTTTCTTTGCTTACTTTTAAGTTGGCAACACTTGTTTGCTACGCATCATATCTCTCTCTCACTGCAAATATAGCAACTCATGTTGTCACTATAAAGCGGTGATATGCTCCAAATCAGGCGTATATCTGACAGGCTACAGCTTCCTTTCATGCCCACAAGTGAGCAAAATTTGTAACAAATCTTGCGTTCTCAGCTCGACCCGGCGGCAAAACTTCAAAGTTAGCTCCCATGTCTATTTGTATGGTTGTGACTGCTTCAAGTTTAGCTATGGCGCAGCGTTATACTACACTTTATCTTATTTTTTAATTTATTTATTTTTGCTTTTTTTTATTCGCTTGCAAAAACGAAAAACATTAAAAGTTGCCGGCTGTCAAGTTTCGTAGTCATTCGCATCGTTCTTCCTCGTCGTTTTGTAGAGTGAAGCTTGTAAGTTTCCCAGTTAGAAACTGAGGCATCAGCGAAAGGTTTTTTTTTTTGCCTTTTTAGTTTACGAAAAACGCCTTCCACGCAGAAATCGTTTGAGCTTGATCTTGATCTGGAGATTATGGTGGATGTTCATACAGTTCGTATCAATTCAGTCAGTTTAGCCGGTATCATTGTCATGAGTTTTTTCATCGCTTAGCTAGGTCTTTATTCTCGAATTTTTGATCCAGCTGCTCCCAAAATCTTCAATTATATTCTCTTGTTATTGTACTACCAGCTTGGAAGAAGTCATTCTTTAAGAGTCCCATAAAACTGCTGTTATAACTTTTTCAGAAGACTTTGACCCCTTTGGCCGCCTCGGAGCGGAACAACTGATTTTGAATACTCAGATCTTTGGTTTCGCAATATTCAATAGTTAAAGCCGATGAAAAAATACATTTAAAACAGTATAAATCGGAATTGCCTCGAATGCGTTTTTGTTCCGATATTAACAAATGTGACAACCATCTTGTCATTAGATTTCTCTACCCAAAATATAAGTCAAGATCTCATGTACAGAGCCGTTTGTAATTCATGTGTCACATTCATCCTCAGTTAATCGGTGGTCTTCTCTCATATCTATATAAGTCAAATGATAGCCTTTTTAGATGTTCGCGCATCACGTAAAAGCTACTGAGCCAATTTGAATGAATTTATTAAGTTTTATTCCATAGACAGTTGCTCTTAATCTCTAATTAAAACTATCAAGATATTCCTGTTAAATATCAAAATATTAAAGTTTTGAAATTGCTAAAAAAAAATTATTACACACAAAGAAACAAGCATGCAAGCATAACAACAAATCGTTTAATGGGAAGTTAATGTGTTCGTGTTTGTATTGGTTTTATCTTTCCCATGGCATAACAATGGAATATTTATGGAAGAGAAGGAACGAAATATTCAAATGTGTCACCACAAGAACATTTCCTATAAGGAACAAACGCAATTCATTTAAACTTAACGTGATATGTGCAATGCGCTGTGTGTCTATCTTTTGACTTTTCATCGGCATGTCGAAAATGTTGCCGTTGCGCGTATCTGTTTGAGATTTTGGCGAGACAAATGTTTTTGGCGTTCCATTTCGTTTCATGTCAACCATGATGTTGAATTGGTTTGGATTGAATTGCTCTTGGCAGCGCAGCGCAGTCAACAGACTTTTGCAAAAGGAAATTTGTTACGTATTGCTATCTTTTGCACTCACTATTTCGCTCTCTCACTAAATGTTTTCTTGCTGTCGCTAAATTATTCTTGCTGTCTTCTCATGCCATGCAAACAAAATGTTGTCCATGCTCTGCGCTATACTTGGCGCATGTCAGCAGCCATCGCATGTTGTCCATGCATTGCAAATAAGTTGTCGACATTTGTGTTTAAATTGCAATGAGTGGAGTTTTATTGCTGCTGTTGGACGTGTTGTCAACATGGTTTAATCAGTGTTTGGGAAAAATTACACTGGCTTACAAAGAATTTAATTTTAGAGCACAAAACCTGCTAAGAATTATTTTTCAGATATAGTCCAATATGAGTTATATCAGAAATTTCGACTTATAGCTTTTCAAATTCACAAACTATTTGCAACAAAGTTGAGCCAATTCTCGAAATATTACAGTACTTCATCCTCGCGTCACTTAAAGTCAAGGCAGCTGTCAATTTCTCCTAGAATTGCTAATAAAAATGTCATGAGATATTGGTAAAACAGCAGGGTACAAGAAAGTTAAGAACGCAGCAAGCAGCACCTACGTGTAACCTGACATATGGAAAAATCACAACAAAAAGATAATAAATTTTCTTTTACCAGAAAAAGGTTATTAAAATTTATTACATTTTGACCACCATGAAATCATCATTAGGCATTTTTAAGTAACACAATAATAGAAAGGAAACAAAACTTAACTTATCTCTAAGGATACGCATACAATACAAATATCGTGCCATGAAATGCACAAAAAAAAAATTTAGCAAAATTACAAAGTACCAGCTAAAGAAAAGGCAAGAAAGGCACACAAAGTAAAGAAAAAAAAAGCGATGAAGATAAATAAACACAATGTAACACAAAAGCACTAACACGGTAGGATATGTCATGAAAAATGACACTTCGACAGCTAAGGAGGTAACCTTTACAACAAAATGATATCCTACATTCAAATAAAACAATTTCTTTGCCAGCCTCCTTTGCCACATGCTGTGTTTCCTCGCCCTTCTCTCTCTCAAACTTGGCCTGATATTTTTCTTTACTGCTATGCTGTTCAATGCCATCATAGCAATCTAAACTAACAAAGTCGTTTGTCACCGCTAACAGATTTGTTATCCTGTCGAGTAAATGTCACCCTAAGTCAAGCCAGTAAAAGACACACACATACCAAATACACATGGAAAATGTTTTAGCTGTAATGCCACTATTTATACATTAACGATAGAAAACTTTTTTAGAAATCTTCCAAATGATGCAGGGTTTTACAACTCAAAAGTCTATGTATATGATGTGCAACTTTTCATATGCAGTCTTTGAAAGTCCCACATTAATATTTTTTGACCCTTTTCAACCTCCCGGACAGATCAGGTATTTTTGGCTATATATCCAAAAAAGTATAAATATTGATCATTTTCCTGTCCCAAGACTTTGTAACAGAAAAGATGACCTCCTTCGTTCCCTCGATAGTTACACTTCTGTTGACCTTTTGGCATTTCATTTGAAGTAGTTAGTGAAATTAATACATTACCTAAGGCATAGTATTTTGGGTAACCAGAGAACACTACATTTACAATGGGATGAATTATGTACATCGCTGGATGCAACGGTAAGAAGTATTTAATTCGTGTTTTAATGAAGTGCCTAGCGGCTGAATTGTGACGGTTTGTCATAATTGCGTAGTTTTCGAAAACAATCTAAGTCCCGGTCAGTGATGAGTGGAGACCGCGAAAACTGGCGATCTTGTGGTTGCCAAGAAGATATAAGTTCCAGTCAGGGGAAGACATTAAAGACAGATATTCGCATGCATTGTATCTGCGTAGTGATTTATGTCCCGGTCAGACAAGATGGAAAGACCGAGATACGAAGTGTCTGGGGCGTAGATGCCACAAGGATCTAGGTATCTTTCAGACGCGAGGGGGAGATTGTGACGACGGCGTACTAACCGAAACACCATTATGATGTATTACAGAAACAATCTTGGTACCGGTAAGACACAAGGCTTGTTTCAAGAGAACACTTCACTTACAAAGGTATTGTTCTGAATGCAACGTTAACCACTGTTGAATCCGTCTTTTAATGAAGCTCCTAGCAGCTTAATTGTGACTCTGTGTCACAACCATAGTTGCCAAGTTGCCAAAAACAATCTAGGGTCCGATCAGTGACGAGTGGAGACCATGAAAACTGGCGATCTTGTGGTTGCCAAGAAGATATAGGTCCCGGTCAGTGGAAAGGGGAAGTCTTTGATAGCTGACATTTGCTGCATTGTTTCCGGTGTAATCTAGGTCGCAGACGAATAAGAAGGAAGACCGAAATATAAGGTGTCTCCGGCGTAGATGCCGCAAAGATCTAGATACTTTTCAGACACGAGGGGGAGGGGGAGACCGTGACGATTAGCTTTTTTGGCGTACCAGTCGAAACACCACTCTGTTGTATTGCAGAAACGATCTCGGTACCTGTCAGACACAAGGGAAAAACCGCGAAGAATGCGTAAAATTATTTACATTGATGGTCATTCTACTAGCAACTCTAGCGGGACGAACATGATTTTGGACTAGATTTAGACACTTGGTATAAGTTTTTCTGTGAAGGTGCGGTTTGGGTGGACAAAATAATCTGAGATGCACTAAGTCTAGTAAGTGTTAAGTTCAATCATTTGGATACTCATGAAGTCAAAAATATAATATCGTTTTACGTGAAGAACTTGTGGCCTTCAGGGAAGGTTTTTTGCAGGATCATTCGGTTGGATATCTAACCACTGTCATTTTATTTTTGATTGCTTTGTTATATATTGGTGAACAGCCAGATCCTCTAAGTCATTATGAACTTTAAAATTTTTGATGTATCAGGATACTGTACTTATTTTTCTTATAAACTCTTACTTACCTACTTACTTAGATGGCCATAAAAACCCGTTGTCAGGTTAAGGCTGACCTCATTAGCTGTCGCCAGGCGCTTCCGTTTTGCGCGCTCCTTCTCCAATTGTTTATGCCAAGTGCGGTTAGGGCTTCCTCAGCTTGGTCTATCTTTCGGAGGCATGGTCTCCCTCTTTGTCGTTGACCGGGGACCTTCCCTTCGAATACCTTTTTCGCTGGAGCTTCTTTATCCATACGATGGACATGACCCAGCCAGCGTTGTTACGGGTATTGTTATACGCTTAACTATGTCAATGTCAGCGTAGAGCTAATTCAGCTCGTGGTTCATTCGAATGCGATACTCGTCGCCAACTCGAACAGGACCAACGATTTTGCGGCGAACTTTACTATCGAACACCCCAAGAGCGGCTGCTTCTGTTGTCAAAACCACACATGAAGAAGCACAGGTAGAATGAGCTTTTTGTAGAGTGTTAGTTTTGTCGATCGAGAGAGAGCTGTGCAACCTAATTGCTTACTGAGCCCGTAGTAGCACCTATTAGCAATTGTTATTCTCCGCTAAGTTTCCAGACTGACATCATTGTTGCTGATTACGGCGGTCTCAAAGTAAGTGAATTTCTTGACAGCTTCTAATTTAAAGTTGGCCACTGTAACATAAGAGCCTGGATCCCGTACTCCCTTGTTATTGTTAGTAGACATCACATATTTCGTTTTGCCTTCATTTATCGTCAAACCCACTTTGGCTGATTCCTTTTCAATAGCAGAGAAAGCAGCAGTAACAGCTCTCTTGCTCCAACCAATAATACATATAAATCTAATGAATTCAATGATTCGAATAATTGGCGATCTTCATTGCCGTAAACCAAAAGTTCATGTGGGATCATGGACTGTTTTAGAAATAAACAATTAATTGGGAATGTGTTTTCTGCAGTTAGTTCAAGAACATGCTTAAATGGATCATTAATGACCGTTTTGTATGATGGTGACTAGCACGTATCTTTTCCGGCTCGAGAATGATTTTGACTAGTTTTATTTGGCAAAGCTTTGAGAGACTAGTCAACTCAAAGTATAATGTTGATAATTTGGGTCAGATAAGAAATTCCAATTCCTGAAAGTATCAACCTTTCGTTTATTAGATCAGTTTCGGGAGACTCGGCATCAATGGTCTTATAATAAATAAACCAAACATTGGAATTGTCAAAGTATATCATGGGAATTTTCTTCCTTTGAATTAGTGCAATATCGTGGAGTGGTATATTAGAAAACCTCATAAGCAAAGAAATATCAGGCTGTGGAATATCAAACAATTTATGATACACATATGTATGTCGATATATTTGGCCTGTACTGTACTAACAGTAGAAGTGCGATGAAATTTCTTGAATTTTTCGCGAAAGAGTATATTTCTAAAAGTAGTATTTTAATAAAGTTTTTAAGACTCCATTGACTTATAATTGGACAATACTGTCACTAAATATACAGAATTCAGAGAAATTATAAAGTAAAAGTCATTCAAAATAATGCAACAATTTCTTCAACTTCTTTGATTATGCCTAACTTTAGGTAGGACCAATGTCTTGCTTCATAAAGAAACGAGAAACTTAACTTAAAAATCTTATCAATCATAAGATCTTTTATTTTTGTTTCGGAAAAAGCTAAGAATTTTACAACATTTGATGCCACTTAGGCCGTTCTTTAATTTTTTATTAATTTAAGACTAAAAACTCTTACTGTGTAGCCTTACTGTCACAGTACAGGCGTTGCTACTTTAAATTTGTTGCTGATGATTTCTCAACGCTTTGCTGGCGTGTACATAAGGTCACATATCCTTGTTGCCAGTACTAAGCTATGCTATGCGCATATATATTATGTAGGAAAAAAAAATTGTGGGACTCCTTAAAAGTAAAACAAAAGATTGATCGTATTGAGCACACGACGACGTTCGAATTTTATGTCCTTTTTTTTGGAAATATGCTCATTTTTTTATATTCCTTTTCTTTCCTTAGATGGTCGTTAGTTTGCTGCCCTCTCAATAATGTGCTACTTTTTTTTCTTCTTATGGCTATTTGTTGTTGTTGTTGCTATGTCTTAACATTTGACACGTCCTTTTTGGCATAAAGATTACTCACTTAGTATGAGTTGTGTTGTTGTAGCTGTTATTTGTGTTTGTGTTTGTGTGTGAGGTTTTGACATAACAAGGATATCGCTCGTTAGTTAAGGTTTCTAATAAATTTGTGCAGGATATATTGGGTGCTAAGGATTTTATTATCATTTTTTTCTTAAGCTGTTTTTCGTTATAGTTATACGGCGTGTGTGTTTGTGTGATATTGCATGCGTCTGGTGTAAAGTTATTTATGACGTCTGGCGTTTGGCGCTTGGCGTTTCATTCATGTGCGGTATGATTTACCTTCAATGGGTTCAATTTGTGATGAAATCAATGGATTTTTTTCTTCTGCAAGAAATGGGTTAGAGGAAAAAAAAGTTGTTTTTTCGAGAAGTTCAATTTGAAATTTAACTTTGAAAAAAATTCTATTAATTGATAAGACTTATCACATACCAATAATTTTATTTTTCCATGATAAATTATAACTTGAACTTAAAATAAGATCACTTAGATCACTTATTCTAAGATCAATTTCGAATTAAAAAAAAAAACTTCAAGCAGGATTGCTACCATTATTCAAAGAAATAAAAATGTTCTTCTATTTTGTTAAGCAATTAAAAATAGCAATTTTTTTTTAGATATTTGAAAAGTGAAAAGTAGATTTTGTTTAAATGAAAAGTGTTAACCAATAAGTAATACGTCATAAAAAACAATGCGTCAAAAAGTTGACATATTTTTAGTTGGAGGAAGTGATAAGTGAACATTTATAAATAATTATTGATAAGTTGATAAATGGTATGTGATAAGTGAAATTTCATAGGATATGAGTGATAAATGATGTGTGATAAATGTTATGTGATTAGAAAAACAAACAGTAAGTGGCAGTAAATTACTAGTGGGAATACGTGAAAAGTGATAAGTGAAAAATAACAGCAAATAATCGAAAATCAAAAATTAAAAATCAATTAATAAGTGAAAAACGAGGAGCAACAGCGAGTAGTAAAAAAAGATGACCACATAATTTAAAATGGTTAAAAAAGCAAATTGATAAGTGCTAACTGAGCAATGCTTAGTAATAGTCAGAATTAAAAATAAAAAATGACTAAAAATGAGAAGTGAAAATTGCGAAAAGAAAAGTGATAAGCGAAAAGTCACTAGTCATAATTAGTTATAATTTGAAAGTAAAAATTCGATAAGAAATAATTGAACACTGATAAGCATGAAAATAAAACCAAAAAGTGATTACGTGGAAAAAGTAAGTGCAAGTAGGTGATAAAAAAATTATAAGTATTAAATAATAAGTGAATAAAATCAGATTTTAAGAGAACTTATCAAATCTGTCGAGTAAAATTTGGTGAGTAAAAAGCAACAACTGTTAAATAAATATTAATAAACAGAAAGGAAATGCGTAGTTGAGATGTGCAAAATAAGAACTGATAAGTAACTACAGGGTGTTTTTTTTAGAGGTATAGAGCTTCGAATTGAAATAAAACACAAGAAAATCGTTTTAATGTCCATCAATTTGGCTTTATTGGAAGGATAATTTTATGCCATTAATGTTTAAATATGATTTCGGGCATGTGGTCGCCGCGGCTGGCTCGAATAAAGCCAATTCTACAGGTCCAATTTTGAACCACTTTTCCGAGCATATGGGGCCGTATGTCGGCAATAACGCCACGAATGTTGGCTTCCAAGTCCCCTAACGTTTCTGGTTTGTTGGCGTAGACGAGCGACTTCACATATCCCCAAAGAAAATAATCCAATGGTGTCAAATCACACGATCTTGGTGGCCAATTGACAGGTCCATTCCGCGAAATTATGCGCTCATCGAATGTTTCCTTCAATAAATTGATTGTGACGTGCGCTGTGTGGCATGTAGCGCCGTCTTGTTGGAACCACAACTCATCCACATTCATGCCATCCAATTCGGGAACAAAATAGTCGGTTATCATGGCTCTATACCGGTCTCCATTAACGGTAACTGACTCTCCAGCACTATTTCGGAAGAAGTATGGCCCAATGACTCCACCTGCCCATAGAGCACACCAAACAGTCAGTTTTTGTGGATGTAATGGCGTCTCAAGGGTCTCATGTGGATTCTCTTCACTCCAAATGCGGCAATTTTGCTTGTTGACGTAGCCATTCAACCAAAAATGAGCCTCATCACTGAACAAAATTTTGCGATGAAAATCAGCATCGAGATCAATCTCATTTTCGGCCCATACACCAAAATCACGACGCATTGCATGGTCTCGCGGCTTTAATTCTTGCACAAGCTGGATCTTGTAAGGTCGCAAGCCAAGATCTTTGCGCAAAATCTTCCATAAAGTTGATGGACAAAGCTCCAATTGCTGTGCACGGTGGCGAATCGATTCGTTCGGGTCCTCTTCAACATTTTGCTCTACAGCGGCAATTGTTTCTTCGGTGCGCACTGTTCGACGTCTCTGCGGATGCGTATTATCACATAGAGTAAACGTAGTGCGAAAACGACCCATGGTTAACCGAATTAATTGCTCTGATGGACGATTATGTCGACCATAAAATGGACGGAGCTTGCGGTAAACTTCGCGAACTGAACCATTATTTTCGAAATAAATTTGCACGATTTGCAAGCGTTGTTCTTTTGTCAACCTGTTCATGATGAAATGGCAAACCAAACTGAACATAAATGACATTAGAGTTGCCAGATTTGACCATAAAATGCCAGTTTTATCTCTATTCGAAAAACAAACCTCTAAAAAAAACACCCAGTATAACTGAAATATGACAACAAGCAAAAACAGGCAAGTGATAATTGGAAAATTTCGTATATAGCTAAAATTAAGTAAAAACATGATAAATGAAAAGTGACAAGAGAAAGTGAGAAACAAACATGCAGATTGTGGTAATACGAGAGAAGTGAAAAGTTTTTAATGATAAGTGAGAAGATAATCAGAAATAAATGATAAGTAAATAATGCAATTGGCAGGATCAGATGAAAGGAATTTGATAAGTAATGAGTCAAAACTTAAAAGTGTTGATTGAGATGGAGTAAGTGAGGGAGAGAGAGAGAGAGTGAGAGAGAGACAGAAAAGTTAGGAGTCAAAAGGACAAGTTCATGAAAAATTTAAAATTGATAAGTAAGCGAAAAGTTACAAGTGACAAACAATCATGAGTGATAAATTCAAATAACAGTGATAACTGAACAGGACAGTGATAACTATGAAGTAAAATGTGAATTATCATGATCAATAAGTAAAAATTGCTAAATTCAAATAAAAAGTGATAATTGCAAAGTGATAAGTTATTACAAGAAGCGAAAAATACTATGCTTTAAGTCGTAAATAATGTGTGTTAAGCAAAAGCTTAACTGCAGTAGGGGCAATCAACTGAAACCAAAATCAACCAATCTTTCACTTCCCTGCTTTTCCCACTCACAACTGCAACGATATATTTTTTGAGGCCACTATTCACATATTTAATATATTTTTCACGCTTTTCCAAATGTATTTTATATACAGAAGCGACAAAGCCATAAATTTTTTGTCACTATAGGAGATGGTAAAACATTTTTCTAAAATTCTCAAAATCGTACAAAAACTGGAAAAACAAAATCAGCTCCTTCCTAAACAGCTTGAAAAACAACTGCACAATAAATATTAAAAGAAATTCTATAGAAAATTAGAGCTGTCATATTTTTAAATTGTGTTGTGTCATCTTTATGATGCTTAAAATTACGCTCATGCACAAACCACAACTCTAACAAATGGATTGTTTAGAGAACCGAAAAAAAAAAATCCAAAAATTTTCAAATGGTCATGGCTCATTTAGGAAAGTCTATACCATGAAGCAAACAGTGTTTATTCTTAGAAATAGAAATCGGAAGAAAGGATTTCTCACTTTTCTTATACCGACACGAATTAACTTTTTGTGTTTTTATAATAGAATTTGAAAAATCAACACATTTGACACGCATAGAAGCAATAAATTTTGACGTTGTATATAAAATATATTTTAAGATTTTGATCTTGTTATTTCACGATATTGATATGACTTTCAATTTCACAAAAAAAGAAAAATTAATGCAGGATGTAATTAAAAGGATTTGGCAAAGTTTGAAAAGGGCATAAATTATGTTCATGTTGCTTTATTGAAGCGATTTTAAAAACTTAGAACAAATAGGTGGAAGCTAGTTCCTGTGGCATATGTGAGCAATTAAAAAAATGTTGTTGCGTTAATACATATAGAAAATGGTAAGAGTGTGAAAAATATTGAAAATGTCCTTGTAATTTGAAGTAATCGTAAAATGTGGAAAAGTTGAGTAATTATGAAAAAATTTATAAATGTTGAAAAGCAAGAAAAATGCTGAAAAGTTCAAGAAATGTTGATAAAGTCAACCGACTGGAAAAACTGTGCTTTATAGAAAATATAATCGAATTCTCCTGGATTATTGTGGCTTGGTGCACTTTGAATTCTTCCCCGAAGTACAATCGGTAAATAAGAGGCGCTTGCGTGAGAATAAACGTCGGACATGGTCTGATTTGTAGAATGCACCATCTCATAATGCCATCATTTAACAAGAGTTTTGAGCCAATAATTTGACGAATTTCATGGACCTAATATTGTTCCTCTGACTTTTTTTGTTCCCGTAGCTAAAATGAACAAGGTACATTGAGTCGTTTGAAGTCACAAAAGCATATTCGCAGAAGAAGCTGAGAGATTTCCCTCTATCAGCCTACGAAATATGTAGGATCATGCGCTGTTATAGTTATATTACAAGCTGTGCTCATACTTAGACGGCGACAAAATAATTTTTTGATGAATAAACATTTTTATTAAACAATTCTGGACGCTCTTTATACAAAATATTTGTTAAAAACTTTGAAAAATTTCATTATTCGACTGACAAAATAAAGACGAAAAATGTTGATTATTTCCAAACACTAGAGTTCACCCACTGGTTGAAATTCAAACATTATAGTGACAGTACAAAAGAGTCCCTCAGCACTTAAGCTGATAAGATGTTAAAGCTCCCAATAGTTAAATGCATGGTACCATTTTTCCCAGTTCCTATCTCTTGCTTAGGATTCAGGCGATCTCAATACTAAATTTTATCAAGATAAATTTCTTTGCTTAGCTGTGACAGTATATTGTCCTATTAGGGGCGTGCCACCGCCCACTTTAGAACAAATACCTCTTTTAAGGGTGCAATCTATCTCCAAATGAAATTACATCAAAATCGGTCTATTAGTATACATAGCCTTAAAATGATTTTTCTGGTTTTGGGGAGTGCCCATTATCATTTCTGAAGCTTCAATCATCTTTGAACCAAATTATTTCATAATCGGTCCGCTTAGCAGTAAAAACGTATTTTTTTTTGTCAGAGGCGTGACTCCGCCCATATCAAAACAAATATTTTTTCACAAGAGTCAATATATCGACATAGCAAATTTCATCAAAATTAGTGTCGCGGCTCAGCCGTGATAACGTTTTTTCCCATTAGGGGTAATGTCACGCCCACTTAAAAACACAGAGATTTAAGTACACTGAATAGGGTTCAATGTAGATCCAAATTCAATTCTTAAAAATCAGTCCATTAGTTTAGCCAAGGAAACGTATTTTCCCGTTAGAGGCGTGACACGCCTACTCTCAGCACAACCTTTCCAAAAAAACAAATCTTTGAAAAACTTAACTGAAAAGATGAAATTAATTTCGAGGGAAAACGATGTTGGTGTTGGTGCTATGTTCTGAAAACTCCACACCTGCGACTTAATTTCAAGATGGAAATTATCACTAACAGTAATGTAGTAATAGTAAAGCACATATGTCTGCAAAAGTAACATCTCCTTTAATTGATTTTATGGAAAACAACATTTTTCCGCACTCAACTGCAATTTTGCCATGGCAATAAAAAATACGTACCATAATTGTGCGTTTTTGCCAACACAAAATCATTTCCTGCCGCAGAAAGTGCAGTAAAATCATAGAAAAAAAAAACAAAGCAAAAATCCGGAAACCCTCATATTAAACAAGCAATAAACCTTCATTTGATAAACGAGCTGTCGTCCGCCTTTGATGGCCAACCCAAATGCTGCTGGCCATAATTTACAATCGCAGCAACATTAAAAAAAAAAACAAAAATAAAATCAATGCACGCAAACATATTGAAAATGTTAAATTGTACAAAATTATTGTGTTAAATATATATTGAATTCACTGAAAGCTGAACAAAGAAATTTCCGCCCGTTTTTCTTTTACTTTCATTTATTTGTCACATAAAATATTTTCGTAAACTCTCCATGGCATGGCACGGCACATGACATTTTAATGACATGGGAACAAAAAGGACATGGGCATCATGTCCAGGGCTGGATTTATATTTTATATTTATTTATTGTATTCACTATGTACAAAAAAAATATATATTTCAGCAAATTTGCTGCCAACAATTTGGGTAGTACAGCAACAAAAGCAGTGCAAGGACCAAAAAATCAGAGAGACAATAAAATTTATGTCCTTTTTACGTTTATTGGATCTTGTTAGGATTTCAATTGTATTGTGGACAAGATTTTATTGCAATATTGATTTACTGTGTTGTGATAAAGTGAAAGTTTTGTACTGTGCTATATGTACGTCATGGTTTGGGTATTAAATGGACCCCATACGTTTATTTTATAGTAAATCAATTAATGGCTATGGGATTAAAGATGGAAAATTTATGGAACAAAGAAAAAAAATTATGATAAGAAAAAGTTTAATTTATTTTCAATTAAAAATGGCATTTGTTATCTGTGATGCAGTGGAATTCTTTTTTTTTTAACAGACATGTCTTTAAATTTAACTGCATCGTGTCAAATTTTTTAAGCATTATTTTTCATATCTTTCGCTATGTATATTTCAGAAAACTTAATACATATTACAGAAAAATCCAGTTATATTTAAAATCCATTAAAAATTCTCATTTGCTGTTGACTTTTACTTTAAATTTCAAAAAATTTACAATTTTATGGTCAACTGTCTGCTACTCGCGACTTTGTACGCGTGGGCTGTTTTCTGTTTCAAAGGTTACCATATTTTAATTTTATTTCCTTATTCCAAATATATTCCCTTGTTTCAGTTTCTTTCGTTATATTTCTAACTGTATCTCCACAACCATCGGTCTCCCTATCTGCATGCCAATTTTCGTAACTCCATCCCCATCAAAATCCCGTAGGTTTTGTACTATATCTGAGTTACATTTCAATTTCTTAGAAAATATTAATAATTAAATGATTATTGAACTTTAACCATTTTTCGCAGCGATCAACATTTTTATGTAAAATTTTACAAGTTGATACAATGCTTTATGTATTAAACAAACTTTGATAACAAAGGAAAAAAACAACAACAACTCTAGAATATAGACATATGTTTCGATTCTTAAAATCTCATCAGTATATTTTTGGGTGATGCCTACGTCAGCACTCAAATTGCACCCGCCATATTAATGAAAATTAATCGAATAGGTAATTTTTAATTTCAAGCAAATGTGCTTAAATTTTAAGTGAATTTTTAAGATCAAAGTTTGTTTAATACATAAAATAACTTGTAAAATTTTACATAAAAATGTTGATTGCTGCGAAAAATGGCTAAAGTTCAATAATCATTTAATTATTAATATTTATTAAGAAAACCAATAAAACAAACCAAAAATTTCTTAGAAAACTATTTTGATGTGAATATAAGAACATTTATGTTTATATATCGCCTGCAGGTTTCGATAGTTTTTATTAGAGATAAATGGACATATGTAGCTACCATTTTATTTGTAAAGATTTCGGTCACAATTTTGCAAGGACATATATTCAAATAGTAGTGCAAACTTAATAAAGGGTCTGCCAATTATAGCAATGTTTTTTAATTAATATTGCTGAAGAACTGTTGTTTATTTGAGCAAACTTTCGACGAAATCGTTTCATAAATGCGACTCGATTCTAGGTTTAATACGTCAGATCTCTGTCCTGCGCTCAGGAATGGTTTGTGGTTTATATGTTTAATTTAAACTTAAAAAAACTCCAAAGAAAAATATCGCGTGATAAGATAGTAAATTGTAGATCTGTGTGATTATTAAACAACTCAATAATATCGAACGAACAATAGTATCGAAAATTCATAAAAAAGAAAAAAAAAATGTTGAGAAAAGTCACTAGTATCGATAGTTATTGATAAACACAAGGAACTTTCAAAAGTAGTAAAATCTATCTATGTAATCTATGTTAAATAATATCTTTCGACTTCACGCAGTATACGCAGGTATATTTTGTTTTCCTGTCTTTGTCCCGGGAACACTCAAAACATCATTTTCTGAATGATTTATTTTGTAATTTCTGAAACTTTTCTTCAGAGCTTCTTGCTATTCTTTTGCGAAGTTTCCTAGTAACGCGGTCAATAAGGTGGGGTGTGACATACCCCAGGAGTATTTTCCAGTGTGTTTCTCTTTCAATATGTTACAGTCTACTAAACGTTCTATTTGCTGGGTCAGTTGTAGGATGTTTTATCTTCAGCTACTGAGAGCACGGGGGAGATATTCGCGTGAGAAGAAAGTTGTATCTGTTTGTAATCAAATCGGGCTTATCGCACCCCACCTCATTGCCGTCGGGTTAAGCCCACTACCTTCAAGAAACTCTTTCTTATGCAATATGTAGCTTTAATTAAATACCGGCGATACATGAGACTCAGAATCTGATCATTTAAGGAAACAACTTTTGGAAAATATTCGGAAAATGCTACACACCAGCGATTATCTTGATCTTGACATACATATGTATGTTATTCTTGGGGTTACTCTAAGTAAGTGTATGGGTATGTTCTTTTGTGGTTCCTCACAGACGAATGAATAGCTAAAATTTAAACATACGCTTATGTCCTTTTGGTTTAAGTTTTTCCGAAGTAACGCTAAAATTACATTGTCATTGGATTCGCTTATTATCTAATTTATTGGTATAGTCTCAGTTGTATCGAATTTTGACATATATGTATATTTTTGACAAGACAATATGAAGTAAGCATGCAGATCTTACCTGTATTTATACATTACTACTATGACCTTATATGTTACTTGCACTGTTGCCCTTTGAACACATTGTCACAAACTGTCTGGAATTCACTGTCCGCCACTTCGCAATATTATCAATTATTGTTTAAAACAAATCTTAGAGAAGAACATAAATATATTTATCACATTTTTCTAGAAATTTTACTTACTTCAAGGTAAAAAATCTCATGAAATAAATATATCATGTTATTAAAATTACATGTGACAAAAATTACATGAGATAAAAATCATGTCATAAAAATCTCATGAGATAAACATCTCATGAGTTAAAAATCTCATGTTATAAAAATCACATGAGACAAAATCTCATGTGATAAAAATCATATTTGATAAAAATCACATTAGTTAAAATCAATTATGGTACCATACCTATAAAAATTTTATCTCTTTGATGTAGCTCGAACTCATTATATGGATTATTTTTTTTTTTACTCAAAAGTGCCGCTATGCACACAACCATTAAACATGTACTATACATATTTTGACTTAAAAATCCCAACAGATTATTTAAAATTTTTAAGTTTACATTGAAATTTTTTCGAATAAATTATTTTTTATACACAGAAGAATCATTTTAAATCTTATATCAGAGCAATTCATTAAAATATAGACAGCTTTAACTACAACTGTAAATACTTGAGTATTATAAAAAATAATAGTCTTTATAACTACTATTGTTGGCAAAATTTTCGAAAGTACCACAATGACTAAACCCAATTCGCCTCGTTGCCAGTGTACAACAGCACCGCACACAATTTCACTCAGTCATTCAGTCTGTCAGAGTTCTTGTCAAATGTATTACATTCTGCTGCTAATGATTATTGCTTGGTTGACATTGGTGACTTAACAGTTTGCAGCAATATTTTCTTTATTTGCACAAAAGAACCCAAATCTACCATGCACCGTTTGTGCCGTTTCATATGAAACAGACGTACATATGTTGCATGTAGGCGGATGCTTTACTGTAAATCAATTTTTGTTGAGTTTACGCTCAACTTGACAGCAACAGCAGGGAATAAAGGCTGCAACATAACAGAGTAACGAATTTTTAATTTATGATGTTGCATTTTGTTCAATTGACCATGAAGTTGACTGCGTTGTTTTGAGCAGTGGCGTACTCAGTGACAGAACAAAACTCCAGCTTGTTTGTGGCAGATGTATATTAAAAAGGTTTTACTTTGAGTCATAAGACCTGAATTATTATTGTAGGTGATGTTATATAAAAATGTAAGTAAAAATGTTGTGAGCATAAGAAGTTATGCCGAAATTCAAATTTTTCATAAAATATTTTTACAAATTTTTTCTCCCATGAGAGTTTTCTCTCATGAAATTTTTTCTCCCATGTTATGTTTTAGTATACCGTTATTAACTGATTTTACAAATTTAATTTTATTTTATATTTCCTATTTTTCTGCATACTTTGCATAGCACCATTCTGTCACTCTCAATGTAGGACCTTTTATGTGGCTGCTCTATGCCTATCACTCAGTTGTCACATTAACATACCAACTCGTTTTGGGTACATAAAAGGAATTTTTTATTATGGCAAAAAACGTATTTTTTTTTTTTTTTTTTAATACCAGCAACGCAAATTACTTTTTTATGCCAGCTTAGCAAATTCTTTAGTCATTTGTCCCTTAGCATTACTTTGGTGCTTAAGCAGCTTTAACACTTTTAAGTACCTACCCTGCTATTTAAAAGAAAAACCACAAAACAAACAGCACTTCAGCCAATCGCCTCTATATACAGATATACAAACATATATTTTGTGGTGTTCTTGCAAAAATTCACTAATTACTCTTTATCCTGATATACTCACGTACTTAAAAAGTTTAAGCAAAATAAACTAAACGAGGCTGATTTTAATATGGATTACCTTAAGGCCTTAGCGGTAAGCACGTTTCTTTGGGTGTCGATAGTTTAGCGTAATACACTGCGCAAAATATAAAAATTTAAGTTTAATGCAAGAATTTAATGAAATCTGAAAATTTAAATATCTTATCATACATTTTTGGAATTCGATAGATAATTACACACATGGAAGTTCAGCGTTTGAGTGTAAAACTTCTAAGCAAAAAAAAAAAAAAACCAAAAAAAGACAGCATTATGTTATAGAAAAATACTCACTTGATTTTATCTCGCGTGATTTTTATTTTGTTCATTTAAATCGAAAGATTTGATATATGTTGTTTTTGTTGCACAGAAATTGCATTTTCTTTGAAACCATTATATCTCATGAGATTTTTACAAATTTTCTTAATCGCATATGAAATTGCACTTCCTTTCCCCCTTAGTAAATTGGAAATTTAATTGAGCTCCAATATGACGTACTTTTTTCAGTATTGTAATAAACTAGGATTAAATACAACTATCCCAAAAGTTTGAAGTGTTTGTTGATTAAAAACTCTCTAAAATCTCTATGTTCAGATTCAAGCAAGACGCAAAATCAATATTTTTATCTCTAGAGATTTTATTCGAGATAGAAAAGTTTCTTACCATTTCGACCATTTGAACATTTCAATGACCATTTGGAATTGGTTTCTGCTGCATTTCTCTTTCTGATTAAAACTTCAAATCCTAATATTTTAATTTTTTGTCGCAAGAGTTTTTTTGATCAACATACAACATTTTTATTTATTCATTAATTATATCTCCCATGCAAAAATAAATATGAAATTGTTCGTAAGTTACCTCAACCATGAATTATGCTACACTTCATTGCATGACTTATCGGATGAAACTTTTACCTCAGTCTATTTTCCGCACTAAATTTTCATTACTTGAGATTTTTATCTCATGTGACTTCTTTTTTACTTGCAATGTTTCATACGAATTTTATTTTATAAGAAACATTCATCTGAAAGAATTTGAAACTACCTAATATTTTAAGTGAAGCTTAAATCATATATTTATTTGTAAATAACTTTGTTTTGATTAAATCAAATCAAGATGAAGACTTGATTGCATCATATTTAATTACATCAAAGTTTTAACTTGAGATATGAGATTTTTGCTAAAGGATACTTTTGATTGCATGTTATATGTTAAATTAAATTACGAGCCTCTCTCGCCTCGTTGCCTCGTTTTTGCAAGTCTTATTGCGTGAGGACTTCATTATATTTTTATCATTTTCCCAATCCTCTGAAGTGCTATTTTTTTTATCGCACATTATGTTTCCATAAAAAATGATATTTTACTTATTAATTTTTATTTTACTTATGAATTGCTCTAAGTATTTATTTTTGTGACTTATATCACTTGAAATTTTTGTCTTGATTTCATTAGATCTGCATTACAAGTGACTTTTGCCTTGTGAAATATGTATAAGTCTAATATACATTTTTATGTCATGAGCTTTTACAAGTATCTATGGACTATGATTTTAAATAAACAAAACATAAACATAAACATAAACATTTTTCAAAATTTTTTCGTGACACAAATTTTAAAGTGTTATAGAGCACAATGCGAGCGTTCAGTCTTTCCTTTAAGTTCCAATGGTCTTTGAATGAGTTTTCTTATAAAATCGCTTAACTAAAGTTGACGTGAGGTTTTGGTTTTATTAACGGAATCTTTTATTGCATGCAATATTTCTATACATTTGCAAATCTCTCCAATTTTTTGAGCTTAAATTAATTTAATTCTTATCGCAAGCGATTTTTTTTCTGTGATATGTTAGTCATGAGTTTTTTTTCGATGTAACTTTTACAAAAATCTTTCAATTTTTCAAATTAAACCAATGTAATAAAAAACTCTTTCACATTTTTCTTATACTTTCTCTCCACGGTGTTGCACTATTAAAATCTTTTTTTTTCACAATCACGTGCTTAACTTAACCAAATTTAGTTGGCACGAGACTTGCAGTTTTTTTGAATAATCTTTTCTCTCATGAGATTTTGAGGTATGATATTTCATTGTTAATTTTAGCAAGTCTCTTTTGATTTTCCGAAAAATGAAATGATTTCTATCGCAATTAATATTTTTTTTGTGAAAAATCAGTCTCACATGAAATTTTCAACTTGAGATTTACGAGGCTTCTATCACATGGAATTTTGTTCTTGTGAAAATTCAGTCTCAGGGGACGTCCACAAATTACGTGAAGCAAAAAGAAGAGGAGGGGGTCCGGAAAAATCTCACCAAGGGGGATAAGGGGTTAATAAAAATCTCACGTTAACTTTTTCATGCAGAGACTATACATTATTATAGCAGATTACATTTAAAAACTATAAGGCAAGTCTAACGGAAGGAAGGGGGAACCCGTCAAAACTCACCAAATCTTACCAAAGGGAGGGGGGCGGGTTCGCATTTTCAAAAAAAAACACCTCACGTAATTAATGGACAGCCCCTTATGTAGTTTCCTCCAATGACGCTTTTGCTTCAAAAGATATTTATCGCATGCGAATTTTACAAATATATAAAAATTATTTAAATTGAACAAGCGTAATGAGAAATTTTTAAACATTTTTCTTAATTCTATCTCCACAAAGCATTATAAAAACATACAGCTGTTGTTTTTTTCTCTAAAAGATATAGAGGATTCTTAGCTCAAGCAAATTTAGTGTTAGTGTGTGAAATCTTTTAGTTTTGTAGCATAAGTCTCTTGTAAAGTGATGCTTTTGTGGCATGATATTTTCTCGAGGACTTTTATTTAACAGTACATATTTTTTGGGAAATTTTAAAGATACGAACGGACTTATCGATTTTTCAATTTAGAGTAATAGAATCTTACTGTTTTTTTTTCATTTTAATTGCCTTAACTGTTAGCTTTGTGACTTTTATCACATAAGATTTTCATTTTTAGCTTAGGAAGTGTCAACTGCTTTATATTTCTATGCAGAAGAGTTGTAACTGTTGTTACTTTTCCCACAAGGTATTATTTTATAGCCTATTTATGTTAGTTTTGTTACCGAAACTTTCACATTTCTTTCAAGGATTTTTATATTGATTAAGTTAACATATTTGCTCGAGTTTGACTTTATTTCATGGGATTTTTTTCGCATATTAATTAAGGTATATTAAATTTTAACAAGGTGTAATTTTTCTTACATGTAATTTTCATATAAGAGGTATTTTTCACATGTGGATTTTATTTATTGATTATTTTAATATAACTTGTGAAAATTTTAAACATCTCTTTCAATTGATTTTAATATAGTACCTAGAACTCTGCAAGGACACAAAACGAAATCAGCAAGTCTAAAAACACCTGTTAAATAATAAACATCACTTTTTCTAAGAACAATTGTGTTCCCAACACTACATCCAATCCTATTTACAGTGTAATCTCAATTGCTCTATGGTCTTGTACGCTAAATACTACAAGATGTTTTATCAATCTTTGCCTGGGTTACAAGCGATGTTTGCACTCAAAGGATGATGACATTGTTGTTGTGCTGGTTAGTAAAATGGTTTGTTTCCAAATGTATATTGCCTCGCACTGAGGCGGTGGTAATCGGATAATTGCAAAATCCGCTTAGCAATAAACGTTGTGCAATATGTGATACATGAATGTGCATGTGTGTGTGTGTGTAGAAACAGACATGGTTGCATTCCCTTTGGTAACTCTTACATTTGTATATTGTACTTAAATGTATTTAGGCAGCCATAAAGTACTTAAGAAGAATTTCACATTTAACCTTTTGAGTTTTTAGTGTTCATTAATGATGCAGTGCATCATCATTCCATTGCTACGCTTTCTGGTTCGTGTAATGCATGCGTCTACAAGGTATTTAAAAAGGTAATAGGTTAGTTACCCGTGTAAAAAGCGCTTGTTTTTAAACGGTATTACCGAGTCGGCTTATAAATGACGCCTAACGTTGGGTATATGTACTCATTGCAAAGGGGACAAAAATGATGGTTGGTTGCACACAAAGTAGGTAGTAAGTAAGCAGCAAGTATGTAGTAGGCCCTCATGTTGCAAGAGCATAATGTTGCGACCCTATGTTTCGTTGAAGTGGTACCACCTTCTTTTTATTTTTGCTTTCTACAATTCATCCTCCTTTTGTCACTTTTTATGTTGCTGCAGAGGAAAAAAGTCTGCTTGTTACCACTTTTGTTAGCGCAATTTAACCTCTGTTGTCAATTTCTTTTTTAATAATATGTACGTGCATTTTTTTAATTTTACGTGTATGTGTGAATTTTTTGCAGCAGCTGCTATACATCGTGGAGTAATGAAAAAAAAGCCTTATGTGTAGTTACGCCCCAAATGACTACTTTTGAGCGTGTGAGTCCTTGACAAGAAAATCGACTTTTAATTATATGACTTGCTTGCCGCCAAAGCGGAGTCTCCTTGTTAACAGCATTTGATGTGTTGTTGGCCCTCAAGTGCTTTCAACACATTTAATGTCACGTTAGCAAATTTTTGCCATGTTGCAGTAAAAGAGGCTCATAACTCGTTAACTCAATTTTATTTTAACCATTAAGGTTTTGTGGTTGCAAAAACTATGAAAATTATAATTATCTAATGTATATGATCTGGGGAAGTATGTAGCACTGTGACATACACGTGAACGTACGTGGTTCTTAAAGAATGTTAAATCGAACAAAAGCAATATGTCAAATTTCAAATTTTTTTAATGTTTGCATGGATCATTGGTATTTTAAAAAAGTTATCTGTGGAATATTTTCGGGACATATTGATGTCGCGTCCATTATACCACAACACTCTTATATTGTCCAAAGTTTCTTCTCTTTGTTCCCGAAGCTGAAAGAATTATGAGAAATACAAACAATATCTGTATAAAAGGTATAAAAATCGAAAAAACCTATGTTCGATTGGCCACATTTCAGTCATTTCAAAAATTTTTGATGCAGGATTTTAAAGAAAATGTTGTCTACTTCTTTTCTATAGAGCAATGTCTGTACATATTTCAGACCCAAAAAAAGTTATAGGCAAAAAAATAAAAAAAAAATTAGTTTTGGTTTTTTTTTTTTTTTTTTTTTGTTTCAACATTTTTGGCAGAAAAATGGGATGATTGGAAATTCAATTTTGTAAAAAAAAGTCTTACATGAAGTATGTCGGAATTTTTCTTCATTTGCGAGACATATAGAAAAAACTAAAATGGGTCAATTTTCATCGATATCTCCGATTTCCACCCTCTAATTTAATAGCACTCCACGGCTTTTTCTTCCTAAATGACCCATTGACCAATTCCTGCAATAAGAACCCGTGAACGTCTTAGTTCCTTTTTTTTATGACATAATCAATAGCTTATACCCTTAAAATCGAATTTTTTCCTATTTCTGCGCATCAGTCATATCGAGCTACTGAGGGCAATATAAAAGTCTCCACTATGAAAATTTTGTGACTACTAAAGGACATTTTGACGAATATTTTGGGACCAAATGAGAGAAAAACTTTTGAGGCTCACGTTATGAAAACTAAAAAAACAAATCTAATTGAACAAAAAATCATGCTGCGCATGCGCAAAACTTTTTTACCCGCATGGAAAATATTTTGCAAGAAACAACAAACAAGTTTTCTCTTGATCATCATGTCATGAAAATGCACCTATTTCGAGTTATTCACGCCTGAAAATCATGTAAAAACGAGAAAATTGGTCTAAACCAGTGGTGGGCACAAAAATCTAACAAAAGAGCAAAACAACAACATCAAGCAACAACAAACGAAGTTTTATTTACTTTCATTTCCAAAATTGCCATTAGTACAAAAAAAAAACCAAATTACACTACCAACAAAAACAATTGCTACATTCGTCAAGACACAATGCGGCGCCGTTGCTTATGCCTTTGTGTGTTGTTTTTGTTTTCATTTGAATTCAAGTCAACGCTGTGCCTCGATAGCGTTGAAATTCTGCGAATTTTTTTTCGCTTGCTTGTGCGTCGAATAACGGTTAGAGCAATGTGAGCAAATAGAGCCACTAAGTGCCCTTCACTGGTCTAAACAATAATCTGTTCAGGTGATATCTCGGGTTCGACGCAAGCGATTGGGGTGAAAATTTAGGTGGGTCATCGCAAGATTGAAGAACAAATTTCAGGGGTAAAAATCGATTTTTATTTTTCGATTGAAAATTTCACATGGAATGCCCCATATGTATATGGAGAATGCATATAACAAACAACACGCCTTTTATGATTTCCTATTTCTCGTTTAGGATATTGAAGTCTTGTGCCAAAGTCCGGGAGAGAAACACATAAATGTGAGGAAACGAATTATTCAGATGTATTTTTAAATACTAGTGCACTTGTCGATGCATCAGTATTGCCCGCAGCACCTTCTTTTGAAGAACACATAAGTTCATTTAAAACACTCGAACGGAAACTTAATTGCGATAACGTTTTACTCTTTTTTTCTGGCCATCATGACATGTGATTTCTATATTACTAAGCCAATTGGTGAATATTAGCCACCATCAGTATTTGGATCGAATTTTGATCTTATTATTAGCCAATGCATTATCGTGCAAATCTTAACCGCCCATAAATTGGTCATACTTAATTTGAATTTCATCATCAATGTCTGCATGAAGTGGAGCATTTTCATCCATAACATTGTTCATATAATATTTCTGTGTTGCTTTTTTCGTCAGAATTCGGTGGGACGTAATCAGAACTCACATGTTTCGAAGACTGTATAGCACGCACTAGTTAATTTTTACTATCATATGCTTCTAAATAAGCAATTGTTTCTTCAAT
Source organism: Tricholauxania praeusta (assembly GCA_949775025.1). Classification (NCBI taxonomy): domain Eukaryota; kingdom Metazoa; phylum Arthropoda; class Insecta; order Diptera; family Lauxaniidae; genus Tricholauxania; species Tricholauxania praeusta. Next base: position 119,329,941 of record OX459030.1, on the reverse strand, counting down.
TCTCAAGAGTTTCTTTTGAAATTTTCCTCGTACACACTACTGTACATAACATCATGTGGGAGAGACGACTAATTTTTCTCAGCCGTATATCTTTAGAACTATTAGTCCTACGGAAATTTTGTTCAAGACCCATTTTGTGGAAAATTAGCTTCAAAATATATTTTATGTGGAAAAATCATCGTAAAATTAAGAGCTTACGAGATATTTGTGAAAAACCAATTTTCGTGACTTTTAACCTTGAATAAGTTTTTAGCTCAACAGTTTGTTAAAAATTATACTACTGACATCTCTTAATTGTCCTTATCTTAATGTCGTTTGCAACATTTTAAGCGATAAATTTCTAAAATATCAGAGACTTTATTTCAATATCGGTTCCTTAGAAATGATATCAGATTTGCTAGACTTCGAAGAATTGTGAGGACTTCGCGAAATACAGCCAATATAACTTCTGTTGTATGGCTAGTAGCATCGTCTTGTTGAAAATATTCATATATCGTTCAGTTCTAAATCTTAAATTTCAGGTCAATAGGAAATTATCTATCATAGGGCCATAGCGATTGTCATTGATGGTTCGTTATTCTCAAAAAAAATGCGAGCCAATAACACCATCAGATCTTTTATCACACCCGGCAATTATTTTTCCAAGCTACAATGGCTTATCTATGTTCACTTTTGTATTTTCAAAGCTCCATATGTGATAATTTTACTTATATATTCAAATATATTCTTTTCGAGAAATGAGACCCATCGCTGAAGAAAATTTCGTTCAAAAAATCATCATTCAATACCTGCTATTTCAGCACGCAAACGTCGTATCTTTGGCACATTTTATAGTCAGTTGATTTCAATTCTTGTAAAAATTTTATTTATATGAGTGAATGTACAATCTGTCAATTAATTGTTTGCAAAATAAAGTATGAAACACAATTTTGAATTGAAAGTTTCTACCAATATCATGACGAAGAAGTTTTACTTAAACACTCTTCAAAACGAATTGAAAGAAAATGTTCAGATTTTCGGCATCACTGACACTTAAAAGGCCGAAAAGTTAAGATACAAATTGTATCAGATCAATAATCCTAAGCCCAAATCGGTCTTATGCAGGATCTGGGTGCTGTATTATTGCAGTAAAATGATAGGCCCAAAGCACCGATATGAACCCCATAGAAAATTAATGGGCACACTGAAAAAAAAATTTTGCAAAGCGGGCTCCAACACATAAAAATGCTTTAATAAGAGTTATTATGAAGGAATGGACAAAAATATACCGGAAAAATATGATTTTCAAAAACTTATTGCATATATTCCTAGAAGGATACAAGCCATGATTGACACATCAAGTATTGAAGTTTTTTTTATAAGTTTATTAGTTTCTTCATATGTTCCTTGCATTTTGCAAAGAATTATTTGACACCATGAAATGGCAAGTGTTTTTATTTTTGTACCATAAGCTTATTTCTTTGATTATATTAAATAATTTTTTTGTTTTCTAATAAGGAATGAGCAACAGAATTGAGAACAAAAAAAAAAATTTCCAAATACACTTCTTATTTTTATTCAATATGAAAATGAAAATTGTATTTCACAATTTATTTTGCAAACAATTACTTGACAGACTGTATATCCAAGTGTAGAGCTAAACATGAATTATATAAATTAACGTCTTCGGCAGTTAAATCAGTGATATTTTCAAAGGAGCGTGAATAACGAGGCCATAACACATCGATAAGAGATTCGTTTTCTGAAATTTTTGAATTATCTTAGTAATACTGCGCTCTAAAGGATGATAAAGACTATCATAATCTCTCTTTGAAGTACAAAACGTACTACACTTAGGATTAGAACCCAAATTTAACTATTCAATTTTTCACTTAAAGCTACAAATTTTAAAGTTGAAAACAGTAAAAATAACATTTTTTACCATTATTTTTAAAACAAACAACTTTAAATTTATTTTAAACTAGCAAAACCCGGCGCGCGTTGCTACGCCTCAACAAATAAAATATAATGTGTTTTTATTTTAGTTGGATTAAATAAGTAAAAATTATTTTTATTGATATTTATCTTATTGCGAGTGGATAAACAACGTTGTTGGTTTTTCTATTTGGCTCATAAATGAACAATTGAATTGGCGGGAATGATTGGAATACTTAGAATCAGCACCTTTGAATGAGTTTGATTTGGTTACAGTCCTTGTCTTCTATATATGTACCGAGTCTCATAGTCATAGTTTTTTCTTATTTTGGAGGCATGGCACTACCCATTTTTTCATTGAATCTTACTTTCTTTCTCTTTGGCTCATTTTTTCCAAACCAAACTATGTTAAGAAATTTTTACAAACTATAAGAAACATATGTACCAAATCTTATCCATCTGCGTCAAAAAGTTGTTGATACATAAAAAGTTGAGTTTTTCTCATATGGAAGCGTGGTACCGCCCATTTTTGCATGGCATTTTACTTCATTCTCTACTCTTTATATATGTACCAAGTTTCATTTATCTGCATCAAATAGTTGATAAGATATGATGAATTTTATTTTCTTTTAGAGAAGGGGGCGTGGCATCACCCATTCTATTCTAAGCTGTGACTGTTTATATAAAAGCCTCGTGGTGTGAATTCCATGAGAACCGATTAAGCGATCTTCGAGAAAATTATGTTCAAAAAATATATTTGTATGAAGGCCACCCTAAATATGCTCTCTAAATAAAAGTATTAAAGCCTTAGCTTCGCCTCTTAATATAAAAGTTACTTGGTGTAAATTCGGTATGAATTGATTAACCTGTCTTCGAGAAAATTATTTTTAAAAATATTTTTGTATGAGGGACACCTAAGTATACACCCTAAATAAAAGGTTTACTACCTTATCTGTGCTTCTTAATATAAAAGCCATGTGGACTAAATTCCATGAGAATCGATTGAGCGGCCTTCGAGAAAATGATATTTATAAATATTTTTGAATCAGGACCACCCTAAGTATGAACCGTAAGTAAAATTTTTACTATCTTATCTGTGACTTTTAATATAAAAGTCATGTCGTGTAAATTACATAAGAATCGATTTGGCGGTCTTCGAGAAAATGATATTTAAAAAATATTTTAGTGTGAGGGCCACCCTAAATTAAAGTTTTGTAGCCTAAGCTATGCTTCTTAACATAAGAAATACGTGGTGTAAATTCAGTGTGAATCGATTAACCTGTCTTCGTGAAAATGATATTTAAAAATATATTTGTATGAGGGCCACCCTAAGTATGCACCCTAAATAAAATCTAATCTATGCCCCTTAATATAAAAACCATACTGTGTTAGTTTCATGAGAATCGATTTACCTGTCTTTGAGAAATCGCTATTTTTAAAATATTTGTGTATGAGGGCCACCCTAAATAAAAGTTTCATCGTCTTAGCTATGCGTCTTAATATAAGAGACATGTGGTGTAAATTCCATGTGAATCGATTAAGTGGTCTTCGTAAAATTGCTATTTTAAAAATATTTGCGTACATATAACATAGGCTATGTGCATCCTGACACCGAATTTTAAGACTCTTGCTATCATATGAACCAAGATATAGCGAGTTAAAGGTTTTAATTGCATATAAAGTGCCACGCCCCTTGCTTTTATCAAAATAAAATATAGCCCATGTTACTCAGGAATAGTGTAGCTTTCTATCAGTAAAAGAATTTTTAGAATCGGTTCTGTAGTTCCAGAGATTACCCTGAACATACAAACAAACAAACAAACCTTACCTCTTTATATAATAGTATAGATTTGAAAAGTATTGATTACATTTTTTAACTTTAATTCAAACGTTGAAAACTAAAAATTGCATTTTCAAATTAGAAAGTATTTTGAGTTTCTCTTTTCATTTAATATAAATCACTTTGTCCCTTTGGATCACTTGCGAAATCATTTTAAGTCAATGTAAAATATTTTTGAAACGAAATCAAAAATGTTTTCCTACAATTTAAATAATTTCTGCTTTGGCGCTAAATCTTAAGCGTTTATGCTTAACATAAAATCATTAATTTTTTCCGTGGGTATAGTTACAGACTTACAGTCTTTTGTAGAAAATTTTAACATTAAGCGTGTTTCCGGGTAGTTAACCATAAAGTTTTTCATTTCAAATATGAAATTATTTAGATTTATTGTCAACTGCTTTGAAGTTAAGATTTTTATTTATATATATATTTTTTTTTCTATATTTTGAGACAAGAAAACGTTTTCCACATACATAAATAGGAACACCCACATGCCTTCATTGAGTAACATTACACAATTTACTAATAATTACCAAAAATTTATTTATTGGTTATTCAAAAGTTATGAGGAAATCTGGCGCTACACGCAAGAAGACAGCCAAAAAAAAAATATAAACATGATATTTCACATAAATTGTTAACACAAATCGTGTCAACATTATCATCATAAAAGAAAAAAAAAAATAATATAATCCAAATGCTATATTTCTAGCTAAGAGAAATTAACCTTTCAAAATGATAATAAAAAAACCCAAATTTTTATGACTTTTTATTGTAATTACACAAAAAATACTGTGAAGTAATAAATTTTATGATTTTCCCAGAAGTCGTAAAAAATATTAATATCAGTACACGCGCTTCAAAGCAGAGATACAACGAAAGTACAAGCATGGGTTATTTTATCTTTGAGCTGTAATCATGGTACCAAAACATAGACTCTCGCATGTTGTAACAGAATATTGAGCACAGTAGCCCTGACTGACACGCTTCATTACATTGTGCTAAGGAAGCGCTTACAAGTTATTCGTAAATTTCTTATAATTTCTTGCATATGTAAATTTTTAAATTTTCGTAGAAATGTGGACTACTTGTAAAGTTACAATGAGATTTTTATGGTTCGATTCTTAGAAGGTGCACACGGCACATGGCACTTGGTACGTGGCATAAGTTTTATTGATAGAGAAACTTAGTTTATAACTGCAGTTATGCATAAATTATTTTAATAATATTTAAATGAATTATTTTTCTTAATTTTTAGCATTAAATATTATGATAAATCGTTATGAGAACGTAAATTTTTATGTATATAATGGGTTTTCAAATACTAGTGAAATGTCTTTTTTTTAACAAAACAAAATCAAAATAAGTTTGAGCAACCATCTTTATTTGATTTTCAATTACAATCGATGCATATACTACATGCTAAAAAAAGTCCCGGGAAAAATGATGAAAACACAAACTTTTTGATAAAAATCGATTTTATTCGTCAACATAGTTCCCTTCGAGGAAGACGTACTTCATCCAACGATCCTCCAACATTTCGATAACTTTTTTTATAGTACTCGACGTCGAGGCTCTCAAAGTAGGTATCAATTTCGACCTCGACCTCCTCATTTGAGTAAAATATCTTTCCCTGGAGCCATCTTTTCAAGTTTGGAAACAGACACGATGTTACTTTTGATCAATTGTCAGAAAATGCGGCACTCATCGCGCTCACAGCCTTTTCATTTCCAAATGCTCGTGCAAAATATTGAAAATACTGCCGATCGACAACTTCATTATACTTTCAAAACGATCAGATGGATTTTCTAAATATTTTCTGAAGTGGTAGCCTTATTTGGACGGCCCGAACGAGGTGCATCACTGGTGCTCGTATTGCCCATTTTAAATTCAGCAAGCCATATGTATACACTTGCATTTGACGGAACAGATGCACTGTGATGTGATATTTTTGGATCCATTCCAATGTTTGTTTCTCGTTTTTTCTGATCACAAAGCAATGTTTTATCAAAATGCGAAATTCACTTTTTTCCATTGTTTACGAAATGCCAAAAGTAGCGTCACTCATACAGCGATAACTTCAAAACTACTAGATGAAATGTTATCAAAATTTGACATAACTCTTTAAAAAGTTACCACTTCCGAAAAATTATATCGATTTGAGAATGCTGGTGCCATCCCACCAAAATTCTCGGGACATTTTGAACTATCTACGTTACAAAATTTTTATGCATAAGTTTCCCTAATTGAACAAAAAATGTGGTAGTTCTTCAGAAATTAACAAAAAATTGTAATTTTTTTGGTAGAAAATATGTCTGCTTGCTCGAAACATTTCGGCGGAGGTGACTTCAACCCAAAAGTCGAAACACTACAAATGTTTTTCTAGACTTTGTATCTGGGATGTCTCACAGCTATTTTTCGATCAAAAGCAAAATCTTAACCCCAGCCGTTTTTTAAAAAAAAAAATTTAAGTTTAAAAAAAGTGAAAATTTAAGTCTATCTCGAAAACTATGAGAAGAGATATGAAAAAAGTCTTGGGGACAAAATTATTTCTCTTAAAAATTTCAATAAAATGGTTCACTTATTATTTCCAATGTTTTTTGTAGTTGAAAAACTCATTTTAAAAATTTTTAGAGAAAAACTTTTCTTTTATGGTTATATCCTAAGTGAAAAATTGTGGATATACATATAAGTATTAAGATTGGAACTTAAAAATAGTTTTTTATTTTGAAGAAATTATCGTATTTTAACAATAAAGATTGTATATTGAATAATATCCCCTGTTGTACTCACAATCTGCGCGTAAAATTTTTTTTTTTTTTTTGGATATTCGGGACGCAACGCTAGTTTTAAAATTTGGAAGAAGCTCATTTCCAAAACATGCTGCCACAACATTTTTGAAGTCTTTGAAATCCTGCATACAATTGTGAAACCTGAATTTATGTCATTATTGTGAAGGACGCAAAAGGTCCACTTTGTCTTAAAGCTTTTTACAAGAACTACCCTTTTCAACGTGACATGATTTTGCCCATTCCAAAGATTCTCTTTCGAATTCTTGTAATATGTCAGCAAATAATGTGTTCACCACACCCAGCATTAAGTGTAATTCTGGTGGTGGAATAATCTCAATTTAAAAGCTGCAGCGTTTCTCAATAACTTACTGAGAGTAAGTTCTCATTTTTGTGCGACAACTTCTTCAAAATGAAAAACTATCTTCAAATTTCAATCTTAATATTTATATTTCCTCTGGAACAGTTGGTGCTTGCTCTCATTTCTATTGCTGCATAAAAATCCAAGAACAACTTTTTCGAATAACTTACCAGCTTTAGCTTGAACTTGAGATCACTTTTATTATGTTAAAGCATTTTTGACACTAAAAGTTTAAATTCCCTTTAGCTCGTAAAAAATATTTTTCAATCAAATCGAATATACAGTGCCCTCTGATTTCCTCTAAGAAACAATATATTTCCACGATAACCAATTCCGCAATTTGAAGTCAGTCAAACTTCATGATTTGAAATGGGTTCGGTCTTTTTATACATAAGAAATATACAAAATAATAATTTTATAAGAATATTTTTGAGTGAGGGTATATACTAAAGTAAATTAAACTTCTCCAGATTACATGCTTTTTTTGCAGTAAAATTTGCATATAGCTTGCAATAGGTCCAATTGTAGTCAGCATAGGTATATTTTTTTCCTACCTTTGTTTCGGGAACACTCCGAACATTCATTTTCTGAATGCTTTATTATGTTGTTCCTCAAATGTTTCTGGAGAGCAGCTACCTATTCTTTTCCGAAGTTTCCTAGTAACGCGTTCAATGAGATGGGGTGTAATGCACCCCAGTGTGTTTTTCTATCAATGTATTACTCTTCTGAATGCTTTATTATGTTGTTCCTCAAACGTTTCTTAAGAGCAATTACCTATTTTTTCCGAAGTTTTCTAGTAACGCGTTTAATGATATGGGATGTAATGCACCCCACTGTGTTTTTCTACCAATGTATTACGTTGAACTAAGCGTGCTTGCTGCGTCCAATTGTAGTCAACATAGGTATATTTTTTTCCCACCTTTGTTTTGGGAATACTCAAAATATCATCTTCTGAATGCTTTAAAATGTTGTTCCTCAAATGTTTCTGGAGAGCTGCTACCTATTTTTTTCCGAAGTTTCCTAGTAACGCGTTTAATGAGATGGGGTGTAATGCACCCCACTGTGTTTTTCTATCAATGTATTACGTTGAACTAAGCGTGCTTGCTGCGCCAGTTTAAGGATGTTGTATATTCAGGGACTGAGAGCACTTTGGCAGATATTTTTGTGAGGAGAAAGCTGTCGCTGTTTGAAGTCACTTGGGGTTTGCCACACCCCACCTCATTTAAATACTCAAATATATTTTATCATAAGGAATAATTTTTGTCACAGCATACTTTAATATTAGGAACCTTTAACCAACCTCTTTTTCGCTTCTTTATTTTAAAGTCTAAAAATAAATTTTAAGACTTCATTAGGCACAAAAAAATTGTTAAAATTAACGTTTTATTGCCATAACATTAATATGGACACTAAATGATTGGTAATAATGTCTTTACGTTGGCGTTTCTAAAAATTTTTCAGTTAATTGTGAATGCAGTCGGAAAATCATTAAAATGCAATAAAATTTAATTTTCATTCCAAACACACATATCGTGGGTTTGTTTTTTCTAAAAAATAATTTTTTTTTTTGAAATATTGGCGCCACAGCAAGGCGTTGTACAGCATGTGTCGTTGGTGGCAATGTTTTTTTTTTTTTTGTTTTCTCTCAATGTTGGTAACATTTGGCCTCAAAGTCAAGTCTATGGTACAACATCAAATAATTTTGTAATATTCATATGCAGTGGTATTATTATGCTTCTGAGTATAGATATATTTTGCTTTGGCATTTATTAATTAAATGTCTCTAGTATTTTGTTGCTGTTGTTGTAATATTGTTGCTTTTGTTGTAATTTTGTAGTTAGCAAAACAATTTAATTGTAGAAAATTGATAGTAATTGCTACCAGTTTGCATACAAAATTTGCTCGTTGGGTTAATAACCATGTGGGGACACTTTACAACATGGATTGCATTAATTGGATGCCGTGGGTTTTAATTTTATAGGTTTTAACATGATATTAAATTTTATATATAATTACATTTACACTTTTGTAGTTTCTAGTTGTCGCTGTTGGCGATTTTTGTATACGGGGCATTATAAGTCAGAGCTAAAAGTGCTGAACTTGAGTTCAACGATTATGCTGAATTTTGTGCTGTGTATTGTATTTGCATTATGCGTTGCAATTTTTTTGAAAATTCATAAGATAATAATAGCATTAATTTTAAAAATGCTACTTAGTATTTGAATATAAACATCCCTTGCATGTTATGCCTTTAATTTTCCGTTGATTTCATCAATTTCACCAAAATAATAAATTTGATACTAAGAACACTTAAAAAAACATTGCTAGAATATTAAGTATAATAAATAAAACAAAATCCATTCAGCTGACACATAGTAATTACAAAAAAAACAAAATATAACCCAAGCCAATGTCCGCCTGACTTATTATCCTTTAATTTGTTAACGCTAACATGAAAGGCTTAAAAACCAAAAAAGGAAACCTTTGGCACTACAAAAACAAAAACAAATCGTGCCCTTAATCACTGATGAGCATTTGGCGCCAATGAAACCATTCATAAAAATAACTCGTTAATTCTTCCTTCCGTCTGTTTGTCTGTCTGTCTATATGTTTATTCATTTAACTGTATGAGTGACTGTCTGTTGATATTATATATTAAAGCAAAACAAAGACAAACAGACAGCGAGAGCAGTTGAAGAAAAAAGAAAAATCTGACAGACTGACATTTTGTTGATGTTAATTTCTCGCCTACCCATATTGATGATAATGACGATCATCATCAATTTTCATCACAGCGCAAACTATAAACGACAGCAGCATACTGACCCCATCGCTCGCTGTTGAATTGCTTTACCTTCGCTGTGCTGCTGTCTTAACTATATATTTCATTACAAAAGGATCCAAATGAATGCCGAGTTTGTCGGAAACTGCTGTAATTTAATATTAATTTGTTAAAATTTTTTGAGGCGCCGTTTTGTGCACGAAATCTTAAGCATCCAAAAAAAAAAGAAAAGAAAAAACTTAGCTAAATGCTACCTTCCTGGTTGCTTTGATTATTCTGCTGTTAAACATCTTTTTTTGTCTTAAGCCATGATGTGACTTAGTTTTGTTAGAGCTTTTTTTTTCTGAGGAAGTTAGAAAATCGGAAGAAGCAGTGTACTATTCAAGTAAATTTATACTTTTCCTTTGTTTCACTCTCTTACATATTTTAAATGATTTCAATTCTGAATACCATCAATCTTTTAATTGCAAAGCGAACATTCAATACACCAATTAGCCAATTTGCTTCGTCTTTAGCTTGATCTCGTCGATATTGAAACCAATATGCAGTCAAATGCGTGAAAAGTTTTCTAAGCAAATTTTCTTGCCAGCAAGTTACCTTTACCAAGTTGTTTTTCCCCTTGTTGGTAATACAACGTCGACCATCTAGTCGTTTCTTTTTCAAACATTGGTTATTTTGAAACTCGCAACTATTTTCCACGTGAAATATTTTCAGATAGTCAATATCATACTCGGAACAGAACTGATTTACGTTAATCAACGTTGGGAAATATTAAAAACTTATTTCCAAAGTAGGTGCTGTGTATCCCACACAATGCGTATTTTGAAAAGAAGTTTAGGTCAAAATAAGGCATCTTACTAATAAGGCGTACATTCATCTAACAGCTACAGTTAACAAGCAAAACTGCTGCATCTGGGGCTTGGAGAATTCGTAAATAATCAATGAAGAGCCCCCCATCGTGAGGGAGAAATAGTTTTGTACGGATTATGAAGTGATAACATCATTCGCTCATTTTTTCGTTAGTTCCGCTTTAAACGCAGGTTCGGTCAAAGTTGAACGACACAGAGATGTTGAATGAATGAATGATAATTTGAACAGGATGACCCCGGAATTGTGAGCAGCAATCGAACGAAACGCACAAATTCTGGAATCATTTGTATTTTTTTGAAGGAATTCAGAACTTCCCCATATTATTCGCGTCCTCATTTTAGCTCTGTAAATGTTGCGAAAACATGTCATCATTACAAAAGTTGACAATCTTATCGACATTAGCGGTCTAATCGATAGCGGCTGAATCCGTTTCGAAACGACTTTTCAATGATTCAATTAATTGATTGAATACTTCCAAGAAAGATTTCCTGAAATAATATTTGGGGGTCTTGAATTTCAAAGTTTGGGAAAATCTGAATCGAATCGTTTTGGGAACTTTGCGAATACGCATTTGAGGTTCTTCAAGTTTGAGTTCGGTTTTCTCCCAAATTTCTTCAAATTTGCAACTGCAAACGCAAACGCCAATCGCTCCATGTAAAGACACCTTAAAACCAATAGCCATGTTTTATTCGCTTTGGTTAAACCTAAAAGTGAATAAAACGCATAAGTTTAACCTTTTATAATTCAGCATTTGACCAATAGGTGGCATGACAGTGTTTGACAGAAATTCTATTTTAAAATCAGAGCTGGCTTTATGGTTGTGTGGTTGAACAGGGCCTAGCACGGTAAGGGGCCTCACGTATCAGCAGATAACTTTTTTTTTCAAATTATGGCTATCAAATGATTTCAAAATGTTTTTATAGTGTCGCAGACGCTAATACCAAAGTTTTCATTTCGTTTTCTGTTGTTTCATCATTGTATTTACTTTTGTTATGTGTTTCTATTTAAATATTTGGGCCTAGCACTGACTGGGTGCATAAAACCTCATGTGACCTAAGAACGCTTCTTCAAAATTCCAGCAAAGTTGCCATATATTTTGGATTATTTTAGGTTTGTGTCTATGATGCTTCAAACTTTAGCAAGACAAAAAAAGGTAAATCAATTGAACTAGAAACTGAGCTGGTTCACACATTTGTATGTCAATGTGTCATGTTTGTGCGTGGACTTGCTCAGAGCGCTCTTGTTTCATGCATTGAAGTCAAAATTAGAAGTTAAACATACTCGATGATATTATGATTTTCGATTGAATTCTGAGTGGGTATTTACCAACTCGGAATTTTTCGGTAGAACTACTCACTCCACCCACTATAACTGCCGGGCCAGGTAATGAGTTTTTTATGGTCCGAAATTGAGGATATAGAATTAGCTGATCTTTGATTTCATCAGAATGGCATGACATACAGCCCATCAAACAATCGATCTTTTTTGCATTTAGTTCGGTAAACGTGTTATCAATGGTCTTGGCGATGTCAGTTGGCTCCCTCGGAACTGCGATTTGAAAACGTTCAACTTCTCTTTCTGAGGTGAGGTGAAAGGTCGATAAGCCCCTAAGTTGAATATCGACTGAGCAATTCGTCAGATGGGGGCCGATTGTTTAGTAGTTTTTTTTTTTTTTCATTTGTTTATTTGGACAGATCACTCGTGACTGATGTCATGTTGTCATTATTTTTATTAACAATAAGTATTGTTTGACAATTCATCATGGATTCAATGATCTATGCAATAGCTCAATGAAGATCCGCTATTTTCAGGATGAATTTTATTCAGTGATGAAGCACATTTCTGACTCAAAGGACACATCAATAAGCAAAACTGCCGCACACGGGCTGATGAGCAACGCAAAGAGTTTCTCGAACTACCATTATATACACAAAAATGCACTGCTTGGTGTGGTTTATGAGCTGGTAGATTCATGGGTTCATATTTTTTTAAAAAAATCTGGCCAGAAACAACATAACCGTCAATGCGAGCGCCTCCGCACCATGGTAACGGACTTTTTGCTGCCTAAATTTGAAGCCCGTGATATCGGTGACATTGGTTTCAGCAAGACGGTGCTACGGCACACACAGCGCGCAAAACAATGACTATATTAAGAAATCATTTTGGTGAGCACCAAATTTCGTGTTCCGGACCTGTCAACGGGGCGCTTAGATCGTGTGATATCACACTTCTAGAATTTTTTCTTTGGGGTTATGTTAAGTCAAAAGTCTTCGTCAATAAGCCAGCTACAATTCAACACCTGAAAGCCAACATTTCTCGCGTTATTGGCGATATACCAAGAGTGATTGAAAGTTGATGCTTCCGAATGGAACACCTACATGGTAGTCCCGGTTAGCATTTGAATAAAAATATCTTTTAAAAGTAAATATCAGATATTGTTCTTTTGGATCAATTATAGAGATTCTGACATCGGAATCAATTTTCTATTTATTTAAAATTAAAAAAAAAAATGGTTCTAAATGAATCACCTGTTTAATGCCTCTCGTTTCGCGAAGCCTCTCATTGAAACACTTTGACTTCCGGCAAAAAGGCTTTTGAGTAGATTGCTCAGAAAACATCTTGCAGCTATTTTCTGGTGCTTCCTTAGTTAGTAAGTCTTTTATCTCATGCTGCTTTAACTTCAGACAAAATGATCTTTAACAAAAAACTTAATGACTTAAATTTTTAATGTTAAGTTTGCTGGCCTCACCAAATTGGACCGTCGAAGCTTTGTAAAAAACATAATAATCAAATTTATTTTTTAAATCAAAAACATTAAATAGTGTCCTACGAGCTTTATATTATTACTCCCGTTAAAAAATTTGTTCGAGGGCATTCGTCAAATTAGTGAGTGGTGAACCCAAATCATAACAAATCTAAAAAAAAATGGAAAAGTAAATTATAACAGCCAAGTCGTTAGCTGCCTAAACGATTTTCATTGTTAATGGTGAAATTTTATTTTTGATTTTAAATCATATTGGGGTTACCCTTCTGACATGAGTGCTATGGTATGAGTACCATCATCAACATCTTAACAACGCGCCGTTCAATCGGCCTTCGACTGCCCAAAACGAGACACTAAATGTGCCGCCTTTTATGTGGCCTGTCGATTATATCGATATAATTATAGGTTTTTTGTTGTTGTTGTTTTGTTTAACATTTATCCGTCATTTAATTGAGATTGAGTATTTTGTTAGCTTACAGCTATGATTTTTTTTTTGCTTTTCAGAATTTCTTTCTAAGCGCCTTCTAGCAAAAAAACTATATGAAATTAAAGCCTCATAATTACAGGGCCAATATTTGCTGCGGTGATTAGTGTTTATTTTGTTGTTAGGATAATAATTTTATACATTTGTGTTTGTTATCCTTGAAAATAACATGTGGTTTTCTTAAAAGGCATTTTATTTGGTACGACCTTTTAATTATACGCGATAATTTGATATCATGGTATATTTCAAATAAAAAAATTATTGGGGCGCTTTTACGCTTGTGCTGTTTAAAGCTTTTTTTGTAGTATAATAAAGCACTAAACGTTTCTTGGTATATTTTTAAATAACGGTAGGAGTTTATGTTTTCCAAAAGACTTCGAACACGAACTTTTTTTTTTGCGAAAAATTCTTAAAGCAATAGCACGTTATTCATAAAATTGCGTGCGTGAAAGTTTTTCGCTTGAACATAAATTGCTACTATATATTTTTTTTTTGAAAAGTAAAAATAAAATCCTTCAAATGTTCAAAATATTTATTTTTCTCAGTTTTAATAAAAGCAATACATCTTTGGCTCACCACAAAGAATAGTATTGTTTTGAGACTTAAGTAGTGCAACACTATTGTATGAACCTGCAAAGACATCTGCATGGCGAATGAATAAAAGATAATAGTGGCAAAACACCGGAATAAAATCTCCTCTACAAATTGTAACTTAAAAAGAAAAAATTGAAAAAATAATAAGTCGCAGCGAATGATCCTTTTGTGTCACAAAAACCATAAGTAGAGAGAGAGAAACATAAAAAAAATCCATTTATGGTTACGCTTATGGTTCAATTAACACATTGTATATCCTGTGAGTTATCGCCAAGAGACGATCTCTTGCGTAAAGGATATATGAAAAAGATTAGAACAATAAAATTCAAGCCAACAACAGACAAAACAATAGACTACGTGTAAAAGTAGTGTAAGAATAAGTGAAAACATATTGCATGTAGTGTAGGGTGATTTGGGGACAAAGTCTATTTAAGGGCAGATGTTAACTATGAAGGTTTTCTTTCAAATAAGCAATGATTTTGATATATGAATGCATGTTTTGATGACCTGTAATATTTTCTATCAACAATTTGCAATTGGTTTCAATTAAATAATTTTCAATAATGCTGCGGATTAGATCAAAAGTCCAAAAAATTAAATCTTTATATCCAAAATATTAGTCGTTTTCGATGTTCGCACATCACGAAAAATTACTGGACCAATTTTGTTTAAATTTGTTTAATTTTTTTTCTTAGACGCTTGGTCTCAATCTCCAAAAAAAAAATTATCACAATATTCCTGTTGAAAATCAAAATAATAAAGTTTTCAAATTGTTTAAAAAATTAATTACATACAAAGCATAACAAATCATTAAATGAGAAGTTAATGTGCTTGTATTAAATAAAGTAGATGTAGGCTTACTGCTCTTTCTTTGTGGCTTCAAAATTCATTTTTCGGACAATCATCAGCATTTCTTTCATACGCTCTTAAAACTTTTGATTTATTATGTTGATGTGACAGTTAAAACTGTCATATCCTTTCCGTAAGATCTGTCAAAAACTCCTCGACTAGTTCTCAGATCTCATTATATTCAAATCACTTATTTTCAGAGCATGCAATCAACACTTAACCACTCTTCTGTTAATTTTTTCATCACTGTCAGGTTTGGGAAATTCTTCGAGCTCATAAAATTTCTGTAGTGTTCTTCAAGGCCGATATAGTTCAGCGTGTAATGTCTTTCATTTGTTGTGTCATAAAATCATAAAAATATTTATCTAATGCACATTTCCTCCACTTTACACTACAGAAACATAACGATATAAAAACCAAAATTTATGACAACAGAAATTGATACCCTCAGTTACTATTTATTAAGAAGTTGGGCATGGTTTTAATGGTCACATAGACAAAATTACTGGAACTGCTGAAACCATAGAAAAAACCTTTACTGAGCAGCTTAACAAAACGGGCAGTAAAAAAAACGATGTATTTTGTGGTAGCATGTCGATGTTTATCTTAAGAGCAACTACGACTCTATAGGAAAAGTAGAAAAAAAGGATGTCATAAATTTAAAACCGTACTGCTTTTGTTTACCAGTGTGAATGTGAGTATAGAAAAAAACCAGTTGCTTTAGTTTCTTCATTTAACAGGGTTTCATTATTCTTTTCATTTCTATAGCTTGACATAGAAGTCTCGAAATAATAAAAAGTAGAAAGACTCTCTGTCATTTATAGATTCAAGTAATTGGATGCACAAAAACAATAGCAGCAGAAATATAGCAGACAGTCTAAGGATATTGCATGGACTGAAAATGAAAAGTGTTATCCTAAAGGAAGATTGTCACTGATAATTTCTTGCATTGGAAAATTCAGTGTGGCCAATTGTTTTTTCTTAAAATTTTTGGAAATTTTGAAAATACTAGAAATGGGGGGAAAAATCATAGTTACAATTTTCCACTTTCCTATTCAAAACGTTGGAAATAGTCCATAGAATTGTATGTTTGCAGCAGTATGAAATCATATCATAAATATCACATGGTAGCAGAACGTGCAATTATTTTATATAAGTTAGTTGGATCTTTACATAAATTACACTTAACCATTTTCATTTGAGCCTAAAAATATGCAACAG
Organism: Tricholauxania praeusta; assembly: GCA_949775025.1. Taxonomy (NCBI): domain Eukaryota; kingdom Metazoa; phylum Arthropoda; class Insecta; order Diptera; family Lauxaniidae; genus Tricholauxania; species Tricholauxania praeusta. The sequence continues at coordinate 119,313,473 of OX459030.1, read as the reverse complement.
AAAAAGCTGCGATTTTCAAACATCGCATACTTTTAGCAGCGTGTGAATTGTGAATATTTTGCATTGCATACTTTTAGGATGATTTTCTTGATCATATCAATTAAAAATTAGGATTTTTGGCTTTAGGGGTATTTTATTTAAATTGTCGTTCATAAATACTTTTAAGCAAAAACAGCAACATCTGGCCACATTTGAGCTACATTATTTGCTTTTGAACCAAGAATTCTAAACAGAAAATGGATACCAATCAAAGCCACATGAGAGCACAGCCTACATAAAAAACTCTTCATTGTTACCAACAATAATATAAAATTTGTTGCTTTTTTTCCCACAGGACATCAATTGAATTACTATCGATATAAAGTGCGGTGCAGGTGCGAACTGAATTTAATTATTTTTCACGATAACTTAAATAGCAAAACATAGAACGCTTGATGACTTTTTTTTATTATCCTTTAAATCATGCCATAAAAATTTTATCTTTTAAAATGCCGAATTGTTTTTTATTGTTGATTTTAATGATTGTTGCGTGTTACTGATCGCAGACTGTGTGATAACTATCAAGTTATCTTTAAAACTACATATATAGTTGAATTTATAAGCTATACCCTCAACTTCTTTTATTATGCAAACATGGTTGTGTCTTGGAAGAAAATTTAAAACATAAACTTATTTAATTTGTCTTTTACGTGCTTGTGGTAACTAATTTTTCTCCGATGTTACCTACACAATTTGTTCTCAATGAAATTGCTTATACCGACTAGGTTTCTTTTTCTCTTTTTTTTTTTAACTAGAACTTGAAAGTAGTTTAATTCATGACTGTAGCATGTATGTATGTAGATACCTCTATTGTTTTTATTTAAAAATTATTTAAACGTTTGTTAACTTCTTAGAATTTGGGCCATACAATTATGTGCAGCAGTTGTTTTGTAATGTCATCTTAAATTTATGTGTAATAAAGTCACACTTATGTTAGTAGTTCTATGGAATTGGCTGGCTTATATTTTAACCCTTTCTTATTAAATATTGCAATAGAAAGACGACTGAGTGAGAGTTATTGCTTCCGGAAGCAAGCTCCTGTGAAAGAAAGACATAATAACGTAGAAAGCAAGTTTAACAAAAGTTCATGGAGAACGTTCATTCTAAAGGGTTTTTCAATAAGAGCGCTACAAAAGTTTTTTTAAATAAAATAAAAACGGTTTGGGATACCAATGAAATTTTTTTATTTTTGTAAAATAACATTCAATGCCATTATGTATGGAACTCAATTTCTTTTGCATGGCTACCACGGGCAGGCCTGCAGAAGTTCAGACGCTGAACCCAATTTTCGACGGTTTTCAAGCATAAATCGGCCGATACTGCTGGAATTTCACGTTCGATATTCGTACGAAGTTCATCAATCGTCGCTGGCTTGTTGGCATAGACCATAGACTTGACGTAGCCCAACAGGAAATAGTCTAACGGCGTCAAATCGCACGACCGAGGCGTAATTTTTTCGGGAAACGCATATTTTGCTTATTGACGAAGCCATTCAGCCAGAAATGAGCTTCATCGCTGAAGATGATTTTTTCGATGAAAATCCGGATCATTTTCAAGTTGTTGCTTAGCCCAATTCACGAACATACGACGATTCTGGTGGTCAAGCGGCTTCAGCTCTTGTGTCAATTTGATCTTGTAAGGATGTATGTTAGGCCAAGATCTTTTCGCAAAATTCGCCACAACGACGTCACAGAGATGCCCAACGCTTGAGAACGACGTGTGAGAGACTGATTTGGGTCTTCCTCAATTGATGCGCTAGCGGCAGCAATATTCTCGACACTACGGGCACTTCTTTGTCTCACTGTGGATTCAAAATTTTCCACTAGACGCTCAATTATTGATCTGACAGGACGATTATGACGACCATAAATTGGACGTAGCGCTCTTAAAGTTGAGGCCACTGACTCTGAATTTCGGTAGTAAATTTTAATAATTTTGACTCGTTGTTGGATCGCATATCTTTCCATGATAAAATGGCAAACCTTATTGAAGAGAAATGTCAAAAGAGCGGAAAAAAATATGGCGTGGTTTGCTGTCCCTATTGGTCTACTTTTGTAGCGTCCTTATTGAAAAACCCTTTACCATATCAATCTATTTATAATTAAGCCATAGCTGATTTGGACTAAAAAATCTTCTTTTGCATTAATTTTAAGTGACACGTGAATTCTACATTTTAGAATCCACTAAGATCTCGATTCCTCTTAACACATTTTGTTCATATTTTACAATACTTTTATGTTTTTGAAGTTTTCACTAAGATTAACAACTTCTTTTGTATAAGTTTTGTCCGATCTCTAAGCCTTTCCTTAGTTTTTTTGTCCATTTTTAAAACGCTTTATTATGCTGAACCATCTTAATGTCTTATTGTTAATAGCAAATTTCTTAAAAGCTTTTGTTTCTGGAGTTGATTTTAAAACTGCCCAATTTTTATTATTTTTTTTTTTTTTGGTGACTGTTTAAATTTGCATTCGCCATTACCTGAAAAAAGACCTTAGTTACTGGCGTCCTTCATCGATGAAGATAACAAAGCCTATAAAATGTTTTTGTGTGAAAATGGTTATATCAAATGATTTGCAATAACAAAGTCTCAACAAGAAGAATCTTGACTATGCTTTGTTATACTACTTTTGTGATTCTCAACAAATCTATGCAAAATGATTCTTAAAAATTTTCACTCATTTGATGATTCCATTTAGCAATGAATGAAATTAGCATGACCAGCTGTAGCCCGGTTCTTTGATTTGTTCAGCATACTGATCATTCTGATGAATAAACTAAGTGAAACAATTTAACCCTTTGCTGCATACTGAGGTTCTACTGTAGGAAATACATGCAACAATATCGAACAGGTACACTGGCTCAAATGTGTATAAAAAGATTCAAGGATTCCTCATTTTAACTGAAATAATGCTTTGGTACCAAGAGTACATCAAACTAATGACAGGCTACATAAGATTCGACCTGTTTTGATCCACTTCAAAAGTAGATTTTTGTCCATTCCAAGAAAAGAATGGCTATCTCTGGTTGAAAAAATATGTGTTACAAATGATCGCAGTTATTTAAAAGAATATATGCCAGCTCAACCCCATAAAAATTGGATGAAATCTTACTTGGCGGCCTAGAGCTTACATAACCCAATATATTCAACACCAACTTCATGGCGGCCTTCTGCTGCAGTTCACTCTAATACATCGGAGACCGGCTTAGCTAGCCACAGTAATTTCACATATAAGTTAGTGAAGAATGTTATTATCAAGGTAAAAATAAATACAAAGGAAGTCCAAGCGCGCTCTATGTATATAGACTTGCTCAAAATAATCCCACAAATAACATATTTCAAGGCCATCGGTCATGTGTTGGAACAACGCCTAAAAACAAAAATTTTCAAACGGAGTCTCTCAACCAGCACTAAATAAATAAAAATTTAAAAAAATTCAGAGATGCAAAAGCACGTGTACGATTTGACGTGGAATGCCCCAACTCCTATAAAAATTTATTTTTTTTTAACAAACATTTTTTTTATAAATTCCGCAACGAAAATATCAGAAAACAAACTTTAGCTGGGGTGGTGTGCAGAAATCGGACATCCCCCCGGGCCTCAGAAGCTTGGAAGGGGCCAAAATAGTATTCATTGAGATTTAGAAATAACACTTAATATTCAAAAATTCACTCAATTTTATCCGATTGATCTTTTTATTTTGTATATTTTCCCAAAAATTTTAAAGTTTTTTCCGAGGCAAGGGGTGCCAGATTCGTCCTTCGCCTGGGGCCCCAAATGTTTAAGATACGCCATTTCTAAATATATATAGACAAATAGTAAATAAATCTGTGTTCATTAAGAGTATCAATTTTTTTTGGCACGGCAAACTACCTGTTCGTCTTGGAATGGAATCAATAATGAGACGGATTATTTCTCTAAAGGCTATCAGTATTAATCTACTAAACTTAAGCTTAAAGTATAACAATATTTACGAAGTAAGAAAAGTTATATATCGTTACCTTAATATAGAAAGGCCCTATCTACCATTTTTTTACTTTACAGGAGAACAAAAAAACTTAATGAAAATTAAAGTTTTGTAGTATTAAAATGAGTTATGACTTTTTTTTATTCGCTTGAAATTGCTTTATTTTCAATCGTAGTACACACAATTTTTTATCAGTGGTGCATTAGTAGGTGACCTACCAAAATCTACAAAAAACTCGATTTTGAAAAAAATGTTAGTTAGGGCCTTTCTATATTAAGGTAACGATATATAAAGTACTTATTCGGCACCCAACCGCTTCCACACAAATTGCGTAATATGTACTTGGAAAAGAACGACAGCAAAGGAAGTTCGGTATAGGAACGAGCAACTTGGTATTAGTTGCTTGATTTCATAGTTTTTGGTATGAATTAGACGAAAAAACTACGAATCGAATAGATAAATATCAAAATAACATTCATGAGGACTTAGGACAAAGCTCTCAAATGAGTATCAAATTTCTCTTACATAAAAGTAATGTAATCACCATAGACCATATGCGTGACCACATGCGTCGGTCTGAGCAAATAAAATTCAATCAATCTTGAATGAAACTCGGCATTTTTGGATAATGCTAAGGCAGTCAATGCTTCAAGTTGCTTAGGTTCATTGTTTGTTTTTTTTATCAAGCCAAAAACATTTCCTCAGCAATCTCAAGAGGTATAACTAAAATGTGCAGCAAAACACTTCCATTTAAATTAAAATGTTGAAACTCAATAAAAAATAAATAAACAGAGTTGTCAGCAAAATCAACCTAAATAAATATAAACAAATGCAGTTCAAAGGAATAACAAATGAATTTCCCAAATGCAAATGCATAGTTTTCATAGTGAAACCTATAAAAAAAAAGTTTCACATGCACCCATAAAAGAAAATAAATATGAGCTTACAAAAGGACACACACGCTCCGTGCAAAGCATAAAGTACAATAGATAGACAATTTTGTGTAGCCAAAAATAAACAATGATGCAGCCACTTAACTAATCGTATGAGCATGTGACAATAAAAAAAAGGAGCACATCCTTTTTAAAACGAAATTGCAAGTCATTGTTTGCACAGCACGTACTCGTTCATATGGATGTGTATGTTGTGAAAGGAATATCCTTTATGCGCACCAATAGCGATGTCGTACAATTTATTGAAATTTTGAGTTATTTGAAAATCTTATGATACTTGAATTTCGATATGTCAATATTTTTTGGTTTCAACAAAACGGTGTTACATACCACACGATATGCGATATCATGAACCTATTGAGAGGCGAGTTTGGTGCACAATTAATCTCACTTTTTGGAGCAGTTTATTGGTCGCCAAGATCATGCGATTCGACCCCACTATACTATTTTATGTGGGAATATTTGAAGTCTCTCGCCAGCCACAATTGAAGCCCTGAAGACAACATTACAGCTACCATTAGTGGGATATCGGCCGAAATGCTGAAAAAAGTATACCAAAACCGAAGTTACGGATGGACCACCTCAGGCATAGCCGTGGGCAACACTTACATGAAATAATCTTCGAAAAGTAAATGCCAGGAATTGATGTGTTGCTCTAAATAAACATTTTATTCACTTTTGCAAATTTTCTGTTCTTTTTTTATTTTTTAAAAAACAAACCCTTAAGAAATCACTCTTTATATCATATTTGGTATACCTTAAGAGTGATTCAAATAACGTCTTCAACAACAAAATTTTTTTTTTTAACAAAAACTTAGGTTATCAATTTAAGAAACTTGAGAAATATCGTTCATGTCGATACTTCTCTAATAAATTACCATCTCCTGTAATATTAGGTCGTTTTTTAGCATGTGGTTGGTGGTTGGTCTCACATATCTATCTATTTAGTAGTTGTCCCTTTTTTTTTGCAAAAGGGGATGAACCCAAAAAAAAACAAACATTTAATTTATGATGAAAAAAAAAACAATTAAAAAATAACAATTTTTAAATTTAAAATAAATAAATGTGAAGTAGCACACACTGGGAGGTGTGAGTTACTTCCTGTATTGGCAATGACAATTGAAAAATACTTCACGTTGCCATTATTGTTGCTCTCTTACTTAACGACTGTCAGCATTGAAAGTTCTGGAGTGTCAATTATGTGCTCAAGTGGATTAAGGATAATTGTTAATGCAGATTTTATAAAACTGAAGTAAGCAGATGGTGGAAAAATAAAACTTAAGAAAAAATGAGTGAAAGTATTTTGTTTCAATAATAAAGCAACGCCAATAGACTCCCGGATATTAACAAAAAAAAATAAATGTAATGAAAAAAACTTTTCGTATGTTGTGGCATATTTTTTTAGGAAAAAAATATAAAGTATTCGACATTTTTACTGAAAACTACTGCTTTTTGTTCATACTAAATAACTATAAGATTTCTTTTTCTATTAAAAAAAATTAAAAGTGAAAAAAAAAAATTTAGAAAAATGTTAAAAAAAGCAGAACGACGGATTTGAAGAATTATGTTATATGTTGTTATCAATAAGTAGTACATCCAGGATTTTAGCAAATTATTATTTTTTCAATTACTTTCACAAGAATTGCCAGATAGTATTTTGTGCAAAGGAAATTATTGTTGTTTTCCCATTTTGGTTTGAACAAAGTACTTACTTACGTCCGAAAACATTTCACACAAGGATGGGGTCTTTTAATTATTTCCTTTATATATCGTTTCTAAATCATTTTGTATAAATAATTATAACGAACAAAAAACACTTTTAAGAAATTCAACTGGAACTTAAGGCAAAATATTTAAATTTTATTTAAAAATTAATCCAAAAAATCTCATTCGAGCTAATTTTTTAAGCTTGAATTGAGTATAAAGAACTGTACTCTTTTTTCCAACGAAGTTTCCATTTTACTTTATATATTATTTTTTTTTTTAAGTTTTGACGTAGTATCCATAATTTTGTATATACTTACTTACTTACTTGGGTGGCCATAACAACCCGTTACCGGGTTACGGCCGACCTCAAAAGCTCTCTCCAGGCGCCTCTGCTTCGCCTCCTCCAATCAGTCACACCAAGCGTGGATAGGATTTCCTCGGCTTGGTCTTTCCATCGGAAGCATGGTCTTCCTCTTCGTCGTCGCCCAGCGGCTTCCGCATCAGACACCTTTTTCGCCGGAACTTCTTCGTCCATACGCACAACATGTCCCAGCCAGCGCAGACGTTGGATAGTGATGCGCTTGACTATGTCAATGTCAGCGTAGAGCTCGTACAGTTCGTAGTTCATTCGGATACGGAAGTCGTCGCCGACGTGAACAGGACCGAAGATTTGGCGAAGAATTTTTCTCTCAAACACCCCAAGCGTGGCTGCATCAGTCTGCGACACAACCCATGCTTCTGCGCCGTAAAGTAGCACGGGCAAGATGAGCGTCTTGTAGAGTATCAGTTTTGTTGGGCCACAGAGGTCTCTACTACTCAATTGCTTACTGAGACCATAGTAACACCTATTAGCAAGAGTTAGTCTTCGCTTTATTTCCAGGCTGGCATCGTTTTGAGTGTTCACGGCGCTGCCAAGATAGGTGAATTCCTTGACAACTTCGAAAGTATAGTTGTTCGCAATAACAAAGGATCCAATACGCCGCGTCTCCCTGTTTGTGAACAGCATATACTTTGTTTTGCCCTCGTCCACCGTCAAACCCACTTTCGCTGACTCTTTTTCGATAGCAGAGAACGTAGCAGTAACATCTCGCTTACAACGTCCAATGATATCAATGTCATCGGCATATGCAAGGAGCTGGACACTTTTGTAGAAAATAGTGCCATTACGATGTACACTGGCTCTTCGCAACACCCCTTCCATCACAAAGTTGAAGAGGTTGCAGGATTACGAGCAAAATAACGAATTTTTAGTTACCAATGAATTTTTGATTTGCAAAAAAGTTTTGGTGCTAGAAATAGAAAAAGAAAATAAAATAAAATTTTCAAAAAAAAAAAAAAATCCAAAAAAAAAAAAAATTCCAAAAAAAATTATTTGACAGCAAATTTATATTAGATTAGAATATATATATTTTGCCCGTAAAATGAACCTATAACTCAAAATTGTGTCATATAATTTCAGCAGCTCATTTGATCACCATCACAAATGCTACCTACATCTTCCCAAAATATCAGTTCATTTGACTGAATGGCCTTCTCATACAAAAAGTGCGGGTTCCATTTTAACATAATGAAACTTTTAATATTTTAAAATACAAGAAACTGGTTGGCTTTTCAAAAAAAAAAAATTTATATTTTGAATTTTCTGTAGGGTAAAAGTATACTTTTTGAAAAAAAAAATACTCAAAACAAACCAGAACTTTAATTTTGGCATTTATAATAAAAATTCATCAACACCAAAGTTTTTACCAAAATTAAATTTTATTGAAAAATCTTGAATAAAGATGGTATTGAGACTTTGATTTGAAATTTTTTTAAATTTTTGTGCGAGCTTAATAAACAAAATAAGAAAACACTAAATTAAAAATAACAATATCAAAAATTTTGACAATTTTTAAGTTTAATTCAAAATATCATTTACCCTATAGAAGAGAAGATACTGATCATTTTTTTTTCTTGATTTTAAAAGACCAACTAATTCCTAACATTTTATGTGCTGACAACTTATTTCGTTGAATTGACATTTACAGAGAGAAAATATATTTTTAAGAAATAGTCTTTTATGTTCCGTGAATTTTGAAAAATGCTCAGATTTATGTGGAAATTATTTATGTTATGTCATCAAACTATCAAATACTGACCCCCATAAAAATACTCAAATAAAAGCGAGGAAAATCAACATACTGTATGTCGTTCGAAAGGCCCTTATAGTTTTAAATATGTTCCATATATATATTACTTAATATTCATAAATGTATGCGAACTAACAATGTTTGATATTTCAATGTGTTGGATATCATTTGAAGAACTTTTTTAACAATTATTCCAGTATGTTTTTTGGACTCATCAATTTGAAATTCAAGAGTCTTAGCGAAGAAAAGGATATCAAGCTTTCTTATATGATTTTATAGTGGTATAATACTATGGCAACAAGCAATAACAGCTTAAGGGGACGTCCATAAATTACGTGAGTTAAAATAGAGGGGGAAGGGATCCGGAAAAATCTCACCACATCTCACCAAGGGGAACAGAGAGCAGATTACATTTAAAAATTATAAGGCAAGTCACACGGAAGGGAGGAGGAGTCCCATCAGAATTCACTGAATCTCACCAAGGGATTTTCAAAAAATCACCTCACATAATTACTGGACGGCTCCCAAGTCGATCTACGACGGCAGTCAGAAACTATAAAAGTCACATGCTTATACACAAAACTTATATGGCTTTGCCTTGTAATCATATATCGACTTAAGCTGTTATTTCTTGTGGCCACAGAACTTTACATTTGAAAAATTTCAATTCCAAATCATTTTTGTAGATTTCACACGTTATATGAGAACGTAACTGTAATGTGTTACAAACTGAAGCCACTCATGTTTTTGTGCATGTAGAATCATTTTAATCCTGCCAAAATATACCACTGTAATTTTTTCCTTCAAAAGATATATAATTCAAAGGAACAAAACGTATAAATTTTCTGCCATAAGTTCCTGTTTCATAAGCCGAAAACCCACTTTCCAATTAACCTAAACAAATATTAACATTGATTTAAGCAAATAACAAACAGCATAGGGATTAGAATTGCCAAACAAAATCCCGTCAATATGCAAAATGTCAAATTATTTCTTGTTTCCGCCTTTATTTCGCTTTATTGACACAATAATGACATTTCTAAAAACACTAAAATAAAATTTAATATTTAAAGTAAATAACAAACGAAGGGTCCTAAGCCACTGTAAAAATGTGCTTTAGCATTTTCTTTTATATCTTGGAGCTGACAGTTTTTAAAGCAAAATATTAAAATGTTTGACATATTGTCATCAAATGTCAACTAAAGGTTGACATGTTGACATTGCGCATGTATGTACGGGTAGAAAGAAATCAATGAAAAGTTGGCTTATCCTTTGGAGGATTTATTTTTTTTTTATTGTTTAGTTTACTATACCGAATTCCTTTTTATAACTATGTGTTTGATAAGAGCGCCTGATGTCACCTTTGGCAAATGCTCTTAAAAAAAAATAGGGCACAGCAAAAGCCGCAAAGGTTTTGTGTGCTGTTAGTGATGACAGTTTAAGTCATGCGTGTTAAGCTGATACTGATTTTACGCTAAAATGATTTTGAAATTTAAATTTTATTTTTATTGTTTATTTAGAATAAATGCTACGTTTTTTTAAAGCATTTTTAACCGTATGTTTTTTTTTTGACAGCAAAATGTCATCTAAGCTGATGCGCTTACTATGCTGCTATGAGTATTTTTGATTGCATATATAAAACGTTAGAAATAGACTTAAGGGTCTGTGAATAGTTTAGTAAAAATCTAATTTGTTTGCTTTTCAACAGCGCCCTTTTGATGCCGCCGATATCACCAAGGCAAACTATTCTCCTTCACCAACAACACTAATGTAGCCTTATCTCTTGTGATGCCACTAGAATATACTTTATACTGAATAACTGATATCCTTAAAATGCCACTGATATCAAGTTTAAAATTTCATTGACATGTGGTCAAGTTAAAAAAATTCGGGCAAAACACTAAAATCACAGCTCCAGCCATAACCACGATCTGACCAAAAGCAAAAAAAAAACTAAAATTGGCTATCAACTTTCAGGTTGCAAGCGCATCCTGTCTGTCATATTTACGTCCTACAGAACCTTCTTCCAACGAAAAACTCACAGTAGCCGCAGCTTAATGCGCTGTACAAATGACGTATTTTTTTTTTTTCGTTCAAACTCTTCAAGTTGACTGACTAACTGACAACACACTGACAGTTGCTTAATCACATTTAGAAGGTTTAACACGCCCCAACTAATTTGATGCCTAATGACAGAAATCGCACACTCTACACAACTCTCCTCGTCCACCTTTGAGGTTTTGTTTCATTGACTGTAGTGTATGCGGTAGAGTCTCGTATTTACTAAGTTGGGTATTTTCCAGTATACATTTGAGTTATTTGACACTTTGTGTTTTGCCTGCCTGGCTGTCTGTCAGTGGACTTTGCTGTACCTAAAAATTGTTATACAATAACCTTAAGTAGAGTGACAGATTTACACCAATGAATGGAATCGAGCGTAAAATCGTAACAGCAACAAAACCGAATGACGACCCTTGTCATACCATCTGCCACTTTTCATTTGGGGTGAGAATTCTGAATGAGGATCAAATTACTTTTTGATACTTAATTAATTTGCAAGTAGTTTGTCTTTAATTAGCTTAGTTGTAAAGGTATTTGATGATAATAAATTTTGCTGAATTTAATGCGCTTTGCTAAAGGATACACTTTCTATTTAATTTTTTGGAGTTGAGTTTTTTTTTTTGCTTGGGAAAACATTTGACATGATTGCAGCCAAGTTTTTGGAACATTTTTGAACGAATATATTTGAGAACATTTTTACTGGCAGATATGAAATAAAATGAAAACTGGACTGGAACTTTATTTGTAGTCCAAGAGTCTGCTGTGTAAAAGTCGAGTGTATAAGCTTACAGGATAAGATTTACCGGAATGATACTATAGCATTTGCCAGAGCCTGTCCCGTTGCCCGAAAATGTCCGAATTTTAGCCAATTTTGTTGTTTTTATTAAAACTGTAGTATATAACAGCTTGCCAAATGGTAGAACTCGAAGACGCCTAAGTATAATACATTGCATTGTTGAATCCTATCCCAAACATGAGTTTTCACCGGTTTTTGTGGTCAGTTTGCATTAATGAAGATAACAACTTGAAATTAATGCTAAATGATAGAGATCGAAGAGCTTAATATAATATATAGGGTTGTCTTATCGAATCATGTTTTAGACATGAGTTGAAACCCGATTTTTGGGGCCAACTTTTCTTAAATGAGTTGTAACCCATGTTTGTGACTTTATTAAAATTTTACGACTATTTTGAGACGTTAAGACGTTTCAAGCTTTATAGTACTCTTGAAGCAGTAATCACTTTTTTCGACTAATTCAACCTTGTTCAACTTATTAGACTTATTAAATCTTGTTCCATTATTTTTGAAATTTTCAGTATTTATTTTAATTTAAAAATTTTTAAATATTCCGATTCTTTCAACCTTTTTTAAATTTTTTTTCCTTCGACTAAGTCATTGTTCAACTTTTACCAATTCTCCAACCTTCTTCAAATTATGTTCACAGTTTTAACGTTATTATTAAATATTTTTCATTCTTACCAACACCTATCAACTTTTGGACTTAAATCAACTTTTTTCCACTTTTACATTCTTTTCAACTTTTAGTAATCTTTTCAACCCTTGTAGTCCTTTCATCGACTGTTTCTACCATTTTTGACTTTTTGACATATTTCGACTTAAAAATTTGTTTAAAAAATTAAATTTTTCCTGATTCTTTTGACTTATTCAACTTATTTCGACTTATTCAACATCTAATTCGACTTATTTCATTTTAAATTTTAAATTTTAAATCTTCAAATTTCAAACTCTTCAACTTTTTTTCTGAATAGTTCAGTGTTTCTCGACGTTTTCTGCTTTGTTCAATTCTTTTTCAATTGTTTTAACTTCTTTTAATTTTTTCGTCTGATTAAACTTTTTTCGATTCCGTCACTCTCTTTTAACTTATTATTTGTGTGATTCAACTTTTTTCGAGTTTCTTATATTGTTGCTGAGTTTTTAAATTTTTTTGATTCTTTCAAATCTGTTCGACTTCTTCATGATTCTTCAACTTCTTCTAGCTTCAACCTTCTTGAGATATTTTTGTCTTATTCAACTTTAACTCAACCTTTTTCGATTCAACTCTGTTCAACTTTTCAATATTCTCAACTTTTTTCGACTTCTTCAATTATTTAAAATCATTTACGTCGCTTTAAACTTTTTCTGATACTATCTAACATCTTTCAACTATTTTCGTCTTTTTCAATCTTCTTCAACTGATTTCGAATTTTTCAAACTTCTTCGTTGTTTTCAACTTTACTTAACTTTATTTCGATTCTTCAACTTTAACACCTAATACAATTTTTTTTTCTCTTTATTATTTCAACATATTTCCACTTTTTGTTCATGTAGTTCAACTTTTTTGGAATTTTCAACCTCTCCCAACTTTTTCTTGAATTTTTTTGTTCTCTCAACTTTTACAAATTCCTTTAACTTTTTTCCAACTTTTTCATCTTTTAACTTCTTTTTAACTCGTCATTCAATCTACTTCAACTATTTTTGTCGTGTTCACTTTTACATTTTTCGATACTTTAATTTTTTTTTTTTTTTTTGACTTTGTCAACCATTTTCATTTTTTTCGACTTCTTTAACATTTTTCGTTTTTATCTATTTAATTAAACTTTTTTTAGATTAAATCAATCTCTTTTATCTTTTTTCATCATTTTCGACACTTAAAATAATAAATAATAATTACATTCTTTAATTTTTTTCGACTTCTTCAAACTTCTTCAACTATATTCGACATTTTCAACTATTTTCGATTCTTTCATTCTCTCTCAACTGATATATCAACTTGGCTTAAATTTTTCAATTCTCAACCTCTTTCAACTGACTTAATTGTTCTTTATTCTTTTAACATCTTTCAACTTTTTTTCGTATAGTTAAATTTTTTTTCTCCAAAACTTATTTTTCGAACTTTTTATCTAACAACTTTATTCTTCTTCTTTCACCTCTTTTCGATTACTTCATTCGATCTTTTATCATTTTTATTTTGTTTTATTCAACTTTGATTCCATTTATTTTCAATATTTTCAATTCTTTTCAACTGATCTAATCAATTTAAATTTTTTTCGACTTCTTTAACTTTATTTTATTTATCAATCTCTTTCAACATTTTTCGACATTTACCGAGTCTATTATTTTTTTCGGATTTTTCAATCCACTCCATCTTTTCTTTTTTTGTTTCAAATTGTTTTAAATTTTTTAATTCTCAACCTCTTTCAACTGTTTTAGTTCTTTTTTTTTAATCCTTCAACATATTTCAACTTTTTTTCGTTTTATTAAATTTTTTTCGATTCTTTTATCCAACAACTTTCTTCTTCTTCTTCTCACACCTCTTTTCAATTTCTTCATTCGATCTTCTAACAATTCTTTTTTTTTTGTCTTATTCAGCTCTGATTCCATTTACTTATTTTCGATATTTTCAATTCTTTTCGACTGATCTAATCAGTTTAAATTTTTTTCAACTTTATTTTATTTTATCAACCTCTTTCAACATTTTGCGATATTTGCAGAGTCTATTCTTTTTTTCGGATTCTTCAATCCTCTCCAACTTTTTTCGACATTTTCAATACAACTTTTTTGGAATCTTTCATTCAACATTTCGCCTTCGAATTTTGAAAATTTTTTGGCGTTATCAACTTTGTTTAATCAACGTACAATCTTTTTTAACATTTTTTTGCCAGATTCAACTTTTTTTCAACTCTGTCAACCTCTTTCAGTTTTTTCGACATTTCAGCATTTCTTTAAAACGTACATAACGAATCATGGTTTAGTTCACACATCACGCCGCGAGTGCCTGCACTCACTTGGTTTTTTTTTTTTTTTTTGAATACGTTCTATTAGCGTTGTATATACACGAATATCAAACTACTAATTGCTTAGAATTATTCTAGCTTTTGGTCTCACAATTCTTTGAATATAACAACTGGATGTCGAAGAAATCAAATATTCACAACTGCGCTTGATTTATGCGTTTTGCATACCAAACTCCGCATAAATTCTATTTCGTTTTTTTTTTTGCCTGAACATTTCCCACATCCAAATGCAATGCGCATCATGCACTGAGGCGCCACCAATTTTCAAACAATTTGATGTTAATAAATGCAAGAGCACAAAAACCAAATAAAATTTTAAATCGAACAAAATGCAAACGCGCTGGCATGTAATAAAAACAAACAAATTTTATAAAACGTTTGACTCGCAACCAGTCAAAGTCAAATTGTATGGAATAAAATGCAATCAAGCAAAATCCCAAGAAAATATTATGTAAATTTATGTGACGCATTTAACTGACTGATGTCTGTATGAAATGATCGATGTACACTATGTTAAATAGTCAATCAGAGAGTTATAGCAGGGCTTAACACATTTTTGTAGGCAATAGGTTGGAAAAATTATTGGGACTTGTTTACTTTTTAAGCAAGCGACTAAACTTTTGCTTAGATTTTATAACAAAAATTAAACAGCAGGCTTTCAAATAAAATCACTCAATAAGAAAACACTTTAATAAATTAAAGTAAAAAAAATTCTGTTACTTTAAAGCACCAACTATTCATATTGGGTTAACATTTCTCAATCACTTATCAACCAAATGCCACCGAGTTAATACCGCAACTACTTTACAAGCGATGCGTGGTGCATGCAATCAATCGAACGTAACCGAAAAAACCTTCTCCTCCGGTGAAATGCAAATATTTGTGCTGAGCATACAAAAAACAACAACAGCGGCAGGCAAATGCTTGACTAACTTTTCACATTGTGTGTATTGTGTGCAGTGGTTAACAGCAGCAATAACAACGGCTACAAATCATAACTGAAAAAAAAGAGAAAAATATTTAAAATTTAAATACATGCGCCTGTATGGCTGAATGAATGATTGAAAGACATATTGAATGACTGGTCGATTGTTTGGTTGAACGGTCGATTGGTCGTCGGCTGGTTAGTTGAATGGTAAATAGTTGCGCTTCTTTGTTTAGGCCACACATGAATTATAATTTTGTATTATATTTATTAACCCATTGTTGAATAAACTTTTTGATATGGGGCTGAACTGTTAGCGCTGAGAACTAGGAAGCCCAGTGTTTAACATATCCACCTAATACGCTGGTGGCTGGTACGATTATCGCTCTCATAAGTTCAATCACGAGACTTCGCTAGAAAAAGTTTTTTAAAATGGTATATTTTAGCTGATGAATGAAACCAATCAGAACTTTAGGATATATACATCGGTACCTCCCACTTGCGCTGGAATAGTAATTTTATACGGAATTTTTAATGCATTTACGCAAAAAAACGTGTATTTGTATGTCTGTCAATTAAAAAAGTAATGAAATCAAGTGCTTTCACCGGAAATATCTTATGTGGAAAACTACAAAAAAAAAAATAAACATTATAACTTCCCCGAACAAATATCTATTGAGAAATTAGGTTTCCGTACGGAAAATAGTCAAGAACTTAAGAGTTTTCACATATTTCTGAAATGCAATGCTCTCTCTCATTTTGAGATAAAAAGCTATATATCCCAGCGGCAAATTGATGAAGTACTCTGATTTTTCATGTATGAAAAGCTATACCCTTTGTGTTGTACGTTTCACAAATGAAATTTTTGCTGTGATATTTTGTTTATTTGCTTGCTGGCTGCCTGTATATGGAGCTGTAGGCAGTCTGTCTGTTTGCTGTCTGCTTTGCATATGAAGATGTAAGGAGTCTTACCTGTTGGCTGCATACTTTGTATGTGGAGATTTAGGCAACTCGGTAAACTAACAGGCACTTAGCTGCCTACTTTGTATATGGAGCAGTAGGCAGTTTACTTGCTGGCTACCTGCATTGTATATGGAGCTGTAGGCAGACTATCTGTTTGCTGTCTGATTTGTATATGGAGATGTAAGGAGTCTTGCCTGTTGGCTGCATACTTTGTATGTGGAGATGTAGGCAACTCGGTAAACTATACTGGCACTTAGTAAACATTATTTTAAGGCAGTCTGCCTTTCCCTTGCTACACATTGTATATAGAGATGTAGGCAAGCTGCTTACAAAGCGGCCATCCCTTTGTAAAACGAATTTACAGTTGTGGCTGGAGTTGTGAGCATTACCAACCCATGTGACAACCCATGTTTGGGACAGTATTAGATAAGGCAATGTCATATGATATATTTAGGCTCTTCGATTCCTATCATTTGGTGAAATCAATAAAAAAGTTGTCCAAAATTCCGCCATTTTCGAGCATCAGAACGTGACTTAGCATATCAACCTTGGTTGGTTAGTTTCACTAAAATGCATAACAACAAATGAAATGGAACCAACAAATGAAACCATTCCTTTTTTCATCAAATCGGAAAAGTCGATTCTACATTTTAGTCACTGGCATGGAATAAAAAGGTTACAAATCAAATTTCCTGGAAAGCAATAGAAAAATGTATCAATTTCTTTTGACATGGAAATGAAGAAGTTGATACTGAATTTGTAAGTCCAGGACAGTAAATCAAAAAATTAAGCAATTTTTTTTTCGCACGGCTTAAAAAATGTTGAATTCGGAAGGCTATTGCTTGGAATGGAATCGTAAAGGTTATGTTTCAAACTGAATTACGCTGCATCGAAAAAGGACTCAAGTTCTTTTATTATGAAATTCGATTCTGAAAACTGACTTCTTGAAACGTAATTTATCGAGATATCTGATTCCCAAAGGAATGATTCTATCGATCATTAGATCTGGAAAGTTTTTCAGAAAAACGTTTTTACTGCAGAAAACAGTTTTGAGGCAAATTAAAGAATCGAATAACACTGGTCTGCAAATTTAAACTTTCGGCTTACTGGTAATTTGAATTAAGTTTTTGCGCGCTGAATACAAATCTGTTTCATTACGTATAGATTTTGAGAAAATGGGGGTTTTATCCAACGTATTTAACCACTTTTTGATTACCATGTGTACTAAGCTCGGAGTCCCAAAATCAGCTTCTCAAAATTTAGCTATTACTCCAGAGCTATTTAACCCTAATTAAGTCAACATGTGCCTCAGAGGCACATTTTTGACTTTAAAGAACTGTAACTTTTTTATATGAACAAGAATATTAATGAAACTACTTGACTTTGTTTTCTCTCTATTTTTGTACATAAAATACTTCTTTTCATTTTTATATAAGCTTTGGATTGCATTTTATTTCAAAAAAACTAAAAATGTACCTAATCAACTCAAAATGTGCCTCTCAGGCACATATGAGACTTCGCATACAAAAATTTTGAAAATTCAAATTTGAATCACTGTATTCTAAAGGAACACTTATCACGAGAGAAGAAATTGAAAGAGTAATCAACGAGAGTGGTGAGGACGAGGAGGATTTTCATGCATTCGAAACAAGTGATGATGGGGAAGGAACTTTGCTTCCGAAGGCGGAGATAATGACTATGAGTGTGTCAGAGAATATGAGGATTCTGATATCGAAATAGATGAATAATGCTCAGACGTGGTTAGTCTTAACGAGTAACAATTAAATGCTTTTACTTTAATATGTTCGTTGGAAAATATGGAACCATCTGGAACTTATCGCCAAGTGCCGCTCCATCTAGACTTCTTCTCCGCAGTCAAAACTTCATTCGCGAAGCGATAAATAAAGTTATTTTACCACCAGATTAACATATTGATGCTACTGCCGATGAGTTTGGTCTTTTCTCTGATGACGATGCTATAAACACTGTTGTTGTAAACACAAACAGAAATAACTTCCAAATAATAAAAGAGAAAGTGAAAATACGTTATTTGCATTCAGAAAAAACATGACACTTTCTGGTTATGTTCCAAAAAAATCAAAGGCCTTCTATTGCTGTCTTAAATTCACTATGTTAGCAATATCTGCCTTTGTTATATGGTTGAGTAAATATCCCGATTGGAACAAAACTAAACGAGGATTACGACGGAAGCTATTTTTGAAAAAAATAGTTCAGAACATCGTTGTTCCACATATTACATCGCAGCAAATTCGGATCAAAAAATTACAGAGCCTAGCACCAGTAAAAAAGGAAATTCTCGGCTAAGATGTTACATGTGTCTTCTAAAGCTGTGCAGAATGTGTGAGCAATTGCCTCATATATGAGACAAAAATACTTGCAACGAGCATGCTTCCAAAATTCCTTACAAATATCATGATCTAGTATATATATTATATATATATTTAGGTTTTTATTATTTCCTAAAGCTTATTATATAAAATGAATTTAAAATAAAATATTTCTTTTGTAAATCTAACTAAAAATTTTCTCATATGTGCTTCAGAGGCACATTTTGATTTGATTCGTTATAGAAGTGTCCTGACTTAATTAGGGTTAAGCAAGCACATAGAAAATTAAATTATTTAATAAAATTACATAGTGCTAATTTGAGCCCATATATTTTACTTTAATTTTTGAGAAAAGTTTTTTAATTGTTTGTAATGGGTTAACATACTGCATGAACGGTTCAGTGAGCACCGAAACCAACCAATACAAAACGCATTTGAGCACTTGAATTAAAACAAATAAAATATCATCATTTAATGAAGTATCATTAGACCATAGTTGGCACCACTTTGGATTTAATGTCAATGAAGCGGCGACGCTTACAATACCACACGCATGCGCGCAGCATATAGTGGATTATGCAGCTTTGCATTCGTAAGAAGCTTTTAATTTTTATTATTCACGGTAACTTACTACCAAGTTTTATTTAAATTTATATTCATAAATGATATGATGATATTTAATTTTATGGGTGCGGTTTAACTTAAATCATAACGTTAAGTCATTGTCAAAATTTGAGGTATCAACAAGAATTTAAATACAAACCTCAACATAAATAAAGCTTCAGGGCCAGATGGTATATCAGCCCATGTGTTGAGAAAGTGTGCCTCAACACTGGCTCGTCCATTACGCAATCTTTTTTTCATATCCTACACTAGTGGGATATTTCCATCATGTTGGAAGGTTGCTAATGTTCAGCCAGTTTCCAAAAAAGGCGAGGTTTCCAACCCTAATAATTATCGACCCATTGCAATATGCTCTGTGCTCTCTAAAGTTATGGAGAGTGTAATAAACTTTCACCTTGTGAATTATCTGGAGCGCAACGAATTACTTAGTGATCGCCAATATGGTTTTCGTAGGTCACGTTCTACTGGAGATCTTATGTCTTTCCTCACTGAGAAATGGAACCAATGTGTTCACCTTTTCGGTGAAAGTATGGTTGTCGCTCTAGATATTTCTAAGGCGTTTGATCGAGTGTGGCATCGCGCCCTCGTATCAAAACTAATTGCCTTTGGTGTTGGTATGTCCTTTGCTCGTTGGATTACGAGCTTCTGTAGTGATCGCTCTATCCGTGTTGTGGTAGACGGTTTCACCTCTAACGAACACTTCATTAATGCTGGAGTTCCCCAGGGTTCTGTCCTATCTCCTACCCTTTTCCTGGTTTTTATCGACGACCTTCTGTCTTCGACTACCAACCCAATCCATTCCTTTGCGGATGACAGCAACATTTGTCATTCCTATTGCTTCAAAAAGCGCCCAAGCTCTGCAGAGGTTGAGAGTAAGCGGCGACTTATGAATGACACACTCGCTGATGACCTCAGCACAATCACCGAGTGGGGTCGTATTAACCGCGTTAATTTTAACGCTACTAAAACCCAGTGTTGTCTGTTATCTCACAGACGAATGGATTACTCCCTTCCTTCCCTTAATATGACTGGCTTAGATATTACGAGGACAACAACTCTTAACGTTCTGGGCATATCGGTTCAACAGGATCTTAGGTGGACAGACCATGTGTTCGATGTGTCGAAAGAAGCGGCCAAGTGTATTGGTTTTTTATAACGGTGTAAGAAATACTTCACTCCAGTTGATCTTCGTACTGTCTACTTCACTTATATTAGACCCAAACTAGAGTACAACTCACACATTTGGGCCGGGGCTTCAAAAACCACTTTGGAGCTGCTAGATCGCGTCCAGCGGCGTGTGATGAAACTAATAGGCGATGAATCTGTCATCGCCTCTATTGATTCCCTTCACCACCGGCGTAACGTAGGGTGCTTAACCCTTTTTTATAAGTATTTTAATGGGATGTGTTCTAGCGAGATTCATGATCTGATTCCATCAATACGTATTTTCTCTCGCAACACTCGGGCGTCCCATCAGGCCCATCCCTTTTGCGTCACGCCGGTGTTCAACAGGACATCACACTTTCGTGATAATTCTTTTTTTGGCCGTACTATCAAGTTGTGGAACAGCCTGCCTGCGTCTGTCTTCCCCGGCAGTTGTGACATCTGTGAATTCAAGAAGAATGTTCACCGACACTACTCCATCTATCCCCCTTCCCTCTAACCTTTCTCCTTTTCTTAAAATCCAACACGGTGCATTGCATTTATAGGGGGCGTCCCCTGAGCGTTGGCTTATGCTTAAAAAAAAAAAAAAAAAAAAAAAAAAAAATCGTTCAGAAACAAAAAAGGATCCTATCGTTCAAAACTTGTGGAGAAATATATCAAAAATTACATTTCTATGGGAATTTTTGCATGCTTTTTCTTAAGGAATAAGCTCTCATTAAAGTAGCAAACAACTTTGTAATATCAGCTTTAACAAGAAACTATAAGCTTCAACAACAATTAAGCTTAAAATTATATCTAATATAAGTATCCTTTTTCGTCAAAACAAGTCGCTTCCCTTCAAACCTTCAATAGTTTTCTCACCTTTCTAAGCGGCCAACTTTAAGGCAAATATGCTACAACAAAAGAAATTAGAATTTTTTAATCCCACAGCTGATCAACATCAAATCAGTTTACTTAAATCTTAAGATTTCAAATAAGACCATCTTATTGACAGACAAGGGATGAATGGTTGCAAACAATAGCGTCTGTCAACAACTACGAGTACTGCATGCAGTCTGAGCTTAACTTCCCTTTCAACATAAAATATAATACGATACAAATCGTCAGACGCAATTGAAATCAAATTGAAAATGAAATCATTGTTGTTGCATTAAAATAAGCAGCAGCAGCAGCAACAACAACTGACAAAACAATGGTTGACAGACTGACAACCAAACGGTTAGACAGATAACAGCAAACGAGCACAAAATTGACAGACAAGTCGACTGACTGACAGACAGATGATTGCAAGGATTACAGTTTTTACCAACGCGCGCCTTTCCAGTTTGTTGTTATTTTGGCATATTTTTTTTTTTTTTTTTTTGAAGTGCAAATTACAATTTGATGGATAGCATCAAACCAAAATTTTGTTGAATAAAAAACTTTACTTTAGGGAAACGTTGCACCCTAGACAGCAGCAACAAGCAGAAAATGAAAACAAAAAAAAATTTTGAAGTTGCAAACTCGTTGCCAGGATTAAGGATTTTTTCTTGCGTGGCAACACAGTGGGTCAAATAATTATTCAGTAAAAATAAGGAAAGGTGCGTAAGTACATCCACTTCTTATATTAAGAAACTTGAAAATGTAACAAAAAGGCAGAAAATATTGACAAAAGTAGACGAAAAAAATTAAAGTGCTGAATAATAAATTTTCGAATCTTATTAAAAATTTGTAGAATACTGAAAGTCATCAAAAAATCAGTATAAGTCTTGAGGTATTGAAAAGATCAATAAAAGCGAATAGTAACGACAAAAGTAAATAAAAATCGATAGTTCTATAATTCAAAGTATCAAAAAGAATTAAATGTGAAAAAGAGAATAATGTATCAATTAGTATTGAGAAGTCGAAAACTATTCGATAGCATTGGTAGTATCAAAAAATGTTGAAAATCAGCAACATACTTAAGTATGTTAAGCTCTTAATATATTCAATATAATTTAAAAAATAATAAAAAAAATATAGTAAAATCCGTTGTGAACAAAATCTTCGAATCGTAAAAAAAAACATGGAAATTCCGATGAAGAAAATCTTTAATTTCCAAAGACAAGACCAGGGCCGATTTTTTCACTCTTATGTAGTCAGTTCTGCATATATTTATAACTGAAATGATCATGGTTCGTAGACACGATCTGTTAAAAAATACATTTGAAAATATAGTGTATTGTACGTATGAGAACCCAACCTGCCGCTTCAAAGTTTTTTTTTTTTTTTTTTTTTTTTATCTTGGAAGTAAACTAATCAAAATAGACTACGTTTAAATGCTTTCTTTTCGAAAATGAAGGACCATTTTACAATTGAATTCAAAAGTAATATATAATCAGTGCTCAAATTATAAAAAATTCTTAAATAAAATGAAACAAAACACACCGCTTGCGAGGTAATTACGCCAAGGTTTGATTCAGTCCAATATTTAAAGCATCTTCCTTGGGTAGACCATATCAAGGGAATTTGGTGCCATGTCGATGATATTCGTTGAATTTTTAGTTGACAACTTTTGCCTTTTGTGAGAGTTCATTGCCTCATTGCAAAATCAATGAGTTGTCCTATTACACATCTGTTTTTATTCGGTGGATATTCTTACACAAGTTCTTTATGACGCCTAAATAATATTGATTATTTATTATTCGTCTTTCTCGTGGAAACTCAGAGTGCACCACATCCCGGAAATCGAAGAAAACTCATTCCCATATACTTTATAAACAACGTGATACAATGAATGAATATTATTCAATACCCTACATAATTTAAACATCAATACTGCCGTAAAGATGAAAAAAAGTACTATCTACATTAGAATCAAAGTTGAACAAATGTGAAAAACATTTAAAAAAGTTATTTTCTCTTATAAAATCGGTATTTTATCATTTTACAATTTTTTTTTTATAGTTTTTGATATTTTTGGGGGTGCTCTTTTCATTGGTGTAAAAAAATTTGGAAAAATATTTAATTTTCTAGATGAAATTGTCCGGCATAATAGTGCTCTTATGTTCTATATTTTTAAAAAATGGTATCTCTTTGACCTCGGTATGTGCTGACACTTTGAACTTATCAAAATTTTCTTATTTAACTCTCTGTGTTGCGTTTTAAAGCCAATATATATTTGGGAAGTGCCATGTCCTCTTGTCAAAAGCCGAAGTTTTTCCCAGAACTTTTGGGAAATTTGGTAACACTACAACAAAAAACTATGCCAATATTCCGATTTGAGTGTTTAACTTGTATGGGCGGTGGGCGTGTTCGCAAGCCGACTTTGCTAATGTTTGTTGAAAATTTTAGTCAGTCTGCTGAATTTCATTCAGTTATCTTGCTTGATTTTCCCGCAATCGTGATTTTCATAGACACACAGACAGACACACTGCAGATAGACAGGCAGACATACGGACATGCCTAAGTCGTCTCAGGTGGTGGCTCTGATCAAGAATATACATAATATGTACTCTTCTATATCTCCACGCCTCCTTCTATGCATTACAAACGGAATGACAAAGTGAATATTCCCTCTACAGATGTATAATATTACTAAAGATGGGTGGCAAAGATTACTTTGATTGCATCAATTGCCAAAATATTAAATTTTTTTTCAGAAACTGTGCCGATGAACTTATTTACTGCAATTCTGACAGAAGATGATTCCACAACCGGAACGCAGTAACACAGAATGAGCGAGCCAAAACTATGAAACCAACCACAGAAATTTTAAAATTTATTGAAGAATTACTAAAAATTCTGAATTGAGTAGCACTTTGAAGCACAGAGATCATAATATTCTTCAAAATCTTGAAAAAAAAAAAAACAAATATAATAAGAAAAAGTTGATCAGTAACAAAAACGCCGAAAAATTGGGAAAGGTTGAAGGTCGAAAATTATTTTAAAATTTAGAAACAGTTGTTAAAATATGTACAAATTTCTGCTATCACTGTGTTCGACAATATTTTATTATGAAACAATTTCTTAAAATGTTAGAAATTTACTTTCAGGAAAATCTTAAATAAGTACATTAAAAATAGGGCTCAAAAAGTTACTTTTTCTACCCACTGTGCGGCAACTTGATCGTTATCGCCGCACGCAATTTTGTAATTTGAAGCAAACAAACGAATTAAGATTAACCATCACAATTTTAAGGAACAACATGAGAGGAGGACTCGTTGCTCTCGAACTACAGTATACGAGTACTATTTGTATAGGATACGCTTTTTGTATTTTATTAAATCTTTTAAAATAACAAGAGATAAAACATATTGTTTTTTTTTTCATTTGTGTGAAATATATTGTTTTGCCAGAAAAACCTTTGTTTTGATGTTGAGGACTTATACCTTCAAAGTTTTGCGCTACATTGGGCACTTAAGTCCTTTATGCGTTCGTTCATGGTGTTTTTGCTGTTACTTTACGCTTGATTATGCACAATTTTGATTTTTATCATTGATTTGTTTCGTTTGATCCGCACTATTGTTTTCTTGTGACAGGGTGCATTAATAAGGCTACCACATTTACGCTCAACATAGTAGGATGGTATGCTTTTGTCCTTTGATTCGGGTACTGATGTTGGCTTATCAATTGCACTCGATCGCTAATGATGTGCATGTAAAGTGAGACATTTGATATTGGGTTACTAATAACACTAGCTATTGGAGTGATAATGGTTTTGGTAATACATATACATTTTTTTGTGTTATTTTGAACAAGTTTTCTGAAATAAAATTACAAAAAAAAAAGAAATATTTCTTTATAGTTTCTTTCTACTAAGCTTTCTTTTTTCGCAACAAGAACAAAATGTATCGATTACTTTTTAATTGTAATTCCTTAAGCATACCGAAAAAAAAGCAATTTTAGAAATTGTGTCAAAAAAATAAAATAAATTTTATTCAACAGCAATTGAAAATTTGCATTAAAGCAATAAATCTCTGAAGTCCATCCAATTGACACCTTTCAAAAATACGAATTTGATTGTGGTCTAAAATTGGTTGATTTCATGCATGCAAATTTCTTCAAATTGCACAAGCGCCATTTCGCATACAAAGTAAGATACCCCAGCCCAGCATAAAAATCAAGACCCCCACATACGATTTATGAGCCATCAATGGACATGCGATTACAATCAATTTGTGCGCATTCAATTGATTTTTAATATTCCATTCAAAAAGGCATAGCAGCAATCCGATGATAAAAAAAAAATGTTATTGTCGTCAATTAATTGTTTTATTTTTATTTTTATTACTTTGATTTTTTTTTTCATTTCTTTCATTTAAAAATGCACACAAACGCAACATTGTGATATTTTACCAGGTTATAATTCAGTTGATGTTTTACTGTGTGCTGCATATTAAACCGCTGTGTGTTGGGAGACCTTTTAGATTTTATTTTTTTTTTATTTTGTCAGTAAAATTCTTCACTTTTTTTATTGTTTTTTATTTTTCATTTTTCGATAACAAACTCGACAATATTTTAATATGCATACAATGCACATCAGCAACACATTTGTTAAGATTTCTATTGATGATAATAATCACTATAAATATCGATTGAATGGGTTTTTGGTATGAAGCGTGTCTGGAATTGAATTTCTGATTAAAGTTGAAATTGGTTTATTATACTACTTATTTTTTGTTGGATTTTTATAAACCATAAAGTAATTTAATTGCTTAAAGAAATGCTTAGTTGTTTTTATAACGGCTACAAAAAAATGTTTATTTACATTACTTTTTATTAGTTAAATCAATAAGTAATTAATGGGGTGAAAACGAAATCACTTAAGATATTATTGCAAAAAATATCACTAAAAATTAAGTAAAAAATCACCCTAGTAAATTTTCTTTATAAACTTAGCCCAAAAATTGATGTCACTCTTACTGAAGACTTTTCAGACGATTTTCTTTTTTGAGTTTTATGCAATTCTTGCATTGGTCGAGTTGCCTAGGGTACACTGACCCAAATTTTGATACAATAAGGTTAAATAAAAATATACGACCGCCAAATGTAACTAAGCTGAAATAATGTACTTCAACAATAATAAAATCTGGTTTGTCAGATAAAATGTGCTATTCAATAATTTGAACTGCTAGAATCGTAACCGAAAAAAAAGCTTTCCTACTTAGGCTTCAATTTTTGTGTTTTTAGCGTTCCTTTTCTTCATATTGGTCACATTTTTAAATAACTGCTAACTTATTTGAGAATATTTTGAAACGAAGTATATCTGTTTAAAAAAAAAAAAAAAATTGTTTTATTTGCATTTTAAGATTTATTGACCTGAAAAGCTTACAATTCTTAAATTCAAAAAATTTTTTCAATTTTATGAAAAAAAAAAAATATAAAAAAAATTATATAAATTTTGTTTAAACATTCATTTATTTTTATTTATACAACTGTGTTTAAAAGTATTTAAAATGTTTCTCATAATATATATGACATGAAGTTTATTTCTTTAGATGATTTTTTATGTTATTCTTCAATATACAGTGCCGCTCAAATGCTTTGCAACTGACATAAGTTTTGAAGAAATATCAGTGAAACAATAACTTTGAGTTTAATTTTATGTTACTTTTATTTACTTCACTTATTGCTGATTTTTTAACAAAAAACAAAAATTTTATTTCGTTAGCTAACAAAAACAAAAATCTAATGTAAACAAAGAATGCGAAAATTCAAGAGCTCAAAACATGCGCAACTCAGCACAATACCAAGAGAAATGCATAGCTAGTCCAATATTTGGTTTCGTATCCGTTGTTTCGGATGAAAGCATGACATTTTATGCACATTGACTTATAAATTTGCGTATTAATAAGGTAAAATAGCTTTCCAATCATTTTCTATCTCAGCGAATATGTCATTTCCACTTTTGAGCACTTTCTGACTGATTATGCGTTTTACCACGATCCATATGTTCTCAATTGGGTTGAGATCGACAGACTGCGTCGGCCATGATATAATGTCAACTCGTTTTTCGACAAGCCAAGATTTTACAAGCCTTGAACAATGATTTCGATCATTGTCAAGTTGAATTGTCCAAGGAAGTGGCATGTTCCACTCAGGAAATAGGATAATAACATTGCTTAAAATATTATTGTAGCCAGCTGCCATCATCGTGCCTTCAATGCGCTTATTGGGTCGAACTCTATCCCCCGAAAATCTACTCCACACCATCACATTCCGACCTCCATGTTTAACTCTAGGTGTTCTATATTTGGGATTGAGCTTTGTACACTGATGTTGACGAGCAATAACAATTTTATTTGCCGAGGAATAATTAAGGAAGGCTATTATGGTCAGGAGAACCTAAATTTAACATTCATGGACCATATTGTCAGTCTACGTAAGTCAACATCAGTTTACGAAGCTCTTTACCAAATACAGAACACCTAGAGTTAGGCACGGAAGTCGGAATGTGATGGTGTGGAGCAGTTTTTTAGCTATGCATTTCTCTTGGTATTGTGCTGAGTTGCGCATGTTTTGAGCTTTTGAATTTTTGCTTTCTTTGTTTACCTTAGATTTTTGTTGTTGTTAGCTTAGAAGATATTTTGAGTAACATTTTAATTCAGTATCTAAAAAAACTAGTCTTATGGATGATAAACTGAACCTTTAAGCAAATTTACTTAAAGTAAATTATTTTTTTTTTTTTATAAAATTAAGGCATTTTCAAATAAAAAAGAGTTAAGTTTTTTTTTTTGTTCTACTCCACATAGTTTTTGATGTATTCCGTTTCAAAAAAGTATTGAGAAAAATTTTTAAGCACTCATTACGTTTTTGAAAACAAAATTCCCTACAGATAAGCAGTTAACAATAAAAAAAATCAAAACTATTGGGAATAAAAATCAAAAGGGAATTGACAGCTATCAGATCTCAAGTCAATTCAATAGCTAGGGTTCTTACATACGCAAATTATTATGGTGACTGAGAAAAAAAAATAAAATAAACGGAAACGCATCGCAAGTTGTGCTGAATTTCTGCGCATAATCCCAAAAAGAACAAAGGATTTTTTTTTTAATTGAAGTCGACTGCTGTCCGCTTGCAGACGGACGTTTTTAAGGGACGTAATTGCTGAGAGACTGCAAATGTCCCACAATAACTTCTGAAAAAATAAAGAGGAACCGAATCAATAATCAAGCTTTTATGTGATTGTCTAAGATCATCAACTCTAATGCTTTGAAACAATTTTTACAACCTGGACGTGCCGGATAGGACCCTAATGGCCCTGGCTAATAAATATTTAAAATATGACGGATATACTTAATCCAAGAATATAAAAATCGATAGTTACAATGAGACTTGATCTTAAAAAAATATAAATTTAAAACAAGGATTATTTTTGATCAAAAAAAAATTTAATAGAAAAATTACGATTAATTTTGATCGAAAAAATATATGAAAATCAAAAATAACGATTATTTTATTCGGAAAAGATAAAAATCTATTATAGCGATTATTTCGGGACAAAAAAACTAAAAATTTAAAACTACTATTATGTATATTCGAAAAAAAAAAAAAAATCAAATAGTTATTACGATTATTTCCGACCGAAAAATATAAGAAGCAGGGACTATTATGTTTTTTGTCAAAAGAATTTGTCAAATATTTTTTTACGTTGTTTTCAAACAAAGTGTTCAAGAGCTTCCCATTTTTGTGGATCTTGGGTAGGTGGTTTTTATGACATCACCAGAGGTGGCCATCGGTTCACAATGGTGTCCGATTTGGCTATGTTTTCGAAATTTTTATTCAACCAATTGAAGGAAAGAGGTCTAAAATGGATTTAAGCCAACACAAAAAGAGGTTGATAATGGATTTTGCTCATCACCAAAAGTGGTCTCGAGTTACAAAAAGCGCCCGATTTCGGACCATTTTCGAAATTTTTTTGCACCAACCGATGAAAAAAGGTCAAAAATGGATGTTTGTCATCACTTTTTATTAAAAAATAAAGATTAGGATTTTTTTTGATCGTTAAATATAAAAATAGAAAATTACGTATTATAATTAATTTTTGTTATTCTTAAAATCACAAAATTTAATATCGTATCATATATTAATATTATCTCTACTTCCCGTTAAAATAAACTCATGTTTAGAATATTTACCCTAGTATTATGTGAGACAAAACAAGTGAGTGACTGATTGTCGTCTGCCTATTTCTTGAAAGTTTAAGCCTGAATTGAAACTTTTTTTTTCAAATTATGTTATTTTAGTTCAAATGAACATAGAAGTCGAAGCAAGTCTTTAGTAAAAAGTTTCAAACGGGTGTTGTGAATGTATCACTCTCAGTCACTCACTTGTTTCGCCTTAAATAATATGGGGGTTACACTCACATTACGTCTTTTCCTTAAATAGGAGTTTTTTTTCAATTATTGAAAATATCGATTATTTACGGTACCTGCTTAAAAGTCGTGTCTTTTGAGTAAATGGACAAAAAATTATGAAACTCCAATTGAGTTTGAGCTTAAAACAGGCAGACGGACATTGCTAAGTCGACGTTGATCAAGCATATATGGTCTTTTCAATAAGTGCCATGCCCCCTTATACACGTTACAAACGGAATGACAACGCAAATTTACATCGAATGTAAAGTATAAAAATATAGAAGCCAAGACAGTTGAAGTTGAGACAGTTCTTATGATTCCTAACTGAGCGCCAAAAAAAAAGTTGGGTTTTAGAAGTATCATCCAGCAGAAGCAAAAAATCGAGTTAATTTTGATATATTATGTGCTATCGTTATACATAGCACATATCCACTGTTCTCACTTAGTTTTTAGCATAGAATTTCTTACTCCTCATAAAAAAAGGTTTGAGTGCAAACAGTGGACAACTATGTAGTACATACCAAGCTTAATATAAGTGATAAGCCGTCGTTATACGGCAAAAAAATTTTGAATCTTTCAACTGAAAACTTCAGCTGTTAAATTAAAGAAAAATAGATAAACCGTCGGGAAGCTAATATAAAAAGGTGTTATCAGAAAGTAATGTCAGCAAAAAATCAGAAAACTTCAGACAAAAAGAGTTTAGTAATTTCAAACATAAAGCAAACATCAGCAAAGCCGCGATAATGCTAGTGTGAAAACTTCTTTTAAAAATTGCCAAACAAAATCGAGATAAATGAACATCAGGCTGAGTTTGGTGCCAGGTTGAATCGCTTTTACGCCTTAAACTCAAAAACTCAATTTGAATATTAACGCGACTGACTCGTATTTATTTATTTTTTTTTTTAAAAGGATAATGTTCGAAAATATTGTAAAACATGGCTTAAATTAAATTGAAACTTCCTGTCGCTACAAACGCAACACACACCTGAAGCCATTGTTATTTTAATTCATGTAATTGAAATAAAAAAAGACCCAAAAACAAAAGAAAGTCGGTAAAAGTGCGACAAAAGAAACCAACAAAGTGGAAAATTAATTTTCCGAATTTTGTCGGGGTAATCAACAAGCGTTAATGCTGGCTTAGTAAAAAAAAGTACAAATTCACGAGTACGCACAAAAGAGTTTGCTAGGGTGGATCATATACCTAAATTTCTGGTTTCTTATACAAAAGAAAAAAACATTTTAATTAGAAATAAATTTTTTATTATTTTATATCATGCCCCTTTTAACATTTATTCAAGCCGAGCCAAAATTCTCTTAATTTATTTTCGATATAAACCTTTTAATATAAGATACTCCCTAGTATGGTCTTTAAGTAAATAAGCACTGCCTTGCATTTTCATACATCAAAGGCGATATTTTTGTACTTACTTTTAAGTTGTTTTTTTTTTTTGTGTTTTAATTTCTGTTTTTATGTGTCGCCCGACAAATTGCTGCTTAAATTACATATGTTTTTTTATTGTTCAGTATTTCTTTGTTCCCCCACTTAACACCCTGTAATGCATTTAGAAACAAATTTTTTTAGTTGGAGTTCCATTCAAAATACGAGCCTTGCCATGACAGTTTTAATGACGATGACGTTGATGGCGGCGACGGCGGCAATAATAACACAAAATGACACAGCGCAATTTCACATTTGACAGTTGACAATTGAAAGACAACGCAGAGGTGTGAGAAATGTCAGTGTTTTTTTTTCGCTCTCGCTTTGTTTATTCATCAGCGTAGTTTTTAGCATTTTTTTCCATATTAATTTTGGTTGTCTTTTTTTTTTTTTTTGTGTCTGACACCCTTAATAAACACCGCACATTACATGCGCAGTAATTTTTGATTGTTATGGGTAATTTGAAAATAAATAAGCAGCTTTTTGGGCGCGCCATCATTTACTGTCTCATTCATCGTCGTAATGGTTTTTTATAGTCAAATATCAGCCGTTTGTTAGGCAATGCACGATTTTTATTGTAATTTATTTAATTTTTTTATATTTTTGTTTGAATTTTTTTTTTATTGTATTGATATTAATTGATTTTAAATTAGGCTTTGAATGTTTTAAATTAACAATTCAAATTAAATTTGAATTCAATGCTCTTGTTGATTTTTATTGAAAAAAATGGAGATTTTGCGGTGTAATAAAATCAAAAATCTAATTTTTATAATGAAAACAATGCACATGAAATCGCTAAAATTAAATGTATTTACTTTTATGAGCTAAAAAACAAAATGTTAGATTTGCCTTCTAAGCTGCTGGCTTAAAATAGGACATATCCGCAAAAAACTCAAGAAAAGTGCTTGCGTTAAGAAAATGTATAAGCTATCCAACATTATCCAAAGAGATAATTTTCTTTAAAAAACGATATCAGAGTGTGGGCGGTAACATACAGATCTACATAATAAAAATTTCGAGAAAAAGAAGTTGCATGCGAGTACTCTCAGCGTGATGTGTGTTGCATGTCCAACAAAGTAAGAAAGTTGTATGATATTGAATAAGTCGAAATATATTGGCAAGTCGAACAACATTAACCCATTAAGGTCTATCGAGTACATTTTAAAAAATCTTACCAAGCGACAGGTAAGAGGCGTTGTGATTTGTGAAGTTATCTTGGGTAGGAGAAGGACTGGTCTGAAATGAATGTTTTTATTTTTCTGACCTTCTTTGATAAACCCGTATTTTTGTTAGGTAGAATAAAGGTAACATATTATTGCGAAAATTTTGGTGGAAAGTCGATCCAAGAAAATTTGAAAGCTTAAAGAAAAAAGCGCGAACAAATTCAAAGATCCTACATATGTATGTGTCATGCTTTAACCCTATTAGTACTGGGTGAAATGACGAACACAAATTACTGAAGGAGTCTTTCGGACTCACATACATTCTGCATGAAGAAAAGCGACTATAACATTTTAAGTTTATAAGTATAGTTTATTTGAGCGATTTAACTATTTTATTAATACATTTGGTACAAACTACAACCTATTGAAAATGGCCGTTGCATATATTTTTTGATCATTGGCTGCAAAGCTGATTGCTCATCCTTTCTCGTGCAGGTGGGCACATACAGTAGCGTCGTTTCTTGGCAACGGTTTCGGGTGTTTGTGATTTGCGTTATGGCGTAAAGCATGGACGAGCTGATTAAGCGTATCTCTTGTCTATTATTGTACAAATTTATGGCCGATTTGTTTTTGTTTTCCTTCTCTACCTATCGCATCGTTGATAAAAATATAACTGCTCGGCTTTTTTTCGGCACATAACTGATAAAAGTTATGTATTTTTTTTTTTTTGAATCTATCCAAAAACGTTTGTTTCAACTGCTCTTTATCGGTATTGTTGAAATTTTGCGAAACTTATCGTTTATTTTTCCTCAGCGTTCCAACACACGTAAGGCCATTTGATAGCAGTTTTTTAGCCAAGCTATAAACTCGTTAAATACTTAGTTATAAAACGTTATATTACGGTTTGATCGGTGAAACAGTTCTGTACTCTCCTTGACCACCATTTTTTGCACTAAATTAAGCCATCTATCCTCCTTTTTCAAGATAAAGTATTCACTTTAGTGAATAACTGGTTGTATTATCACATGTCCACCAAATCTTTATGCCATATTTGTCAGGCATAGAGGGAATATACTACCAAAGGGATACTCTTCCTCGCAATGGCACCAATGGAGCATTTAATAAAAGTCCAATATAACAGTGCAGTTCAATTTCATCCATCAGATTCCATATTTCACGATACAATTTATGATGACTCGGATCACTTCATCGTGTATGCATAATGAGATAGTGACAACATGCTTGCATGGCCACTAATGGAACTTTATGAATACCACCTCTAATGATATTGTGATCAAGGCATTTTCTTTGTACAAAAGGTTTCCCAAAAAACGCCTGATCTTCAGTTTCAGCAAAAAATTCTAAATTCTCATCACTCTGCAGCACTCGAACTGTATGAGTCGCTAAGACTCATTTCAGTACTTTGTGTTAGTTTTATAAATTAATTTCGTTAAAAAATAGAAAGAAAAATATGGATACATATTTTTTATCGTAATTCTTTTTAGAATTAATGCAGTTTAAAATACAAGAAATCTCAAATGTGTAAAAAAAAACTCACGCCAGGAAAACAGCTCAAAGCCAAAATGAGTCTCAAAGACTCAAGGTAGTACTACAGGGTGTTTTTTTAGAGGTATAGAGCTTTGAATTGAAATAAAACACAAGAAAATCGTTTTAATGTCCATCAATTTGGCTTTATTGGAAGGATAATTTTATGCCATTGATGTTTAAATATGATTTCGGGCATGTGGCCGCCGCGGCTGGCTCGAATAAAGCCAATTATACAGGTCCAATTTTGAACCACTTTTTCGAGCATATGGGGCCGTATGTCGGCAATAACGCCACGAATGTTGGCTTCCAAGTGCCCTAACGTTTCTGGTTTGTTGGCGTAGACGAGCGACTTCACATATCCCCAAAGAAAATAATCCAATGGTGTCAAATCACACGATCTTGGTGGCCAATTGACAGGTCCATTCCGCGAAATTATGCGCTCATCGAATGTTTCCTTCAATAAATTGATTGTGACGTGCGCTGTGTGGCATGTAGCGCCGTCTTGTTGGAACCACAACTCATCCACATTCATGCCATCCAATTCGGGAACAAAATAGTCGGTTATCATGGCTCTATACCGGTCTCCATTAACGGTAACTGACTCTCCAGCATTATTTCGGAAGAAGTATGGCCCAATGACTCCACCAGCCCATAGAGCACACCAAACTGTCAGTTTTTGTGGATGTAATGGCGTCTCAAGGGTCTCATGTGGATTCTCTTCACTCCAAATGCGTCAATTTTGCTTGTTGACGTAGCCATTCAACCAAAAATGAGCCTCATCACTGAACAGAATTTTGCGATGAAAATCAGCATCGAGATCAATCTCATTTTCGGCCCATACACCAAAATCACGACGCATTGCATGGTCTCGCGGCTTTAATTCTTGCACAAGCTGGATCTTGTAAGATCGCAAGCCAAGATCTTTGCGCAAAATCTTCCATAAAGTTGATGGACAAAGCTCCAATTGCTGTGCACGGTGGCGAATCGATTCATTCGGGTCCTCTTCAACATTTTGCTCTACAGCGGCAATTGTTTTTTCAGTGCGCACTGTTCGACGTCTCTGCGGATGCGTATTATTACATAGAGTAAACGTAGTGCGAAAACGACCCATGGTTAACCGAATTAATTGCTCTGATGGACGATTATGTCAACCATAAAATGGACGGAGCTTGCGGTAAGCTTCGCGAACTGAACCATTATTTTCGAAATAAATTTGCACGATTTGCAAGCGTTGTTCTTTTGTCAACCTGTTAATGATGAAATGGCAAACCAAACTGAACATAAATGACATTAGAGTTGCCAGATTTGACCATAAAATGCCAGTTTTATCTCTATTCGAAAAACAAACCTCTAAAAAAAACACCCAGTAGTAGGGTTAATAGAACAGATTTGATTGAATGAATGGTTAAACAATCATTTTTTTCTTTTGTTTTTTATTTTGTCTCATAAAGGGCTATTTGGTAAAAATTTACCCAAGCCATATCTCTGGTGTGCCGATAGCGAAACATTTTTTTTTTGTTTTTTTCATCAGAAACTTTTATTAATCCCCTGCCCTCTCACACCAAATTTAATCAAAATTGTACAGTCCCTTCTGATACCAGTCTTTAATGGGTTAAGCACTTTAAGCTCGTAAGGTGCGCTTCAGAAGTAAAAGTGCGCGAAAGTCCTAAGCTTCTATTAAAATGGTATTTCTCTCCCCACAATACGTGCAGGCTAGTTTGACTAAACGTGTCTGAATTCAGTTTGATAACTTTTACTTGAATAACACTCTGTGTAGCTTATGGGTGGTACCACGCCCTCTTTTCGGAATTTTGACACTATGTCTGACGCTAGACCGAAACTTTTCCAGGTTTCATTACATTAAATAATTCCCCCAATATGGCATACTACTTGTAAAAATTTGCCTAGTTCTTGTTCAGAGCTTTTCGGAAACATTCCAATTCCATTAAAAAATTCAGAAAGAGCTTGAAAAAGTCGGAAAAGTATTAACAGGTTGAAGGAGTCAGACAGTTTAAAAAGGTTGCAATGATGAAAACTTTTGAGGAAAATTCGTAAAAAGTTGAAAAATAGAGTTCACGAAGCTTGGAGCAATTTTGGAATCAAATAAAAATTCTAAAAAAGTTGATTGTTGAATGAAAAAAAAAGTGATTAAGATCCAAAAAAAATTTCAAATGCAGAAAAAAACTGATAAGGCCTGAAAACTTCAAAAAACCGAAAAAGAAATTAAAAGTCGATGCAAAGTGTGAAACAAAACGAAAAAACTTGGAAAGTTTAAAAGTAGCTGAGTAAGTGAAAAATTTTTGGAAAATTCTTAAAAGCATTAAATTTCCAGAAATTCACCACAGTATAGATCTTTTACGTACAGTAAAAAGATGTTCACCAAGAAGTTTTCGGTACAACCTTTTTATTCTTTGGAAGTTTTGTGAGTTCAGAATTATGCAAACCATGCTTTAAACAATAAAAAAAAAAACTATCTAACTCGGTATATATGTACGATATCTTAAAAAACATAAAACCTCAAGACTTGACAGCTTAATTCCGACATGATTGATATATTAAAAGCCGCATAAAAGCAAAATCAATCAAAGACAAACGAACGTGTAAAATTGCATGAGTCTAAACCTAAAAGTATTTTGGCAAGATCATATTCATACGTCATATACTCAATTATGTGGTTAAAAAAGTAAAATAAAATAAAATTTCAACTTGACATGATAGACAACGCAAACACAACCATAACCAAAAAGATTGATCATTATTGCTACCGTATGAATTGTGGCTTAGTTACTTTTGTTCAATATATTTCTTAACAATGGCTTGGTCTCAGAAAAACAGTAGCTGGCAGATGTAATCAAAATTTACTACATTCAAGAAAAAAAAAAAAAAATATGTTGAGCGTGGCGGCAGAAAACAAAACAAACTTTGTGCCATTGTTTGAAACGTACAGAGCAAATTTGATGAATTCGATATAAGAAAAATACAAAAGTTATAAACAAAAAATTGAAAATTTTGATTAATCATATGATCAATGATTACAATTGAACAAAGGTATACCGTCTGTTTTAAAAATTATCATGCGCTCTTATACCAAATACCTGCACTAAACGTGATGATATAGCGCTTTCTTGGGGTGATTCCATGTGGTGAGTTTCCAAGAAATGAAATATCTTTAGCAGAGTTTTCCTTTCATGCTTTTGATAACTTATGTACTTATGTCTTGGGCATAAGAAAGATTTTTTTAATAGTCCTAATTAATTTGCTAGCTCAGAGTTAAAGTGTAATCGTCTAAGAATTGCTCCTTAATATTGCTGTACAAAAAGCTTATTCGAAGAAAATTTCTAAAATAAATTGTTTTACATAAACTAAAGTTTACTCAGCGACTGCAATTGAACCATTATATTGACAATACAATACAATTTAGTAACATTTGTCCGAAAAATACTTTTTGGTTTTAAGAATTTGACAAAAAAATATGGAGCTATATATTGTCATCGCTCCAAAAAATAAAAATTATTGTATCATTGTGCCCTATACCTTTTTCCTTTATTTTGATATGGTTCAATCTATCTCCATACCGAATTTCATCAAAATTGGTCCATTAGTTTTGCTGTGAAAACATTTGTTCTTCTTAAGAGCTTGGCACCACCTACCTATAACAAGCACATTTCCTTACGATTCAATCTATATTCATACTTAATTCCATCAAAATTGGCTTATTAGTTTATTTAGCTTTGAAAAAATATTTCCTGGTTAGGGGTGTGGCACTGTCCATATATATACTTTCTCAGTATTCAATGTAACTCTTACTAAACTTTGTCAAAATCTGTTCATTAGTTTAGCAGTTAAACATAAATATCTTTCCTCAACCAAATTTCATCAAAATTTATGTAGCAGCCTTTCCATGACAGTATTTTTTGGTATTAGGAGCGGTTTAAAGCCCACTAAATGAACAAAGAATTTTTAATACACTTCCTTAGAATTCAATCTATCTCTACGCCAAATATCATCAAAATCAGTTCATTAGTTTACCCGTGGAAAAGTATTTTACTGTTAGAGGCGTTCCACCGCCTGCTTCTCAAACTATTTTATACATTCTGTCAAGTAATTGTTTGCAAAATAAATTATGAAATACAATTTTCACTTTCATATTGAATAAAAATAAGAAATGTAAATATTTTTGGAATTTTTTTATTGTACTCGATTCTATGTATTACTAATTCCTCATTAGAAAACAATAAAAAATTAATTGATATAATCAAAAACAAAAGCTTATGGAACAAAAATAAAAATACTAGCTATTTCATGATGTCAAGTAATTCCTTGCAAAATGAATATGAAGAAACTAATAAAATTATAAGAGAAACTTCAATGCGTGATGTGTTCACCTCGAATATCAATCCCGGCTTGTATCTTTCTTGAAATAGATGCAATAAGTTTTTGAAAATCATATTCTTCCGGTATATTTTTGTCTATTCCTCCATAATAACTCTTATTAGAGCGTTTTTATGTGTTGGAGCCCTTTTTCCACCTTTTTTTCAGCTTGCCCATTAATTTTCGATGGCGTTTATATCGGTACTTTGAGCCTATCACTTTAATGCAATAATACAGCACTCAGATCCTGAAAAAGAACGATTTGGGCTAAAAATTGTTACTATTTGTATCTTAAGTTTTCGGCCTTTCAAGTGTCAATGAAACCGAAATTCTGAGCATTTTTTTTTTTCAAATCGTTTTGAAGAGTGTTTAGATCAGACTCCTTCGTCATAATATAGGTAGAGACTTTCAATACACCAACGCCTTCCCACAATACTCGTATGTATCCTCTTATCATTAAGGACAACTTTCAATACTTCACAGTGGAAATTAATCTCTTCTACTGCAGTGCTGTGTTCAGTTTCCATCAAACTTTCAGTGAAGTTCCTACGTCGCGTATTCTGTCCAGTGTCATATATTCCTTAGGTATAATACTTGTTCTCTGCCCATTTCACGTCTTCTTTCAATTTTGTAGTATGTTGTATTTCGGAGATTTCATTGGGAAATTAAATTTAAAAACAAATTCTCCACTTAGGATGTAGTTTTGAATCCTTTGATGAAATAAAGTAACACCTCTGAGATTTGAAACCATCTTACTTAGTAGAGGTAGGTCAAATAATGCATTTTCACTCTACCTAAGGACTAAGGAGTCTTGTCGAGTTTTCAACCCCGAAAGTTCTTGGAACCCAAACGGAAACAAAAATCCACCAAAAAGTGTTGGTTTTTCATCAAAAGTTGAGTATTTCGTTTTTAATTTAATTATTTAATATAATTTCTGTTTAATTTAATCTTAAAAACATGAACACCCTGTAGGAACCAAGCACAATAAGCACTTGATATGGTCTGTCTGACATTTCCTGTAATTGAAGCTAAAATTTTCACTACGAGGAAAATTCGATGAAGGCTATTCTTCTGTCAGTCTACATACTTTGTATGGAGAACTGGATCAAGCACTTTGATGGCAACAAAAAAAGTTTTACGGACACGTCTTAAGTCAAGGAATGAGGTACGATACTTGGAGAGTACTTTTACTTTGAACTTTTTAGTACAGTACAGAATTGTTATTTTTGTTTAAGAGTTCCTGAATACAGCTTATTTTCGAAATTTGTGTTACCATACCATTTCAAGGGTAGCTGAGACATTTACTATACATTCTTACAAAAATTTCCGAGAGCTGCTGAAGAGGTAGTGCGCTAACTTTGAAAGAGTTTTTGTTTAAAAAGGTATCCTATTTTTTATAGAAATTGCAGATTAAATGTGCTTAGCTATTTATGTGTTAAGTTATTTATTTATAAAAACTTTTTTTGTTACCAACTAAATGGTTGATCCAGTTTTCCATACAATTAATGTAGACTGCTAGAAAAATAGCCATTTGTATCCATCACTCAGCCATTTATATTAAGGGTAGCTGAGGAGAGAATGTGGTTGAATTTGAAACATTGTGCTCGAAAACTTTCTCATGTTACTCACTATCATTCTTCATTTCATTTCATTTCCTTTGGAAATTTAATTTCTCAAGTTATACCAAGTTTTTCTGTATGAAATAACTCCTAACAATAATTATTGCGGCTTTTAATGCTAAGCCGCAATAATGAGATTTTCTGTTATTTAAGTAGTAAACAAATGTCAAAAATGACAGCTCAAGACTAAAACTCAATTTAACGATAAAATACAAACCGTACGATGTATACATTTGATAATGTATTGCATTATTGTTAAGGTTTCGTTAGAGGAAAGCTTATAAATCATTATTAACCTCATAATGGGCGGTAAATATCAAAGTTGTCATGAATAGATTCGTTTGAATAGACGCATAAAACTGACAGCTAAGAGATTTTTGTATTATATATTTTATTAAGTTATTTTATTTTCAAGGTCAAACGTCAAACAGCATAGTTTTAAAAAATAATGAACCTCTTTTTAAAGTATATATCCCGATTGAAATGTTAAGCCTTAAAGTTAATCCAAAACCAACTTCGCTTAAGGGAAATTCTTATCCTTGCAAACTATAATTACCTCACATGAAATATGCGTTGTTTACTTCGTTGCTTATTTATTGTTCTATAAATAACCTGTAATATTGATGGCAATTCAATGAACATTTTTCAACTGCCAATTTACCAAAGAAATGCAAGAATCAAAAATAAACGCACATTGCAACATAAATTCAGCCATGACATTTTCAAATTTGCATTCGATTGATCAAAAACCGACAATGACAATGACGACTTCAACAGTCCCTGTTTGATTGGATTGCATTGCATTACAAGCCCGATTACAGTCACAGTGTATGTAGGTAAGCAAACGTGCATTGTGCAACATAGAGGACAACCCATACAATGCTTTTGTCCTTTATGTGCAAAAAAAAAAAAGAGAGAAAAAAATGATAATCTCACTGTCAATGTCACAACAACAAAAGCAACAATTGACATTTACTTGTCAACGAAATATTTGAGCCGCCATTGATGACAGTTCGTCTTCGTCAATATCGTGAGACATTGACAGTTGGTTGGTTGGTTGTTTACTCTGTCACTTTTAATGAAAACTCTGTATGGAGTTTATTGCTGTTGCCTATACTGGCGATTGTTAACTTGGTTTATTTCGTCTTGCCACCGTTTTTAGTTTTATGTCATTGCAAATTTTGACTTTGACAATCAACTCAACATGACCGCATATACATACATACTTTTAAACATACATATGTATGTATATATATATATATATTGCACATAAATCGCTTGCTGATTTATAAGCACTTGTTGGTACAGCCTATCGTTCTGCGTTTATTTTTTTGCTGACTGACTATCTGTCTGTCTATCCATTTATCCTGCTGTCTGTATGTCTACTTGCTTGCCAGCCTGTCAGTCACTTGTTAAAACTCCACGTCAATTGATGAAGCTTTCCCTTTTTCGTTGCGGGATAATCTCATGCGAGAAAAAAAAAATAAAGAAAGGAAACGTATTCCAAACCAGAAGGTTCATGTCGATGATGGCGATTTGTGATTATTTGGCCACATTTTTAATGCCTACTGCAATCAGTATGCAGCGTCGTTTAAACCTTTACTGTGTTTCGGGAATATGGTATCGTAATTGAATTTTTACTATCGATACTTGGTATTACTCTTAGAGGTCTCATATATCAGAGGATTTTGTTCAGATTGAGGGTCAACTTGGTTTTTATACTAATTATGTAAAAATTTTCATGACAAAAGTAATCAGGACTTAAGTTTATATTCAATTTAATTGCAGCTGAAACTTTGCATTTTTAAATATTTCTCAATAGAATATCATTGGCCTTAAATCAGAATGTTATAGGTTTTGGAGTCTATTGGCTATTTTAGATTTTCGTTAACACAAACTAGGAGAAAATGTTTGAGCTCTGATTGCCTCCAATAACGAAGCTTCTAATAACTTGAATTGAATAGTATTTTGCCTTAAATTTTTAAGTGTTTAACAGAGGTGATACATGATGATAGTCCTTCCAAAAAATCTCTCTTCCAACGTCAATTAAGTAGCTAAGAAAAGTGCAAAAACATCAAACCAATCTCTATTAACTGTAAAATTTTAATTTGCTTAAGTTCATGTTGTAAAGTCACAAAAACCATAGAAAAACATCATATTTTCTCATTTCGAAATTGATAACAGCAGCAAGTGTGTCAAAATTTTTGCACGAACAGAGTTTCATGCACATATTTAAAAAACAAAAAGCGAATGCAAAAAATATTAAATTTCAAATTTTTGAAGCTGTTTGAAGTTGGTCATGTTCGCAAGCGTAGGTGTAATAAA
Source organism: Tricholauxania praeusta (assembly GCA_949775025.1). Taxonomy (NCBI): domain Eukaryota; kingdom Metazoa; phylum Arthropoda; class Insecta; order Diptera; family Lauxaniidae; genus Tricholauxania; species Tricholauxania praeusta. The sequence goes on along the minus strand of OX459030.1, from coordinate 119,271,019 downwards.
TGAGCAGTTGAAAACGGTTAAACCAGTTATTAACTGCCATAACACAACATAATCGCATATTTTTTTTTTTTTTTGTTGGAAAGGTTGTGAAAATGTATACTTTTTTTCAATAGTAGGCGGTGCCACGCCCATAACGGGAAAAAACGTTTTTGCGGCTAAGCCAATGGACCCTTGTTGATGAAATTTTGGTTAAAGATAGATTGGATCCTAAGAGAGATTACAAAAAAACTCTGATTCTTTAAAAGGGGCGCGGCATCGCTCCAAGTAGGAAAAAACGGTTGTGCCACAACACCGATTTTGATGAAATTTGTTATGTAGATAGATAGAAATTTGAGTAAAAATATATTTTTTAGTGGGCGATACCACGCCCCTTACAGGAAAAACAGCAAAAAGACAAGTTTTATTTTCTTTTAAGAAAAATATCTACTCATTCCTCTTTTCTTTGTTAAAATTGATCTCACTAATTAATTTGATAAATATAAACATTAAATTTGTTTTTTTAATTACTTCATATATCTTAATTATTATTATTTATATAAATATTAAAGTTGTTTTGAAAAATTACCCAAGTGAACCAAAATGGAAAAATATGTCCCGTTCGAATGTCCCATTCGAATGAATTATTATGCATTGTAAGAAAAAAAGTAAATAAGATTTTTCAGTCAAACGAAATCTATTAAAAAGTTATATTATTCCATAACATTTTAAAAATAGTCGCATTAAAAAATGTTGCCAGTTTTCGCTGACTTCTGCTTTTCTATAGATGGCCGTGATAAACACTTCCATTTTTTATCCCGTTCGAATGGCTTTTTTATTGCCTCTATCTTGGAACCAGTATTACGTCTTGCATCAACTTTACCACTCAATATAGTGCTACCAAAGGGCTATTCCTTAAAGTAACAGAAAAAAATAAAAGTGTTTTACTTTGACTTTTATTTCACTTTAAAAGTGTACTTCCGTCCCGTTCAACATGAGAGAAATGCCCATATTCTTTAGAAAAGTATGCTCAAAATTTTATAACTTATCTATAAACAAATCTGGATATTTCTTTTTTGAAATCAGATTTGGCAAATTAAATTATTGCCGAAAACAAAGAAAGAAGCGAAATGAAAAGTCAATTCAAATAATCCAAAATTAAAACTTTTTACGCTAGAAAACATCGCTGTTACTTTTAGCCTCAAATTTCAATTTCCTTTTACGTTACTTCACTAATACGCAGAAGCTAAGAAAGATATCATTTCCTTTAGTTAGATACTTTGTACGTGTGAGCCTTCAACTTCCCCAATGCATATCCAGCAATTGCGTTAATCCGCATTTAACCGCACATTCATCCAAAAGCAGAATTTTTTTAGCGGATAACATACGTTCGCTCATCTCTACAGTTTTTGGACAATGCGTTGAGGGCCAGCACACACTTTGACAGCGACATTTACATAGCAATGACAATTGCTCTGACTTTTGCTCAACTATCTACTGGCTGCGGGAGTCCATGATGTGAAATGTCAAAGTCATCGTCGTTGTCGGCTTTGGCAAAGTCGTCAATCACCCATCACATTCGTTGATGTCGTCGTTCATCGTCATTAAAGTATTTCGCTTTTGGCAGTGTAAAAGAGATTGGGGGTTTATTTTGTGATTTTGTTTTTGTTTTTATTGTAAGGTTTTCCAAAGGGGGGGATTGATGTATGTTGTTTGTTGGTTGATTGACAGCAAATGTCTGACATTTAGCAATGACAACTGTCACTTTTGTGGGGATTTTTTTTTTTTACTATATAAGAGAAATGGAGGATCCAATGAGACTTAAATCTTGACGGCGATGCGAAGGAGAGATAGTTAGATTTGGGATAATTTTTACATGGTAATTATTTGAGATTTCTAATGAAACATTTTTCTTAAGGTTCAGGGATCAAGATTTTGAGAACTGTTAAAAAATTGTAGAAAAAGGAGTACAGCTAGTCAATCAAGTTTCATCCGTTGCGGAGCTGAATCATTAGGGAATTTTAAGCCGGTGATAATTTATAATGAACATCAAAAAAAATATTATTTAAATTGCATTTTTTCGCTTTTTGTTTAAGTTCTCAACAGATCTATGCAAAAAAAGGAAACATATCAGGCTTATAAATTCTTACCAATCCCCCCTTAAAGGTCACTGATGATTCGATTTAGTAGAGCATGAAACTAGTATGACTAGTTTTTCTTAGGATACATATCCTTAGAATGTAAGCCATTTTGGTGAAATTTTTTTTAGCTCAAGATTATTTCGTTGCGAATTCTTTGGTTGCAGTCCTCTTACTTTTTCCTATACAATCACTTTCTTTTCCAGTTTTCAATGCTTTTTCTGTTAATATTTATGTTATAAAATGTTTAAAATTTGCTAAGAAATATAGGCCGCCCTCTCTTTGAAAATTTATAATTTAATTCAATGCAATTTGCTTTGAGTCTCATATACTTTTTATTGCATTTTACTTTCAGTCAACCTATTAGCTAACTTCCGTTAGTGCATTCACACCATGTAGCCTTCTATGTTGACTTTCTACTTAAATACCCTACCTTCCGGTCTGCTGCCTTGTTAATGACATGTGATTACAATTTAATTTAAATTGATTATGAAATGACTTGAACTTTTATGCATTTCATACACGCACAAACACACACACACTACAATTATCACAAGCCAGTCGTCAGTTATATTTTCAGCCATTCATTCATTCATTCAGTCAGTTAGTCGATCTTTTTGGACCTGCCAGCTTGCCAACTGTCAGTTTTAATGAGTTTTTCATTTTTCAGCCATTACTGTCAGTGGCGGCATGACAATCCAATTTAAGTCAACGACTTACAACAACGACGTACATACGTTGGTTTCGACGTTTATTTTTCTTTCTACTTTGTATGACGATGATGGTTATTACTCATTTCTCATTATAAGTCGACGTTTTTCCATTATTTAAACTGACAACTGCAACATCATCTTGACCACGGGTCGTCGTTACAAATAAACAATGTGAAAAATTGTAGAAATAAAAAAAAAACCGATAAAGTGACTTTGTATTTATGTTATATAGTTGGAGAATTTCGAAAAAATATCGTTACTGAAAAAGTAGCGAAAACATAGCTACTCTTAAAAAACAGATATTTTTCGGTTATAACGAGAAACTACTGACAGAAAAGTTATATTGACTAGTTTTGAGAGACTGCAGGGACTAACCTAGCTTGGAGAAAATTTTAGGTTAATGACGCACTATTGTTTCAATAACTGCTTAAAACTCCTAATTATCAAAATGTTCGATTAGTGGGGGCTGTAATGCTTGCACGCTTTGGTCAGCCATTCCCTGATTCCGCAAAATTCACTTCGTTAGTGAGCTCTGGCGTTCGCATTTCATAATTTTTGTTTTCATCTTGTATTTGACAACTTAATTCTAGCTTTCTTTAGCAACTAAATGTATGCAATGGAATTGTATCTTCTATAATAGCTCAAAGTATGCAATAGAATTTTAGTTTTCTTCTAACTTTTCTATTTTTTCTTGACTTGAACCACTTTCATGGTTGCATTTAATTTTACAACTTAGTTCAACTTTTGCTTACAACTAAAAGTATGCAACGGAATTTTAGTTTTCTTCTTATAGTTGCTTTGTTTTGTTCTTTTACCTTTCGTTTTTGATATACGAAAGTTTTCTGACACTAAAAACTATTTTATACAATTGCTGTTTAGCAATCGGTTCTTGATGGAGACGCTACAAAGTTTCTAGCACGTCACAAACCGAAGTAGTGTTACTGACTTCACAATGGAAGACTTACTTGACATTAGCTTTACATTCTTTCCAAGGAATCTCTTGTTAAAGGATGATTAAAAAAAGATGTCTGAGTCTGTGCCAGCTAGATTTCCGAAGACGGATTGCGGAGCTTTGTGTTATTTTTCAATAAATGACCCGTAGTCTCGTCCTCTTCTGCACATTAATCACATTAGTATAAATTATTGTAGTTGTCACCAAATTATCTTTAAATAGTAGCTTAGTGCTGCATGCCCCATTACAGTTTTGGAAAGTCAGTTAAGATATTGCTTCTGTAGCAAACTGCTAAAGTATACATTTTCAATCTCATTGTTCAACAAAGTCAAATTTGAAGCACTAAGTATTTTCTTCTGGCTGCGCAGTAATAGCAAAAGCAATACACAGCTAAAGCAGCAGTATATACTCAGCTACTCTAGAGAAAAAATGTCACTCAATTGACTACGACATCAACTGCTACGACTGCAATAACAATAAGCGACAGTATGCTAATATAGCTTATTTGACTCTGCTGTGACTATTGAGTTTTATGCTGCAGACAGCAATAAGCGATTATCGACTGCGACAGTTTTTCGTGAATAGTGACTTCAACTGTTGAATTTTACGCAGCCGACAGCAATAGGTGGTTATCAACTGTGATAGCTCTTCTTGCTGCGTAAAGTTCAATAGGCGAGTCAACAGGCATAAAGTTCAATAGCCGAGTCAACAGGCTATTGAACTTTATGCAGCAGACAGCCATAGCTGACTATTGACTGTGACAGCCCTTCATGAATTCTTTCTTCGATTATTGAATTTTACGCAGCAGACAGCAATAAGCGACTATCGACTGCAGCTGCTCTTCGTCATCTGCTGGTCCGGCTTTTTAAATTTACGCAGCATACAACAAAAGCGAATATCGACTGCGATAGTTCGTCGTGAGCAGTTACATCGACTGTTGAATTTCCACCAGCAGACATCAATAGGTGACTATCGACTGAGATAGCTCTTCGAGAACTGTTTCTTCGACTATTGAATCATAAGCGACTATCGATTTCGACAAAACTTCGTGAACTGATGCTTTGATACTTAACTTCATGAAACTGATAGTAATAGGCGACTATCCATAGTGATAGCTGTTCACGAACTGTTGTTTTGACTATTGAGCTTAACGCAGCAGACAGCCATAGCTGACTATCGACTGTGACAGCCCTTCGTGAACTGTTTCTTCGACTATTGAATTTTACGCAGCAGACAGCAATAGCGACTATCGACTGCGGCAGCTCTTCTTGAGTTGTTGCCTCGGCCCTTGAATTTTATGCATCAGGCAGTAACAGCTGACTATCGACTGCGAGAGCTCTTCGTGAACAATTACTTCGGCTATTGAATCATATGCAGCAGACAGCACTAACTGATTATCGACTGTAACAGTTTTTTTTAGCAAATTGAAGCGTTTTTCTTGAAAACCGTGCTTGATAGAACATATGCACATTCTGATTTAAGGAAATGATCAATTGCTTTTTATTTCGGTACTTCTTCAGTCACGTTCACGTTCCTTTCGATCTTTGCATTTTTATAGACACAGATTAATTTAATTTTATATGTTTGAATTACTATCCTTACCATAGTCCTATATTCTAGAACTAGAGTTTATGTTATCCTCTATTTGTGGAGTATTAGATGGGTCGCTTAATTGTTTGAGTTTTTATATTCTTGCTCAGTAATGAACTGCGCTTAATAGAATAGCAAATATTTCGCGATTTTTGCTGCCCTGAGGGTTCAGCTCAAATTCTTGCAAGCAGACTTAAATTTGGGATTTGCAAAACGTCTGCCCAGTTTATTTCCACTTTCGCCATTTGAATCATACAGAAGTCGGACTCTGACAGATAGTTTTGAGCAATTCAGCAATGAAAATGATTTTGGACCATCAATTTTTCAAAATTCGATGCAGTAGTACATTGAAACTTGGATAAGGCAGTTTGCTAAAGCATCTTTACTCTATGGGTTCAAACAATATAACTTATTAAATATTAGATTCTTCTTATGTAAGGCTCACAAGGCCTTTGGCATATACTCATATAGAGATAATATCAAAAGTATCAAAGAAATTTCCAAACTTGCTACATCCCTAATTCGTAACTGAGAAAAACTTTATGTTGATCTGCGATTCGTTGTGCTCTTCAACATTATGACATGCTTAATTTCTTTCACTCTTTATGTCAAATTTAATTTTTTCTTTTCTCTACCTTAACTGTCGGCTGTCAAAAGGTGCGTTTGCGGGAAGCTCCAATAATGCATTGTCCAATTTTTGTTGGTTTTTTCTTTGCTCACTCAATTTTTTGTGTGCTGCTCTTAATGAAGTTATTTACTTTGGTTACGGCAATACGCTTATTTCCGTACAGTAACCCTAAATTAAGCGGCAAAAAAAAAAAAAAAATTATATACTGCTACGGACACAAATAATTTCAGATTAACTTATTATTATGATTTTTTTTTTGTGTACCATGCGCTGTTGATTTAACAATACAAGTGAAAATGATTTTTCAATTTTTCATAATGAAGAAAATCAAAAAAAAAAACAGAAAATTTGAGGAAGTTTATACAACGCTGGGCAAAAAAAAAAAGGAGCTACAGCTATGAGGGCCCATTTGATAAATAATTTTTCGTTTGCTAAGTGTGACTTTTGTAAGGTTTTCCTATTGAAAATAAAAATTTATTTTTATTGTTCATATACAGGGTGTTTGAATGTAGTTTGGCAGTTTGCTATAACGATTTATATGGTATAGTATGAGAAGTCTAATATTGTACATGGGTATAAACTGAGAAATAATTTTCGAAAAAAAACTAGAGTGTGCGAAAGTTTTTATATTAGCTATGGCAATCTATTTGCATACAAACAATAGAAATAACAAACAAAATGCAATAGCTAAAAATGCAAATGACTTGAATACAAAATCACACAAACAAAAAGCATACAGCAATCGTCAACCGAAATTGTAAAATTTCATTAAGTGCGTTGAAAACAAAAATTACATAAACAAAAAGCACGTGGCGATAGCAACCAATCATTTTTTAACTTGAGTAAATGCTTTGAAGACAAAAATGACACTAACAAAAAGCATGCGATGGTCAACAAATCGAAATGGTTCAGCTCGAATAACGGAGAGCTCGAGAAAAGCTGAATAGTTTTTGTTATTCTTGTAAGAGCTGCAAGAGCCAAACTAGCTTCGAGCTATGCATCCTTGATATTTATGTTATTGACTATAAGTTTTGTAGAATTTAATGTCACATATTTATATTATAATGTTCCCACATCCATGACATTACTGCCGCCATTCTACTGACTTAAGGTTACAGGTAAATGCAGCAGAACAACTTCTGCTATATACTACATTTTATAAACTTAACATTTTTCGAATAACTCGCAAAATTTTTTATTTTCATAAAAAAAAATTTAAAGCTTATCTGACATCGTCGGAGTTCTAAGGAGATTTTTTTTCAATCGTTTTGATAAGCCAACTAATAGGAATATTAAGCGCTGCGAGTACCTTGAAATTTTATATTCGTATATTTGTTACGCCTAAGTATATAGGGTAAGAATTTTTCAAACGGGCCACTTCTCAACCGCATGTGCTAATTTTTTCACAAAACTTTATTATTAAATAGTGGTATGTGCTAGAAATCGAACTGTGATATTATTTTATTTTTATTATTTTTTTTGTTGTTGTTATAGGCAATTGAAATTCGGGGACAAAATTTTTTCAAGAACTTATATCTTTTGAACGAGTTCGACGATTTTTATAAGTTTAACGGTGTTCGATTTGTATTGAACTAGAGTATAAGTGAAATTTTTTTCAATCTTAAGTGATGTTTTTTTCAGTGTTTAAAATACGTTTATTTTTTAAAAGTAAATAAAAAACAGCCTTCCCTGTCCGATTGAAAACCAAAAAAAAATATATAAATGTAACAAACATTAAGGTACAATATTCCGTTGAGAAAAAAAATGGATCGCCCTTGACGTAATTTTTATTAATATATTTGTAACTCTGTATTCTTTAAATTTTGTTTATTTTTCTACATAATAGTTCAGCAGAAATAGGGTTTGAACAACAAAATAGTTCGTTACAGCAATCTGACAGCGGAATATTGTCGAACAAGCTCTTGTAAACGAGGACAAAATAAATCGAACTGACATTAACTATCCGGGGTTGAATGGGGTGCATTTTTAGAGGTCGAACACAGTTTTACATTATTTCTGGCTAAACTGTGCATCCTATCAAAAAAAGTTTAATGCAAAAGTTGTAAGAAATAAGAAGATCTACAACTTTTGTCCTGATCATTTTCACCTTAACCTCAAAATTTTTTGAAAAAATGGCTGAAAATCGGTTTTTTTGGTTTTTAATTTTTTCTTTGACAAATTTGACAATTTGACATGTATAAGACAACCTCGTTTAGGTCAAGTTTTAAATTGGAAAAATAATTTTTTTTTTATTACTGCGACTGTATCGTTTTGTTGTCCAAAAAATTTTTTTTATAAGAAACCCTCGATTTTTCAACTTTTCGGTCATTTTTTCCATTGTAGTATACCTTTTTTTACTATTTATCTAAAGTAGACATAACAGCAAGTAAGTGAACCAAAAGAAAACTTCTTAGGAGGTGTAGTTTTAAGAGGAACCGCAGATAAAAATTTCGGTTTTTTTGGTTTAAAATTTAAATTTAACAATAATCTCCAAATATTTCTGTCTGAAAAAATTACCGTCTTTGTGTAGTACTAAAAAGTATCTTTTGCTCAAGTTTCAGCTTCATAGAAACTTTTTTGTCAAAGAAAAAAATTAAAAACCAAAAAAACCGGTTTTCAGCCATTTTTCAAAAAATTTTGAGGTTAAGGTGAAAATGATCAGGACAAAAGTTGTAGATCTTCTTATTTCTTACAACTTTTGCATTAAACTTTTTTTGATAGGATGCACAGTTTAGCCAGAAATAATGTAAAACTGTGTTCGACCTCTAAAAATGCACCGCATTCAACCCCGGATAGTTAATGTCAGTTCGATTTATTTTGTCCTCGTTTACAAGAGCTTGTTCGACAATATTCCGCTGTCAGATTGCTGTAACGAACTATTTTGTTGTTCAAACCCTATTTCTGCTGAACTATTATGTAGAAAAATAAACAAAATTTAAAGAATACAGAGTTACAAATATATTAATAAAAATTACGTCAAGGGCGATCCATTTTTTTTCTCAACGGAATATTGTACCTTAATGTTTGTTACATTTATATATTTTTTTTTGGTTTTCAATCGGACAGGGAAGGCTGTTTTTTATTTACTTTTAAAAAATAAACGTATTTTAAACACTGAAAAAAACATCACTTAAGATTGAAAAAAATTTCACTTATACTCTAGTTCAATACAAATCGAACACCGTTAAACTTATAAAAATCGTCGAACTCGTTCAAAAGATATAAGTTCTTGAAAAAATTTTGTCCCCGAATTTCAATTGCCTATAACAACAACAAAAAAAATAATAAAAATAAAATAATATCACAGTTCGATTTCTAGCACATACCACTATTTAATAATAAAGTTTTGTGAAAAAATTAGCACATGCGGTTGAGAAGTGGCCCGTTTGAAAAATTCTTACCCTATATATAAACATACTATACTAAATAAAAATACAATTATCAAAAGCAATAACAAAAATATCATGTGTACCAAGCAAACATTTTTAATTGCAGAAAGGTCATATTGCAATTGCCGAGACGATGGTTTTGATCGCGCGAGTTCATGCTCTGATACTCTGATGCCAGACGATAGTTTATGTCGAAGAAGCTGACCTGGATCAGCGTCTCGGCTGTAATGCAATAGAATATCTTTTAAGTGATAGTTTATGTGGGACAAGCCAACCGTGGTAAGCGACTTGCCATTGCAACTCGCCAATGTAACTCGCCAATGCAACTCGCCAATGCGACTCGCCAATGCGACTCGCCAATGCAACTCGCTTTTGATACAAAAAGAAGCATTTTAAGCGATTGATATTGAAAGGAAAAAAACAAAAAGTTTTATTAATTCATTCGATTTTGAATTTATTTATTTTACTGTCGTCACTTGCGGCGCTGATATGTAATATATCTTATTACTTTATGAAACGAACTCTCAATTAGTGTTTTATTCTATACGCGTCATCACTTGCGTTGATTTCTATATATAATAGCTTTTTTTACTGGCGTTTCTACTCAATTTTTATGGTAATTTTTTTAAACTCTTATAAATTCACGATTTGAAATCTGAATATTTTAAAAAGTTTTAAAACGGTAAAATAGGGTCTAATTTTATTTTACGTGGCCCCAAAAATCTTAGTCTTTTTATCTTGTTTCTAATCCTATACTCATTATGCATATCTACCTAAGACTAACCATTCCAGTTAGTTATCCCTTTTTTTCGGCGACATTAAGCTTTAATACCTCGATATCGTTTGTAAAATGCGCTAATAGCATCTAACTTTCTTTGTTTATGACATCCAAATAACTAGTCGAATAAAGTTGTTTTTTTAGGGGGTATGAAATACCGCACATAAAAAGTCACTGAATTCCGTACTTATTTTTGCTTTTTAATGCTTTGTCTAACTTATACGCCTTAGGTCCTGTAGCCCAGTTGAGCATGTCATCGAGCAGTAAACTTTTTTTTTATTTTTTAGGAAAAATTAACTAAGAAATATTTCGCTTACTACTCCATAAGCTTTAAATAAAAAATAATATTTTCTAAAAACCAAATATCTAACGCAATTCTCTCACAAGTTTTTTAAGTCGAACAGCAAAAAATACATGGTCTATATGTGGGACATTCAACGCCAATGTGGACACAATCTTGTTTTTGCATCTCGGATTTTTTCATATTTTTTTTTTTTTTGTTTGTTTCCTTTAGTACTGGTTGAAGGTTTCACTTTTTACTTATGAATCTGTGCAAATGGTAAAATATTTTAGAGACTTGCATTACTTTTTCCTTGAAATGCTTATAACTCTACCATCGCCTAAGTGGCCCAAATTGAGTTCGCTTTTTGTGTCAAAATTTTCGTCCTTAAACGTATTTTTTATAAAATAATATTAAAAAAGAATAATAATAACAAATAATAATTATTCTTTCAGATGTTTTTCAACACGGCTTGCTAAAGATATAAACATTGAAAATTCGGAAAAAAATTTTTCCATGCTGATTATCAAACTAAACTTAAAATTTGGTAAGTGAATAACAGTTTTTTACAAAAAAATTTATATGAAAAGTGATCATTCCATATACATTTATATTTTTTTTTAAATACCCTGCAGGTCGTAAATCTGTTAGTAATATGGACTTACACTTTTATTTTTTTACATTTTTTATGAAAGTTCATTTAAAAGGAAATATTTTGAAATACAAACAAAATCAATTTGACCGATTATTCTTTGAGCTATGAGAATTACAAATAAAAAGTAACGTAGTTTTCCAAAAATTTTATCCCATAAATATATTAATAAAAAAAAATTGTCTGAACAAGTACTTAAAGCAAAAAAAAATTTCAGAATCAAAAATCATACATGAAATAGTAATATGGTGTCCCATTTGACGTGGAATGTCCTATGTGTTAACATATTTTGAGTAGGTATATTCAAATAGTATGCAAAACTCTAGGCAATATTATAACATAAGAGGTCGTCCATAGAAGAAGTTCAAAAAAATTTGGAATCTTAACCTACTCCACATGGTTGTCCATTCTCTTCCGACTTCGTTATCCCCTCTAAAGGTCTTCCACAAAAGATTATGCTACCCCGTTGTGTTTTTTTTAGTTTTGTATGAAAAAAAAATAAACGAAAAAATTCTAGAGTGAAATTTAAAAAAAAATACATCCGAAAAGATTTGGAACTCACCTACCTCCCCTCCCCCTATGGCTGTCCGCTTTTGACCGTTTTTTTTTCAGCAGCCTTTCCTTCCTCCGCTCTAGACATCTTTTATGGACGACTCCTTGTTTTAAATTTGTGAAGCAAAAACTGTTCGTTTTCAATATTTATGAGTTTTTAATTTGATGTAAAGCTGTAAGCTAAATAGCTAAGAAGAATAATAGGTGTAGTAGCTGAACGGTGTTATTACGATTGCAAAGAAAACTTCACTCTGAGCTGAATAAAATAAAGTAGATTAGCACTTTGTTTATTAAAATTTGCGATGAATTTATAAGAATAGAAAATAATTTTTAAACTAAAAGAAGTCATACAGCCCTTCTCAACCTCATGTAAAAACATCCGCTATAATTTTCTGTTTTTCTTAAACACCCTGTGTGAAACACAAAATATTGACTTCTAATCATTAATGAAAAATTCTAAAGAAAACAGCATTGAGCAAAAAAAAAAAGTGAAATTCAATATTGGTGCTCAGGAAACCGTACAAAAAAAAAACAAAGAAGAAAAAACGAAAAATATCAGCTACCCTGACTCTGAATGGTGTTATGTATTGGCTGAAGTTGTTGCTACTGACAAAGAGCCACTTCAAAATTAATTGCTTGTCATTATATTTGTATAGCTCGCGGTAATAATGCTGCTGTTGCTAGTGGCAGCACTGTCTGCGGCAGCAGCAGGTCACAATGGAATTAAACAATAGAATTTTTTTTGTAGTTCCTCCACTTTCAGCTGTGCTTTGTGGCACTAACAATAGACGTTTTAAATTCTAGTACATTGCATGTTGGCTAATTGTTACTTAAGAAGCTTTAAGAAGTTTGTTTTTTTTTTTCAATTTATATTTATTTAATGAATGGCTGGTGCAAGGGCAGAACAAATTATTTCGGGCGTGGTGGAATTACGTTTTGATTTTTGAAATTTACAAAAAAAAGTTTTACATAAAAAAATTTGTAGAATTTAAAAATTTTTTTTTAAAAATTTTTTTTTTAAATTTTTTTAATATTTTTTCTGTCCAACTTTTCGAAAATTATCTCTATTTCAAATTCTGCTATCATTTCTGATTTCAAATTTAATTTTCAAAAAAATAATACGAAAATAAATGTTTTCCCCTTAACCACCATGTTGAACACAATATAGAGTTACCGCGCAAAAAGGTCAACAGCGATTATATGTTTGTATGTATTAGTATACAAACATGCTTGTCGTTGTAATAGTAAGCATGTGTAAATTGCATTTTAAGTGCAGCGAAATTGCATTTAAAACTTTTGTAGGCGTGAAAATAGTAAAAGCACATACTATTTGCATATAGCTGTGCTAAATGAATGTAAATAAGTACTAATAAAGGTGGAGCAAATAACATACATGTTACTACTTTAACTGCGATATAAATTAATAAGCGTTAAAAAGGGGGCGGAACAAAACGAATGTGAAAAAATTATGCAATTAAAGACTTTTAGGTATCGTACATGTGTAGGTCTGTTACGGTGGCGTTCTTGTGTGTATGTATGTATTGAGAATATATTTGGATAAAATATCAATTTTTTGGCAAGAAATTGGGTCAAAATTTGAGCCTACCTACAGGATATATTTATTTTGTCATTCTCATATTAAAACGGGCTTGGCAGGTATAGGAAAGTATCATCTCTTAAGTTTTTATCGGCTTGTGCATTTAATCTTATTTCAGAAAACGAAGCGAGATATTTTGTTGAAATTGGGTCTTGCCTACATATTTTAAATAAAGCTTAGGGGTAAAGTCAGTTCAGGGGAACGCGTACAAGAAATGTATTTCATACTGAGTAATTTATTTAAAGTAATAAAACCAAACTTACAACGAACACCAAGAATGGTTAAGACTGGCACCACACAAAAATTGAATGCATTTTGACAAGAAGGTGTGTTACGTCCAATACAAGCAAATATATAAAAACGTTCTACTGAGCAGTGCTGCAGAAAAGTCGACTATATAAAATTATTAGATCAGGTATACAGAAAAGATGGTAATGCATTTTTTTGAAATTAGCCAATCACAATTGCTTTGCAAAAGCCCACCCCGGTTCCCAAAAATGCGCAAGTTTTAAAAGCATCTAAAATTACAGCTTAAAATGTGTACCAAATGATAGAGTTGAAAGAGCACAAACAAAATATTCAGAATTGTCTTGTTGAATCCGGTCCCGAATCCGTTTCTTGTGCCAATTTACCTTAAGTAAATGTGTCTATGAGTGGCAACCCATTTTTGAGACGTATATTTAACAGGCAATCCCATACATTCTATTGAGGCTCTTCAAGCTTCATAATTTGTCACACATTTCAAATGGAACGGGCTTTGGCAAGGCAACCCTAGTTGGTTAGTTTCCCCAAAATGCATCTCTATCTTTACTGTACCTCCAATACTGTAATTCTAAACACTCGACTTTACTACAGCGGGCTCTTGGGCTAGAAGCTTATGGGAACAACTTTACTATGATTTCCATAAATTATTCCAAAATACAATTTTCGACCTTTCCCCATATTTTAAGAAACTTCCCAAAATGTTCCACGCGAGTATCACAGACTTTTTTTATACAATATGTGCCTTTGATTCATGAGTAGCTCATGAAACACTCATATATTTATACGGAGTGAAACGAAATGAATTAGGATTCACTAGAAATAATGCAGAAGCAGATTCAGATTCACAGATTTTTCCGTGAATCGGAATGGTGTCTAGATTCACTAAATTTTTTGTGAGTGGTGAATCTGTCTGAATCAGCTGAAAGATTCAACAGATTCATGAATGGAAAAAATGATGAGTGGCTCAGTGACGTTCTCTGACCCTCACCAAAAAACAATTTAGTTGAAATAAATACAACGAAAATTGTTAGGAAACAAAACGTTGAACAACTCAAGAGATTTGTATGTAGGTTCATGTTGAAGCAACGAATCTACAAACAAATTATGAGTAGGGCACAAATTTACAACAATAATAAACAGAAAGCAATATTGTCAAACTGCAAAAAAAAAGTAAAAACTACTACCAAGCAATAGCAACAACAGCACATTTTCAATAGACATTCAACATCCGGCGAAAAAAGGATGTTGCCAGGACATACGTACAGAGTCGTATATCCGCAAAAAGAGCAATGAAATTTATAATATTGAATTCCGTTCGAAATAAATCAAAATTTTGCATTCACTCGCAAGGCGTATGGGGAAAATGGCGGAAAGGGAGCACGTACTATGTGCTATAAATTATGAGTTTCTACTTTTTTATGTATTGGTATATGTATGTGTGTGTGTGTGTGAGTGTGACGCAGATTGTTAAACACAATGTATCTGCATTTAATTTATGACATTTATCCATTGTCATAAATTGTTGCAATGACATTTTGCAAAATATTGCACAAACGAAAGAGATAGAGGCAATGAAAGAGATAGATAGCATTGGAAATTTTGGAGGGAAATTCTATAGGTAATGTTGATACTTTTCCGAAGGTTTTCGGTGCATTTTATCTAAATTTGATATTGAGATGACTCTAACATATCAGGCTATTTAGATAACCAAACCAAAAATTGCAAAAGTTGGAGTTTTAATTGATTTCATAGCCCAATTTCTCCGAGAAGAAGTAAGATTTCTTAAAAATTCAAAATGCATTTTGAGCAGAAAAATAAGAAATATTTTCCATTTTAGCAATGGGATTCTTAGAGAGAAATTAATTAGTGGTGACATGATCACAAATTTTGCAAAAAAAACCGCTTTCTCGGTTAGTATATCTTGAAAATCTGTTGTGAGGCAAATCAGAGTTTGGATTTGGACTAAGCGCACAAAAACCCATTTTGTCTTGGAGTCTGAAGTTTCTTTAAACTTAGACAGCCTTTGTAGTTCTTAGACACATTAGCTCAGAAAAAGCTTCGACCTAAAATATCTCTAATGTGTTCTTTCGGACTCTACAAATTGGCGGAACCTGCTGATCCGAAACAACTTTTCATAGCATAGTTTACGCTCGAAGCATTAACGGTGATATGCGAGAGTGGGATTGGAAACGCTTACTACTGGATACCTCGAGGAGTCTACCAAATGCTATAAAAAAGTATGATTATGAGAAATATGAGTATGAGTATGAGAAGTATGAGTAAGTGAAGTATGAGTATGAGAAGTATGAGTATGAGAAGTATGAGTGTGAAAAGTGTGAGTATGAGAAGTATGAGTATGAGAAGTATGGGTGTGAAAAGTGTGAGTATGAGAAGTATGAGTATGAGTTTGATTTCATAGCCCAATTTCTCCGAGAAGAAGTAAGATTTCTTAAAAATTCAAAATGCATTTTGAGCAGAAAAATAAGAAATATTTTCCATTATAGCAATGGGATTCTTAGAGAGAAATTAATTGCTGGTGACATGATCACAAATATTGCAAAAAAACGCGTTTTCTGCATTTTAGGTTAGGATACCTCGAAAATGTGTTGTGATAAGGCAAATCAGAGTTTGGATTTGGACTAAGCGCACAAAAACCCATTTTGTCTTGGAGTCTGAAGTTTCTTTAAACTTAGACAGCCTTTGTAGTTCTTAGACACATTAGCTCAGAAAAAGCTTCGACCTAAAATATCTCTAATGTGTTCCTTCGGATTCTACAAATTGGCGGAACCTACTGATCCGAAACAACTTTTCATAGCATAGTTTACGCTCGAAGCATTAACTGTGATATGCGAGAGTGGGATTGGAAACGCTTACTACTGGATACCTCGAGGAGTCTACCAAATGCTATAAAAAAGTTTGATTATGAGAAATATGAGTATGAGTATGAGAAGTATGAGTAAGTGAAGTATGAGTATGAAAAGTATGAGTATGAAAAGTATGAGTATGAAAAGTATGAGCATGAGAAGTATGAGTACAAAAAGTGTGAGTATGAGAAGTATGTATATGATGTGATGAGAAAATTATGATAAGTATTATAATAATGTTAAGAATGTAATGTTTGATAATTATGATAAGATAGTTAAGAATGATAAATATGTGTTGTTATTAGTATTATAAGATGTGATAAGTATGTTAAGTATGGATAAGGATGTTGATAAGTGTGATCAGAATATTGAATTTGATATGTACAAAAAAATATTTCCTTTTAAGTTATCATAAATTAAATCGTTATAAGTATGGTAAGTTTGATAAGTATGACCAAAATGTTGAATTTGATAAGTACAGAAAAATATTTCCTTTTTAGTTATCATAAATATAAGACGTGATAAGTATGTTAAGTATGGTAAGTTTGATAAGTATGACCAGAATGTTGAATTTGATAAGTACAAAAAAATGAGCCAGTTATTATATAACTGTGGCAAAAAGGAATAACAGCTTATGTCGACTTAAGACAAATGGAGCAATGACCAATTTTATATTCATTTGGTGAAATTTGCCTTTCGCTTTTGGGCAATATTTAAGCCTTAATAAGTACTGATAAATTGTTCAAAATTGAAAGATTATTTCACACGGAAGAAATGACAATTTTTCCTTAGCTTAATTTGTCTTAAGCCGACTTAAGCTGTTTTTCCTTTTTTGTCACAGAAATATTGATAAGTGGTGTATGAAGTTTTACAAGTCTTATTAGCATGAGTAGCAGAAAAAATGTAAGTTATGAAAGGTTTGATAAGTTTGAGAATTTGAATTCAAGTTGGATAAAAATATTAAGAAAAAGTGATAAGTGTAAGAAATTTGATAAGCATTATAAACAAAAAATGTTTTATGTACATGAAAAGTTTGATAAGTTACATTTGAAGCTTTAGTAAGTATGATAAGTACGATAAGTGAAAGTGTGATAGTTATAAGAATGATAATTATTATAGGTGTAGAGTATATTAAATTTGATAAGTATGAATAGTTTGATAGGTAAGTATGATAAGTTTTTTTAAGTACAATAGATTTGATAAGTTTTACTATTATGATTAAAATAAAATGAATGAATCAATATCATTTAATTAAAATTATCGCATATATTTTCAATTTTTTATAGGATTCATGGCCAAATTGTTGTAGTTAAAAAGCTATGATATCGAGTTTTAAATTCTTAAGCAAATTTGGTAAATTTTTGTAACGTACTTCTCTATGGAATAACCCAATTGAAAGTTTTTGTTTAACAATATGCGTGTGCATTGCATTTACTCACAAGTGCTAGTGAGTTTTTTGTTTTATGTAAAGCGCTAAGTGAGCGCATGTTAATAATTTATTCATGTCGCCTACGCCATTGTTTCACATTAGTTTGTCAATTAAAATGGTGACCAAAAACAAAGGGTCACATATTATGCGGCATTACCACGGTATTGAGTTAATTAATTTTATGATTTATGTTATTTTATGGTTTTTGTAGTAAATGCATTTTAATGACATAATCGCCATGTGCTGTATGGGAGGTAGCTTAAATGCATACAATGAATGCAACGTTTACAGGACGACTAAAATTTTTGTATTAATTTCGCTAAAATTTAAGCCAGTAAAAGTTAAATAAAATTATATTTTGATATATCAAAAAAATAAATTCTCTCTTTTCATTTACCAGTGGTATAATAAATCATAAACATTTCAAGCTGACATCTTTCCGTATGAATTTTCCGTAAGCCATAAAAACAAAAATTCCGCAACATGTGATAAACATTTTAAAATGATTGAAATGCAAAAATTCAAAAAAAAAAAAAAAACTTTTGCAACTTGAAAAGCAAAAATAAGCAACATCACCACAATGACACTCCGCGCTGACGTTGATGTTTTGGTGATAATGACGCGGACACTGACGCTACTGCTGATGTTTATATGATTGATGTGGCACCAAACATTGTGGCAATCAATGTTGAATTGAATTATAATGTGATTAATTTATATTAAAAAGTTTTATAAAATTTAATCGAAAGAATATAAAAAAAAGCGAATGAAAAGAGTAAAACATTGGCAACAAGACAGCAGCAAAGAATCGACATAACCAATCGACCAGACGACCAAAGCAACCACAGCGCATAAAAAGTTGTTGCCCCGCCACATCGTAATCACACCACACAAACACCAACGCCAATGTTGCCAACACCCATCAATCAAATGTCTGTGTGAAACCACAAAATAGATGACCGACAGTAAAAACACAAAAAAAAAATCAATTTTGATGTTTGGCCTCGTTGTGCACCACAGCAAAATATTATTGCGTTTGCTTCGATCAGTGTTGGTCCGAATTTTCAGAACTTCTGAAAGAAAGCTACATGTAAAGTAAGGGCGTTAAGCTTTTGCAATAGTGTTATCAGAGCAGTGACTTTTATGATATGGCTTCAATTGGCAAGATCACTATCAGCAGAATTTCTGCTAAAACAATTCAAACTGTACTTGATTCCGAAGAAAAGACTATAAAATTTGCCTTTATTTTGAAAAATAGATGGTGCTACCTACCTTTTCTTTGCTTTCTGAAGCTAAACACGAATTGGGTTCAAATTTTGGTATAGGGTTAGAAGAGCACTTGCTGTGCCAGAAATCTGGACAAGAAGGAGTGTGCTCTGTTGAAACATTCTTTATGCAACTATTGCCGAGGTTCGTTTGGATTTGACTCCGGTCAGTATAGTAACTCATTGGTAATCAAATCGTATCTGACACATGGCGACCTCTTGAATTATCAACATTCTGAATATTTCATGGTATAAAAAAAAAAACCGAAAAACAAAATTTTTAATTGATCTTATGAAAAACCAAAACACATTTACAAATGACAGTATATATAGTCCACAGCACTTTGTCGGGAAAAGTACCAGCGCGGACCCATCTCGTTATCATTTGGTAAGGACATGATTGGATGAAAGAGGATTGATTCTGCTATACAGTATACTCGTATAGATGTGGAGAACAGCAAAAGCCTAAAAAAATAAAAAAATTGTAGAGAGACAAACTCCGATCAGAATACGAATTCGTTTAATTTTGGCTAATTCCTCCTCTTCGATCCAGATAAACACTTTTTAGCCGGATTGAAAGCAATTGACATAGGGTACAAAGGCCTTTCATAAAAGTTTATAGTAATTAAAATATCACGGCGTCAGAAAACAATAGAATTTCTTTAGATAAATAAAATTGGCTGGATGACGCTTTGGCAGACCATCGAGATATTCCCTGATCTTGTGCCATCATGGCAAGAAGTAGGCTGTCATAATGATTTTAAAAAGCTCATAGATGCAAGACCACCCTGTTTAAATGAAAAATGCATTAGTTAATATAATAAACTGTTGCATTATTGCTTTAATAAAATACTATGAGTATTCACGCGATGATAAATAAAAACAAAATTGCAAAAATGCAAGATTGCTTTCCTTTAGATCGTGAGATTCCTGTGACAACTTATGCTTTGCACTTTCCAAAAATAATAAGCTGACAAACCGCTATCAGCATAATGTGTTAAACAGCTTTTAGTGAGTATTGTAAGCAATAAGCGCTTATGCCAGAAGCAGCTGATATTGCAAAATTTTCTGTTGCAGAGTTGCAATACGTTTTCGGTAGAGCAAAGTGTAAGTGGTTGTAGAACTTCTCACATCATACATTGTTTTTTCCTAGTGCTATTTTGCACCTTTGCAAGGGGTGTTTGCATCTACGCGTGAAAACCCCTACTGTTTAAGCAACATTTTGGGAAACCATTGTAATAGCACTATAATGCAGATCAAAACACACTTTTTGAAAACTTTTAAAAAATTTCGAAGTTGTATAAGATGAAAAGACGAGTTCTGGTTGTGTCTTATTTCTTATGGTGAAGAGCTTTCGACGTGATCTTCTGTTATATAAGGGTCTTGGAAATTTTTGACTTATCTCAAAGATAGGCATTGCTTAATGTCTCTTACTACGCACAAACAGGAGCTGAAAATACTTACTTAATTTGACTTAAACAACGGAGAAGGCGCGACTATACCTCTTCCATATCCGGATAAACCGCAATTGACAGAACGAATAAAGGCAACGTTGCGACTTAACCACATGTAGGTAGTTCTTTTTATATCCCCTAAACTACGATGCGTGGCTACCCCGCAATATAAAAGCTGCAGGACAAGATGAAATATGTCAAAAAGCTAACATTGAGTTCATGGAAAATTGGATGGCCACACCAAAAAGGATCTTGTAACTAGAATCAGTGATACAAAGGATATGTTGTCTGCAGCAAAATGGTGTTACGCGCTTTACTTGCAAAGTGAATACTGGCAGTGAAAATAATTAAGAAAGACATAGAGAAATCTAACTTTACTGATTGACGAAAATGGACTTGGTCAGCTTAAAGTTATAACGTTTGCCCTTTGTAATGCTACAGCTAGTTTCAAGCGTCTTAGAAAATAACATTTAAGAATTATAGCGTTGAGCTCTAGACATTGGTGAGCATATCCAGTCTAGAAAAGGAAAATGATGCTTACAACAACGTCTGTAGAGAATGCAGCACTGTGACGTTCTAGCTGTAAGACTTCAAACTATTTAGGAGTGCTTAATTAGATCTGACATTGTAATTCATCTGTGTCAACAGAAAATACCTTAAGACTTGAAGTTCTTTGTGCATTTACCATAGTTGCTTAGTCAACTAATGTTCCTAAAAAACTAAAAATTTCTACAAAAAAAAGATAGAGATATAGTGGAACTATCTCTGATTTCAGCATTTTAATTTTAGCTTCCTTTTTATATATCCTTTATTAGTAGAAATGACTCCTCAAAGTGTAATTCATAGGCCACTTGAGTGTAATATTTTTTACATTTTGTACACGGATACATATGTAAAGAATTCAGTATCAACTTTAACAACATTATTCTAGCTAACAGCTTAAATTCACGCTCTTTAACAGTCATGGCGATCCACAGTAGCCGCCAGTGTTGATACCACCCAACATTTTTTTCGTTTAGCTTAAAGCGCTAAACAACAACTTTTAAGCAAAAGGAAAGCATACAAACAATTTTGAGTTGTAAAAAAGAAATGCCAGAAGCTAAATATTATTTGATGAATGTCGTTAAAATATATAAAGAAAATGTATATACATGCAATATAATTTATAATAAATCGTAAGAATGAAACAAAACAATTACGCTTGAACTGACCGACCGACCGACTAACTGAACCCTCAAAATGCCTTACAAGTTAGACGAACGGCACCGCAAAAGCAAAAGCTTACATGATGATGATAAATGATTGACGATGTCAAAGAAGTTGGGCTTTTGAGTTAACGACGCACAGTGGCTTAAATTGTAATGAAAAGTTATTAGAAATTTTGAGATAACAGATTTACGAGAGAAGTTTTAACAAAAGAAAATCATGGTGTGAAAGCAGTTTTGATATTAAGCTTTTTTATAAGAAGCAAAGCTTACAAAAAATGGTGCAAACAGTGAGACATTGGAATTAGTCTTTCCCAAATGCATCCACAGTCAAATCTTTTGACCATTATGAAGTAATATTGCAGTCGAACTACTGTTGGTTAAATATAAAGGGTGCAGTAGCGGAGCTCGAGGGGGAGAAAGGGCTAAATGAGGCAGACGCCACGGCGCAATTGTGAGGTCGACAAGACTATCTAATTTTTTTTCTTAATGCAATACGTTCTTATTTTTGTAACATTACGAAGAGCGGAAAAATATGTAATTTTGCCCAAGTGCCACTTACTATAGCTCCGAAACCAAAACGGTTCGAATATTTCGTTAAGAGTCTTATGAATTTATTCAAACCGTGGAAATATAGAGGTGAGGAAATGGATTTCGTTTTATTTTTTGAATATTTTAATGTTATTGGCACTTAACAGATCGTAAAAGAAATGTAGAGAACTTTACAAGTTTTGCAGAATTAAAGTACTCATACCTTAAAAAACACAGTTTGCGTGCAGTGAGACAATTTGAAAAAGCCAAAGCTTAGATATTTCTCAGCAATAGATCAGTATTGAGAAAAGAGTTTGTAGTTACGATGCTTAGACGGAATAATTACAATTTTGCAGTTATTGTCTGAATAAAAAACAGATGTTGTCCCAACAGTTTACTTTTTGTTTTAATGTGTCTATATTCGCATGGTTTTAAGTTCAACAACTAAATTTTCTTCAATAAATTATTAGCAAAATATGTCATTAAATATTTTTCAAGGTTTAATTAAGACAGCTATAGTTAGTTCGAAGCTATACCAATTCAAAAAAGTGTCTCACTGTTTGCACCTTTTCCTTAGAGCTATTTCATCTTGATCTTTCTTATCTAACTTTTGCTTTTAGAAGCTAAAATTTTTATACCAACTATATCATCACATATTCTTCTTTAAAATGAATTTAAGGGTTTTGATAATATCATATATTCAAACCTACAAAATGGTAAATAAATGTCTGATATGCCAGCATTCTAAAGCTTCACGTCATTTAAAGCTTCGCGATGTTTTGTAATTGGTGATTTTGGTTTTCATTCACTTCCTACCCACTGTTTGGCGAAGCTTTTAGCATAAGTCTACGCTGAAATTGAACCCAATTGCTGCTGCTTTTGTTGTTGCTTTCGTTTGCTGTCGCAACAATTTGAGCAATGTGACGTCTTCCTTCAACTTAAGGCTATAAATAACAGTTTGATTGACAGCGCTGACAGTTTTGATCGATGGTCATCATCAGTGTGACTTTTGTGTTACACACACGCATACATTGTTGTAGCTGTTATTGTAAGGTATTGTTGCTTACATTGTTGATGTTGCTGTTGTTGTCATGTGCTTAAATGTTGGGTTATGCCTACATATTTACCGTCATGAAAATTGAAAAATATAAAAAAATTTATGCACGCAAAAGAAGTATTAACAAAAAAAAAACAACAACTACAAAAATAAAACAAATAAATTGTCAACAAAACCGTAAATGATTGAATGCCAAGTAAACAGAAATATTTCTTAAATTTCGACCGCATAAAGAATGCAGAGGAGTAGGAAGATTCTTATGTTAAAAGATGACTTTTGCTGCCTACTAATAAATGTGTTTTGACTGTTTGGTTTGAAATGCTGTAGGAAGCTTTTGACTTTGCACCATATGGGAGAACAGTTTCACTCGCTTCCTTAGGGGATGTAAATTAAAATTCTCGCTAAGCAATTTAAAGTTTATCAGGCGGCACTCGACAAGGCTTACAGCAAACTGGGGGTAGCCGAGGCTTCATTTTAAGTTTTCATATTGATATTTCTCTCTTAATTGACATTTTTCAAATTTTTTCCAATTTTTGGGTGCAGGTGTATTTGAGGTTGGTCCTTAGGAATATGTTATAAACTGGATTTAAAAAAAAAAAATGTCAATTAGGGCCGTTGTACAAGTGAGCGACGATATCATTCTATATTCTCTCTTCAAAAGTAACAAATAATAATAATTAAAAAAGAGTTTGTTCTTCGAACTTCGATGCAAAATACAAACGGTATAAATGAGAACAAAGAAAAATACAAAAATACCAACACAGAATTCAAGAAACAGCACAGACATAAGCAACGAAAAACCAAACGCCAAGGTTTTGCTAAAACTTCATCCTAAATAAAGGGATATTTAACTTAAAAAAAAAAAATAAGTATGCAATAAGCATTTTTAGCACAAATATGTTGTCATAAAAAAGAAATTATCAAAATTGGTTCAGTACACTTTGTGCCAAAGCGTTACAAACCATTTTCATATAAGCAATTTCCTATAAATATTATAGATAACTACGAAATATTTGACTACTGGCAATGATTTTTGTTTTTTTTTTTTTTGAAAATTCTTGTCAACGAAGGTAAGCATTTACAAACGATTATAACATTTTCGAACCAGAGAAAATCAGTGAAAATTTCTTTCCAATCTTATTCAAGCCAAATTTCTGATGTCAATGAGAAATCAAAAATATGCCTAACAGTTTGAGCCGTTAATTGGTTTTGCAACACCTGTTACCTCCTATACGTTTGGAGTCATTCAAAGTTTCTTCTTTTATTGGGAAAAAATAACCCAAGACTTCTGTTTGAGTTAATCACGGGACATAATATGTGTAAACAGTTGTTGTCTGACATGGGAATGATAACAGGGGTGATCCAATACTCTAATCGTGATCCAATAACCTACCTCTGTAGTTGTCCGGCTTTGGCAAGATGCAAGAAAGGGTTCTTAGGTAGTGATGTCTTGGTTATGAGCGCTGTGCATTCCTTTCTTCTCCCGACGATGCTTCTAAAACTATTTCGGACACGACGAAGAGGAAAAGTAATCTCTTCTCTTTTTCTATTATAGTTTCCTTTGTATATTCTTTTCTATTTATATTCTCTTCCGCTTCCTCTACTGGGTTTTTGATACAATGGTTTTTGGAAAAAGTCCTTTGGATAGGACTCTCAGCCCAACCACAACAAATAGTGACCACACAAAGTCTCTAAGTGAGTCAAGTTTGAGTTTTCCTAATTTTCAATGCCTCGAATTTTCGGAGACGGACTCCACTTTTGCTATGGTAATTGGTTACAGATTATATATGTCAGATATAATGGAAACGACTGCTCTCATATGATCGATGAAGTTTTTGTTCGCAGATTTGTTTTAAACAAGTGGAATAAGCTGACGATCCTCTTTTTTTAGCTGAGTGATATCAACACATATTATCTTCATCAGATCGGTCACGTTATAGATTTTTTCTATAGCTGTTTTTTTTAAAAAAAAAAAATAAGTATGCAATAAGCATTTTTAGCACAAATATGTTGTCATAAAAAAGAAATTATCAAAATTGGTTCAGTACACTTTGTGCCAAAGCGTTACAAACCATTTTCATATAAGCAATTTCCTATAAATATTATAGATAACTACGAAATATTTGACTACTGGCAATGATTTTTGTTTTTTTTTTTTTTTGAAAATTCTTGTCAACGAAGGTAAGCATTTACAAACGATTATAACATTTTCGAACCAGAGAAAATCAGTGAAAATTTCTTTCCAATCTTATTCAAGCCAAATTTCTGATGTCAATGAGAAATCAAAAATATGCCTAACAGTTTGAGCCGTTAATTGGTTTTGCAACACCTGTTACCTCCTATACGTTTGGAGTCATTCAAAGTTTCTTCTTTTATTGGGAAAAAATAACCCAAGACTTCTGTTTGAGTTAATCACGGGACATAATATGTGTAAACAGTTGTTGTCTGACATGGGAATGATAACAGGGGTGATCCAATACTCTAATCGTGATCCAATAACCTACCTCTGTAGTTGTCCGGCTTTGGCAAGATGCAAGAAAGGGTTCTTAGGTAGTGATGTCTTGGTTATGAGCGCTGTGCATTCCTTTCTTCTCCCGACGATGCTTCTAAAACTATTTCGGACACGACGAAGAGGAAAAGTAATCTCTTCTCTTTTTCTATTATAGTTTCCTTTGTATATTCTTTTCTATTTATATTCTCTTCCGCTTCCTCTACTGGGTTTTTGATACAATGGTTTTTGGAAAAAGTCCTTTGGATAGGACTCTCAGCCCAACTACAACAAATAGTGACCACACAAAGTCTCTAAGTGAGTCAAGTTTGAGTTTTCCTAATTTTCAATGCCTCGAATTTTCGGAGACGGACTCCACTTTTGCTATGGTAATTGGTTACAGATTATATATGTCAGATATAATGGAAACGACTGCTCTCATATGATCGATGAAGTTTTTGTTCGCAGATTTGTTTTAAACAAGTGGAATAAGCTGACGATCCTCTTTTTTTAGCTGAGTGATATCAACACATATTATCTTCATCAGATCGGTCACGTTATAGATTTTTTCTATAGCTGTTTGATGAAGATCATTTTCAATGCCAAATGTCTTGATTTTCCTAAGAATCTTTATCATCTTTCTCTAAATTTGATACAAGCTAAGTTTTGATTCAGTTTACGGACACGTGATAACTTCGATAAGATAACGAATTGGTCATTAATTTTGACTGCCATAACGAAGAGTTTATCGAATTTTTCATAATTTGTGGAGAAAGTGGCGAAAATCGTTAATGCTACAGTGACTTAATAAAGTCTTCTGAGAATAGTAGTTTTGCTCAAGTTGACTATTTCTTTGCAGGAGTTACTCTTCGTAATCCAGCAAGTCATACTTCAAACATCTTCTTCAGAGAGTTTTTTTCATTACTCTGTTTTTCATAAAACGATAAAAGTAGACAATTATAAGCGATATCAACCTTTTTTATTACAACTTAGCTTGGAAAGTTACAGCCTAAAAAAACTTTTAATAGAAATCACTTCCTCCTTAACAATCAATTCATTCCCACGTACTCGTGCATATATTCTCAAAGGAAATCATGATAAAAATGCAAAAAAAAAAGGAAAAACAAAAAACTATTAATGTGGCATAACTTGACAAAGAATCATGCGACACACACCATGCAGCTAAGAGAAAATTATATTTGCAACAGTTCAAGCCACACAGCACACGTACGGCACGGCAACCGACAGAAACAACATTGCTATCAATAAAAGCAGCAATACAATAAATGTTTGCAATCAACCTTTTGAAGTAAAACTAAATAGAATTGCAATACCATCGGCGATAAGAAAATGCTGCAACAACAGCTGTAGTTGTTACTGTTGCTGTTGCTGTTGCTTCCGCAGCTGCTATTGCCGCCGCCGTTGCTGCAACCATGCGAGCAGTAATCAGTAATTGCATGTGTTACGCTCGTTGCAATTTTTATTATGATTGCTGTAGTTCTTATAGTAAATAAGTTGTCCATTAGGCCAGGCAACGCCAGCAACATCAACCATGGTACGTTAAAGTGTTGCCAATTGTCGTCTATTAAAATTGCATTGCATTGTGATAAAGAGGCATGGTGGTGGCAAGATGAAACAAGTGTAGATAGTCTTGGTTAGGTTAAGGGCGCCTATAGTATCAACACTTCTCCTGGTGCAAGTACAACCGAAGTGACGTTTTTGATAGCACAGCGAAGTTCAGAGGAAGGAGCACTTTATTACTTGTAATTAAGGATACCTTTCTTACTAGGCGTGAAAATTCCAATTAGTACGCAAGCATATGATAAAGCTATTTTTGGTTAGTTGAATGCAGTTCTTCCTGGTTTAACAAACTGTGAGAAATTTTGCAATTATTTATTGTTTTGCAAAAGAAATACAATCAATTGAAGAGGTAGATGGTAATTGTTTTCAATAAAAAAACTCTGCGCAAACACAATGATAATGATATTTTCTCTTGTGATTGTGAAGAACTCACACGTTTCGTAATAAAATTTTCGCATAATTATGGCGACTATTAAATGTTGATGTAGTCAAAGGACCGCGAAAGAAATTAATTGAAATACACAATGATATTTTTTCTCAGAAATATTTATCAACCATGAAATGTCAACTCATTCTATTGCATGTCCTAAAAATTTACCGCACACAAAACAATGGCGATTCAATTTTTTTCTGAGTCCTTGCCCTTGAAAAAATGTTGCGAATTTTATCAGAAGATGAACGCTGCGCACATTTAACGCGACTTGACTGACTGCTGCATTCCATCATTCTTAAAAGTGAACGTCATTGTCATTGTTTGTTCTTGAGTGACAGTTGCTTGTCAATGTGCTTCATCATCGGCTTCATTGCTGTCAGTTGCATCATTATCATTTAGGCACGATTTATGGTGTTTGCTGTAGTTAAACGCTAATAGGGGTGGACCATATTTTGACTTACTCTAAAACCAAAAATCTGTGTCGGGAATAGTGGAAGAGCTTTGTATTTCTGTTTGCATAGTAATTGCAAATTTAAAGTTGTGATGTTTGTAGAACCTACCAATTTTGAGGATGCACTACATTCTGGAAAGCCAGTTGAAGCTAATGAAAATAAAGTAAATGCACTGATTGATCCAGACAGGCGAATAACAACTTGTGAGATTGTTGAGAGATGGAATTCGACTTAGGAATTCCAAAACTCGACAAATAGGTTCCACATGTTATATGGGAAAAAATTTGCCATTTTTATCCATTTATCTATTTTTAACCCTCTGACGGCCATTGGTACACCGGTGACTCATTTATCTTTTAACTTTTCCTGAAAAAACTATGCAATCGATTTTCGTAAGCAAAGTATCATTCAATAGTAAATAAATGTGGCTTTCAGAAAGTACCTAACTTTCAAAGGAAAGTTCATCCCTTTACCAACCAGACTACTCCAAAGTCGAAAAATCTTAACTTTTTCTCCCACTTCTTCTTGCTGGTATATTTTTAAGGCGAATGGAGCTAGAGGTCCAAAATTTTTTGAGGAGTTGCGCGCAGCCTTCTTCTTTCCAACATAACTAAGAAAAAAAGATAGTTCACTTCGACCACTCACGCGACCACCGAATCTGATGGGACCTCAATTGTCGTCAAGGGTAAAAACCAATGACATATTCTAATTTTGTTGACGAGTTGATTTATTTGTATCAATAATAATTTGCTTACATTTTTGATCGATGCACTGAAGTTAGTTTTTTTGTGAGAAATTTGGAAGCAATTTTGACCATTGGTGAAGCAAAATTTTTTTTTTGCAAAAGGCACAAATAGCATTTTTTCGACGGTCCTTACCTTGTTTGGAGCAGACAATATATCTCTTACGTCCGGTTTCACTTTTGCAGCGATAATGACCGGACAGAGTAGCGATTGCCGCAAGTTTCAATTGCTTAGGTCAGCCAAAGAAATCAAGAAAACAATACTTTTTTGCTAAACGTATATTTGCGACTGTTACTTGACCAATTTGAGAATCGTATTTAACTTAGAAACTGCACTGAACACTTGTTAAATAATCGGCACATCGCAGTTGGGTACAACAAATGGCAACATGACTTTCCCATAATCAAAATCTGGATCGGTGAATGTCGGCAAAGTATGATCGTCCTTCGATTATTTCTTCTTGAAAGTTACTGGGTCAATTATTGGCTCACGCGCAGCAACACTGGTCGACGGTTGTTCATTCTCAGCAAGCACATCATCGATTTCGATTTCTGTTCCGGGCAGTAGGGCGGCAGCGTCCCCTTCATCGTCCAATTCGAATGCGCTTTCATCGTCATTGCTATCCTTGGCATTCAAAAATTGGACAATTCCTTCTCTGAGAGGTAGAAACATAGCGATGTTGACATTGTGTGAGTGCAAAAGTAAAACGTTAACACGTAGGAAGAAAAAAAAGAAAGAAACTCACCAAAATTCGATAAAATTCTATACAAATTTATAAGCAATAATATTTTTCATTTCCTTCGATACACTCACGTGTCAACAACTATTTTTACCGCCTAAGCGGCACTCAGTCCTCGTAATAGAATGCGTTTGAGAACTTCCAACGTGAAAAACAGACATTGGGACATATAGGTCCCAAGATTTTTCACACCTTTGCACGTAAAATAAATTCTTTTTCGTGACGCTTTCGTTAAGTAATTTAGGGTCTCTTAACACGAATCCGGTGTCAAATCTGAGAATTTCCCATTAGTTCAGTAGCGGTCCTGAAAGGGTTAAAGCGAAAAAAAACTGGAGATTAGAAATGGATTGTCTACAACAATGTTAAACGCAAGACATCATGTAGTTAATTATATGACCCGGCTCAAAGCACTTCGATAACAGATATTCATAAAAAAAATGATGCTGTTTGGTGGGATTTCAAGAAAATCATTTTTTTTGGACCTTCTACCGTACAATGCAACTGATCAAATTGAAAAAAAGTCATAATGTTCCTCAAATATAATGCAAGATCTCATAAATGTCTTGCAACTCGACTTACGGCTTGAATGATATGTATTACCACATCCACCATATTTTCCAGATCCGATGCCTTTCGGTTTATTAGTTGTTTCAATCTCTTCAAAATTTTTAATGCCATAACCTTTACTTCTTATGAGGACGTGACGAATAACTTGAATTGGGTTGTTGTCAGCAAAGATCAGAAATTTAATGAGCGTGGTATCATGCTACAGCTTGAAATATGACAAAAGGTGTTGGACCAAAATGAAAAATATATGTTTCAATAAGATATTTCTATTGTATATCTACTATAAGAAAGAAATGCCATTACAGTTGAGTTATTCCGTCACTTTAAAAACTGCAATGACTTCCACTTCAAACACAATATGTACTATAGTTTTATAGCCTTAAACACTAAATCCTGTCTTTGAACATCAGAACAAATTTGAAAAAAGTCTCCCTTTAAGTGGAAGTACTGTTCCTATTCCACAAGCTCCACAAAGACAAAGTAGAAATGTTTATCAAAACCATTTAAATTTTAGTAGGATCTACAACTCATTTAGTATTAGACTGCGATTTGAGCAGTTTCGCTTCGAACATAAGAAAGCAACTTTTAGTCGGAAGACTTTTTGGAATAAACATCGACTGACGGGAGGCTTAATAATATGGTAGAAAAAGTGGCAAAACTCAGAACTCTAGTAATGTAAAGATTTGCCAATCTTTGAAGCCTGGCTAGCTCCTCTTGAAAAATTTTATTTAGCAGAGCCGCATACCAAACTTCCTTTCGAAAATTACACCTCGAAAGTTCACATTAAAGTTAAAGGCTCGAAAAAACCTGCAGAAAATTAAGGAGAAGAAAAGGAAATAATTGGAAAGAAAGGAAAATAAGGAAATATGGAAAGTGTATTACCATACAACAACTGGGCATCGAACCCGGGGCTTCTGAGTTGTGAGCGCAGTACACTACCACTGCGCCACAAGGCCGCATGTTTAAATGGCAGCAATTTTGTATATTCTGCTAAGCAGAGTGAGTTCAGTGTTATGCCGATTTATTCGTAGTTCACATTGCTGGACCCCATTTGACAGTCAGAAAAGGGTCTCTTTAAGTATGGAATGTGCATACCATTATGCATATCTCAGTGTAAGCAACTACCTTGAAATCTTTCTTTTCTATTTTCATATATTTTTGTAAGCAAACACATCCAGAAGTGGCATACTCTTACCTGTGACGATTCATCACTTACAAGCCTACTTGCAATAGAACCCCCAAAAGACTTTACTTAAACTTTTCTGCACATATTCAAAGATCCACCCTTATTTCCATTGTCAATTCCACTGATATTCTGTTATCATGTGGTCATTTTCTTGCAAATTATTAACATTGCAATTGCTTATGCTTACGAACGAAAAAACGACTCTTACTTTGATATTTTATTATCCTTAGTAGGAGAAAAACTCAAAAAAAAAAAAACAAAACCATAATGAAAGTAAAATATTTTGCAATACAAACAAAAGCAGCCGCCCAATTTACATACAATGACCCTTAAGTGGAGGCCCGTTTTTCTTCTTTAACTGCGTACGCATAGCAATCGATTGTCCAACTGACATTTCGTTTGTCCTCTTCTTAACGTTTTGACTTGACACAAAGATTGACAACATGTCGTTGCCATTTGAAATGTTGATTGACATGAGTAATCAAGAGGCAAAATGTCAACGCAAGCTAAAGGATATAAAACGCATACATTACCTGTGTACAGTAAAAATACGTGGCAACTAACTCCAATGAAATGTTGCATGTCCCTCTAAGTAAACAACGTAAATTCACATTACACAAATCTTACGATTTTCCCCCTTCAACTTTTGCTGTTGCTGTTAGATATCTGGGCACAATGGAATTAATGACAGTGAGACAATAGTCTTAGGTACTGGAAATAATCGATACTTAAAGTAATTGTGCGTCGATATCTGTACATCTTGGTGTAATGTTGTACACATTGTCATTTCATTTAAATCGAGTATTTTCTACAATACTTCACTTTCGATATTTTATCTCAAAGGAGTAGAGATACAAAATTTATCCATTGCTACTATAACGAAGTATCCCTATGTTTACGTGATGACTTTTTGTCATGCTGATTGACGACCCGTTTTCTGGTCATTGTTGTTGATATGATTGCTGTTTTATTTAATTTATTTTCCTTTTTTTTTTTTTGTTTTTTGTTGACTTGAAGGATTTTTCCCATTTTCAAACTTTATTTGAGAATGAAGCCTAAGGAATGGATTATGTTAATTTTATATGAGGTTGTAATCGTTTGTTGCTTTTGCTGCATGATGTTGGTAAACTTATTTTAAATTGGTGATTGTCTCACAGTAAATCTTTCGCTCCAATTGCTTTGGACTTATTTATTCAATGCATAAAATTGAAATATTATTTAGGATATGATTTTGTTTTATATGAATGAAGTATATTAGGGTGAGTCATAATATTACCTTTTTGAAATTTTGATTTTTTCACGCGAAATAATATGCAATTCTGTCGACGTCTGCAAGTATGCTTGAGGTACTTCCCTGCTACAAACCAGAGCAGGAGGTCATCCCCGAAACAGAGGCCTATTTTGAAGACCTTCCGAAAACGTATTTTTCGGATGGGATCAAAAAATTGAAGGAACGTTGCACGAAGTGTAGCGAGCTAAAAGGAGACTATATTGAGAAAAAAACCTTTTTTTTGCCATAAAAATCATTCATTCATTCATTTTTCACGGATTTATCAAACGGCCCTCGTATTTTTATTAAACCATATTTTACTGACCTGCGTTGCAATGCTTTTAGGTGGTCGTCTATAAAAGGATGTACGCAGCATTTTATTGTTCATTAGAAAATAGAAAAAGAAAGAAAAGAGAGGGAAATTATTTTTTTTGTTCATTCTTTGGGGGCAGGGGAGAGAAGCTACAAAATTGGACAAGAATTGACAATTCAGAGGATTAAAATTTCAGATTTCTTGGGGACGTCTTTTATGGACGATCCCTTATGAGCAAGACATCAAAAGTTATGAAAGACTCTTAACTTGAAGTATAGAAGAAAACATATGTACATAGAAGTATAGTCATCAGAAATCATGGATTTATCTTTTTGAGAAAGTCGCATTTGATGTCACATTAGAGACGGTTTACTTAATTTTAATAGAAATATGAAATAGGATTATGGATAGATCGGGAATTTCCTTAAATTCTGGTTGGTTTTTTTTTTTTAAAAATTTTATAATTTACCTGCAGCTTTGCTTTCATTTTTAGAAAAATCTATTTTCTTTTTTTATTTTGTTTAACAAGGGGTAGTAGCCCCCTGTTCGCTCTGCTTGTCAATCCCCACCTCCACACACTTCACTGCGTTCGTGGGCTATGGTAACGCTCAAACCTTTTTTCGAACGTGTTCTTTTGAGATCAGTGGAGTCATTTCACCCAAAACTTTTTGGGATCGCGAGAGCGTAAATAACATATCGAATCGATTATATTTTGAATTGAATCGATGTAATGTACAGTAATATTAGATCCCAATTGACGCCTCTATTTGAGATATAAAACTTATTTTCTTTCTTTGATACACTCTTAAAATCCAGTAGTTCAAATTCTAAACGCTGGATGGACCAACCCTTTAAATAGACGTACAATTCCATCACTTTTTCACTGACATTACACAACATAATCGTGAGATTTTTTTTTTTCTGTTGCAAAGATTGTGAAGAAAAGCAGTGCTGAATGAATATTTTTTTCCAATAGTTGGCGGTGCCACGCCTATCACAGGAAAATAAGTATTCAGGACTAAACTAATGGAGCGATTTTGATGAAATTCTGTATCAAGATAGATTGATCCCATGGGAATAGATAGATTGAACCCAAAGAAAATATATCAACAATATTTTTGTTTCGCTAGTAGGCGTGCCACTTCCCCTAACAAGAATATACGTTTTCATTTCAAAAGAAATTAACCGTTTTTGAGGAAACTTGGTACATAGGCATACTAAACGCTGAGAAAAGATATTGTTTTTGATGGGCGGTGTAACGCCTCTTACCAATAAACATGTTTCCTCAGCTAAGCTAGTGGAAAGATTTTGATAAAATTTGGTATAGGTTGATCTCTGAAGAAAGGAAACTTTGAGGTATCCGGTATATTGCGACCTCAAGTTTAAGACCTCAAAGTTTAACGGAGGCCTCTTGATGATATGGGGCTGTTTTAATAAACGATCAATATAATAATGGAATAATGAAAACGCAATATTATATTAATATTCTAGAGTACTCATAAAATCTTGAAAAATTCAGGTCTGAAGTATATGACTAAAATTTCAATGAAATGGATCCGATACCAAAATATTACCTGCTAGGATTGGCCAGCATAGTTTGCAGATATTAACCCCATTGAAAATTTGCGGAATATTTAAAAAAAATACCTATGAGAAAACTAACCGCACAAGATCTGGACGAGTAATGAAAGGTCGCCAATAGCCAGTGGTCCAAGATCAGTACGCAAATACTATACAAAAAAATTTTTCGAACTAAGTCTGACTCAATCTTGTAAATCGAACTAACACATTATCGTACTGCAACGCAGCTAAGAAGAGCATCCACAAAGTTATGTAAAAGTCGTCGTAGATATCTTAAGAAAATCTTAACGTTAACCAATTTCACAAAGGTGTACAAATTTATTAACTTTATCATTTTAACTATAGCTGATCGTCATAAGAACTGTCTAGCTAGTGTCACTGTAAACTTCCTTTAATGCTGCTAAAATGTGTCAGTAAATATCACATCACTCAGTGGTTTGTCATTGACCATAAATGATAATGACTGTAGTTAAGGTTTTTTTTTTCAGTTTTACACATTTCATAGATAATTTCTTGTGACTCATCACAATAGCGATAAAATATTGCTGCAGTTGTCAATTATTTTTGCATGGCAATGTGCACATACCAAAGATACTTTGTATGGGCTGCTGTTGAAGAACCATCGTCGTCATCATCAACAACAACAGCAGCAGCAGTACAACATCAAGTGCCCATAGAGGTATCTCCACATAGACCAGTTTAAAAAACTTAAGTCTACAATGTTGTTGCTGCCTGCTGTTTTTGTCCCAAGTTGTCTGGGTAAATTACCCTGCCTACTTGTTGCCACCAATGAACCGAACATTAATCAAAATGTCGCTGCTGGCTACTGTGGTGACTATCACTGTGTGGTGGCGACCACTACTGTGTGGAAGAAGCGTAACAACCAGCTTTGGATGATGATGACACATTAGTTGCGGTAGTGATATTTTATGTTGATAGCAAGCAGCAAAGCAGCATGCTTATGATGGTAGCGTATAAATGTAGTAAGTAGTTAACGAAACCAGTTCTTTGGTCACTCTATTGGCGTCATCTTGTTGCGTTTGTTGCGCATATTAACAACAATTTTTTAAGCCTAATGATAATGCCAATATATGTTTTTTTTTTGTTACACACAGAAAAATTACAATTTTATTGTAATTTACTTTGGTTTTTTCAAAAGTTTTCTACTCTGTCAACATTTTTCGACTTTGTCAACATATTTCGACTTTGTCAACATTTTTCGACTTATTCAACATTTTGCGACTTTGTGAACATTTTTCGATTCAATCAACATTTTTCGACCTATCAACATTTTTTTACTTCGTCAACATTTTTCGACTTTGTCAACACTTTTCGATTCAATCGACATTTTTCGACCTTATCAACATTTTTCGAATTTCTAAACTTCCTTTGACTTTTTCAACTTCTTTCGACCTCATTAACATTTTTTGAATTTCTAAATATTATTCGATTTATTTATTATAAGCGTTATACATACTTTCGATATTTTTCGACATTTTTCAACATTCTTACTCCACTTTTGTCACCATTATTTGGATTTTTTTCGCAATTTTTCGGCTTATATCGATTTCTACGATACACTTCGATTTCTTTCAACTTTTTCGATGGTATCGATATAGTTTTCTTTTACTTAATAATTTTCTAAACGGAGGTTGCTATTTAAGTTTTTGAGGAACGGCAATTCTGGGACTTCATCAACATTGTTTTAATTTTGTCAACATTTTTCGACGTCTTCGACATATTTTGACTTCCTCAACATGTCTCGACTATGTCAACATTTTTTTTACTTTGCCAACATTTTCCAACTTTGTCAACATTTTTCGACTCTATCATCACTTTTCGAACTTATCAACATTCTTCGACTTTGTTAACATTTTTCGACTTCATCAACATTTTTTGACTTTGTCAATATTGTTCTGGTGGGACCCCCCCCCCCCTCTCTCTATCGTAAGACATGCCATATAATTTTTAGATGTAAACTGCTATAATAATGTATACTCTCTGCATTAAAAAGTTTAAGTGAGATTTTCGTTGACCACCACTTCCCCTTGGTGAGATTTGGTGAGATTTTGCTGGACGACCTCCCTCCCTATTTTGACGCACGTTTTTTATGGACGGTCCATTTACTCAGCTTCTATTTGACTATTTCACCTATGCAACATTTTGAATTATTCAACATTTTTCGATGCTTATCCACCTTTTCACAATTTTTCGGCATATATCGATTTTTACAATTTTTTTCGTCTTCTTCTTTTAACTTTACAATAGCATCGATACTTGATTGTTTTTTGACATAAAATTTTCTTAACAGAGGTTGCTATTTAAGTTTTGAGAAACCGCAACATTCGACTTTGTCAACATATTTTCGAATTTGTCAAAATTTTTCGATAGCTTCAACATTTTTCGACTTAATCAACATTTTTTGAACTCTCAGAAGGTTTTACCATAGGAGTGATATTTCAGAGTTGTACAGAGACATTAAAAGTTCAACAAAGTCAAAAAATTAAAACACTGACCCAGCAGCCCACCGTGTTTCAATGGATTATTACTGAATTAAAACGTGGTCGTCTCCTGCTTCACGACGAATTTCATGGGGATCATCCAAAATCAGTTGTTGTGCCAGAAAACATCGATGCTGTGAGGGGAACGATTATAATATCAACAAAACTTTTTTCTCTGTGTTCACCACTGCATTGAAATACCAGTTCATAACTGATAGTCACCCAAAGTGGCATCATGTTTCACATTACATCGCTATATAGCAACCACATCTGCGCATGCATTAGCATATAGAATTGATGCGCAGTCGTCATACGAAATTATCTTCAAAGGAGGAGGCACAACTGCATGCTGCTGGCAGGATCTTGACACTTTACATGCGACAGAATCTTTAATATAACAACATTTTATGCGGGGCTGCCCACAAATGTCAAGTAGCACATTCAGGTTGTTTCTTTTTCAACAGTCTCTGTTGATGTTCTGTTTTGCTGCTTCTGCTGTTGATAATGATGATGATCTTTTTGTTAACTTGTTGAAATTTTATTAAAAAATTATATTCTGTAGCTGCATAATTTCATGGAAGTCAAGTCATATTTTGTTGTGGTGTGACTTTAGTCGTTGTTATTCGTAGAAGGATCTTCATTGCACATTATGCTGAACTGATCTTCGTCTTATTTGAGTCTTTTGGTGTTGTTGCTGCTGCTGGTGCTTTTGTACGTGAGTTAATTCTGATGATTATCGCTTTGATGAGGTTCTTAAAATTTGTTGTAAAGAGCTCTTTCGGATTGGACTTTTGTGAGGAGGGCATTTAACGACAGCTCAATTAGTTATGCGCTGAGTTTATTTGAGCGTTTTATGAAATTTATGAGCGGGTCTGTTTTTATTGAGGAAAGACTTTTTTACGAATTCATTTCTTATTACGCAAAGCTTTGGTAAAGTGTTTATTTTCTTTTAAACTTTTTATTGTCTACATAATATTGGTTTTTATGATCTTTATTATAATACACTACGGGGTGCAGCAAATTTTTGTTGCATTTGTGTTTTTTTTTTCGGAGCTCATAACTACGATAGAAGCCAATAAATGTGCAAAATGTTATGAGATAATAAAGAAATCAATCAAGGAATTGCATGCTGTTCGAGTGCATAATATCATGATTTCTATGAAACAGCTTAGCCGCTAGAAACCAGATAAAATGCAACTGTTCTAAAATGGCATAATAGCCTAAACGTTTAGCTGACCACAACTGCAACTTTTAGTAAGTAGGCTGGCTGCTATAAACTACATAAAATCTCATTAAGAGTAAAAGGCGGAAGCATTTAATTTAACTCATAACATATTAACTGAACTTCAAAGTACTTACTGATCATTTGGAATCGCTTCTTGTGTCCGCAAAAAAAACTTCAATCGTTAAATTTGTGAAGAAAACTCAAAAATCTTTATTGCATGTGTTTTTTATCTCATGAGAGATTTGTGCAATGAAACCATTAATAATATCAATATATTATTTTATCGTATGTTAACTTACCTTTTCGGAACTCGCATGTTTCTTGATATATCTATTAAATGAACTTTAGCATAGCGAGACCATAATTGATGGAAAATATATTAGTTGGTAATACTTACAAGATGAGGGAAATTGTAACAATGTATATATTTAGGTAGAAGTAGTTGTAATAAATATATTCCATAGGTTTTTGCTCAATATATTAGAACTTTAACAGAATAGTCTTAAAGTAATTAATCAAAATTAGAGTGAATATTCCAATGAATTGGATGAGCAGTTTTTATCCTTAGTTTTTTTATCTATTGTAAATTTCAGCACAGAATCTTTTATTAATTATGTTAAAAGCCCGTGATATATTTATCCCTTCAGAACTTTCTTGAAAGCAAATTTATATCAAAATATACCTATATATCATGAAATTTTTAAAAATATTAATATATTTTCATATTATGTAAAAACTTAAGAAAGAGCGTAGCTCAAAATGATTTTGGTATCATAAGGTATTTACCGCATGCGACTTTTACTTACAGTTAACAATTGTTAACTTTACCATCTTAAAGTTCATTGATTATAAATAGCTTAAGTCCAATGCAATGCTCATACAGTTCTTACATTATTTTTATCTCATGTGCTTTTGTTCTATTGTGAGATGTTTCTCACTTGAAATTTTTATATTATTAGATATCTGATGCGATTTTTTTACTACTTACAATAACAGTAAAGTAAAAGTAAAAAAGAAACCCATATCTAATGCGTACTGGAAGACATACATATATATACCCCATGAGATTTTTCTGAAGCGATAAGTATCTTATATGTAAATCTCGTAATAACTAAGTTTAAGTTCGTAGCAATCATTCTTCATGGGACTTATGTAATTATAGGGATCATTCTATTATTTTAATTACAATAACTACAACACGTAGACATTTCTCACTCTGTTGTTTTCGCATATATTTTCATGCAATATGGTTTTTATCCAATAA
Source organism: Tricholauxania praeusta (assembly GCA_949775025.1). NCBI lineage: Eukaryota > Metazoa > Arthropoda > Insecta > Diptera > Lauxaniidae > Tricholauxania > Tricholauxania praeusta. The sequence goes on along the minus strand of OX459030.1, from coordinate 119,231,362 downwards.
ACTTTTATTTGACTCGTAAGATATCGTACCTCAAGACATTTTTATCTCATATAATATTTTAAGCCACTGCTCAGAAAATAGCATAATTATAAAAATCTCAAGCGATTTTGATATCATAAAAAAGTTTATCGCATGTAATTTGAAACTTTCTTTCATTTTCAAACTAGCAAAAAGAGCAAAATTACAACAAAAAAAAAAAACAAAGTAAATCGCATGTGATAAATTTTTTATGATATCAAAATCGCATGAGAATTTTTTTCTTTGTAATTTTGCTTTTTTTGTTAATTTAAAAATGAAAAAAGTTTCAAATTGCATGTGATAAATTTTTGATGATATCAAAATCGCTTGAGATTTTTGTAATTTTGCTAATTTTCTTCAAAATTACAAAAAGAGTAAAATTACAAGAAAAAAATAAGCCGACGAAGTTAAAGTACTAAATGTATTCGTTGAAGAATATAATTTAAAGCCATCAATGCAATAAAATATCTTGAATAAGTGCTAGAAAAAACAGCAAAATTTAAAGCAATTTTGATTCTATAAGAAATTTTTTGCATGAGACTTCTGTAAATTTGTTTTCAATTTCAAAATTAGAAGCTACAAATAGTAAAATTACAATAAAATAAGTTGAACGAAGTAGGAGTTTTATATTAAGTAGCCCACAAGATTTTCGCTCAAGAGATAAAACTATTTTCTATTAATTTCTTTTAATGAAGTCAAAACAATTGAAAATCAGCCATACTACGCATGAAATTAAACACGATTGAGCTTTAAATTATATCGAAATTATATTTTGCTATGACGTGATATATTAATAACATGCGATTTTTCTTCCATGCAATTTTTATGGAACTTTTTTATCACATGCAATTTTTGTATACTCATTTTGATATTCGAAATTATACTTGCTGCTGAAATAGGTTGAAAAGAAATTACATGCACCGATACGACAAACTTTTAGCTATTTTCGTAAGTGACGTTCATTTGGCATAAGCTTATGAAAAATCTGCTATGACGCACTTAAAGTTACCTTAACCTTTCACCTACAGTCCCAAGTGCTACTCTCTCAACTTAACCACGTCACAATCTGTACAACATAACCGATCACTTTCAGTAATTATCAATTTCTTGCATGTCGCACTGTCTGTTGGGTTGTCTACCACAGAAATGCAGCAGCAACAGGATTAAGTTTCACATGAAACTTAAGGAGACCGACAGCTGTAGATTAACGCGTCGGTACGTGCTGGTAACATACGCAAGACATGTTCAGCGTTTCTGCTTTACACGTAGTTTTGAATCGGTCGTGTCTGGTTTGCTCTGAAGTACCAGACACGGTGTACGTTCGCATATGAATGAATCTACAACTTAACAGATTTGTGGTTAAACGGACAGCTTTCTGACAACAAATTTATGATAGCCTGTCAAAGTTTTGCTTTGAAGTTGGCATTAAGTTTGCTTTTGTGTTTGTGGCTAAGACAATTTATTGAAAAGGCGCTTCATGAAGTGAAGTATTGTTTCTTTTTCTTTTCTTTTTTTTTTTTTTGTAGGCTAAATTTAGTTGAATTAAAAACTAGAGTGCATTAATTTATTTTCGTTTACTTACATGAATTTCTTTTGAAAGTATTTAATAGTGAGGTATTTTTCAAATAAAATACCATAAGGTGTCTTATTCTGAGTGTAATACTCAAAATGTCAAAAAAGTTCACCAAATTTTTTTTTTTTTTTTTAGTAAAATCATCAAAATATGAACAATGTTTCCAAACAATGTATAAGTAGGCGAAATTTTTAGCTTTTAACTTTCTTCACATTCACATAATTTCTTGAAATTTCGACTTTTGACGCCACTGTACTATTTTATTTGAGATATACTTTAGCTCTTTTGGATAAGGCATTGACGTATGACCATTTGGAAGAGAAGGGTTGCCGACTGACCGAGACAAGACCTCAGATGCAAGGGAAATGGTTGCAAGCCAGTGCTTTAGAAAGCGCCGATTTTGTATCAGTCGTGGCTCTGACAGTCGCTGACAAAAGTATGGAATACTTACAGGAAATTAAACTACAATTTGTATAATGTTTGAACTCTGTTAATTAATTTTTTAGACCTTGAATCAACAGCGCTAAAGGTAATGGTCATAGCATAAAGATAATCTTTTTAAGACTAAAAATTTTATCTTAAATGGTAATACACTTTAAAACATTTTAAGAAACATGTGAAAAAATCATAATATAGAATCATTAAAAAACTCTGCGCTGAATCAAAAGATATAGCATTTTCAAGGAACTAAAATGATTTTGAACCACTGTGCGAGGTAGTGGTGGCTGCGTAATGCTTTTCTATCATTGTAATAATCGATGGTGCTCAAGCGAATTATGCGTTCTGTTGCTGTTGTTCCGTGTGTTCTACAAAAATTTCCTATTCTACAAAGTAACTTTGAGGTTTTCTACAAGAAAGTACTTAACTTTATTCTAAACCAGACTTTTTCCAAATAACGAATGAATCATAAAAATAAAAATTAAGCAGAGCTTGATCTCAATTTTGCTTATTCCGAATAGGCGGAACATTGCATCGTTTATTCCACCAATAAGCATATTTCTTCTTCGTGTGGCATTATTCAGCGGTGGATTAAGGTAAGGCTAGAGGGGCTATAGACAACCAGCAGAAAAGAACAACTAAACTATGTTTTTTTTTAGGGAGAAATTATTGTGAACATAATATTTTATTAGAAATGGGGTTATTTCGAGTTCTTAGGCCCAGGCCCCGCAAAGTATTAATTCCAAGTTAATAACCTTATAGTTTATGATCAGTGTTTCTAACGCAGAACAGTAGTTTGTTACATTGTAGTTTACTATTTTTTAATTGTAAACAGCAGTCACCACAGACTTTCTGACACTACAGGATGTCAGGAACAGCTGGGGCTTAAATTCAGCCTAACATCGAAATGTGCTTGTGAAAGTATCGTGCGGGTTGTGGCTTAATTTAAAAATCAAAAGTAAAGCATAAGCTCTATGTGAACTGTCGATTTTGCTAAAGTTTATATAAGGTTTTAGGGTGGAATCACTCATTACTAAGGGGAAGTTATATCCTCACAATTAATATAATTGATAAAAGTTATAGCTATCAAACTTATATTTTCTGAAATTAAACCTTCAAGGCAAAAGTTCATGTAAAATGCTAGACACATCTGTATAACCTTTGAAGATTAACAGAAGAGCTTCTTTCTTAAAGAGGTTCTTTAGTTTCACTAAAGCAAAATCTACCAGATTGCATATTTCCTGATATTTTTGACATCGGTTGATTCAAATCAAATGTTATACTTTTGAAATTTTTCAATTATTGGAATTTTTTTACCCCCCTTCAACATTTTTTTAAAATTTTTTAATTTTGAAAATTTGTTGAATTTTTATAATTTTTTCTCAATATGCTCAAATTTTCAATCTCCTCAGTTTTTTTAAATCTTTTAATTTTGTAAACTATTTTAATTCTTGAACCTCCCACCACTTGTCAGTTTGCAAAGTTTTCAATTTTGGAGATTTTTAAAGGCCCCCCTAACTACTTCTATTTATTAAAATTTTTCAATTTTGGAAATTTTAAAAGACCTCCCCTCCAAAAAAAAAAAATTGCGAAGGGAACTTTCACAAATTTTTTAATTTTTGAAATTTTTATAGTTCTTATAGGCCCTCTTCTCAATGTTCTGAAATTTTTAAATTTTGAAAATATTTTGGATTTTTCTAATTTTTTTTTCTAATTTCAATCTCCTCAGTTTTTTCAATTTTTAAATCTCTCAATTTTGTAAGTTTTTTTAATTCTTGAACCTCCCCCCGCCCCTCCCCCTTGTCAGTTTACAAATTTTTCAATTTTGGAAATTTTTAAAGACCCCCCTTCCTCAATTTGTTTAAGTCTTTTAATTTTGGAAGTTTTAATAGACCCCCCACCAAAAAAAAAAAAATGGGAATTCTTACAAATTCTTTAATTTTTGAAATTTTTTAATTTTTGAAATTTTTTGATTTTGGAAATCTTATAATTTTTAAAGGTCCGACCCTTCTCAAATTTTTCCAATTTTACCATTTTTAAAATTTTTCAATATTGGATATTCTTCTGAAATTTTATAGATCTTAAAGACCACACCCCCCTCCCCCCGTCTTCTCAATGTTTTCAAATTTGTAAATTTTTTAAATGTCTATAATTCATTTTCAATTTTTTCAAATTTCAATCTAATCAGTTTTTTTCAAATTTTAGAGTCTTTCAATTTTGTAAATTTTTTTAATTCTGGTACTTCCTTCTGCCCTTCCCCCTTGTCAGTTTGCAATTGCTTGAATTTTTCAATTTTAAGAATTTTTAAAGGCCCCACCCCCTCCCTTTCTCAATTTGTTAAAGTTTTTAAATAAAAAAAGTACCCCTCCCCCTCCAAAAAAAAAAAAAACGTGAAGGCAATTTTTGCATATTTTTTAGAAATTTTTTGAATTTTTTTAATTCTTAAAGATCAACCACCGTTCTTAATTTTTTTAAAAGTTTTTATAATTTTTGAAGGTTTACCACATTCTCAATTTTTTAAATTACTGCACTTTAGTATCTATCGACTTTCCTTTCTGACAAACTTTACCTTTGACAAACTTTACCTTTGACAAACTTTACCTCTGACAAACTTAATGCTTTTACGTAGTATTGGTAGAGAGAAATTTCGGAATTTCTTGAGCACTTTGTGAGTATATGTTGACCCTTTAATAGAGTAGTATTCTAAGCCAATTTAATATTTTACGATATCTTGTGTGATCGCAATCTGCAGCTTAGCTTCTATTAGTTAGTTTTTTTATCAGATTTTCGCCTAATGTGAAGCACAAGGCCATTACAAAACATGGCTTTGGAAATTCAAATGAAAACATATTGCTTCTGCTTATTTTACTCCGTCCTAACCTATGTTGGTCATCCTTGGACCTTGGTCGTTTTCTTTAATAATGAAGGCAATTTGAGCTGTAGCTAAATGCTAGCATACCGTTAGCTGTACTTTTAATATTATTAAGCCGAAAAGTTACCAACTTAAGCAATTTAGTTTTCACTTTGGCTAAACTTTAATAACATTGTGCTTCTTTCAGTCACTAATTACCGCTACTGCCAAAACGCAAACTTAACAGGGCGTGCAAACAATTTGCAAATTATTTAACATTTTAAACGCCTATTTGCCAACCTTTAAGCTAATTATGAACTAATGAAAAGTAACAAAACGCTTACATTTTAGGGAAAGGAATTTTTTGCAAATTTGTGCAATGCAAATGGCTTGTATCTCTGGTAAATTTTTTTTTGGGTATAAAAGCCAATGTGAACTTAGCAAAAAGCACAGTTCGCTTAAGTCTTTACAAACAAGACAAGTTAAGTCAGCCGACATCACTCAATCAACTTATAAGCACGCAAGAGAATAATGGCCTTTAAGGTAAGCAAGTTAACTACTACTAAAGGTTTTAAAGAAAATTTCCAAAAAGAACTTCTAGTGATTTTTGCTAGAAAGTTGAAAATCTTTGGAAAAAATTTTAAATCCGATTTTTAAACAAAATTTTCCGCTCCTTTAATTTCATTGCAGTTTTTCGCTGTCCTAGCGGTAGTCAGCCTTGCTGCAGCATTACCCTACCAACATGGTGGCGGCGGTCATGGCGGTGGTGGTGGTGGCGGCGGCGGTCATGGTGGCGGCAGCAGCCATCAATCGGTGCACATTGTTGCTCACGATGATGGACATGGTGATGGCGGACACGGTGGTGGTGGTGGTCATGGTCATGGTCATGGTGACCATGATGATGGTTCCTCATCACATGCTGAATATACCTTCGATTATGGTGTAGATGATAAAAAAACTGGCGATCATCATGGACACAGTGAAACACGTAAAGGTCATAAAGTTTCGGGACACTATGAGTTGATTGATGCCGATGGACATAAGCGAACTGTCCATTATACTGCTGATAAGCATAAGGGTTTCGAGGCCACGGTACATTATGAGCCAACACATGGCGGTGGTGGCGGCGGAGGCGGTGGCGGTCATGGTGAGAGTCATGCTACCTTCCATGGTGGTCACGCTGAAGTTTCTGAATATGGACATGGTTCAGCTGATGGTGGTCATGGTGATGATGGTGGCTACGGTGGTGGCGGTCATGGCAGCTATGGACATGGTGGTGGTGATGGTGGTCATGGACATGGTGGTTCTTCCGAACATGGTTTCTCTATTAAACAAGAACATGCTGTTGCCGTGCATGGTCATGGTGGTGGACATGGCGGCGGCGGTGATCATGGTGGACACTATTAAGAAGAGCAGAAATGATGGTGGCTACTATAAATTTGTTGTTACATCAGTGGTATACTTTTTCCTAACTGTATAGTGGACGAGATTTGAGTGTTTCTTCATACCAAATACTATTTTTATATTTCAATTTATTATTATATATTTTACAATAAATAAAGCAAGCAATTTCGAAAAGAAACAAAATTTTAAATTTTATAGAAGGACTTTTTAGGGATGTTGAAATCAAAAGAAATAAAATTCAAAGTCTGTTCTCAGTTCCAAATTGAAATTCGGAGAATACTCTTCCATCACAAAGAATTTAAAGCTTCACATTTTATCTGGGAATGACTAAAAGAGAGAACTTCTTGGAAGAATGGACTGTCTTAACTTCTTCATGCTAAATAGCCAAGTATTATATAGTAATAAATCAGAATGAGCTAAGATTATGCCATGATTTCCAAACCATCAGACGGAGGTTTCAGCCATGAAAGAATTAGCAACCCAACTTTAGGGAAATATCGTTTCTAAAAGGCAGATTTACTTAAATATTCAGGTTACTATAAAATATCTGAAAACAGTATTTTCAAACTTCTTAGAGCTTCTAAAAAGCTCCAGATGGTTAGTATTTTATAATTTTGCTCAGCTGAGTGGCTGGTCATAGCAATATTGATAGCAATTGTAAAGCTCATAAACCTACTAACCTGGGGACTACTATACAAATTCTTCTGGCGAGAAAAGTCTTGGCAAGACTTTTGCCACTTGGAAGATTTTTCTAAAAATCATGATCACAAAAAAAATCGGCACTATGGAATATAACAGATATTGAAATTTGGCTTGTTAAAGATGTCCTCGAAGTGGTGGTTCATCTGACATAATTCATTTTTCCGGAAACAGCAATTTTAAGTAACTAATTCTTAACTACATTGAATTTCATAAAAAAAGTGATGTAAATCCTTTCTTAAAACTTCTTGCCAGTTCGTCTGTGTGATGTTTAACTAGGACGAGTGCCACTCGATCAATTTCAGAGAGTGTGCTTTAGCACAAGCTCACTAGCTTATATGCCGACAATGTTGTTTTTGGAAATTTCCGGACCTAGATCTTTCAATTTTGCTTAAAAAAAATGTTGTTCTTGTCAAAAATGGGCGGCTTCGTAAGGATGTGCAACATGCCCAATTTGTTCGAACAGACTCGAGTTTTTCACAAAATTCTCGAGCTCTTCAGAAAATTTCAGCATCGAATCAATTTCGTGTAACTTGACTCATCTCAGTTGGTTTAGTTCGAACGAACGAGTAGCTTGAAACTCATGAGTTGCAATCGTATGTTACGAAAAGACAACGAACGAATCGAACAGGAGTTGGGTCGAACGATTCGAATGTGACTCGTTGCGTATGACAAAAGTTCGAACATGTTCGATCAGCTCGTTGCACAGCTTTAGCACCTTTGTGTGACTAAAAAACTCCGGTTGTGTGTTTAAAATAAGAAGTTTTACTAAATCCACTTGAGACTAACTAATTTAGCTAATTTCTTAAGATTAAAAATTTCCTTCCGTGTAAAATTAAAAATATATTTATTTATAAATTTTGATATCAACATAAATTAATTAAAATTTTTTATGTAAAGCATTTTTGTGGAAATAGTTACCACTTTGATAAATTTTCGGCTCAAAGTCATTAAAATATATAATTCCATGTTTTTGTCTAGGAATTAATTTAATTTCATTATAAAAACTTGTTTGTGTAACATATAAAACAAGTCAAGTCGCTCCGTCTGGTCTTGCACGTATCATTAGTTTGACAGCTTTTACAGCATATTCTGGACCTGGGACAATTTTTACAGCAGGTTCTGTACCTGGAGCAGTGTCTACACCATATTCTGGAAATTGGGTAACTTTTCTCCATGATATACCTTTACCAGTTTTACTCCAATATGCTCCTCGATTGTAAGGACCATTTAAACTAGAAAACCAAAAAAAAAAGAAAAAATATTGATATAAATTAAATATACAAATGTATAAATCAACAAAAAAATTTCTGTGAAATAGATGATGATAGCATTCATATAGCTATACAGCATTTCTATAGCTGTTTTAGGTGTATACAGCAGTAAAAATGCTGTAAATGCGCATTAAAAGCTTCTTCTGCAAAAAATGCAACTTGAGGTGCCTTTAAGGTAATTTTTGTGCAAAATCGAAATTTTTGAGAAATGCAGAACATAAAACCAATATATAACTTAAAATCAATAAGACAAATCAACAAAAATTGTTCAAAAAATTATGACTTAATTACTAACGCTATTATTCATGGAGGTCTCCGATTTGGCTCAAATTTTGAAACATATATGTTATTTTTTTTGTCTGCGATATGAAAAAAAAAAATTGAAATTTAATTGGATTTTCACTATTTTTTTTTTTTATCTTATTCGCTATTTTCCATTGGATAAATATTATTTGGAAAAACTGATGTGCTAGTGTTACTGAGTCATCATCAACTAGCCAAATACAATGCAGCAAAATCGGAGTTATAAGTTAAACCTTTTGTCTTGTTATAACCAATATATATATAGAAGAAAATATAATTTTACCTTGCGGCACATTTGCTATGCCACCATGGTCCATATTTTGTTGCACAATTTTCCTTCGGATCATCATCATTGTCTTGATCGAAAGTCGAAAATTTGCTATTCAATTCACCCGAAAAAAAATCATATGCAGTACCAGTAAAGCCATCAATCGCCTTCAGTGCATACGATTCATTTGCATTTCCAACAAGAAAATGATCATAGTGTGCATAAAGCTTGTCACCCTCAAGATTTGTCATTTCTAAGACCAGCTCTTGCGGTTTCGCCGAAGTAAGAATATGTAGCCTTTCTAGGCCAATAAAAAATTCACCATCGTAAGTGCCAAAACCTTCTTTATACAAATGCCAGGATTGTTCAAAGATTTCATGGCCATTATAGCGATATTGTATGACCACCCAACCGTTGTCTTCATATTCTTCACAAAGCACTTTCATAAAGCTGAATACACGCAATTGAATTTTTCCTTTTTTCAAATTTTTTGGACATTGATCGGAAATGCTGTATGTATCGGAACTATAACGAATAATTGGAAACATAAAAGAAAATCAAAATTTTTGTGTAAATTTTTCCTAATTTTTCTATTGAGTGTATTGCAATGCATAGTTACCGGCTGCTTATAGCATCTAAAACATTATATTGCAATGCTTTTAACTCTGCCAATGTTGTTTCAAGGTCATTCAATCTATTATGGAGAGGAATATTTAAAAAAAAAACTTGTTTTTGTTAATGAATATGCTTATTGATTGCGAACCTTTCCTTGATTTCTGTGATTTCATTAGGCATCACCAATGCAATTGACTGTTAGATAATAATATATATATATTTAAATTTTATTTTTTTAGCTAAAAATATTAGGTATATAATATACCTCATTTGGATACTTCATATTAACTTGATTTGCTAGTGAAGTATAAAAGTTATTTGCACCATTATTACTGGATGAACACAGGCACGTCATAGCGGCTAGAATGCTTTCTAACGATAGCGCAGGGCTACTCATTTTACACTAAAAAAATCTAATTTTCAACCGAGAACGTACCGAACACTTCGATCTATATAATGCTACTAATCGCAAGGTGAGAATCTATGTTTCATTAAGCTGCAACTAGTTAAGTGCTGATCAACGCTTATCAGAAAATTTGTATTATAAATAAAGTTAAATTTGCAAAGTTACCCAGTTGGACTATTTGAATTTATAATAAGAAATTTTAAAGTGAGTTCAATATCACCCAAAAATTGGGTGTGCTCCAACAAATCGAAACCATGCGTAGATGACACTTTCAATTTTTTTTTTTTTTTTTTAGCACACCCTTCAAACTTGGTTTTTCTTGAAAAATTTGCAAAGTTACCCAGTTGAACTCTTTGAATTTATAATATGAAATTTTAACGTGAGTTCAATATCACCAAAAACTTGGGTGTGCTCCAAAAAAAAACAAAAAAAAAAAAAATCGAAGCCATGCTAAGATGACAATTTCAACCTTTTTTCTGAGCACACCCTTCAAAACTGGTTTTTCTTGAAGAATTTGCGAAGTTACCCAGTTGAACTCTTTGAATTTATAATATGAAATTTTAAAGTGAGTTCAATATCACCAAAAACTTGGGTGTGCTCCAAAAAAAAACAAAAAAAAAAAAAAAAAAAATTTTTTTTTTGAGCACACCCTTCAAACACGGTTCTTCTTGAAGTTAAGTTAGTTTCCAAAATACAGAGATGTTAAGTTAGTAGTTTTCGTCATTTTTTCTACGAACGTCTTTTTTTGAAAATTTAGCACTTGGATTTCATCTGTAAATTTGGAATTGTAATGAGTGGATTTTCATAGAGTTTTTTATGATCTCTACGAAAAAAATACTTATTATTTTTAAATCAATTTTCTTTTTAGAAAAATTTTGCAATTAAAAAATGTGTGAACATGAGTTGAGTGGAACGAATTGAGTTCTTCGAGTTTGACTTGTTGCGCAACTTTCTGCAGAGCCTTACCATCTCTGTACGTGGCGTTTTTTAGATTTTAAGGATTAATGGTTGTGCCGAATGCCACTAATTTGGCAACTTTTCTATTGAATAAAATTAAAAGTACACTTATTCACAAACTTTTATATGAAACACAACTTTGATAACTGTACTACTGAAAGTTATCGAATTGAATTTATATTTATATATATATTTGAATTTATAATATGAAATTTTAAAGTGAGTTCAATATCACCAAAAACTTGGGTGTGCTCCAAAAAAAAACAAAAAAAAAAAAAAAAAAATTTTTTTTTTGAGCACACCCTTCAAACACGGTTTTTCTTGAAGTTAAGTTAGTTTCCAAAATACAGAGATGTTAAGTTAGTAGTTTTCGTCATTTTTTCTACGAACGTCTTTTTTTGAAAATTTAGCACTTGGATTTCATCTGTAAATTTGGAATTGTAATGAGTGGATTTTCATAGAGTTTTTTATGATCTCTACGAAAAAAATACTTATTATTTTTAAATCAATTTTCTTTTTAGAAAAATTTTGCAATTAAAAAATGTGTGAACATGAGTTGAGTGGAACGAATTGAGTTCTTCGAGTTTGACTTGTTGCGCAACTTTCTGCAGAGCCTTACCATCTCTGTACGTGGCGTTTTTTAGATTTTAAGGATTAATGGTTGTGCCGAATGCCACTAATTTGGCAACTTTTCTATTGAATAAAATTAAAAGTACACTTATTCACAAACTTTTATATGAAACACAACTTTGATAACTGTACTACTGAAAGTTATCGTAATAAATAATTCGCTTTTTGTTAAGGAATTATTTATATTTCAATATTAAAATTTATTTGCATAAAAAAAAAACAAACAAAATCAACTCGCTTTGTCTGTTTTTGCACGTATCATTATCTTGACAGCTTTTATTGAATATTGTGGACCTGGGCTATTTCTACTCCATGACAAGCCTCGTCCATTTCTACTCCAATATTCTCCTGTAGAATAACGACCATTCAAACTAAAAAACAAAGAAATAAAATTGATATAAATATATATTCGCGAAAAAGAAATGAGCTGTACCTTGTGATCTCCGACTTAGGTCAAATTATCAAATTTATGAAGTAATCTTTCTAATAAAATTAATTTAAATAAAATAAAAATATTCTACGAACTGTTAGAAATTAATTGGTTTTCTGAAAATATCTTTAGCATTATTTAATTTTTTATGGAACACATTTTATTTAATAAAAATTTTATTGCAAATGAGTTATCATAAACTCTACACATACAATCCAGCAAAATCGGAAATCTCAAGTTTAGCCTTTTGTCTTGTTATATCCCATCTAGACAAACATATATAATAGAAAATATAAATTCACCTTGCAGCACAGTTGCTATGCCACCATGCTCCATATTTTTTTCCACAATGTTCCTCCAGGGAATCATCATTGTCTTGATCGGCAGTGGAAAATTTGCTATTCAATTCACCAGAAAAAAAATCATACGCAGTACCAGTAAAGCCATCAATTGCCTTCAGTGCATACGATTCGTTTGCATTTCCAACAAGAAAATGATCATAGTGCGCATAAAGCTTATCACCCTCAAGATTTGTCAGTTCTAAGACCAGCTCTTGCGGTTTCGCCGAAGTAAGAATGTGTAGTCTTTCTAAGCCAATAAAAAATTCACCATCGTAAGTGCCAAAACCTTCTTTATACAAATGCCAGGATTGCTCAAAGATTTCATCGCCATTATAGCGATATAGTATGACCACCCAACCGTTGTCTTCATATTCTTCACAAAGCACTTTCATAAAGCTGAATACACGCAATTGAATTTTTCCTTTTTTCAAATTTTTTGGACATTGATCGGAAATGCTGTATGTATCGGAACTATAACGAATAATTGGAAACATAAAAGAAAATCAAAATTTTTGTGTAAATTTTTACTAATTTTTCTATTGAGTGTATTGCAATGCATAGTTACCGGCTGCTTATAGCATCTAATACATTATATTGCAATTCTTTTAACTCTGCCAATGTTGTTTCAAGGTCATTCAATCTATTATGGAGAGGAATATTAAAAAAAAAAACTTGTTTTTGTTTATGAATATGCTTATTGATTGCGAACCTTTCCTTGATTTCTGTGATTTCACTAGGCATCACCAATGCAATTGACTGTTAGATAATAATATATATATATTTAAATTTTATTTTTTTAGCTAAAAATATTAGGTATATAATATACCTCATTTGGATACTTCATATTAACTTCATTTGCTAGTGAACTATAGAAGTTATTTGCACCATTATTACTGGATGAACACAGGCACGTCATAGCGGCTAGAATACTTTCTAACGAAAGCACAGGGCTACTCATTTTACACTAAATACCGATCACTTCGCTCTATATAATGCTACTAATCGCAAGGTGAGAATCTATTTTTCATTAAGCTGCAACTAGTTAAGTGCTGATCAACGCTTATCAGAAAACTTGTATTATAAAAAATGTTAAATTTGCAAAGTTACCCAGTTGGACTCTTTGAATTTATAATAAGAAATTTTAAAGTGAGTTCAATATCACCAAAAAATTAGGTGTGCTCAAAAAAAAAAAAATATAAAAAAAAATTTTTGAGCACACGAACGAACCCATGCTAAGATGACAATTTCAACTTTTTTTTCTGAGCACACCCTTCAAACCTGGTTTTCTTGAAGAGTTTGCAAAGCTACCCAGTTGGACTCTTTGAATTTATAATAAGAAATTTTAAAGTAAGTTCAATATCACCAAAAAATTGGGTGTGCTCCAAAAAAAAATAAAAAAAAAAAAAAAAAATCGAAACCATTCTAAGATGACACTTTACATTTTTTTTTTTTTTTAACAAACCCTTCGAACATGGTTTTTCTTGAAGAATTTGGACGAAAGTGAGTTCAATATAATCAAAGAATTGGGTGTACTCCAAAAAAAAAAAAAAAAATCGAAACCATGCTAAGATAACACTTCACAATTTTTTTTTTTTTAGCACACCCTTCAAACCTGGTTTTTCTTGAAGAATTTGCAAAGTTACCCAGTTGGAATTTTTGAATTTATAATAAGAAATTTTAAAGTAAGTTCAATATCACCAAAAAATTGGGTGTGCTCCAAAAAAAAAAATCGAAACCATGCTATGATGACTTTTTTTTTTTTTGAGCACACCCTTCAAACCTGGTTTTTCTTGAAGAATTTGCAAAGTTACCCAGTTGGACTCTTTGAATTTATAATAAGAAATTTTAAGGTGAGTTCAATATCACCAAAAAATTGGGTGTGCTCCAAAAAAAAAAATAAAAAAAAAAAAAAAAAATAAAAAAAAAAAAATTTTTGAGCACACCCTTCAAACACGGTTTTTCTTGAAGTTAAGTTAGTTTCCAAAATACAGAGAAGTTAAGTTACTGATTTTCGTCATTTTTTCTACCGACGTCTTTTTTTTGAAAATTTAGTTATGGTAATAAATAATTCGCTATTTGCTAATGAATTATTTATATTTCAATATTAAAAATTATTTGCGTAAAAAAAAACCAAACAAAATCAACTCGCTTTGTCTGTTTTTGCACGTATCATCATCTTGACAGCTTTTATAGAATATTGCGGACCTGGGCTATTTCTACTCCATGACAAGCCTCGTCCATGTCTACTCCAATAATCTCCTGTAGTATAACGACCATTCAAACTGGAAAACAAAGAAATAAAATTGATATAAATATATATTCGCGAAAAAGAAATGAGCTGTACCTTGTGATCTCCGACTTAGGTCAAATTATCAAATTTATAAAGTAATCTTTCTAATAAAATTAATTTAAATAAAATAAAAATATTCTACGAACTGTTAGAAATTAATTGGTTTTCTGAAAATATCTTTAGCATTATTTAATTTTTTATGGAACACATTTTATTTAATAAACATTTTATTGCAAATGAGTTATCATAAACTCTACACATACAATCCAGCAAAATCGGAAATCTCAAGTTTAGCCTTTTGCCTTGTTATATCCCATCTAGACAAACATATATAATAGAAAATATAAATTTACCTTGCGGCACAATTGCTATGCCACCATGCTCCATATTTTTTTCCACAATGTTCCTCCAGAGAATCATCATTGTCTTGATCGGCAGTTGAAAATTTGCTATTCAATTCACCAGAAAAAAAATCATATGCAGTACCAGTGAAGCCATCAATTGCCTTCAGTGCATACGATTCGTTTGCATTTCCAACAAGGAAATGATCATAGTGCGCATAAAGTTTTCCATTCTCAAGATTTTCCAATTCTACGAGCAGCTCATGCGGTTTTGCCGTAGTAAGAATATGTAGCCTTTCTAGGCCAATAAAAAATTCATCATCGTAGGTACCAAAACCTTGTTGATACAATTGCCATGGTTGGTTAAAGTCTATGGTGCCATCAAAGCGATATTGTACAACTACCCAACCGCTGCCATCAAATTCTTCACAAAGCACTTTGACGGAACTGAAGAGACGTAATTGAATTTTTCCTTTTTTCACATTCTTTGGACACTCGTCGAAGAGACTGTATGAGTCAGAACTGGAAACGTAGATGAAAATTAAAATTTTCGTAAAATTTTTAACAAAGTTTTCTATTGGGTGTGTTGCAATGCATAGTTACCGGCTATTTATAGCATCCAATACAGTATATTGCAATTTTGTTAATTCTTCCAATTTCGTTTCAAGATGACTCAATCTATTAAGTAGAAGAATATTTAATAATAACTTGTTTTTGTAAATGTAGCTGCTTATTGATTGCTGCGAACCTTTTCTCGATTTCATTTGGTTTCACTATTGCAATGGACTGTTAGATAATAATATATACATATATTTAATTTTTATTTAAAAATTGTTCACTTTAGATAAAATTGCATTAGATAAATTTTATTATACCTCATTTGGATATTTCATATTAACCTCATTTGCTAGTGAGCTATAAAAATTATTTGCACCATTATTACTGGACGAACAGAGGCACGTCATAGCGGCTAGAATACTTTCTAACGATAGCGCAGGGCTACTCATCATTTTACTGTATAGATTTTAACTTTGCACCTCAAACTAAATTCACACAGTCCCAGTAAAACGTCTACTACTCAACTGAGAACGTACCGAACATTTCCGCCTAGAAAATGCAACTATTTACAAATTGAGAATCTGTTTTTCATTAAACTGCAATAAAATGCTAATCAATGCTTATAAGAAAACTCGTATTCAATAAATAAAATTTGCAAAAGTAACCCAGTCGGACTCTGTAAAATAATATATGTAATAATTGATAGTGAGCTGAGATCAATGAAAATGCAACATCGGCTTGATTTTGATATTTCCCACAAAAAAAATCTTAATAAAAATACATTTTTATGAAGATTTCTAAAATACAAAAAACAATACATATTTTTAATCAAAATTTGAAATTTCAGTTTGAATAAAATCAGCTATTTAATATATTATAGACCATTTTAATGACTTAAGTCATAACATTTGAGCAGTTTTTTAATTAATTTTCTTTTCGACTGGGTCAGCGCACATGTAAGCAACATTTTTTCTCTAAGTTTTGACATAGGCAATAGCAATACTAATTTACATATTATTTTTTTTTTAGTTAACGTTTAGAAAACATGAGGTTACAGCGTAAAGTGGGACGGTGTACAAAATATTTTGGGGTTGACTGTTGAAAAATGATTTCGGATGAAATTGATAAGCAAAAATTGCTTAGACGATTGCTTATTAAAGTTGATAAGTATGAAATATTAATACACTCTCAAGTTTTCGAATTATATTGAAAAGTTGATAAAACACGAGTCAATAGAAATGTACTTAAAAATTTTTAAAAGTATCGAATCAAATATGTTGATAATTGAAAAATAGTATCAATTTTTACCGAAAAATATTGAAAAAGTCAATGTAGTGTCAAATATTATGCAAAAATTCGATAGAAATGTAAAATAAGGAAGTACCATAAGATCTATACGAGCCTAAAATATCAAAAAAAAAAAAAAAAAACATAAAGCATCAAATATAATCAAAGGGTATCAGAAATGTCAAGTAGTATGAAAGAAGTTCAAAGGTATCGAATAATATCGAAATAAATTTGAAAAAGCTGATAATGCTGCAAAGTTTTGCAAATTTTAATTTAGTTGAACATAAATCCAAAAGTTACCATAAGTTAGAAATATTCATAAAATGTTGAAAAAATGTTGAAAAAGTGGAGAGTGCTCGGAGAAATATTGGAAAGTCGAAAAATGTTGGCAAGTCAAAAATTTTGCAAATTCAATACATGTTAACAAGTTGAGTAATGTTGAGGGTTGCGAAAAATGTTGACAAGTTGAAAATGTTGCTAATTCGAAGAATGTATATAAAGGCCATGATACTAGCTGTCAAAAAATATTCGTTGTACATAGATGATATAGCGTCTGCGAATTCGCGCACGTATCTCGCTCGCAACATTTTTCGGAAAAATTGAAAATCTGACGGTCGAGAGCAATGAGAAGCAAATACACAACTGGCTTAAATGTTAATTTCTTCTTTCGTATTTTGACACTCCAACCTCAGTGCTGTCTCACTTTATTGTATCTTGACTAGAAATGTGATGCAAAGAGAGTAAATATATAGAAGAGATGTACTCGCTCTCTTGCAACATTTGGGTGTCTGAAAAATGGGTATGGTTATTATGTTCGGCTAATTATTTCAGTTCACAAGGGCAAATAGAGTATATGTATTTATAGAAATAAATTTGTCAATTTTAGTTTCGCTTCCCTTCTTAAAGAGAATAAATATATGTACTCTTTTTGCCCTTGTGAACTAAAATAATTCGCAGAATATAATAACCATACCCATTTTTCAGACACATAAATGTTGCAAGAGAGCGAGAACATATCTTCCATATATTTACTCTCTTTGTATTGAAATGTTGAGAAATGTTGATAAGTTGTAAAATATCAAAATGGGATTAAATGATGATAAGTTTATAAAATAGGAACAACTAACAGCTGAAAAATGTTCAAAAAGTCGAAAAATGTTGACAAGTTGAAAAATATTGCAAGATTTGAAAAATGTTGATAAGTTGAAACACGTTAAAATAGTTGAAAAATTTTGATAAATTGAAAAGTCTTAAAAAAGTGAAAATATAAAAAGTTGAAAAATGTTGAAAGAGTAAAAAAATGTTGACAATTTGAAAAATATTGCAAAATTTGAGAAACTTTTTATTTACTAAATTCTAAATTTGTTTGAAAGTTAAAATTTTAAAAATTTAAAAAAAATGTTAAAAAAGTTTAATAAATTTTGACAAATTGAAAAATAGTGCAAAAATCAAAAAAAAATGGTAATGGTGGGAAAAAATTGAATAAGTTGCAAAGTAAAGTACATTTTTTGAAACCTCACGTTTGATTCGTAACATGTGTCAACACCAAAAATGCTCAGTAATGCTTACCATTTTACCATGAATAGACTAACAAACGAACAGCGCTTGCAAATCATTGAATTTTACTATCGAAAATCGTGCTCTGTGACAAATGTAACAATACAATTTTTTATCGAAAAATTTTCTTCAGCGACGAAGCTCATTTTGGGCAATGTGAACAAACAGAAGTTCTGAATTTGGTCTGAAGAACAGCCAGAGGCACTTCAAGAGCGCTTTGTAAGCCGGCGGTATCATTGAACCGTACTTTTTAAAAAAATTATGAAAATCGCAACAATACAGTCAATGGAGCAAGGTATCATGCGATGACTACCGACTTTTTTTTTTGCCCAAAATAGAAGACTTGGAATTGGCTAACATGTGGTTTCACAAGACGGTGTCACATGCCACACGGCACGCGATACCATGGACCCATTGAGAGGCGAGTTTGGGGAGCAATTAATCTTACGTTTAGGAGCAGGCCATTGACCGCCACGATCATGCGATTTGACCCCACTATACCATTTTTTTGTGGGGCTACATGAAGTCTCTCGTGTACAAGTATAAGCCAGCCACAATTGCAGCGCTGGGAGACAACATTACAGCTGGTATAAGTGAGATACCTGCCGAAATGTTGGAAAAGCTATATCAAAATTGGAGCCTACGGATGAAGCCCCCCATGCATAGTCTTGGGCAATATTTACATAAAATTCTATTAAAACAATAAATGGCAAGAATTATTGTTTTGCTAATATTAACTATTTTATTCAGTTTTTTAAACGTTTTGTTGTTTATTTTAATTTTCAAAAAACAAACGCTTAAAAAATCACCCTATATTTATTTCAATAAAAAATTTTTTACGTACTCGCCGCCAGTATTAAATTTTAACCAATTACCCTAATGCAAGTTTTTGTATACAAAAAATTTTTCAAGTAACATTACTTCTGACTGGCAACAGAAACACTGCTAAAAGTTGCTAATTTTCAAGAAATCAGTATAGGTTCCTTGCCAAGTATGCATAGTACCCAAAATAAAAAAAAATTAAAAATTTTTAGTATTCGAGCATTTTTTTGAGCGACCAAAAATCGCAGATATTTTTTTGCAAAATTTTCTATGACTATTTTAATAATACTTCAACAGTGCTTTGAGAAAGATTGAAACGATCTATTATCTTCACTTTCATGCAGCTTTTAAAACTAAGAAACTCAACAAAAAAAAAACTAAAAATATGTGGTAGAAAACAACAAATGAAATGTCATTAATTAAAATCTATAATAAATTTACACATGCCTTACGCTAATGAGCAAGACATTAATAATAATTTCAGGCAATTTTACTAAGTTGACTACAGCGCCATCTAGCATAGCTGAAAATTAAAAAAAAAAAACTCATTTAACATCAATTCTTTTTTTAAAAAAACAAAAATGAACACGCGTATTTCACTTACCGTAACTTGAGTAGAGAAGTCAAAACCACAACTCTGAGCTGAAGTGATAGTTGAGTTGGTAATGATTACAAAGTCATAGCATAAAATACGGCAAGACAGACATCAGTCATTTCTCAAATCGGGCAAAAATCATTTGTCTTCATCTGTTCCGTTTTTTTACATATTTTTCATACAAGATTTTATTTTTTCGTACTTGGCACATTAATAATTTACATACATTTTTCACTTTTTTTTTTTTTTGACTTAAGGGTAAAAAGTAAAAACGTGTAAATTATTAAAAGCGTAGTAGCAGCAACAGTATAGTTAAATATTCATTAATCATATGACTTATGAGCGTGAAGGGAATTTATTTATTATTAATATTACATTTCATTGATTTCATTATTGTTTTTGTTGTGGTTTTGAGCTTAATTTATTGTTTCTGTTTTTATACATAAAATTCTTTTTAAGTTGTATTTCATGTATCGATACATAGTTGGTATTTCAAATTTCAATAGTTGGTATTTCACTACCTAAGGTAGTGTTTTTGCTAAGCGATTTTTGAGGCCACCAGAATAGTAACCGATTTCTGAGTCTTTTTTGAATACATCACAGATATCAGATCAGATTTTGGCCTACATGTTAGCGTCTCGAGAAAACGGTTAACTAACCAGTTATTTACATGGGTACAAGCGCTCTTCTACGACTTTTTTAATTCAATTCTGTGAGGTTTATTTCTGAAGCAAAGTTTTTCTTCATGAAAAGCAACATTTTTCTTAATTCGCATTATCCCTCCAGTACCACTCCTTAATCTTCCTTATGAAGCATTAAGGCAAATTATTTGAAAAAATTTACATACGGGACAAACGACTGAGAAACAGCACGCAGTGTAGTTTTTTTGCCCCTAAAAATGTAGACAAAACTCACTCTAAGAATGATTTTCAATCGCCATGTTAACTTCCAAGATATTTTCTAGATATTCTGTCATAATTGGAGCCTTACATTTTTTTCGAAAAATAGTGCCAAAATACCTTTTTTCACTCATTTGTTGACATCAACGTTTTTTTATTTTTCAGTCGATTATTGCAATATTTTTTTTTTAAAGAAATTTTGTTCAAAACACCCTCTTATGGAAGTCGTGGACCCTTTGGTGACTTCCAAAATAAATTTTGGACCTAATTTTCATATCGTTTTTCGGCAATTAAATATTTTTCGAAATATTGGGTTTTTCGAAAAAAGAAGTTCTGACCAAAGCCCCCTCTTTGTTATAGAGGTTGGGGATCTCCTAGTGGCTTCTAAAATAAATTTTCGACCATTTTCTAATAGTTTTGCGGAATAAAATATTTTTCGAAGAATTTAGCTTCTTGACAAAAACTCTGATCAAGACACCCTCTGAAAGGACTTGAGGACTTCCTGCTGACTTCTAAAAGTAGCTTTCAACCCCTTTCTTAACATTTTGCGGAATGTAGTGTTTTCCGAAAAATTTGGCTTTTCTGAAAACATTTCCGGTCAATACACTCTCTTACAGGCGTCGGGAATTCTTTGGTTCTTAAAATACTTTTTCGATTTTTAATGAAATACTGGCTCAAAATATCGGGTGTGTCATCTTAATGTGGTCTAATAGAAAAAGTCAATTGTTGAGCGCGCAATATGGTAAGTCTTGTTGGAATCAAAAGTCTTTCAGACCTTTGTCATGCATCTACGATAGCATAAAGTGCGTCAACATCTACCGAAATCGATGGCAATTGTCTCAACAGCTCGGAAGAAAAATGGCCCAACGATGGTTTTAGAGGAAACACCAGCCAAAACATTGTCTTTTGTCTAGGTGCAATGGTGTTTCGTGAATAATGTGGTCCAAAAGTGATCATTTTGTTTTTTGACAGCACCAAAGAGTTTGAAATAAGCCACGTTCAAGATTGCCAAGTCGAAAAGAAGCATTCGCGTACTTCAAAAAAAGAAATAATTTTCCCTAAAATGGAAAATATTAAAAAAATTTTTTTGAGTTGATGACCTTTTCGGTCAATTGTATTTTGATAAAAATTCGAAGTCCATTTTTAAAAGAAAGAAAACAGCCAGTTTCCCGACTATTTCCGAATATTTGGAATTATGGGTCACTTGGCAAAACTTCCAGCTATCAAAAATACGTCCCTATTTTAACTGCTTCAAATAATCGAATGAAGATATTTGGTCAAATGGCGCGGCTTGTCTGTTTCCAAAGATCCATGAGTCTGAACTGAACTTTGCATATGATGTATTTTTTCAAAATGTTAAAGTAAATCGTTACTTGTATTGACCAAATTGAGATTGTACACCCTTTGATTTTCTTTCATTTTTGGTCCTTGGATACTTGGGTCTTTTGTGACGGTAATCAAAATTGTTGATTTTTCTATTTATAACAAAAACATTTCACCTTCAAACTTTTGAACGTGGTCACTTCTCGACATTGTGGTTGCACAGTTAAATTCCACAATTTTTAGTACTAAGTTTCTATAGTTTTTGTAAGAAAAAGTACATTACATTTGGTTATATATCTTAGTGGCAGACGCGAAAAATTATTGTTTTCTTTAATCTCAATTTTTTTTTTTAAGTACATTGCAGATATTTGCAATTTCTACTTTTTTGTGCAACTTTCCATGTATCTGAGTAGAGAAATGTGATTGGAACGTGTACTTTTCGTACAAATTTTTAGCGCCCTCACCAAAAAGCAGTTACTGCTACCACCGTGAACTCATCTCCATGGCAGCAGCTACTACCTACAAGCCTGCCTGCCTTCCATCCTGCTTAACTTTTTGCAAAGTCCCAATGGCGCTGTAAATTATGTTTTATTATGCAATAAAGTCAACCATAAAAATGTTGCAATAAATTAAATTAACTACGAAAATTGCTGATTTTATTTTTATTTATTGCATTTGCATTTTCCTGGCTTGGTTTCGTCTAGTGCTAGCTACTGCTATTGTTGTTGTTGTCGTATATTTTCGACGTAGGTACATATTTTCTTTTTCCGTATTTTTTGTGTAATAAATAAAAGTAGCGCAATGTTTTATTGTCCATAATATAATTTTGTGTCTGCTATTAAAAGAAAACACAAACAAAAGTAGAAAGCACATTCTCGTGCGATTTTTACTGACATTTAATGGCTTTTCTTTAGCATTTTTTTCTGGACGCAATATTTTTTTTCGATAACTAATGCAAAAGTTAAAAGAAACACAAAAAAATTAGAGGACGTTTTTCTAACTTTGAAATATTTTTTGAAAAAGTTTACAAGCTGCAAAGTCTCAACAATTTGGTAATGCTGAAATTTTACGCTTATGAGCCACTAAAAATATTAAAAATTCGTCCTGCGCTTTAATTAATCGCTTTCAAAAATCTATCAATTTAGTTTAATTAAACTACTTTCATTTAATGAGCAGCCAACTAGCATGCGTCTTAGCGAATTGTAAGCGGCTTTTCCCCTGCTGGACTGTCACCAATGGGTTCTTGCGTGAAATTCGTTCATGGAGTCCAACCTCAACCAATCGACAAGCGACAGTTCTTATGGATATTTGTGCATCGTTGTGATCAATTATTATGCGTTAGATGTTTGCAGCAGTCGTACGAGGATCCAATCTTGCCTTGCGCACAATCTGCCGATCCTTGTACCCAAAAGTCTTACGAGGTCCTTTTTTGCGAGGAACATTTTTGCTGTGTCATATATATCGAAATGATTAAATGCATTGAATACCATCTTTTTAGAGCAATTCAGCTGTGTTGCCATCGCCTGATATCTCATGACCGTCTTTCGAAGCTCAAAAATTGACTTACGCATGGCCAGTATACAACTTTTTGTTACTACCCATGATTAAGGATATGCTAATAAGTAAATTCGGTCAAAAAGTGTTCTTACAAGCAATGAAAATATCACAATATCGTTTCTGGAATCTTTTGTCAAATTTTTCTTTTATTTCTTGCAAATTATTTTTTTGTTTCCAATTAGTTGACTCAGTAAAATTTGAGGTTTGAGCAGAAAATCTCTCACAAAACTTTTTTATGCTATGAATTTAAATTCAATTACATATATACTTTTTATTAAGCTTTTATGTTTCACATTTATATTATGTATAAATTTTCTGGTACACATAGAAAAATAAATGAGAAAAACTACGAATAACACAACGAATGATTTCGTTTCCAATTAGTTGTCAACAGCTGTATAAATTTTTCTAAAAAATTACCAAATATCGAGTAGCAACCCATGGTTGAGTTGGTATTTGACAAGGCAACTCTATATATTCTATGTAGGCTCATCAAGTTCTATCATTTGAGATACATATCAAGCTGGAATCTTAAACCATAAACTTTTCCCCAAAAAATGTGTGCACAAAACACGGATGACAACTCTTGTTTAGGACAGGATTTGGTAAAGCAACCCTATATGTTCTATGTAGGCTCATCGAGCTCTATTATTTGACATGCATTTTAAGCTGTAATCTTAGTCACATTTTATTTAAAAAATTGGGCCAAAAAAAGGTGACAACCCTTGTTTAGGACAGGATTTGGTAAGGCAACCCTATATGTTCTATGTAGGCTCATCGAGCTCTATTATTTAACATACATTCAAGCTATAATTTTACACACTTTTTATTAAAAAAAAAAATCGGCCCAAAGTCGGATTTTTCAGCCATCCGGATAGGCAGGGCAACCCTGGTAGATTAGTTTCACCAAAGTAATCTGTAATCCTGTAATCTTATACACTCGGCCTTTCCACAGCCGGTACTCTGGCTTATATGAACGGATCTTGAAATATGAAGATTACATAGGTAAATTACAGAGAAAAGGAGTAAAGCATTTGGTTTTGTTGAATTAAACAAAAAACAATAAATAATCAATCAAAATTTATATTTTTACCTTCAAATTGTGCCCCACCGCTTGAAGAGCGAACTGTGCTTTTTGAACAATTTTGAGCCAATCAGAATATTTGAAGCGAACTCAAGTTAAATGTTGACCTCTCCTTCCAATACTCATGCGACGATTTTGAAGTACCAACCTTTTGATTTTGACAATTTATTCGAGACTCGTAGCCGTTGAAGGTCGACCAGAATGCGAATAATCAACTGCCAGTTCGCCGTAGATCTTCTGAAACATTTTGGGTGACTTGGCATACAAAATTACAGCTGTGACACATAACTTAAGGCAAACCTTTTGAGCGAAGGATTTTCTTATTGTAAAAATCACAGAGTACTTAACAGTATTAGTTAGAAAAACAACAGCAGTAAGCACAAAGAGTGACTGATCGGCTTAAAGTCTGAATAAAATAATTAAATAATGTTATTAAAAAATAATAATACGCAACAAAGTTTTTTTTAATAATTTGCCCCTAATTTGCTTGAAATTCTTAAAAAACTTCATTTATATATGTATGTTAATGATGCACTTAAACGATTGAACGAACATCAATCAATAACTCATTCAATATGTGTAATCATCATAAAAAATGGAATGTAAGGCGTGATCTGAAGGTAGACCTTCGCTCAGTTATGATCATCAACAGCGGTGCGGTATTTGCGCTGTTAGTTACTGACTTATAAGTGAACGTATGTATGTTGTTCAACCAAAGAGGCGTTTTAATACAAGATAATCATTACTGTCTGATACTCATTAAGATAATTTCTGTAAGTAAGTAAGTAGTTATACATAACTTGATCTTATGACTGTCTACATATTAAATTTGTTTTAAATAACATTTATTATCAGTTTTAATATACAATTTATTTATGCATTTATTTTAACTTTATCGGTGTTTCCAAGAAAAATAATTGTTCGAATTGAGTTTATCTTTTTTCTTTATATATTTGGTAGTTTTAATCAAACTTTCAAACATAATAGCAGTTCAAAAAATTAAATTATTAGGCTGCTGCTAACATGGCGTATGTATAGGTAATGACTTTTTTTCTCATTAAATTTGTTTTTAATACTGAAAACTGTATGATACTTATAAAAAAAGTTTTTTTCGTCCCTAAAAAACGTGAACAATCTTATGTTTTCGCTTACTTTAAAGAACAATTCCACATGCGAAACATATATTATTTGCATACTGTTATTGTGCCGTTTTGTGTACCAACAATCTGCCCAAAACAGCCATCTCCGTTTCGAATTCGAAATGGACTCATTTCTTCGTACATTTTATCCGAAACTGATTCCATTTCGGATCCGATTCGATCTCAATTTCGTATGAAAATTCTCTCGAAAAAACGAAAGGATCATCTGCTTTGTCGGATTCGTCTCGAATTCGGAACGGACTTCATATCCGGATCCGTTCTGGATTCCCTTTCGGATCCGAATCAAATTTGTTTTCGTATGAAATTCCTCTTAAAAAACGAAAGGACTATCCGCTTTGTCGGGTCCATCTTGAACTCTGAACGGACTTCATATACGGATCCGTTCCGGACTCGTTTTTTTGTAAATAAAAAGTATTCGATACTGACTTGTTTTTTTAAATAAAACGTTTTATTCACAAAAAACAAATCCGAAACGAAACCATTTCATTTCCAAAAAATTAATCCGGAACGGATCCATTTAACTTACAAAATACGAACCCGGAACGGATCCGTTTTATTTACAAAAACAAATCCGGAACGGATCCGTTTTATTTACAAAAAACGAACCCGGAACGGATCCGTTTTATTTACAAAAAACAAATCCGGAACGAATCCGTTTTATTTACAAAAAACAAATACGGAACGAATCCGTTTTATTTACAAAAAACTGAACCCGGAACGGATCCGTTTAACTTACAAAATATGAACCCGGAACGGATCCGAAACGGAACCGTTTTACTTAAAAAAAAACGAAACCGGAACGGATCCGTTTTATTTACAAAAAAATTAAGGTTCGTTCCGAGTTCGAGGCGGATCCGTCAAAGCATAAAAAAACAGAATCCACACTGACGGATTCGCAACGGGTTAAAAACGGATCCGCATCCGTTATTGTGCACATTGGGTAACCACGCTACGCACTATCTTGCAGTATGTGTATGTGTATCAGATCTCGTTGCCCTTTGACCTATATTAGTTACTAGCATTACCCTGTGCGCATCGCCTCACCTCAACCGTGGTGTAGATTCGATGTGCGGTCTGCGTGAAAATTCTATTTCAAAAATACTTTTGTATGAAGACCACCCTAAGTATGCATCCAAAATAATGTTTACAACCTAAGCAGTGCCTCTTAATATAAAAACCACGAGATGTAAATTTCATGAGAATCGATTAAGCGGTCTTCGAGAAAATGATATTTAAAAAATATTTTTGTGTGAGGGCCACCCTAAATAAAAGTTTTGTATTCTTAGCCTCTTAACGTAAGAACTACGTGGTGTAAATTCGGAGTGAATCGACTAACCTGTCTTCGTGAAAATGATATTTAAAAATATTTTTGTATGAGGGTCACCCTAAGTATATACCCTGAATAAAATTTTTTGACCTTATAAGTACATATGTGCCTCTTGAATCAGAAGCCATGCGGTGTAAATTCCATGAGAATCGATTTGGCGGTCTTCGAGAAAATGATATTAAAAAAATATTTTTGTGTGAGGGCCACCCTAAATAAAAGTTTTGTATCCTTAGCTATGCCTCTTAACATAAGAGCTACGTGGTGTAAATCGTTTAACCTGTTATCATGAAAATGATATTTAAAAAAATTTTGTATGAGGGCCACCCTAAGTTTGAACTTCAAATAAAATTTTTACGATCTTATCTGTGCCTCTTTATATAAAAGCCATATGGTGAAAATTCCATGAGAATCGATTTTGCGGTCTTTAAGAAAATGATATAAAAAAAATTGTTGTATAAGGGCCACCCTAAATAAAAGTGTTGAAGCCTTATATATGACTCTAAATATAAGAGCTGCGTGGTGTAAATTCGGTGTGAATCCATTTACCTGTCTTCGTGAAAATGATAATTAAAAATATTTTTGTATGAGGGCCAACCTAATTTTGCACTTTAAATAAAACTGTTACAATCTAGTCTCTGCCTCTTAATATAAAATCCATTTGGTGTAAATTCCAAGAGCATCGATTAAGCAGTCTTTGAGAAAATGCTATTTTTAAAATATTTGTGTATGAGGGCCACCCTAAATAAAAGTTTTATGGCCTAAGCTATGCTTCTCAACATTAGAGACACGTTGTGTAAATTCGATTTGAATTGATTTATTTGCCTTCGTGAAAATAATATCTAAAAATATATTTGTATGAGGGCCACCCTAAGTATGCACCCTAAATAAAATTTTTACCATTCAATCTGTGCCCCTTAACATAAAAGCCATACGTTGTAAATTTCATGAGAATTGATTTGCCTGTCTTTGAGAAATCGCTATTTTAAAAATATTTGTGTATGAGGGCCACCCTAAATATGCACCCTAAATAAAAGTTTTATAGCCTATGACACCCGCCCGATCGATACTAACATACTGTAAAAATTTCATCAAAATCGGCTGGATAGTTTCCGCGTGCATAAGAGACAGACAGACGGACGGACAGACAAAAAATGAGTTTTATATACATAATAGATTGTATTGCTTTTCTAGCATCGAAATCAATTGTTTCTGCGATGCACGGACCAGACGAAATGCGGCAACAAAGTTCATTAACCTTCGTAACGCTCAATACAACGACTCGAGACGAGATAGTTTAAATAAAAATTTAAAAAAAATTATATGGAGCTATTCTTAATAAGAGGAGAGCGTCAAAAAGGCTCACGTCAAAGTCCTAAATATGGGAGAAGATATTATCATCCCGATCATGAACAAATTCAGTCAAAATTTTTATTGAATTTTTAGCAATCGAGATGCATGTGATTATTTACTTTGAAACTGAATGTATTTCGACGACGGCATTGCATCAGTGGGCGTGGCACCTCTCATACAAGTAAAAAACGTTTTATGTTATGTTAAGTGTACTATAGGAGTGATCAAGTTAAAATTTGGTTTGGATGTGTCGACTACCTTAAACTTTGAAATTAAGTGAAACTCGACGGGATTAAGTAGGTGGGCGTGACACTTCCCGTACAAGCAAAAAATGTTTTAAGTTATATATAACGTATTATCAGATTTTTCCTTATTAAATTTGGTGTAGAGTTGTCGGTTGCTATAAGCTTTGATATTAAATAGAGTTGGACGGGCTTACATCAGTGGGCGTGGCACCTCTCATGTTAAAAAAGTTGGCATTTGCTGACTTTTTTTTAATATATTTTGAATGTTTCAATTTTTTTTTTCAACATTTTCCTTCTTTTATTTCGACTTTTTCAACCTCTTTCCATACTTTTCATACATACATTACCTTTTTAAGGTAATATTCTGTTCCAAAAAGCATAAGAGATTATGCGCTCTAAATTCAAGAAATGTATGAGAATAAAAGGAAGCTAAAACTTGTCTGATTCTTTATAGTTTAATAAACTGCTTTCATTTTATAAACGGCAATGGCGAAATTCCAAGAACATCAATAAACTAAAATTCATAAAAACTTATCAATTTTTATCAACTAATCAGATATTTTTGTGGTATATAATTTTCTTAGCACGTATATTAAACGAATTTTAACAACATATTAATTCAAGCGCAAAACTTCCATCACGAACTGCTTTCCACTACCGCAGCAGCAGCTGGTGTTGTGTTGTGTTGTGTGGTGTGGCCACTAAATCCACACAACAGACAGCAAACGTCGACGACGTCGACGACGACGACGAACAAACGATATACGCAATTTAGCCAACAGAAACTGCAACATTCAAAAGATCAGAGATCTACGCTTCTTGATTATATGATGAAAAACTTTGTTGGGATGAGCATAATTGCAGTGCAAATGGATAGATGGCGGCAATTTAGCCTCTAACTTCACTCCACTTTGCACACAACTAGTAATCAGAAATCAAAAAAGAAAAAAAATATATGAAAAATGAAACTGAAAAACCTATAGAAATGGTTGGGCCCATCCCGCGCCAAGTTGTATGCTTAAGCCTGTTATTAAGATGATTACGTTGCAGGATAAGTCGTCAGTTTTGTTGAAGGAACACCTCCTCTTTTGCACGATCGGTATGTTTGTGAATTGTAAGTCATTTAACAGATCTAGTTGAATTTTTGCATACGCTATATTTATATATAAAATTTATTTTAATTTAAGTTGTAATATGTGTCTTATACCTACACTAGGAACCTTTTCAAGTTTTTAGATTTTCTGTTTACTATATTTTTGTTGCCAAGCTGTGCTTGAGTTCTATAAAGCCAACACAAATGCATGTAGCGCACACAAGTTCATTATAGTAGTAGTATAGTAGGTGCGGGAAGGTGTGACCATTTCATCCAACATATCGTTTGTGTATTCCTCTATACGCCCTCCAATTGGTGTCTCTTTTTCTTTTGCTTTATTGTCTGGTAATAAATGCGTTGTGTTGCGTTGACTACATCGTTGATCGCACGTCTAGATCTGGACATCTTATGGACATTAATGGGAGCTACAGCGCAAAAAGCCATTGTCGTCGCACTGATCAATGTTGGATCATCATCAGCTTGATCCAACATCGCCATCACAACTGTATGTTTTGTAATTATTTATACGAAAATAAATGATAATAAAATATAAATTTTTAAAAATGGTGCTTTTCTGTAGAGAACGTGATCAAATTATGTCGGTTTGTTATTTTGCGTTTGTATTGTAAACTTTATGATCATAATTATTATTGCTATAAGTAATTATGGGGTATCTGCTTTTTTTATGAGCTATTAAAGTTTACTGTAAAAGTTGCGTTTTGAATTTTAAGTAGCTTTTGGTTAATTTCGTAGAAACGATTTTTGAAAGGATTGTGTGCGATCGTTATATTTTAAGAAAATTATAACTAAAAGTGAAAAAAGCGAATGGAACAGCATTTTAAAACATATAAAATTTTCCAAAACTTGGTGCATTATTTAAAATTAGAAATTGTCTAGAAACTAAAATAGAAAGTAGAAACATTTTAAGGATCGTTTGAAAAATAACATATAAAATAATCATAAAAAAATTCAGAAATTTTGAGCAAAATATCTTTAAATCAAAAAAAAAAAAAAAAATAGTGGCTCAAGTTTCCCATTTGTGCAAATGGGCAATTTTGCGCGATGTGTTTCACGAACGCTTTCGAATAATTTTTACAATGTGTGGCAGTTGATTAGCATGTCATTTTTTTGTGAGAGAATCGTATGGAAAAAGAGAGTGACAAATACAAAATGTGTTAATAATAAATTTTTGGTGAGAGAATCGTATGGAAAAAGAGAGCGACAACAATAGAAGAAATTAGCAGCGCAAGTTTGCGAGACCAAATTGTCGCGCAAGCTTTCTAGTTTGCGCACAAAACTTTCCATACGATTTTTGACAGTTCATTTGCGACGGCGCAAAACTGCACAACTTGCACAGCTTGCGAAATTTTGCGCGCTTATATGATTACCCATAATGTTTAAGCCTTTCTAGTTTTTATTTTAATAAAACTATTGAAACATTCATTGTTTCTTATCGTATCTCTTATAGTCTTTGAGATACATTCATTTTAAAAAAAATGTTCAAGAGGGTCAAAAAAAACCAAGTATTTAGTTTTTTTTTAAAAAAATGTCCAATATACTATATAAATAAATCTTAAGTTTTTAATGAAACCTCTTTTCTAATTTAAATTTTTTTTTAAAATATATCAAAAAAACTCTACTCAAAAGCAATTTCCATAAATTAATTGAGACCTAAGTAAAGCGGCTAATTTAATTAAATACGAAGTAACGTACAACATTTTTTTTATTAAACAGTAGCACGATCTAATGCTAATATGGCTTAAAGGGTTACATTGTTGTTGCTTTATTTGCTTATATAATTTGTTGCTAAAAGCCATAACTTGCATGTTGCACACAAAAGCTTGAAATTAACAATAAACCATAACAACACTATCAATAATAACATGTTGTAGAGAATGTGTTTTGTTTTTTTTATTATTATTTAAGCCACGATTAGAATCAGTTAATTCCAGATACAAAATATTTGCACAAAATTATTAACCTGCAATTTTGTGTGGCTAATAAGCGATATAGCAGCCAGTCGGCCGTAGGTGTGCAACGAAAATTCCAGTAAGAGCTACAACAGCAAACAAAAAATAACACTAACAAATAAAATACAAAAACATGAAATTATAGTCAAAACGAACGAAATGTGCATTAATTTAAACATTTATGGCTAAATAAAATATTAAACATTATTATGGCCACAAACGTGAGGCAACTTGTTATTGTTGTTGCTAGTAACATATCTGTTTTTCTATTACACTGAAGAAAAAATTTACAAAAATTGATGTCTCATTAGCC
The DNA here is from genome assembly GCA_949775025.1 of Tricholauxania praeusta. Taxonomy (NCBI): domain Eukaryota; kingdom Metazoa; phylum Arthropoda; class Insecta; order Diptera; family Lauxaniidae; genus Tricholauxania; species Tricholauxania praeusta. The sequence goes on along the minus strand of OX459030.1, from coordinate 119,199,384 downwards.
AAGGCACATGGAATTTAGAAAACTTTTCCTTATATGTATATAAGTACATATCGGTCATTCTTAACCCTTCGTTTATTGAAGAATTTTTAATCGGTCGTTAGATTATTAGTCACCCGGGTGACTTATTGAAAAATGTACGTAATGTGTATGACCCGAAAGTGAATAGGCATAAGATTGCTAGGCAAAATGCACGTCGGATATTGCCGACAACCTCGTCCGCTATTTCCGACGATTTTTTGTTACATTTGTGTCTATTATAGCGAATGTTGAGTATAAACAATGCACATACATTGAAAATTCGTTGCAACAGTGTCGATTTTAAAATTTTAAACTGAATTTGCGGAATAATTATCGACCGCTGTCCTTTTCGGCAGTACATTCCATCTATGCCAAACAAATACGGTATAAAAATAAATTGGTCTGCTGACTCGAGGACTCATTATACGCTTCAAGAATAACTCTATTGAGGGAAGCTACCGGATGAAACCCGAGGCAAAGATCTTGGTGAGAAAGTTTTTTGTGATTAATGTATGGATAATTATTTCATCACATTGACGCTAGCAGAAGATCTTGTCAAGAAGAAATTGAGCATGATCGGTAAAATTTGCCGGAATAAAAAATGTGTCCCTGCATAGCTAATGTTCAAGCGGAAAGATCGGGTTGGAAAAAGTACATTTGCATTTCGAGAGAATTCAACATTGGTATCATATGTGATCAGGAGAAACGAATCGGTAGCCTTCCTTTCAACCATGTAAATCACCAAGGCTGTAGATATAACTCCAAAGCCAGCAAAGCGATAATTATTTTGGATTATAACAAGACAAAAGGAGGAAAACATTCATTCATTGAATCTTATCATGGACCAAGTGACCCCAAACTATTCGTGTAATTCTATTCGCTCTGATTTTTAATTTGGTCGACATCGCTACCCTTGCCGCTTACATCATACACACTGAGAACAACCAGCTAGTTCAATTGTAATAAGAACTGTACGATATCAACATTCCCCGACGTTCGCAAAATCGGCATGTTATAAAGAAGCCGCATCTTAGGTCTGCAATATGCGATATTTTTGGTTATGAATTGTCTCTGAAAACACAATATGAGTCTAAGACGCCACAATTGGATGCTAGCGCTTGCGATAAGATTCAGGGCAAGTGTCACCAATGCGTTTCGACAAAGAAATTCGCTTGACTTGACTATTTATTAATTCGAAAAATGATTTCAACATTTTCATTAGGTATTTCACGACCTCATGGTGGCGCAAAGGGTTAAGCTTTGATGCAGCTTTCAAGGCATTCTCCCGGCATTTTTTTTTTTTTTTAATAGTGTAAGAGAAATTTCCCACACTAAGCCATATTACCAATTAATTTTTAGATACTGGGAATATTTTAGTGATGACCCCAGTCTTTTGTTTGTCCTTTCTAAAGACAATCTTTCCAGCTGTATTCAGTTCTTTAATTGCCTATGTGCATGAAGAGGTTTAAATAGTTCTTTGAATTGGTGTGATACTAATGAGTTGAATCTTAATGTTATGAAATATAATGTTATGATGTTCCTTGTAATATAATTTTTGGTAGATATGCTAATGGGAAGTGAGTTGCTATTTTCAATATATGTATGTTTGCAAACTGAACGCGAATCTTGGATCAAAAGTTGTCCATCTTATATACAGTTCATCCGGTATGAGGATGTGGAATAACTATTGTAACTATTGTAAATATACTGTAACAATTATTTTCAAAAATGATATTGGTTTATTTGGTTCAATCTTTCATAATTTATGTAGACTACTTTTTTAAAACATTATCGATCAAATGACCACCTTTATTGGCCACCGCAAACTATGCTCTTTTTCGGGCATTTTACATCACTTTTTCGAGCTTCTCAGTCGGTATGGCAGCTATTTCGGCACGAATATTGGTCTTGAGTACGTCAATGGTCTTCGGCTTACTGGCGTAAGTCTTACTCTTCAAATAATCCCACAAAAACAAGACCGGTGGTTTCAGAATGCGCCGCAAAGTGGCTTTACTGCAAATATGATCAGCTGCTGAGCTCGGTGGCAATACGACACACTTGGGTCTCGCATTTTGAGTTAGCAGAATTGAGCTACTTTTTTCAATGTACATCGTCACTATTTCGGTACATTTTTTTGATATAAAGCGATTATTGATTAAAATTGTATTGTTTTGACATTTTCAAACGTGTCTTAGAAAGCAAATCTGTTGAAAAATGGCAAAGCTATTCAATGAGGAACAAATGACGCACCTTGTAATTTTTGAGAAAATTGTGGTTGAAACTCCTAAAAAGTAATTTTGACCATGGGCACCACGCCCGGAGCCTTAAGAAATTTTAAATTCCTGAAATTGAAGCTTGTTGTTTGCTTTTTTGACTCCATTAAAATTTAATCGCATCTGACCATGAAACGCTGTGCGTCTTTGAGCGTAGTCGTCACAGTGGTTGCGTACGTACTTTATTTTGAGTTATCTTAACCGTTTTGAGTCATAAATTTCATTTTTGTCGAATTCAAAGATCCCGTGTATATTTCATAATGCAATATATGCACATCAAACCCTCTAAAAATGAGCCATACGTTGTTTATTGTACCCTTACTTTTTTGTGATAATTACAATTTTTGAAGAGTTTCTAGTCCCAAAATTGGTAGGAAAAGTTGAGATGATTACAAGTGAACAAACTCTGAATAGATATGTGTACATTCGATTATTTGCTGGGTTCTAGGACTCAGGGTTTGGGGCTCACGGCTATACAAAAATGACTAAAAACGCCATTTTCGGGGTTTCAACCCGAAATTTTCTCAAAAACTATATGTGACTGACATCTTCTGAGCACAGATTCGTGTTCAGCGTGCAAAAATTTATCGGAAAAACATATTTTCTTCCCATAAATACAACCCCTGTATACCAGCGTAATGAAAGTCTCTAAAGAATTGATTACACAGGACCACAAAAAAAAAGGTCTTATAGTTGAAAGATGAGGTATCGGTACGGTATGTATTTTGACATCCTAAGCACGAATACGAGGTCAGAATTTTTCCATCACCCTCAGATTTTGACATAACCTCAAAATTTCACTTTGAAATACGTTAAAAAGAAAGACCCTCAAAAAAAAAGAATCAAAATCCAGAAGGTTGACCTTACTTATATTACATATCTAGGTGTGGCCAAATAATATGTTACAATAAAAATTAGTTTTAGCTTTCCACTTTTCCCCCAGCACCCCCATTTACCCCTAAAGGGTTAAAAACTCATTTCTCATAAAAATTCAAAATTATTGCATATCCTTATATGCTTTGGTGCACTAAAGCTGTTGATATCGATAAGAACTGATTTCTACCCCCAAATCACCCCCCCCCCAAACCTACCTCAGTACCTTATTACTTCTCCCCAAAGGTTTTTATCGACATTCTGAGTTTTCGTGCACCAAAATGTCTGCGGATATGCATTAATTTTGAATTTTTACAAGAAATGAGTTTTTAACCCTTTGGGGGTAAATAGGGGCTCTGGGGGAAAATAAGGCTACTAAAACTCATTTTTACTGTAAGATATTATTTGTGTACACCTAGATACGTAATATTAGTAAGGTCTACCTTCTGGATTTTGATTTCTTTTATTTTTTTGAGGTACTTTCTTTTTAACGTATTTCAAGGTGAAATTTTGAGGTTATGTCAAAATCTGAGAGTGATGGAAAAATTCTGACCTTGGATTCGTGTTTAGGACGCCAGAATATATACCTCATCTTCCAACTACAAGGCCTTTTTTTTTTGTGGTCCTGTGCTAAAAATCTGACTTGGAAGTTGTATTCGACAAAAAGCTAAATATGGTGTACAAGCAACTTCTCAGACTCATTCACACTGAAATCAACGTTCATCTCGATGATTTCATTATTCTTGGAATTTGGCTGTGATTTTTTATAGTCTTCGAAAACATTTAAAGACAGTTTAGATGTTTGAAAATTTCGTTTCGATAACAATGTTTTTGGTATTCCTTTGTAGGTCAAAAAGACGGTGCACAGTAGAGCTCCATTTTGCTAGTTACAAAAACTTAAAGCTCCGTTGTCAAGGGATTTGTTTTTAAGATAATTTGAAAAAATCAAAACTAACTTTGTGCCCATTCAACCATTATATTTAAGCTATGGTGACCAATTTTAGTGTAATTTTTAATATTTAGTAAAAATTTGGACTAAATTCGGGCTCATTGAACAAAAGTTTTTCACAACTCCAAAATGTTTAGAGATAATTACTTATAACTTTCGTAACATGGAAGTCAAAGACTTTTCTAATGACCATTGATATCAAAAATTAAAAAACCTTTAGAGTTTAAAGGCCGCTGCGAAAATTCATAAAGATGGATCTTGATAATTTAATTTTAATTTAATTGCTTGATCAAAATTGGTGATATAATCCATCGATAATGAGAAGATAAAATTAGGTTCTTAATTTTTCACCACTTTTTCAATTTTTTTCAGTGTTTGCTACTTCCACACCTAATCGTTTTTTATAGACATTTTACCAAGCGTCCGGTGTACGTTTTGGCCATGTTAATTTTACTGCGCCTGAACTACATTACGTTCAAACATTTTAATTCCAAATCAATAAGAATCTTTTCAACTGCCAATGGATTATAGTTTTTATTAGATTAAGGAGAAGCACAAAATAATACATTAATAACAAAATATATGGCAATTTGATGATTGTGCCAGTTACAGTTGAGATTATTAGGAAAAAAGCTATTTGAGCGCTGCTAAGTGGTGGCTAAAAATTAAACAAGTTTAAGCGCATTAACATGTCAAAATTTTGTGCATTTCAAATGACAGCTTGTGCCAAAGCAAATAACTAGTGGAAAATGAAAAAAATTTATTAATTTTTAATTTTTTTTAAACGTTAACTATTTAATCAAAAACAGCAGCAGCAGCAGCAGCAGCTTATTAAGATCAGCGATAAAATGAGTAATTTTTCAAAACTTCAACATTTGATATATGCAAGTTTGTTAAGCTTGATAAATAGTCAACGCTTGAAATTTAATGAACAGCATTTCAAAAGCCTTAACTGATTTTTATTTTTTTGTTTTAATTAAATACATTAAACCTTCAAAATTAGCTGAATATCAATAAAGTTTTATTTTTTACGATATTGTGTGGTCTCATTTACCATTTTGGTTTGGGGTTTTTTTTTTTTTGTTTTTCTGGTGCTACGTTTCTTTTGTACGGTGCTAAGTCATATTGTGCGCATCATGGGATGGTGCCATTCGTGTTTTATTTAATCATTAAAAAATTTATAACAATAAAATTTAATGTGATCTTATCAAGTGAAAAATTGTGACTCGTTTTTTTATCTTCCACATTTAAAATTCAAATTGATTGCTAATTTTTTGGTTTTTTGTTACTAAACATTCATAATAAGTTAAATTATAGCCATTGTGTTTGCTGCAACATTGTTGATTGTTGCCATAAATTGTAATCAAGTTAATTTATTAAATTGGGGTAGCAACGCAGTAATTAATGCAATTTTAATTTGTTGACATTAATTTTGCATATTGAAAAAAACAGAAAAAAAAATTAATTTCACAACTTTGTCTACAATAAATGTGTTTATATATGTACAGACTTTGGCAAAGTTGCGCACAATTTTTTCGTTTGATGAAAATCTCATTGACAATTCATTCAACTTTGAGTCGATTTTCATTATTAATCTTTTTTTTACACCTTTAACTTTGTCATTGTGTTTGTAACGCATGGAATGGGCATTAGGGTGGTTCAAAATATTAAAGTTGATCCAAACTTCGCTCCAAGGGCACCAAAAGCTTTGTATTGTTGCCAATAATAACCACGTAAAGTTTGGTCCATTTCCTAAAACATTTAATGCACCCGCCTCACAGTGGGAAATTTTTAAATGTTTTTTTGACAAACGCCCCCTAACTATTTGCTTAACCGAAAAAAATTTAATTTTCTTTTTTCGGATGAACCAGTCTCCAGATATCTTGCTCACCTCAAATTTTGAGGTATTTATATTTATAGGGTTTTTTGAGGCTATGTTGAACGTTTTCAAAAATTTGGGCAGTACTCACACATCAGGTGGTATCTAACGATTATTTAAAAAAAAATTTTTCAAATCCATTAAAAATTGCGTTGTAGACGGCTTTTTGTCCAAAATCATTAAAAAATTTCCCACTGTGCGCCGCCACCGTTTTGAAAACTAGAAAATGGTCCATCAACTAGCGAAAATCATTAATTTCTCCCCGAACCTGCCACCTAGAGGGATCAAATGTGTGATAAGGTGCCATTATTTCTTCCCCTCCAACATTTTTTCCGAACATACTTACCCCCTATCACCTCCACTTAGGGGGGTTCCCCTGCAAAAAAGAAATTCTTGTGATATTATGAAATTGGCTCCCCCTTCTTCTAAAATGCTTCTAGAGAGGTAAAATGTAAGACCAAATCCCATTGATTTTACTCTCCCAAACTTTTTTCTTCACTCACCTATCCACTATCTGCCACCCTTTTTGGGGTCGCCATACAAAAAAGACAAAAAATTTCGAAAATTAATTCATAGCTCCCCCGGAGTGATCCGTAGAGGGTTCATATGTGTCACTAGATCCTATTATATTATTTTTCCAATATTTTTCCGGAACACAGTAACCCCACCCTTTTGGGGGTCTCCCTACAAAAAATGAAGAAAATTTCGAAAATTAATTCATAGCTCCCCCGGAGTGAACCGTAGAAGAGACAAATGTGTTACTCCTCCCTACATTTTTTGCGAACATACTTACTCAACCCTTTTGGGGTGGATCCCTTCCAAAAAATTAAGAAAATCTCTTAAAATAATTCATATCACTAGGTTGTACTATATTAATTTTTATTGTGCTCATCATTGTTTATAATAACTTGCGATTTTCACAAAAAGTATACTTTTTACGATATGCTTCTACGATTTGTAGCATTAGCTATTTTTGTTCTTTACCATTTGACAGAATTTGGTCGTAGTCTTTCAAAAACGCAACACCTTTATCAGCAGTGTCACTGACGACAGCTAAACCTTTGCAAAAAAAGAGCACATCTTTGAAATGATCATCAGATTTCCATGTAGATGGGTGTATTTAATCCAAAGAAAGCAAAACATTTTTTGGTTCTGTGTGAAAAAAAAATGACTTAGACTAAGGTTTAATAAAATTTTGACGATGTTCCTTCCATTTTTAAATTTCAAAAGTTGAAGTGTTTCAGCAAGACGGCAACCGGAAGCACACCGCTTAAATAGTTAAAGAATGGGTATCTTTGCAAAAATTAAGAGTGCAAAGTCCTGACCTCAATTTAATTGAGAATTTGAGGGCAATAATCAAAATACGATTGGGGATACATGAGATAGCACCTGAAACTTAAACAAGCTATGGTGTCGCTTTAGAGCTGAATAACAAAAAACTTTTAGCGAACTTATTGAAATGGTTGTGAAAAGTAAGCCTAAACTCATAAATAGCGTCATAGAAATAGAGGATTATGTACCAAATACTGAGCAATTGCATCTTTTAATGCGATTCGCAAAACGTGCAAAACTGAGTAAATATGGGTATCCTCACATTAACTTGTTTAACTAGAAAAAAAAATTTTTTTTTTTGAAATATTATATTTTGCGATTTCATTGATAAGTAATAATAAATAATTTCTGAATGTTTCGTTTAATTTAGTTAAGTAATAAAATTTTTACAGAAGCAGACATGCAGCAAAGACAATCATTTACTCGCTTATGCTCGCCAATGTATATCTGAATCAAACTCGGGTGAAATAGCATCAAAAGGCGTGGCACCTGGCATACAAGTAAAAAACAGTAACATATCTTAAGAAATATATGAGAAATCATACTAAAATTTTGCGTAAGAATGTTATCGATTTTTCTATTTTAAAATTTTTTCCGACCATTTCAAGTTTTTCCGACTTTTTCAACTTAAAGAATTGATTTTCAACCTTATTCAACATTTTTCCAACTTTTTCAGTATGTGTAAGCATTTTTAGACTCTTTTAAACTTTTTCAACTTTTTTTATTATATGACGTATTTTTTCGGTGACTTTCAACAGTTGTACCCTCTTTCTACACTTTTCGAGTTTTCAACCATAAACATTTTCGATATTTTTTGACTCTTTTAGCCATTGTTTTAAAATTTTCTACCCGTCCATTTTGTATTTATTTTTTTTTTTCGACTTTTCAACTTTTTTTCGGCTGATGCAATATTTTTCAAAATATTCCCACCTTTTCAACATTTTTGAATTTTTTTTTTTTCAATATTTTCTATTGTTTTGAACTTATTCAACCTCTTTCAAATTTTTTCACACCTTTCCTTTATCATGAGTTCAAAACGAAAAATCTTTTACACACCAAGAAAAAAATTCTACCCATAAAAATTTTTTTTTCTGTATCTCTGAACAAATTCAGTAAACACTTTCATATACTAGAATTTTACTGGAAAACACTTTTTTTTCGAAAATATCCAAACATTAATTGTCAATAATTTGCGAATATTTTTTAAGCCTCTCATGCTTAGAGTCATTTATCTACAGATTTACTGATCGAAGCAAGTACTGTTTTTTTTTTATTTATTACCTTCTAACGTTAGCTTTCGAAGTGAATTAAATAAAAATATTTTTACTGTCAAGAAATGAAAAATATCAAGACTTTAATCGTTTAAATAGCTCTAGTTGCTGTTTCCCCAACTAAAATTAATTTAATAAAATATTCTTTGTTCTTTATTCTTTTATCTATAAAACCAATTTTTCGAGAAGATCGGTATTTACACATTATTGAACAAAAAATGCATCTCATTTTACATAATCTATCTATATAAATAAAATGATAGCCGTTTTCGATGAACGGGATTCACGCAAAATCTAATGAATCAATTTTGATCAAATTTTTTTAGTCATCCTTCTTAGACGCTTGGTCCTAACATAGAATTAAAATTATCACGATATTCTTGTTAAATATCATAATATTAAAGTTTTAAAATTGCTAAAAAAAATTAATTTCACACATAGAAAAGAGCATGTAAGCATAAAAAATCGTCTAATGGCAAGTTAGTGTGTGTGCGTTTTGTTTTTATATGGCAATGCAATGGAAGAGAATATTCAAATTTTACTCTCGCTCTCGCTCTCATTCTCAATTTGTCAACACAGCAAAGCGGAATTTGTGAACAATAAAAAAAAAATTACAATACGTTCACACATAGAAAACACACATGCTGTCCTAAATGGCTTGACAACATGTGTGACTGTCAATATTGCTTTGCGTTCACATTTTCGTGCATGCCATCAAACATCAATTACAGAACAATTTATGAGCGTCCACATCGAAGTGAACTGCATGAAATTCTATATAAAATGAAAAATGTTCACTAGGCTTGACAGTCAGTTCACACAGGTTGTATGGTTGGACAAGCCAGCAGGAAAATCAACAGTTTTTGAAATCCATTCAACATGTGTGTCAAGCTGTCGTTCATAGAGTTCACATTGTCGAACATTGATGTTGGACAACATGTGTGATAATGTGTACTAGGCTAATTGAATGTTTAAGTTTGTGTGTGTGCTTTGTTTTTGTCTTTCACATGGCAATGCAATGGAATATTTATGGAAGAGAAAACAACAAGAACTCTAGATCTGTGAAGAATAATCCAAAATTGACTGTAGTTCTATTTAAAAAAAGTAAATTGTTTTCCTTCGCAGAAAAACAGGCTACGCGTACAAAGTCGCGGGTATCTGCTAGTATGTAATATATATAATACATATCTTGAAAACCATTTTTGATATGAACACTTCTTGCTTCTATGAATGTTACACGCCGATTTGTCTCAAGCTACTCACTACTCTTTAAAAAATGGCTTTCATCACATTGATACTTTTTTGAGACTTACTGCATTCCTCTTGGAAAATCCTTATGACAGTAGACAAGTACACTTCATAAATATCGTTTAAAACTTATAGAGATACAGCATTTAATACTTTGCATCCTTTTTGAAAGTTGCATTTTGAAATTATGCCAATTTGTTTGCTCATTTTATTTGAAACTATTTATTTTGTAAGTATCTTGTTTCAACCCCACCAACCAGTATAAAATACAAGACACAATTTTTTCTTGACTTCAAAATTCTGAGCTTAAGGTTCATTAACAACTTTAGCTAATAACCATCATCAGCATTAAATAGAAAATTTCAAGTCAATAATGTCAAAGCACAAACAGGCAATGTTATGTCAATTATAGTGGCTAGAAAAAAAAAACATTAGCAACAACTGTCAACCGTGCAACAAATCAAAAAGCGGCGGCATATGACAAAATAACAAAACCTGTCAATAAGCGCTCATTATGGTGAATACTACAAAAATGGCATTAAAGAAATCAAAACTGTCAATAGATGTCGTGCACATATGCACGCATTTTGCTGACAATTTTCCACTTTTCAAAACTTTTCGCAAGCTCACAATTTGGCGGCTGTCAGTAGCAGAAGAAAAAAATCACATAGAACTCGCAGAAAATTAGACGACATTATGAGCACAGATCAATCAAATGTCAAAGTGGAGTCACAATCAACAAAGGCACCATGAGAGCTTAACAGCAGCTGCAGTCACGGTGATTGTGACAAAAATTTTGACATTAAATGGCTGCTGTGCGCATTATGAAAACTTTACTTAAAATTACGCAAGTAATCAAGTTAATTAAGAAGAGCAATTTATGTCCATATAAAGGTTTTTGCATGATGGCATTTTTCTGTTTTTTTAATATATAATCCAAACCAAGGAACTTTTGTGTACTCTGCCAACTAACTCATTTCATTTTCATTTTAATTTCTGTTTAATGTAAACATTTTTTTTTAGGCCTTGAGCAAAATGTTGCTTGCACAAATTGTTTTCCTTCTATCGCATGTATATTTCTTTTGATAGCAGTCCAAGGAGGGTTGCATATTGAAAACAGACCATTCTATCTCATACTGTCATATATTGACTTAAAAAGCAGTCACAGCAATTTGCGGTGGTTTGCTGCTTTGTCAGTTGACCTCCGTTTTGCCAAATTGAATTCGACATCATAATACTTGTAGGAATTTTTTCAATTACTCTGCTGCCTGAGGATATTTTTTCTGTTTGCAATCATTTGTTGGCTTTGTTTGACAACAGTTTTATAAATTTGCAAAAATGTGGGCATACTTTTGCATAATGGATTTGTATTTTTTCTCAGCCTTTATTCATCATTCTCTGGAAATTTTGTTTTTTTTAGTCATGGTATTATTTAGAAATGATATTACATTTGAAAACAGCACTGACATTTTTCAAGCAGTTCTATGTTGGTATTATACGTTATTTTATTAAAAGACAAATTGTGTATTGAAATAACTTCCGAGAGCTTGGAAACCAAAACACCGTTCGTCAGTAAAGAGCTTTATAGTACGATATTTTTGGCGTGCAAGCAAACGAAATTGGATTGATATATTGACCACTCGATAAAAAATTGCTCCAGCACAAGTAATAGCGGCATAATTTTTGGGTTTAAGCTTTGTAGTAGACAGCTATGGCTTAGTTCATGAGCCAGCGCGAGGTTTTGTTTCAAACACAATTCGTATATTAACAAGGTAAGGTGTTATCTTCAGCCAGGCCAAAACTCACATACCCTACACTGCGTTGAAAGTACCTTTTAAATAAATGTTAAAAAGGCGTTGAAGAGGTTGAATAAGTCGAAAAAAATGTGAAATGTTAGAAAGGTTGACAGAGGTTGAAAAATGTTGAAAAAGTCGAAAATATATGCAAAATGTTAAAAAAAGTTGAGAGAGGTTGAAAAACTCTAAAAAAGTTAAAACAACTTGAAACAATTCAAAATGGATGAAAAAGTCGAAAAAATAAAGGAACTAATGAAGAAAGTTGAAAACGTCGAACAAATACATATAGGCTATATTGGAAAAAGTTACAGGGTTGAAAAAGTCGAAAGAATAAGGAAAATGTTGAAAAAAATCGTATAGAAATGAAAAATTAGAAATATGCAACGCCCACTTGTCCAATTCCGCCCACTTTTGGTTCAACAAAATATATTCGTGATCGAAATCCTCATATTAAATTTCAGCACAATAGCTTGTATAGTTTGCGATATGTGCCGCAGTTAAATTTAAAATTTAGGGCGGTGACACACCTACTGGTACAATCCAGCCCGGTTTTGATCCAGAAATAGCTTTCCATAAGCAAACCTCTTACACCAAATTTTAGTATGATTGCTCACATATTTCGATAAATATGCCACTTACCGTATTATACTTGTATGGGAGGTGCCACGCCCACTGGTGCTATTTCCGCCAATTTTGATACAGATATACTCTATAGCAACTGAACCACTTACATTAAATTTCATAGCAATTTCTGCAATAGTTCATTTAAAACAGCGCTTTCAAATTTATTTTTATATGGGAGGTGCCACGCCCACTGATGCAATCCTGTCAAAATTCATTTATTTTTTAAGCTTATAGTAACTGACATCTATAGACCAAATTTTATGGCGATTACTTTCATAGCACACTATCTATAACAATAAACGTTTTTTGCTTATATGGGAGGTGCCCTCAGGTACTATTGAACCAAATTTTTGTTATAAGAGACCTTATAGGAAGTATATCTACCTCATTAAATTTCATAACGATTACGTTGTTAGTTCTCTTTATATAACGTTTATAAATACTGTGGGCGGTGCCACGCCCTTGAGCGAGTTTTTTCAGTAAAGAAGCTGAGATTGTATTGATGACTGCTTTCAGCGGCATCATCCCCAAAATTTTTATGGAAATCGTTTGTGCCAATTCTGAGATATACGGAATCAAAATTTTTAACAGTTGAAAAGTGCCACGCCCATTTTCTCGATTCAGCCCACTTTTATCTCAATTCAAGATATATTTCATATGTATCCGTTTACCAAATTTCATCGCAATATCTTGAACGGCTTACAAGATATGGTAGTTTAAATGATAAAATTTAGGGCTGTGCCACGCCCCTCTACGACCTTTTAGAAACTTGAAACCCAGCCTAATCCTAATTTGGTTCACATGTGCACCAAATCACCAAGTTTCATCAAAATCGCTGCAACTTTTTTCAAAATTGGCCTGGGTAAATTTACATAGAGTATGGGCGGTAGGCTTGTCCGTCAACCGATTTCACCTATTTTCAATAGCAAGATGCCTGTAAAAAGATGTGACCTGTGTGAGAAAGTTTCATTCAATTAGCTTTCTTGGTTTTCCCGTAAACCTGATTTCAACGGACAGACAGACAGGCAGACAGACAGACAGACAGACAGACGGACACGGCTAAATCGACTCAAGTGGTGACGCTGATCAAGAATATATATACTTTTCCATACCTGCGACGCCCTCTTCTATGTGTTACAAACGGAGAGACAAAGTGAATATACCCTCGGTGTATAAATATAAAAAGACTCCATTTCATCGGGTAATCTTTATTATTACATAAAAGTACCATTCTTTAAATTTATTTTAAGATAATTTTTTCAAAAGTCGACAATAATTGTGGTTAGCGTGGTCCATTCAGAAGTTACAATTTTCAATGACGCGTTCGAGCATTTCGAATGGTATTTGACGAATGGCGCTAGAAATGTTGACTTATCCATGTGGACTTTACATATCTCCAAAAAAAAGTATGGAGTTTTGATATACCATGATCTAGGTGGCGAATCACTTTCATTATTTTAAGAAATGATGTAAATATTAAATGAATTTGAAGATGAAATGTTTCCTGTTTCCTTTTTCAGTAAATTTGTACAAATTGCAAAAGTTATTGCGGTGTAAGTCTTCTCATGATGAAATGTGCAACAATACTGAACAAAAATATCATGACTGTTTGAAGCTCTCAAAATGACTTTAATTTCACCTCCCTAGTGACTTCAGATTGTATAATTACACCATAGAAAAAAACAAAAAAAAAAAAAAATTGCACACACACAAACGCATTGACTTGGCAAAAAACACCTTGTTGTGTTAGCATTGCTTGTCTCTATTTGCGCAAATAATATTTTTTAATTAAATTTAATAACTTAATAACTTAATATAATAAAAATATCTCGACAATTTTTATTGAAGATTGAGGTTGAGTGCTTAATGAATAAGACTTAATAAATTTTCTCAAAATCGGTCACATAGCTTTTGCGTAATGCGCGAACATTGACGGAATCTTATAATTTTATTGATTTATATTCTGAATATTTTTTACACAGAGTGTACAAGTATGAAATGAAGAATTTTTTTCAAAATAAATTTTAATTCGAAAGAATAGAAAGTGGCTCATTCAAAGTATGCTCCGCTACTTGTTACACATTTTTCTGATCTTTTGGGCATTTTTCGGATACCACGACAATAAAAATCTTTACTTTTTACCATTAATTTTTCGTCAAGCAATTTTTACACAAATGCGTGACATCGATGCAAGCAAGTGGTAATCGGAATAAAAAAAGTCTGATATATAAGCCACAAAAGGTAAAACTTCCCATTCGACTGATCCCACAAGGCACGGACCATTTTTGCCATAGTAATGTATGTGATGGTGCATAATATTAGAGAGCTATTATCTTTTGATGCCTTTTTTTATTTTATGGTTGTTTTCTGAGCAGCAAACGGTTTGAATCGATTAATTTTGGTGTTTACGTTGATATTTATTATTTCGCCACTCTATAAATGATCATAATTGGCCACACTGTTCCATCAAACACTGAGCATCGTCTTCAAGCCAAATCGATTCGATCTTGCGATCGATGTTGATGTTGTACCTTCGATATTTTGAGATCGGAATTTTCAAAATAAATCGGTTTTTCACACGCAATAGCAATACGATGTTAAAATGACTTCATTTTGTATTATTCGAGCAAAAAATTTTGACATAAATTTTGAAATTTCCACTTATACGTTGTCGCAACAAAAATATGACATATGTCGACCCCTTTGAATGAAATTATCGTATGTGTCAAAACCCAAACTTTACAGGAGGGGTTTTTTTCTACTTTTCCGTGATTTAGTTGGCAGTACAAAACCAAATTTTTTATGTAAATTTTTAACGTAACTATAAGAATTTCAGCAACAATATTTTATGACGTGATGCGCTGTGCTGTGTAGAACAAATTTGCATCAAAAATTCTATTTCGAAAAAGTGGCACATACGATGACTTCGCGCAAAGGGATCGATATGTCAAATCTTTATTCTGCACACTGCAGTGGTGCGCTATCTTTTTTCCCAAATCAAACTTTTATGCTCGTACACCTGGTATATATGATTGGCTACCCCAAAATAGTTTTTACAACCATATGCGTCGAAAATCCGCTGCCGTCAGAAAGCTTTCCCGCGTTTACCAAGCTTCGCGAAATTTACTTATCAGCTTCGAAGCTTCTATGAGCTGATTTTTTCTATTCTTGACTAAACTTTTTTCTGCTGCACATATTAAATTTAAATATTTTGGCGATTTGCAAGCATCCGAAAATTTGTTCTATCCATCAAAATCAAGTTTTAGTTCCACCAAAAACGTTAAACGCTTTTTATTTACGTAAAACTGCCAATTACATTTGAGTCTACACTGTAGTCACAAGGACGTTTTTCATGCTATTACCTTAGACTTTTAATTAAGCTACTCGATGCTTTAATTAACGCCAATAAATCATTAATAAATGTACTCAGTTAAATGTAGGTTTTACGTTTTTATCTCTAATAAAGTAAATTAATTCCTACAGGGTAATTACTTTAAATACCACTTGATTAAAAGTTATTTACTTTTGATTTATTAGAACTACATTTGCTGTGATAATTGCATTAATTGCCGTTGTCACCTCAGTGTTTAAGTGAACAAAACGCAGAAAAAAAAAACCTAAACAATTTATGCAATTAAATAAATAAATAATTAAACCATGCGACAACAGTCAGTGGTAGCAACAAAATGAAGGGGAACAATTTTTCTGTATTTTTTTTTTTTTTTTTTTTTTGCTGGCGACTACCGTGGCGACAATTAAGCAGGTGATTTCTTTATTTAAACATTGATGGAGTGATGTCTGTCAATTGCAAATACAGCTGTCGTCATATGTATTTTTACACAGCCAGCTACAATTGTTGTCAACTTTGTTGACAGCACAACAAAGTTGTACAAACAAATGGAGAAAAAAACATTAGTAGCAACAGCAACATAGTAAGTGAAAAGCGCATAAGTGCATAACAATGTTGCTGCTACTGTTAATTTTCATACCAACTGTTGGTAGCATGCAATTGTGCAGTTTTTTCACAGTTTTTTTTTTTTTTTTTTTGTTGTTGGCATTTTCTTGATTGCTCTCGCTTATGCGTTGGCTTACTGCTGGCTGTTGCTCCTGTTGTTGCTGTTATGCCAATAGCTGTATTTAAGTAATTTGCGCGCATTGCAGCTAATTGCATTTTATAATGCAATATAAATTTTTTAAATGATTTTTTTCCCATTTTTTATTCTGCTTAACAGCAATTATTTTAACATAAAGAAATTTTAAATTGAGGAAAATAGCTATGTTCGTGTATTGTTGCATGTTGTAGCAGCATATTTGCATTGATAAAGGATGTGAATTAATATTTAATGAGCAGTAAAGTTAATGTTACAAGATGCATTTAAAAAGTAAAAGAGTGTCTCCAATGAGGTTATTCTTTATGAAAACTTTAGTAACTGAAAACAAGCATTTTCCGTATGGTAGGGCAATTTAAGAGTAATGTAATGATTGAAATTAAAAACGTGGCAAAATCAGCATATTTAAAGTGTATTTTTTTTTGAAATAACTTCGTTTTCATTGCATTTTTCTAAAAAATAAAGTTCAAATTAAATTTACATTAAAAAAAGAAAATAAAAATGAAATTTTGAAAATAAAGCATATTCCAACAAGTGCAAAATATGTATTTAGTTTTTGGATTAAACACATTGTTTTTTCAAAATGAATCACATTTATGTTTCATTGTTTAGTTATAGCAAAGCACCTTTAAATGTAGCATCTTCCAATATTTTTTAACTATCAAAATAGCTTTGAATTGTAATTTTAATATTATTTCTAAATAAAACATTCACTCTACTTTTAAAACTCACGAAGAGCACTACTAAGTACAAATTTTGCGATGGATTAAATATCATAGTTCTTGTGAAAATGGGAGAAATGTAAAAAAGCAAGTAACAAACTTTAATTTAAGACATATTGAAAGGTTCTAGGACTTTTGGCTCAGTTATTCAAAAAGTGTCCAAAAATGCTTTTTAATGGGGTTTCAACCCCCCTTCTCCTCAAAAACTATACGTGATTGAATCAGGGGAATCAGTCTTCTTGCCATCTCATACAAGGTTCTGTTGATCTATGTGAAGGACTTAAACCGTTCGCCACCACACTGATTGGGTCTTATCACGTTGAGCAACACATCCAGCTCCGTCAGAGTAGGATAGAACCTCTCCGAACCATTTGATACCGAACGAGGTTTCAGACAAGGCGATCCACTATCCACTAACCTCTTCGACTTTGTGATGGAAGGGGTGTTGTGAAAAGCCAGTGTACATCGTAATAGCTTCAGATGGATATTACTGCTGCGTTTTCTGCTATCAAAAAAGAGTTAGCGAAGGTGGGCAAAACAAAGTATATACTGTCTACAAACAGGGAGACGCTGTGCATTGGATGCTACGTTATTGCGAACAGCTATACTTTCGAAGTTGTCAAGGAATTCACCTATCTTGGCACCGTTGTGAACACTCAAAGCGATGACAGCCTGCAGATAAAGCGAAGACTCACTCTTACTAATATGTGTAACTATGGTCTCAGTAAGCAATTGAGTAGTAGTGACCTCTCTCGACCGACAAAACTAACACTCTACAAGACGCAGAGTATGGGTTGTGTCGCAGACTGATGCAGCCACGCTTGGGGTGTTTGAGAGAAAAATTCTTCGTAAAATTGTCGGTCCTGTTTGCTTCGGCGACGACTACCGTATTCGAATGAACCACGAAATATACGAGCTCTACGCTGACATTGACATAAACAAACGCATCATTATCCAACGTTTGCGTTGGATGGTACATGTTATGCGTTAGACGAAGAAGCTCCGGCAAAAAAGGTGTTTGATGCGGAAGCCGCTGGTTGACGACGAAAAGGAAGATCATGCCTCCGAAGGAAAAACCAGGAAAATTTAACCCTATCCACGCTTAATGTAACTGATTGAAGAAAGCGCGTTTGAAGCAGAGGCGCGTGAAAAGAACTTTTGAGGTCGGCTGTGACCCGGTAACGGGTTGATATGGCCACCCAAGTAAGTAAGTAAGAAAGACTGACAGCTTTTGAGCCCTGAGTCGTGCTTAACGTGTGAAAGTCTGACGGAAAAATCTAGTTATGTACCTATTAAATAAAGCATGAGTCATATGCTCCCCAGAGCAAATTTTTTTTCTTCTGCTGATATTTTCGATGACTTCTTTGCATTGTTGTGGCTCAACGCCAGCAAAAACACGCTGCACATCTGGATTAAGCTAAATAATTCCTTGGTAAACAATCGTTACTTACTCAAAGAAAAAAGTTTTATGGTATCACAAGTTTTCGATAAATGATTCTGGACATTGTTCAACACTTACAATTTTTCAAATTTCTCAAGACTTTTCGACTTCGTTAGTACTTCACTGGTTTTTCAGCATTTTTCGATTTTTTTAAAATTATTCGGCTTTGTTCAACATTTTTAAATCTTTGTGACTTATTCAATATTTTTGACGTTATCTTTCTAGACACGCAGTCACAGCATAAGCAGCAGACTAAACATATTTTGTTTTGATATCCTAGCAGATTTTCTAGGGTTTTATTTTAAGTGAGATGATTTGAATTTACCTCTAACAGCTCTAGCGCTAGAGCCACCCTACAAATGAATCTAGTAATGATAATAATGGCACATAGCGCTTTCTGGTTTTGTAATTAAGATGCAACAAGTTTTAATAAGCAACATTTTAAGTGCTGCAAATTAAAGGTCGCTGTTTAGAAAAAAAAAAACATTCACTTAATGTTACCATCAGCGTCAGTTGACTTGCGAATTAATACCTAAGATTATGCGCAATTTAATTCAATACTTAACTCGAAAAGAACTATTCACCTTTGTTTTTGACAGAGTGTCTCATAAAATATATGATCTATATAATTTGAAATGAAATTTTCATGCAGACGGTAATTTAATTACCTAGCTGCTCGAGCCATTTAACTTAGCGCAAATAGTGGCAACGATTTCCCCCCTCACGTGCTGGGTTAAATTTCAAGTAAATTAGCTTTGCTGCTTACATTGTAGAGGTCTTTTTTTCTGTTTTGCGCTTAAATAATTATTTTTAATGTTTGCATAGCGCAGGCGCAACATGCTGCATTTGCTGCTTCTACACTACGGCTGCTTATCATGCAAGCAACAATGTTGTGTCACACGAGCGCTCAACATATGAATTATGCGTATTTTGCCGCATTGTGGTCATCGTCATCGTCATCATCATCATCAAAGTCAATAAATGAGTTCGTTCAACCAAAATGTTGACTTGCAGTTTTCTTATACACGGCTGCAGCTAACGACGGTCCAAACGTCAGTCCGGCACTTTGCTACATTGGCGTTGCTGTCAGACGTTATTGCAGTTATTAGCATCAGTTGCATACATTTTAAAATTTTAATGTTATGTTGTTACTTTTGTTGTTAATGTGCACAATTTCGCAGTTGATATTGTTTTTGTAATGCTACAGCTGCTTGTTGTTGTTGTTGTCGTTGTCGTTTTTTGTAATTGCAAGTTGTGCGTTATTTGTTGTTGTTGTTGTTGTTGTTGTTAATTTGTCAGTCGCGGTTAATTAAATATGTTGGCTATGCAATTTGGATTTTCCATATCCTAGGAGCAACATTTTCTGCCCGACTTATCAAGTCATTGCGACTTAGCTACGCTATGAAATTTTCGCAGCTAATCAGCGTAACTATCGTAAATGAGTAGCAAATATTTCGGTATGTAAATATTTTGCATTATTTTATCCCTACCCAGCTGAGTGAGCACATTTCAATTTTTTTGAAAAAAATGCTGCAAGGCACTTCTATAGCTTTTTGCTTCTTTTTCTTTTTAACTTTAAATTTTCATTTTGCTTACCATGATTTGTTTAATCGCTGGTTTGGCAGCTTGTACATGATGTTGCTGATGATGTTCTATTTGCCACTTTGAGTGCTTGCAGTTATTAATATGACGCGCGATCCGCACAACTTTGCGGAGCGTCTTATGTTTAATAGCATTTTCATGCATACCAGCCCACCGATCTTTATTAAAACGTACAAAAAACTTCAACAAATTATGGTGGGTAAAAAAGCAGCACACACATGTATGTAGGCACATAATTACAGACATGAATTGCAAAAATTCATGGGTACTCATAAAAAACTGTAAGAGATGCAAAAAATGTAATGCAAAAAAACATGACAACAAAAGTGCGTGACTTGATTTTCACATGAATTGCTGCTGTTGATTATTCAAACAAATGTACCAAGTGCGCAGGCGCACCACAGCGCATCACATTACAAATCAACTTAACTGCATTTAAAGTACACACAAACACACGTTTACTTGTGTGTGCTTTAGGTAACGCGCAGGCGCATCATTAACATCATCAAAATCGACAACAAGTTGCCTGCAACATAGAACATGCATGCAGCAGCTCATTGTAAAGGTTGCCAGAACACACAAAATTTATGAGAACACTTTTAAAAATTATAAAATTTCATGAAAGACTTATATCAAATGAATAACCAAAAAAATTTTAGGGAAATTATAGAAAAAATTAAAAAAATATAACGGGTGATTTTTTTGCTATTTGTTTTTTCAGTGTAAGTTTTTTGGCACCTTAAACATGACTTGTAACATGTGTCAACGTCAAAAATGCTCAGTAAGACTTGCCATTTTACTATAAATAGACAAACAGTGCTTGCAAGTTATTGAATTTAATAATCAAAATTCGTGTTCTGTGAGAAATGTGAAGATCCAATTTTGTATTGAAAAACTATCTTCAGCGACGAAGCTCATTTTTGGCTCAATTGGTAAGCCAACAAACGGAATTGCCGAATTCAGTCTGAAGAGCTGTCAGAGGCAGTTCAATGCACCCTGAAAAATTCACTGTTTGGTGCGGTTTGTAGGCCGGTGGCATCATTGGACCGTACTTTTTCAAAAATAATGAAAATCACAGCGTTACAGTCAATGGAGCAAGGTATCGTGCGATGGTTGTCGACTTTGTTTTGGAAGAATTGTACTAGGTTGACATATGGTTTCAACAAGAAGGTGCCACATGACACACGGCATGCGATACCATAGGCCTATTGAGAGAACAATTAATCTCACGTTTTGGAGCAGTCTATTGGCCGCCAAGGTCATGCGATTTGACCCCACTAGACTATTTTTTGTGAGGCTACGTTAAACTTCTTGTGTACGGGGACAAGGCAGCTACAACTGCAGCCCTGGAAGACAACATACCAGCTGCCGTTGGTGAGATACCGGCCAAAATACTGGAAAAAGTATGCCAAAATTGGAACTTACGGATGAACCAACACAGCCGTAGCCGCAGGCAATATTTTCATAAAAAAGTCTTTAAAAAATAAATGAAAGAAATTAGTGAACCGCTTCAAATAAATATTTTATTCATTTTTACAATTTTTTTGTTCTTTCTTTAAATTTCAAAAACCAAACGCTTAAGAAATCACCCTTTATGTATCGGTCATTCTTTAAACTGCTTGTATGTTACACCTAGTTATTTTTGCTTTTCTGAAAAATTTTTCAAACAAAATATCTCAAGAGCTATGAGGTAGAGGAAAACAAAATATCATAATTTATTTTTTAAAATGCTCTAAATCTTTTCTTTAAATGAATTTGCTTAAACATTCCGTAAATCTTTTACCAAAATTTTGAATAATTTTTTCACTTATTGACGGTTCAATTAGTGATAATTGCTCGATGATGTTGTCTTTGAGGTGTTTAACAGATTAAGGAGTACCCGCATAGACTTAACTCTGCAACAAACCCCATAAAAAAGATATCCAATGGTGTTGCATCGCATGATCTTGGTAGCCAATTCACGTCTGTTTTCCGAGAAATTATTCGATTATTATACTTCTCTTTCAAAAAATCGATTGGCTTCGTTGCTGTGTGGAATGTTGCACCTTCAACTTCCACATATTAATATCTTCCAATAGACTTCACAAAAACATTCTAATTATTTCTCAATATTGAGCTACATTCACATTTATTGCATTGCCATCTTAATTTTCGAAAAAATATGGATTTGATATGAATTAGGTCGCCACACCAGAATCCACTTCAACGACCACTACCATGATAAATTCTTCTACTCTAATTTTTATCTGAACCAGTTTTTCCAAATTTATCAATGATAACTTCAATGTCACGGTATCTCGGACCATTTTCTCTACCATATTTTGGACGACAATTTCCTTGAAAGCATTGACACTTTGCTGCTACCAAAAAGTTATTGAAAAAATAAATATTTTGAGTTTTTGTTACCAAAGGAGATGTGGAGAATTAATATTGATTCCAACACAAAGAAAAAGTTACTTAACATTACAAAAATTCAGCAAAAGCTTAAATTGTTTACTTAAAGAAAAAAAGTGTTCAGCAAACATGGTATACTCTAGGCACATTTCACGGTAATTTTACTAAAAAAAATGAAAATTTTTGAAATGATCGAACTTAGTGAAAATGTACTTAATATGGCCCGAATGTACTAAAAAAGGGGCCAAATGTACTGAATGTACTAAAAACTTGTCGAAAATACTGACGACGATTTTCAACAAAGCACAAATGTACCGAAAATGCCATCACTTGTCGAAAAAAGTTAGAAATCTTTGAGATCTGGAAATGTAGAAAAATTGCAAAATGGTAAAAAGTTTAGAAATGTTGAGGAAGTCCAAAAAATGAAATCAAACAAAATCAGAATATATAATTTTATCTGGTAATCTTTATTGCTACAAAAAAATATAATTCTTAACATATATTTTTTCAATGTAAGTTCTTTCAAGTTCGAGATCTTCAAGTGGCATTTGGCAAATGAAACGAGTAATAATGGCAATCACTTTCTCAATCGTAGCCGGTTCATCTATATAGACTTTTGACTTTATGTAGCCCCAATGGAAAAAGTCTACAGGTGGGATATCACATGATTTATAGATTCAATTAGTTTCGTTATACTTATTAACTCATTAAGTCCGAGCGGTCGATTTTTCGATCAGTAACTTTTGCATATTTTGCAGGTAAGCCAGAGAGTGGAATCGTCTAAGCGCTTAAATAATTTGTTAGTTTAGATCTTTGCCAGCATACATTATTTTTTATTTGGCGTGATTCGGTTATTTAACTGTTTTTTCTTGCCTTAGAGCGGAGGCATTCTCGTTTTTTTGGTAAAAATTTTTGCAATCAGGTAAAGATAATTTCTTTCAATTGTAACTACTATTCAGGGTATATTTTATGCTAAAAATACTACAGGTCCAATACATCAGAAATGATTTTCGTTGTTATCAGAAAATATTACATTTTTTGATATCGTTTGTGACCAGTGGTCGATAAATCGGCCACCCACCTGAGCCCAAACCTGAGTAGGTGAAAAGAATTAAAAATCAAAGCTCAGACCTACGTTGCAAATTTAGCTGCTGGATGAAATTTCATCGATTTTGATCTAGAAGCTTAGGCTTGGGACTTAATGGGTTAAGATATCATATTAATTTTAAATGAATTTAAAATATTTTTTTAAATTTTTGTGAATTTAATAAATTTTTATACTTATCTTTCCATGATAAAATGTCAAACAATACTGAACTAAAATATACTGACAGTTTGACACGACTCACGTGTGATCTGTTATATTTTTGTGCAAAATGTGCGCAAATGCTTAAACCAACCCGGCCTATTTGCAGTTTCACTCTTGTTATTTTCTTTTTAGCAAACTGGCAACATTGCCAGTGCCAAAGATAACTGAATATAAGTGAGCATACAATATTTATGTTGTGTCTGCATGTTGCGCCCCTCATTTTTTTTGCAGCATGCATTTAGTTTTTGGGGCGTGCAAGAAGAAATTATGAGTTACGCGCAGCAAAAGCTTTAAGTAAATTACAGTGCGTGCAAATGTTCTTGTGAACATGAAATTATTATTTTTCCTTCTGACTTTAGCAACTTTTTTTTTAAGCTCATGAATATACAGCTGATGTAGCAATATCTTGTCATGATGCTACTGCTGGTGCTGCTGCTTCATCAAATTTAATTGAAGTGCACAAAGTTGCTATTTTATAAGCCAACTATTTTTAATGAAGTATAATGTTGGCATAAATATTTCAAACAACAATTAAGTTGTAAAAGGCAAAAATTAAATTGGTTCTTAATCTTTTAAGCTGAAGTTTAGTAAAATGTTTGTGAGTATATTTTTTTACAAAATTTTCCCTTCTAGGTCACAGTGCGTATAAATGCCACTACTGTCATAAATAATGTTTATACGATAGCATCTTTCTAAGCATTATTGGTGAAGACTAATGAATATGAATTGTATAACAGTTTAGTTATAATGCTTTATCCCATTCCAACAAAAAGTAACAGTGACATTACTTTGATAATTTTTAATTTTTGACGTGTAAATATCTTTACTGGCGGAAAGAATGAGTATGAAAGAAATGTGCCGTAGTGAATTTGCAGATTGCACAAGGTAACGCTGACGGTCACGCTTTATCTGACTTTCACTTCTCACACTGTTGTTAACGCATCATGGTGACGTTCACGCCTAATGCTGGTAGTCACACTAATACTTTCTTTCAGTCACAGAGGTCATGCTCAATTAAGTAACTTAGACGCTTTATATAATTTACCAACAATACATGCATACTTAATATTTTAATCACTATTTACATCCTTTATGAATATTCAATACTTAGAGAGTTTTTGGCTTAACTTCTTTACATCATTTGACATCTTCCAGCTTTCACAAATTTATTCGCAACATCGATTTATTCGAAATTTTATGACCTCTAAATTTTTGAAGTTTTTGGACTCAGAATCGAATGAACTAGGAACTTAGGAGTTTTTTTACGTTTTCGATATTTTTCGGCTCGTTCCCACCCACCTTCCGGAAACCGTTTTCCGGAATGGACATTTTCCGGAACGACCCAAAACCCGAAATTTTTTTTTCGGAATGGACATTTTCCGGAACGACCAAGATCCCGAAATTTTTTTTCCGGAATCAGTTTTCCGGAATATACATTTTCCGGAACGACTGTTTTCCGAAAATAATAATAATTAACTTCTGCGTCATGAGTAAAATATTGAGTATTTGTATGAAATTTGTTTAAATTTGAAATTTTCACAGAACAATGTTGTGTGCGATTGAGCGCAAAAATCGTATTTCATCCCCGCGATCTGCATATTCCGCGTAATTTTGAACGAGTGATCTGATTCTACGTTGGCAGTCCAGCCATTTCTGTTTTGAGTCACTCGGACCTCGATAGACTATTATACTACGACCTGGTGCAATATCAGCGGTGACAGCTCTAGCATTACCGTGCTCGATATTGCACACATTTCCAGTAAATTTTGCCATTTTCGCTTTTGCCCCGAGTGTACAAGTAGTCATTTATAGAAAGTTTTGTGCCCACTATTTTCGCGTCCATTTTTGCGTAGAATTTTAGAAAATTAAAGACGTTACAATATCAAATAGAAATAGGAAAGTAATAAATAGATTGCGTTACTATAGCAACATGAGTTGTGGATTTTATGCCTACGAATAATTATCATTCCGGAAAATTTACATTCCAGAAAATCGATTCCGAAAAAAGTATTCCGAAAAACTGTCGTTCCGGAAAAAAAATTTCAGGTTTTTGGTCGTTCCGAAAAATGTCCATTCGGGAAAACACTCGTTCCGGAAAATGTACATTATGGAAAACCGATTCCGGAAAAAAAATTTCAGGTTTTTGGTCGTTCCGGAAATTGTCCATTCCGGAAAAAGGATTCCGGAAAGTGTACGGTAAAAGAGATTTTTCGACATATTTTCACTCTCGGACATATTTTGGCTTTTTCGTTATCATATTCGATTTTATCAATATTTTCGACACTTTTCTGTATTTTACGACACTTTTCGATATTTTTCGACATATGTAGGTATGTTTTTAACTTTTTCGATATTTCGACTATTTTCACATTTTTTCGACAACACTTGAAATTTTTTGGGCTTTTTCGACATCGATAATTTTCAACTCTGATACGCTTTCTCCACCTTATTAGACATTTTTAGATTCTTTCGGTATTAATAATTATTTTTCAACATTATTCGATGTATTGAGATTTTTTACCTTTTTCAACATTTTACGACGTTATTGGTCATATAACGATGTTTTTTGACATTATTTCACACAAATTGATATGATATAACTTAATTCAACTTTTTTGAAACACAAAATATTTGACGTTTTCAGGCCATTTCGGCTGTATTGCATTTTTCGACACACATATATCGATGCTCTAGGGACTTTTCTGATACTTACCGACATTTTTGTACATGTAGCGACATTTTTAGGTAGTTGTTCACATTTTTTTTAATGTATATTCATTTTGTTTGACATTTGTTTTTTGTTGAACTTTTTCAACATTTCTCCACTATTTCGACAATTTCGACTCATTCGACATATTATGATTTTTTTCAAACCTTTCGAACTTATCAAAATTGTTAATATTTTTCCAACTTTCGATTATTTTGACTTGTTCAATGTTTTTCGAAGTAACAACATTTTTCAAGTATTTCTAACAATTTTCAGATCTTGGACTTTTTTGACATCATTAGATGCATCGATATTTTCAATATTTTTTTAACACTTTTTTTCAGCTTTTGACAAATATCAAGTTGTCCAGAAGAAAAACAGCCGTTCCCAACCTTATCAAAAAAAAAAAAGTTGTTCGGAAAAAGTTGATGGTCTTTTTTTTTTGCTCGTTAAACAAAAATTTTAAGTATATAAGTAGATGTTACAAAAATCGATAAATTCCCGGCTATTTCAGAAATTTTTGAACTCCAACCAGTCCGCGGCTTTGACATGAAATTTCGGGCTCAATCCTAGCCACTTCGCAATACTGCTACTTTGACAGTTTTTGGTTTTTCCGGCTTTGTCATTATTTTTGGACTATCAAAATATTTGCGACTGAGTCAATATTTTTCGAGTATCTTGACTTTTTTAACATACTTTCACACTATTCTACTTATCCGAATTTTTCAAAATTTTCGAACTTATCAAAATTTTTCGAAATTTATTAATATTTTATTCTATCATATAAATTCACAAAACACGTCACGAGTGTTTTCACTCATGTGTATTTTTTCAAATGTTTTCGCAGCTTACACTAAAAATCACCATAAATCAATGTCTTTATTTTACTAAGAAAAAATACAACGCTTTACTATAGTATACAAATTAAAAACAAAAAAACGTAAGCACAAATTTTTAAAATTTTTTCCCAAAATCAAATGACAGCTAATTAATTATCGAAATGAAACAAAAAATTTAAGAAAACATTGATATGTTTAATTAATTTCGTGTGTTTCTTTCTTTTTTTTTTTTTGTCTTCACCATATTTTAGTGCCATAAAATTTAAATAATTTAACAATTAGTATTAACATTTCGATATCTGTTATTTAAGCCAACATTATTATTAATCATTTTGAGTAAAAATAACGATCTGTTGTTGCTGTTATCTTGGTGACATCATTAAGTGTTTTACTTCAGCTCATTAGTTTTTTATTCGAATATTTAAAAAAAAAAATAAAAGTTTTCTTTTTTCTTGATTTGAAGTCAAATTTGTTAAGTGGGTTTTATTAATGTTTGATATTGAGTTTTTTAATTTATTTATAATTTGCTGGAAGCAAAAATTAATGGTCTCTTATTTATAAATTTAGTTTTTTCTTTAGCGAAAAATAAATGTTTTACTTAATTGATTTTGGCTTTTTCCGAATTGAAAGTCATTTGTTTAATTTAATTGGTGGCAAGTGATTAACAAATGTATTTATTTATACGTTAAACTTAATTATGGCTTAACTGATAAGATGTCATTTCCTTGGAAAGTAATCGATATGTCGGAATCATATGACTTTAATCGGTGTATTTTTTTTTCATAGTGCGACTTTCTTGTATTCACAAGAAAAATGAAAAAAAATAATTACCATAATACTAATAGCATACTAACTAGCATCACTGGCTGTATAAATACTTTTACACCATCTAGCGGCCAAGTGCAGTTTTTGTACTAAAAATGATAAACCGAAAATGCGCTGCAGTGCACTATATAAGTCGACAACCGAGGAGAAATTATCGCCGTCGTAAAACGCCATCTAGAAGGTACTGGATTATTCGAGAAAGTGATTGTGGATTCCACGCCAATGTGTCATCTAGAAGGTACTGGATTATTCGAGAAAGTGATTGTGGATTCCACGCCGATACGCCATTTAGAAGGTACTGGATTATTCGAGAAAAGGATGACTGTAGTATAAAAGGTTGTCATCTGAGTTGTCGAAAGACAGTTGAACTTAAGCAATAAAGTGAAACAGTTGAATCTAAGCAATAAAGTAGTGCAGTTGACTTTAAGTAGTAAAGTAAGACATTTGATTTTAACACAGTGGATTTAAGTAAAACAGTGGTCTATACAGTGTCAGATTAATATTAGAGTTTGAATCTTAATGAAATAAACAATTGTACCATGTAAAAACTGACTTTTGTGATTTAAATAAACCATTTTATAATTAAATAAGTTTGTGTGTTTTTGATTGTTACACAATCCAGTGGACGAACTCAGAAAAGTGTAAGAGATCGATATTATCGTCTAAGAGATAGGAATTTCGTAACAATATGATACAGAAATCTTTATTTCAGAAGAATATCAGTTTTTTGGCGATATTTCTCGAGTTAAATTTGCTAACGATGTTATAGAAAAAATTTTAAACGATTTTTCCCAAATTTGTTGGTCAATGTTAAACCATTTGATGTTAACTGAAATCACTGAAAAATAAATGGGCCAGAGACAAAAGTTTTCCAAAACCAAAAAAAAATAATTTTTGGCCAACGTTAATGGAATTATAAAAAAAAAATGTCAATATCAAAAATCTCCCAAAAATTTTTTTCACAAAAAGCACCCCAATTTCAATATATTTTGATAACACTAATTAGATATACTATATTTCACAGCAGGTTTCTTGTCTAATATTCAGTTTTTGGAGTTTTTCTTTTAACTTTTTTAGGTGAGTCTATCGAGCTTGAACGAATTCAGCTATAATATAACCACTCAAAAATATAGTTATTAGGCAAAATGTTAATAAAAAATTTCAGAATAATATAAGAAATAATGTAATAATAAAAAAAGAAGATATCCATACAAAATTTTGTTTTACAATAGAGACAAAAACATTTTTCATACATTTTGGGAGCAAATAAAAACTAGCGATTATAATTTAATAGGCATTAAAGCTGTTTATTGTTTCGTTCTGTTTAGCCAAATGGTTATAGCATGCAAAAAAGTGAACTCTAAGTGAACAGGTTCATTTTATTACTTTTCCCATCTATGTCTTAAGCCTTATATCACAGGCAGGAATGTTCTTTAAAGTTTGAAATTTGAGGACATCTTGATGATGTTTAGAAATTTGTTTTTTATGTAATAAAATAGCAAATTTTTCTGCTTCAAGAACATGCCTCTATTTCAAGGAATAGCATACGGAAATGTGTATATAACTCTTAACTCCATACAAAGAAATTGAGTGAATTTGTTTGAATTTGAAATCTCTTAGTCTAATGTGCTTAGTTTCAGCGACGAGGCATTTTTTTGAGAAGGTCTATAGATAAAAATTTGCATAGAAGAGCTATTGCTGTATTAATGCATATCGAAATAAATTATTGTTAGTGTAAAATATCTTCGAAATAACAAAGATTTGAAAGTCTTACATGAAAATTAAACAAAACTTCTCGTTTGGCTTTGCATGACGTATGAGCAACTTTTAATAGCAAACATAAATATTTGACAGCTGATATTTCAAATTCGATGTAATTGAAATGTAAATTTCAACATCTTAACTATCACTCATTATTTGCTTTCTTGTTAGTATAAGTTTGAATTACGGCCGCTAAAATACAAACCGTATACTTCATAAAATTAAAGTACATCTTCTGTAAACATAAGTTAACTTCACTTAGATGAAGACAAGTTTAACTCATTGGCATTATGAACATCAAATTTTACATAATGTTGAAACACAGCACAACAAACCTATACTAAAAATGTTAGTCATTTACTTATGATTACCACATAAATAGTGTTCTTGTAACACTATGTGACTTAAAATATTCCATAAAACCACAATGACGATTGATTTAATGTTTGCAAACACTTAACAATCAACTAAGTTAACATCAACATAACGCATTGAATCCTGCTGTGTGCCAAATAGAAATGTGCTGCTGCACATTTATTATAGAACATAAATGAAACATTGAACTGACCTAAGATTTTGATAAATTATAAGTATATAAGCTGCTAAATGAAACAATATTTCTGGAGTATAAAAGCTTCAAGGCAGCAAACCGCAACAATGAGTTTCAATTGATCCGCTCCAGTACACGGACGATAAGGCAAGGAACAAAATATATTACGTACAGTATGTACAGAAGATACCTTGTGCTGTTGCCACAGAAATTGTTGCTGAAACTACTATTGCTATTGCTAATGCAACAGCTAAGCAACGCCTTGCGTTATTCACAAGGTAGCGGTGATGAAAATTGTGAAACAATCAAATCCGAAATACATCTCATCAAAGAGGAATTTGATGAATTGGGACGTTTGATGCGTACCTGCAACGCTGATGTTATGGTTAATAAATGTGAAGGACTTTGTAATAGTCAGGTGCAGCCATCGGTTATAACACCAACGGGGTTTCTGAAAGTAAGTTGTTTTTTTAGTTTAAGCAAATTTGCAAAAAAACTTAAAAAATTCAAAGATATTAAGATTTGGTTCATTTCATTTTCGAAGGAAATTCACAAAAATTTGTCGCCCTTTGGACTTTTTGATGTTTTGCTTTTGAAAAATATTTAAAATTTTTGAAAAAATTTTATTTGTGGAAAATTTTTAATTTTTAAATATTACTCGAATAAAATTTGCCTGAAACTGACTAAAAAAAATATTTTTCCAGGAGTGCTATTGCTGTCGCGAAAGTTTTCTAAAGGAAAAAATCATTACGCTTACACACTGCTATGATCCAGATGGTACACGTCTTTCATCACATGAAATGTCTACTATGGATATAAGACTTAGAGAGCCAACTGATTGCAAGTGTTTCAAATGTGGTGATTTCACGAGATAAATTCGAAAAAGTGCGCTTTTTTTGTCATTCAAAAAATTAACACTAGTGATATGTACCGAAGTGTCAATAAAAATCATTTTATTGTTCATCTATAAAATGCAAAATTTTTTATTATAAATATTTACATATGTGTAATTTGGAAAAAAGTGTCAGTTGTTGCATTCATCAAGCTTTCAATAACTGCAAAATGTATTACCCTCAGGATGAAGCAACACTTGGCTTTGTTATTTTGCTGTAGGGTGTTGGTTTTTATTGATTTTTACTGCATAAATATGAAATATTTAACACGTTTCATATATCCTTTGGGAAACTGCAACATATGACAAAACTTCAGCACGGTATTATGTCCAACCCAGTGGGTATATGTATGTATTTCGTGCATACGTTTGTATTACACTAAAATGGGTGTAAAAGATATGGTAAGGTCTATGAGGAACAATATTCGTGAAAATATAAGGCGTTGGATCTTAAAATCGATTATTCATTTTATTTTTGTGGTTAGTATTCGAATAAGAAATGGCTTAACGTAAATAATTTCGCCATAAGCTACAAATAAATTAATAAATGAAATAAAGTCATAAACTACAATTTTTTAAATTTAAAAAAAATATTTTTTACCTTTGTAAATATATACACAAAAAAATGCATCGTTAAGAAAAAATGTGCTAAATGTAAGTAGGTCCTTGAAAAATAATTTAGAATTAGTATTTCTATTGTGCAAATTATGTATATTTTGAGTTGTGCTTGGAAATTAAACAAAATTGAAATTGTGATGTTTCTAATTTTTTCTTTTTATATATTTTTTTATTTATTTAAATATTCACAAAAAAATTTTTCAAAATTCAACTTCAATATCTTTTTTTTTCTCAATTTTTCACAAAAAGTTTTACCAAAAATACCATTTTTCACAAGCTCAGAAATATAGAAGGTAAGATCATACTTTACCTTTTGTATATTATTGTTTGTGCGTATATTGAAATTTAAGTTTTGCATTAAAAAATTTGTGTTTTTTTTTTTCTATTTTGAAATCCATTTTGAAATCCAGATAATCTTCACACATTATTTCCTAATTATTTTCTTGCAGATTTGATATATTCAGAAACAAAACATAAATACCATAATTTTTTCAAAATTTATGAAAAAGTGTAGCAAATTTTATTTTTTTTTTTTTATATATAATTTAATATAAACTATATAACCCTAAAAGAGGAAGTTGACTAGATCAATTTTGCCTAACAAAGCTATAGTCCATCGCGTCAGGCTCTCGGGATATCTTTAATTAAAACGTAGAAAATTCCTTTTTTTTACTCCGCGTAATATGCTTTCGAATGTAGCAGAAATCCTTTTAATTGCATTTTAAGGTAGAAATTGCCGACAAACTCGACACGATGGACTATAATTTTGTAACTCAAAATTGATCAGAAACGTCCTCTTTCAGTATTATATATTTTTTACTCTGTTTGAATGATATTGTCGTACAATGCCTATGTTGTTTTACGTCAACCCCTGCCGAAACGGCTTAATTTGACGGTGCTCTACACACAGACTCGAAACTTACGCGTCGAGCGGCGCCCCCTCGACCAGCATAAGGCCCGAGAGATCCCAAGCCCCATGCTGGCCGATGGCATCATTTCTAGACCATGCAAATAGACATGATCTAACACCTGGTCGGTGTCGAGGCCTATCTAAAACCTCAGCCATCTTATGGGAGATGACACCCGGTTGCAAATCAACTCCACACCGAGGGAATAAATTCCCCCTACCCGCGACTTTGGGTATAAGCCACAGCCACCACGATACGCCCACAAGGGGGCCTACCCACTGCCAGGCTAAAACCGAAGTTTTAGGGGCTCCTGACAACTCGTGGTACCAGAAAACCTTCGGTCAGGTTTCGTAGCAAGCTACTTCCAGTTTAGCTCCATTCAGCTTAGGACTGGTCACCTTACACTCAACAGTTACGCAACAACACAACATACAGTCAATCGAAACATGAATTACATACATGCACCATGCAACAAAAGCCCTAGCCTGCCTATTCGCCCAACTGCCTAACACACCTAAACCCCAACTAATCCCTACTCCATACCTCTCAATTGACCACGCCTCCTCCGCCGTGCGAAAACCTCCCCCGCAAAACTATTGAGCAGGTAGATGCGCTCACTGGAAGCAAGCACACCTCCAAGATCATACCCACCACTAGGCTGCAACACGATCCCAAAGGACTCTATGTCAGATACTGTCGTACAGTGCTATCTTTTCAAATATTTTTAACTCTATAAATAACAACTCTGCTTTGTTTCGGAATAAAAACAAAACTGCAGCGATTTCTCGCGTCTTTGCTGGACGACTGACGGGAGCAAACGCTTTCGAACACCATTTATGTATTCTCTTTATGTTTAAGAACGTCTATATCGAATGATCTATTTCAGATTTTGTGTAGTGTTTTTCAAATTCAAAACTCATGAAAATATCAAATCGGTTACAAAGGGCTACGAAAAGCATGGTTGAGACATAAAATATTTGATATTAGCTGGACCCTTAGACCAATTTTTTTTTTTTTTTTCAAAAAAACTAATATATCGATATTTTTAATGCTTCCATTTGGTTATGATTCAGAATGTGGACAAAATAAACAATAATCTAGATAGTCTAAAATGAGTTAGCACCCACGAAGGCCTAGCATGCTATGTAGCAGCAACATTAAAATTTACAATAATTTAAAAAAATAAAAACAAGTACCAAAAAGCTACATAAATCAATCTATTATTTAGAATTTACTTTTGTTTTGTTTTGAATTTTGTTAGTAAAAACTTTGCTTTGGGCAACCTTCAACTTTTGTTCAGCAATTTGACAACTGTTTTTATACATTTTATGCCACTGTTACTTATGCGCCCTCTACAATTGCGACGGAGAGGTACCCGCTGTCAAAATTAAAATGTACTTAATCATTTGGAAAAGCACAGGACTGACAACGGGAGGATGATGAGCAAAAGCCCGACGGATACCCGTCGACGTAGATTTATGTATTTCTATTTTCTCCGTCGGCAGGTAGCGGGAGCTACAGCTTTTTTCTGTTATAAATAAAAACTATTTTGTTTGTACGAACTCATTTTACGGCGGGATTGGATCAGCTTTTCAATACCCGTTGACAGGTTTTCCGTCGTCCGTCAAAATTAAAGTTAAGGCATTATATATTTAGCTCAACCGAAAGGACGAATTTTATGGGCTGAAGCATAAGCTATTTTTTTTTTTCTTTTAAATAATAATATTTTTCACAAATGATATTTCTTGAATTAATCATGATGCTTACGCAAATAGTTATCTTTCGCTATTCCACTGATATCAGCAAAAAAGGTTTTACTTTTCACTCTTCTTTTTGGATTAGAGTGCAGCAAGTCTTTATTCTCAATAATTTCGTACTTGAAAAAGAATGAATGAAAGTAAGAATTGTTAGCGGTATACAGTGCACTTTCTCTGATGTCTTTTTTTTGTTAAAGTCAAAAACTATTTTATAGCAGGTTGAAATATTATGAGGAAATTTTATATAGAAGTTGAAACTATAAAATCTTAACTCTTTCAAATATGCCAACTTCTCTTTTGTATACACAATTTTTGTTTTATTTCCTACATAATCCCCATTTTATAATTTGCTTAAGTAACACATAAATTATACATTTTTATGTTTTCAATTATATTCTTAATTACTCACTAATTATGCGATCTTGTTAATAATTTCAACATTTTAATTATCTTGTTGCTTAAAAATATCGCGCACTAATCATAAACTTCCGTTTGTTTTAATTTATCGACCAACAAAGCCAAGCAGCAGTGGCAGCAACAAAATGCCATAATTTATTTAATAAACAACAACCATATTAATTAAATAAATTACACGAGTTGTTGTCGTCGCTTTTGTTGCTGTTGTTGGTTGCTTCACTTAATTATGGCACAATGACATTTGCAACTTCCGTGGCTGTGAGCAACACTACTCTGCTACTTTATTGCATATGGAGAAATTAAAAATATCGCGTCGTTGTTGTCTTGTCATATCTTGCAGCATGTTGCACATGTCACTTACAATGTGCTGTCAATTTGCAAGTTGCAACATCCGGACAACTGCTGACATTTGTCATAATTTGAAATTCATTTGCATTTGAAGTTTTTCTACACTCGAAAAAAAAGTACTTGCTTTATGTGAGAGAAGAGATAGAACATCGCTTGAGTGTAACTTGACGTATGAGTAACCTGTAAAGGAATATTATAAATATTCTTTACTGTTGTGTCGTATGCGAACAGTTAAGATTTCAAACTTAAAGTGTTGTTTAATAAATGGGCGCATCAATTGAAAATTGCATAAAATCAAATGTCTCCTCTGCTGAATGTACCAACATTGTAATATGCTTTATTCAGTTAATGACTTCAAGGAATTTAATAAATCGCTTTAAGCATGACAATAATGCTGACAATAGTGAGCGAATACATCTTAAATTGAATAGTGTTCCCAGAGCTTTTTTCTAAGAGAAATAATTCATCCCAGAGTGCAAAACGTTCTTCGTAAGGTGCTGGTCCTAAGTGTGTTTCACGATCTATATAAATTGTACCTTTATCTGATGTGCTCCACAGTACTTCATAATCCTCCGTATTTGGATCACTGTAGTTAAACAAATAACATAAAAAATTAAACATAAGTGCAATTCAAAATATATTTTACTTAATAGTACCCATTTCTTGCAAATGTTGTCCACCATTTGGTTAAACGATCCACCATAAACATATCAGGATGATCTAAAGGAATTTGTGGACCATACCAATATCCAGGCATTATATATTGCAAATCATCGCTGTGACCAACACCTGAAATTGACATGAGAAATCTCTACAAATGTTATTAAAACAAATTCATTTTAAGTCACCACATAGAAGCCACGTTGGCCTTGGTAATCATTGCGATAGAAATAAACTGCCGCAACAAATCTACCAAACGCCGTATAGGAGAACCTAACGTATCCGAAACAGTTTCACCAAAATTGTTAAGATTATCCTTCGTAACATTGGCCGATTCACCTAAATAAAATGTTTGTAATCTTTGAATCACTGGTGGAGCTTGTGATTCAACTGAAATATTGTACAGATGTACATGTGGTGCACATTTGCCAAAGTTTAAGTTGACCGGTGTTGATCGGTCCTGATCTTTATAAATAAAGAAAATAAAATTGTTTCAAATCAATAAATTGCGAATGAGTTACACTTAAAATACGCTATAAAATCGAGTTCATTTTTTACGAATCCAATGAGCAACGGCACTGAGTAGTATTTGCCATTACGAAATAATTCTGTTGGATGCTCTTCCAAAAGGTTCTCATCTATTTCCCAGTTCCACTTAAAACCGGGAAAGCCATATGAACCACATGTTCCGCAAACGCTTATTATAGTTTCCCAGCTGACTTCACGCAAGCAATCAATTACATCCTGGGGATTGTACATAGGACACGAGGTATCACCGAAGCGTTCAATGCAAATTATCAACGTCATAGTTACCCGTTACCGAGCCACTCATCGCAATTGCTCTGTGAAATAAACCCTTAGACAGCGGTGAGGCCATATGTAAAGTCACTGCCATGGAACCAGCACTTAAGCTGTAAATTGTCACTAGATTTGGATTTCCACCAAAATTAGCAATGTAATCCTGTACCCATTTAAGTACTAAAATTTGATCCAAATAACCGAAGTTACCAGGTGCTTCTTTGGTGCGCGTGCTCACAAATCCAAGTGCTCCTAAGCGGTAATTGAATGTCACCATAACGATATCGTGATCGAGTAGATATTGTGAACCAGCCTCATACAAACTATGACCGTCGTTTAGAACACTTTGAGCGTCTGGCTAAATAA
Organism: Tricholauxania praeusta; assembly: GCA_949775025.1. Classification (NCBI taxonomy): domain Eukaryota; kingdom Metazoa; phylum Arthropoda; class Insecta; order Diptera; family Lauxaniidae; genus Tricholauxania; species Tricholauxania praeusta. Next base: position 119,162,098 of record OX459030.1, on the reverse strand, counting down.
CGCGCAAGTATGTTTGCAGGGTACACCACTTATGACTCATAGGCTCTACACTTTAGTACTTAAAAGTAGCAACTGACTCATTGAGCTAAGGCATGCGTACTGCTGGAGTCACTATCAAAGGTAGCAAATCAATGAGCATTACAACATTATACAAGAACTGCTAGTGGAAAATACAGAACCTGAAAAAACCATTCTAGGAGGGTCGAGGACCTTTTCTGTCACTGTCAAAATGCATTTTCAGTCTTTTCCCATCGATTCGTGCAATAAAATTTTTTTTCGAAAAATGGGTCCAAAAAAACACATTAGGTGGGTCGTGGACCTCCTCTGTTACTTTCAAAATCCATTTTCAGCCTTTTCCCATCGATTCGTGCAAATGGGAAATTCGGGAAATGGGTCCAAAAAACCCTTTTAGGAGGGTCGAGGACCTCTCTTGTCACTTCCAAAGTTCATTTTCAGCCTTGTCCCATCGATTCGTGCATTAAATTTTTTTTCGAAAAATGGGTCCAAAAAACCATTTTAGGAGGGTCGGAGACCTCACTTGTCACCTTCAAAATGCATCTTTGGTCTTTTCCCATCGATTCGTGCGATAAAATTTTTTTCGAAAAATGGGTCCGAGACACCTCTTTAGGAGGATCGGGGACCTCCCCTGTCACTCCCAAATCCATTTTCGGCTCTTTCCCATTGATACGTGGAATACATTTTTTTTTAAAATGTAAGTTAAAAAAAAACTTTTAAAAAAATTTTATTAATAAAAGTTTTTTTGAAATATAAGTTAATAAAAACTTTTAACTTCGGATATAAAGGTTTTAAGGAAACTTTTACTTTTATTTCACAAATATAAAAATTTAAAGGTTACTTTTACCTAAAAACAAACTTTTATAAAATTTTATTTCAAGTTCTGGTTACGTCAAGGGTGCAGTTACCAGCTATCGCGCTGATTCAGTGACAAATGAAGGGCATTCAACTCCTCCTTAGATGCAACATCAAGCATGTTGTAAAACAATGCCAACGTCCACTGATTTGTCGAATACTAAGAAAAATATCCAGTCAATTCATTGTGTCGACTATAGTCCAATACTTGATTTGGCTTTATGGATCAATGTCACGACTGTAGTGAACAATGGACAACTTTATTACTGGCTTCTTTAGCTTTTTAATGTAGGAACACATAGCGACGTCATTATTGTCGAAACAAAAGATGGTGCTATTCACAGAATGTTTTGAGTTAAGCTTTTGTGTTTGAAACACAATTACTCACCGCAAACTCATCGGAAACATATTTGAGGAAGTTATGCACGGTGACTGCTCAGAAATACTTAGATAAAAAGATAAACTAATTTGAAAACCGATTTGGTCTGGCCAGACCCATACGCTTATCGGAGGGTTAAAAGTCATCGATTGGCAGCAAGCAAGGGACACGAGCACATCGAAATAACACTGAAAATTTGCTAAAGGTAATTGCAGATCTGTTTAAGCTCAGATGTCTTACAAAATTTTGTGATTTAATCTTTGCGAAATATCTTATGATTTGTAAAAAATTATTCGAGTGTGGAGACCGCTTGAGTTTTTGAAAAATATTTGCTAAATCATTAAAAGTTCTTAATAAGCTTCGATTAAGACGAAATTGATCGGTGTGATAAATAAATTATTTTAAAAGCTGAAATAACATAAAGAAACGATGACAGTTAGAAAATAGTTCTTTACGTTGCCATAGATTTGCCACTTAAATGTAAGTAGCTAAAAATTAAAATTTATAATTCTTTTCTAAAACCTGCGCTATGAACTTCAAAATAAGAATTTTATAAGCCAGCAGCATCATTTGATTTTGATCGCCACATAAATTCAAAGCCTATTTCTTTATTTTGCATGAAATGCTAAATATATATTCTACGGTGTACGCAATGACATTATGAAATATAACACAACAGTCACACAACTGTTAGCAGCATTTGCTGCAAGCCTCGTTGCTTTTTCTGCATGGAATATGCATGTGAAAAATGTAAATTTTGCTATGTTTTTTTTTTTTTCCAAATACAAATGTATTCAATTTGAATGCGTGAATTTCATCAGCTGACATTTGTAGCCACAGCTATTTTTCGCTGTTATTTTCAATGTTATTGTAGCTATTGCTACGACAAAATAAGCACAGCGTTATGATCTCGCTATTTTCTACACTATGAAAGATGGGATCCTTTTCGATCTTGAATTTACCATTGTTTTTAAAGGCTTCAAATTTTCAAATTGATCAAATTATTTTCAAAGTGCTGCAAGTCCCTTCTTGTTGAGAGGGTAAAATGTTATAAATTTTACTCAGTTCATTTCATGTTACTTAATTTTTTTCTTCTTAACAAAGGGGGACTTGCCACTTTCGAAATAAAAAACTCAATTAATTCTGTTGAAACTCTGCTTATTGGTATTAATAAACTACCTTAGTGTTACTACTTAAAAATACTTATGTTTTTGAAATGCTTTGCTTTCCCACAAAAGTTACTCTGAGACTTAAATCAATTCCTATATCAAAAGATTATTTCAGGAAGCCTGAAAAAAATTATACCAATCTCGTTTTTAAATAATTTTTCTAGAAAAGAGTTACAGATCACCAACATTTTCACATTATTACTATGTACAAAAAGCATAGCTTTACAATCAAGTTATATTATTATTTGAGCACATGTTTTCTTTATTGACAACTCTCCAATTACACTTAGTAGCGCTTGAACTGTGAAAAATAAATTTAGAAAACTAAGAATAACTCGGATGTAGTTTCTGAGATATGGAAAGTGGAAGTTTTGGATATATAGTAGCTTTTCTAAAAATCGCTAAAATATATTAAATTATGGTTTTTGTTTTCTGGTGAAAATAAAATAAATACCATAGACGAGATATACCATTTAAAAGAAATAGAATTAGGCGTTCGTGATATGCTGAACAAATTAAAGGCTAGTAAAACATTTTATGGGAAAAATTACAATATAAAAAAAGGCCAAAAATTTCTGAAAAATCGTCATCAATCCTCATCATTCAGAAATAATGCATAGTAGCTACTGAGATCCTATTCTGACTTTTTCTAATATAATAATCATTCATAATACTATTAAATAGTTAATACTATTATAGTTATCATATGTGATTTAATATTAAGCCATAGATACAGTGGTTCTTTAAAAAATAGATTTTGAACTTAAAACTTTCGTTTTGCTCCATATTTTTATCAAACTTTAAGCTAGTGTGGTGTAAAAAAAAATATATGACAACCTAAGTGACCGAATTTCCTATTTAATACAGACTCTTAAATGCTAAAAACATAAGCGATAGCTTTTATGGTTTCAAAGATATTGCAATTTTGGTGGCAAAGGGGCTTTTGTGCGGAACTTAAATTTAAAAAAAAATCAGGTCAATTCCGAATTTTATTAAGAAATAATTTATGCGAACTCGGAATTACGTCGTGCTTACAGCAATAGCTACCCTACCCGTAATTAAGTAATATAATTTTATGATCTTGTGCACCACCTCATTTCATAATCTATGGACACGGAATGTGGCACCCGCCCTAAAATTTTGTCAAGTGTTAAAAAATTAGATTCATGATTTTGAAATGTCTTACTTATATGTGTAATAATACCAAAGCTGACAAAGGTCGCATTTTTTCGTAAGTATGAAAAAGGTCGATTTTCTCGAAAACTGTGCGATTTTAACAAAACATGATTTTACTTCTTCTAACCCGCCTTGAGGTCACCCATCTGCTGTTAGAAGGTTATCCACTATTTATAGGACACCCTGTATACAGTAATTAAAAAAACAAATTTAATGTTCACATATATCAAATCAATTAGTGAGATCAATTTTAACAAAGAAAAGAGGAGGGAGTAGATATTTTTCTTAAAAGGATATAAAACTTGTCTTTTTGTTGTTAAAACGTTTTTCCTGTAAGAGGCGTGGCACCGCCCACAAAAAAGAAATATTTTTACTCAAGTTTCTACATACAAAATTTTATCAAAATCGGTGTAGTGGCACAGCCGTGATACCGTTTTTTTTTTCCTTTCGGAGTGATGTCACGATGCCACGCCCCCTTTAAGGAATAAGAGTTTCTAATAATCTTTCTTAAGATTTAATCTATCTATAAGCAAATATTCATAAACATCGGTTCATTAGCTTAGCCGTGGAAACGTTTTTTCCCGTTAGGGGCGTGGCACCGCCTACTATTGAAAAAAAAAGTAAACATGTCACTCCTTATCTTCACAACCTTTCCAACAAAAATTTTTTTTTGCACTCGCTTTTTTTTTTATTTATGTACATGAAACTCTGTTCGTGCAAAAATTTTGACATATAAAATATATGATGTTTAGCTATGTTATTTGTGACTTTAGAACATGAACGTAAGCAAATTAAAATTTTACAGTTAATAGAAATTGGTTTGATGTTTTTGCATTGTTTTTAGCTAATTGACGTTAGAAGAGAGATTTTTCGGAGAGACAATCATCATGTATCAAATCAAAAAAATCGAAGCCATGGTCAAGCTAAGATAACAATTTCGATTTTATTTCTTATTTTTTTTTTTAGCAGACTCTTCAACTATGGGTTTTCTTGAAGTTAAGACTATCTTGAATTAATATTCAAGGAGGAACAATTAAAATTCAAAGGGAGACATAGTTAAAATTGCATTTAAGTTAAAAAAACATGAAATGTTACATATAAAGTTAAATAAAAAAATAGCCATTTGAATTTTAATTGAACAACCTTGAATATTAATTTAAGACAGCCTTAGCTTCAAGAAAAATTATGGCTGAAAGATGTACTCAAAAAAAAAAAAAAAAAAAAAAAAAAAACGAGGCCAGCTAAAAGGCTGATTCTGGAGGATTTGCACATATCCTTCGTACCTTCGTATGCTCTTTGTGAAAAAAGTATATGAAATTTTTGAATAAAACCAAAAATAATAATCTATTCATTAAAATTTATTGTGTCACCTTTAAAGAAAACTCCACCATTTGCAATAAACTGCGCTAGCGCTTAATCCAATACCATATACATTTTTTTTTAGGTAGATTGACGAATAGTCTTTAACTCTTTCAGTCGATTTGCTTCTTCGAGGATTCGCTCAATTCTAAGGCGTCATTTTGCAAATTATTAGCTTGTTTGGATATTCTCTAAGGACCACAACTTCATGAAACGCATAATAACTGGCGAGATGAGTTTACGAATATAAAAAATTACACATTTTTCTGCGCGTATAAGTCCTTAAAATTATTTTGCGCAAATTAATATTTCTTGTTATATTTTTCCCAAGAACTTTTCAATGTCCTAACTAACAGTTCGTAATATCTGGATTGTAGCAATTAAACTCATTAGTTTAGCAAAGTAGAAAATGTATTTTAATAACCACTTAAGTAACTAACTTTTTTTCGAACACTTTGTACCCAATTTTCAATATTTTTAATTTAAACTTTACCACAACACATGTGAAACTACATGTGTACTTGAACAAATAAATATGGATACGTGAACAACTCAACACATACATACATATCTAACTACACATAAACTCATTGAAAAGTCAAAACCACAAAATGAAGTGGCAACAGAATAATTTGAACCCATGTTAAAATTTTATAAAAACACACTGAAATCCCTTAAAGTCAACAAGAACTACTGAAAATACATGAGTGCACACATACATATTAACGCTGTAAAACAAACATATGGATACATGCCTGCTTATTGTGCACTTTGCATGAACGTTAGGGTGAATCACAAAATGAAAAAAATCAAAAATTTCTTAAAAAAAGTTTAATGAGTGCACATTTTACGATAGTCACTTCTGTTGCACATTCGTCACAAACAAACAAAGATAAAAGTACTCCCATAGTAATTTGTTTTTTTAAAACTTATAACAAATACCAAAACTGAAATTCTTGGGAATCCTATCAAATGACCATCAATCACTTTTGTTACATATACTTCACTAACAAAATTAAAAGTATTTCTACGTGTTTCAAAGTTTTAAGAAATAATTTAATTAATTAATTTTTCTAAAATCTGAACAAGATAAAAATCCCAATATATGGTCGTCACTATCGTTGCATGTTCAGCCCGAAAAAAATTATATTTTGCAAATAATATAACTCTAAACGTTCACATCCTTAGTAGCAAAATACCGATTTTATAGCCTTTTTTACAGGCCTTTTAAAGACAATTAGAAAGACAACATATTATATTTATAAATTCTTTAAAAGGATTTATAAGAGCTATTTCACAAACGATATATAAAATTATTTTTTCCTCTTTGTTATCTCTCAAGATACTCTGTAGAATATCTTCCTGAGATGTTTAAAGGTCACCTTAAAAGCAATTCAAAAAGATTTTTGTGTCTTGCTTAGAGACTTTATATCAAATTAATAGAACTATTATTTATATTTTGTTAATTATTTATAATTTTATTTTATTATCAAACATAATTTTTACTTATGATTTGTACGCCGGTCTCTAAACCATGTCCTAGCGATTCATATAGTCTATACGTCAAAGGCGAATCATATCTTTCTCACAGTTATTCTGGTAAAGCGCCTTGAAATGACAAAAAATTGACAAAAATGTCCGATTTCGTGTGTCTCTGAAAACATGAGATGGCATATCTTTCAAGTGACGTATATTTCTATGTTCCCACCCACTTTCCGGAATCTGTTTTCCGTAATGGACATTTTCCGGTACGACCGAAAACCCGAAATTTTTTTTCCGGAATCGCATTTCCGGAATATAAATTTTCCGGAAATATTAATTACTAACTTTTGCGTCATGAGTAAAATATATTGTATTTGTATGAAATTATGTATAAATTTGCTTGTATAAATCATTCTACACAAAACTTGAAATTTTCACATAACAATATTGTGTGCTATTGAGCGCAAAAATCGTAGGTCATCCCCGCGCTCTGCATATTCCGCGTAATTTTGAACGAGTGATCTGATTCTACGTTGAAAGTTTAACCATTTCTGTTTTGAGGCATCGATGACTGTTATACTACGACCTGGTGTAATATCAGCGGTGACAGCTCTAGCGAGACATTTCCGTGCTCGATATTGCACACATTCCCAGTAAATTTTGCCATTTTCACTTTTGCCCGGTGTGTACAAGTAACCATTTATAGAAAGTTTTGTGCTCACTATTTTCGCGTCCATTTTTGCGTAGAGTTTTGGAAAATAAAAGACGTTACAATATTAAATAGAAATAGGAAAGTAATAAACAGATTGTGTTACTATATCAACATGAGTTGTGGATTTTATGCATAACAATAATTATCATTCCGGAAAATGTACATTCCAGAAAACCGATTCCGAAAAACCGTCGTTCTGGAAAATGTATATTTTGGAAAACCGATTCCGGAAAAAAAAATTTCAGGTTTTTGGTCGTTCCGGAAAATTTCCATTCCGTAAAACAGTCGTTCCGGAAAATGCACATTCCGGAAAACCGATACCGGAAAAAAAATTTCGGGTTTTTGGTCATTCCGTAAAACCGATTCCGGAAAGTATACGGTAATCATATTTCAACAGTAGTAAGACATAAGATACATACGGTCTCAAGTTTTCTCAAGCATTTTTTTATGTGCAATATAAAGACAAATTATGTCTCTTGGTGGCATGACTATAGACATAAAAGTCACTTGAAAGACTTGCCATCTCATGTTTTTATATGGATTTTACTATGTACATACGAGACCACCTAATGTTTTTATAATTAGGCAATTATGAGCTTTAAAATGTATATTGAAGACATTTTTACGTTTCTCTTTATAATGATTTTATGTCTTGTTTTAGCAAGTTATTATAAAACCAAATATCGCTTCAAAGACACAGTATCTTATTAATTATATTATAAAACTATTTTAAAGACATCACTGTTTTGTAACCCAGACTTTTGTGTTCTTAACTTTCCTTTATGCTACTAAACTAAATTTATAATAATGTATTTCTCGTGGGCGTCACTTTGGTAATATATACATCACGTAAAAAACTAAAAATATTTCTGAATACTTTAAAAAAAAATTTTAAAAAATAATAAGCATTTAAACTAGAAGAAACCATAATACATTGCCATTACTTTTGCATATTTGTCCATATAGATCTACCTTTAATAACGCACACACGCACATCAAAAAAAAAAGAAAACACTTCGCCAAGAGGGATTCAATGTAAATTTTGTGGTCATTTTATGTGGTTTGCATGGATTTGCTTTTGCGGTTAAGTTTTGCCAACCCAAAAAACCACCCTTGGGGATAAGAACTCGAAATAAAAAAAAAACTCAAAAAGTAACGAGAATGAGAATACTCATGCTGTAGAGTGTACACAGTACACCATGTAAGGATGCAAAAAAATTAAAATCACTTGGTGGCCAAAAATGTGTAAAGTACTCCAAGTAAATGTTAGAAAAATAAATAAATTTACAAAAAACAAAACATATTTGAACCAAAATTTCAAAAGTTTTTCCACAACGTTGAATATTTACGCATACACTCATAAATATTTTCATTTTCCCAGTATATGCATATTTTATGCATGTGTGTGTGTGTGTATTTTATATGAAACAAAAGTCATTTCCATTGCCACTTTGCATCATGAAGTTGGACGGAAGCAACTCGAACTCGGTCGCAATTCATGTCAATTTTTAGAAAATGTGCCAAGTTGGCCTTTGAAAATATTACCGTATTTATGTATTGAGGAAAATGCTGTAAGCAGCTTGAAAACAACCCAATAGGAAATGTTGTAAAGCGCATTGTTTATTAAAAGTTAATGCTTTTACGAGTCTTTTGGTTATAGGCGGAAAGCCCGCCTCGAAAAGTCGAGTGTATAAGATTACAGAATGAGATTTAAGGGAAACATAGTGAGCCATTTTGGTGAAACTGACGACTCAGGGTTGCCTTGCCAAGGCCTGTCCCGATGACCGGAAATGCCCGAATTTCAGCCAATTATGTTGTTTCAATTGAAACTGTATAATAAAATACCTCAAAATATATGTCAAATGATAGAACTCTAAGAGGCCTAAAAATAATATTCAGGGTTGCATTGTTGATTCCTGTTCCCAATATGGGTTGCGACCGGTTTTTTGGGTAAATTTTTAATAATATATATAAATACTTTAAATGTGTGCCAAACGATAGAGCTCGAAGAGCCTAAATAGAATATATATCGAATCCTGTCCCAAACATATATTGCCACACATTTAAGAAAAATTGGCCCTAAGAACAGATGGCAAATCATGTTTAAGATCAGATTCGACCACGCAACCCTATATATTCTATTTAGGCTGTTGGACCTCTTTCGTTTGGCACACATTTCAAGCATTAATATATTGTTTCAAAACAATAATATCAAGTTTCCAAATAAAAAAGAAATAGTATAATGTTGCTTCTCCTTAAGCCAGTATGTACTGCCATTATCCTTGATGGCATGGAATTAACCAAGGCTTTTAGGTTATCGTCCTGTATCACATTATATTAAACCTTATCTAAAGCTAAGAATAATTTTTTTTTTTTGTATCTCGGGCTTCTGGTCAGCAACTTTGCGCTTGATTATATGCCACAACTGCGCGATAGGATTCAGGTTCGCCAAGTTTCCACACTTATAACTTTTCCATATTTTTTCGCATTCATACTTCATTCTAAAAAGTGTAGAGGACAACGAACATCAAGGAACTACACTTATAAATGACCCTTCAAATTTATTTTCTAATAGGCCGTCTTTGTGCTTCTACTGGTTGCACGTTTAGGACCAGATCCTTTTTTTCTCTCCAGTGGCTCCTAAATATCATTTTTTTTTTTTTCAAAAAATGCACAACTGTGGAATGTGAGAAATTCAATGTTTCCGAAATTTTACGATAGGATACGTTTTGGTCCCCGAGTCGCTTTTTGATCACATGGCAGCTGTTTATATTTTGGGCCAATTTCTGTACTTATTTCAAAAAGCGACCTTCTGTTTTGAGCAAATGCGTAAAACTATCGTATTTTCGTTGTCAATACACTTGCAATACTTTAATGCTCCCATTAATCGAAGTTTTTTAAACAAAATACAGAGTTGTTTTAATTTTTACATTTTGCCAGTGATGCGGTTTTGATGACCGCCAGTGTATATCCAACATTTCATTAATCATTCGATAAGGCTGTGGAGTTTTTGGTTGCAAAGATTAAAGTTTTCTTTGATTTATCACGCATATCGTAGTTAAATGTAATTTGTCCAGATTCGTGCATTTTTTCTTTTAATCTTTGGTTAAGTTTTCGCTGGTATGATAAATGCCACGCCCACTTGACTAGACACACCAACGGTATGTTCATAACTCTTTTGTGTCAGCTAAGGTAAAGTATTGAAGTTTGCTAGTTTTATTTAAATCATTCTCCCTGCATAGCATTTTAAAAATCAGAGCTGGTATGGGGATTGCCACGCCTACTATTCGCTTGTATGGCATTTTAAGCAGTTTGCAACAAATTCCATAGTCTCTTTGTTTTTGTCACCAAGTTCTTCCAGCTAGTGACTTGAGAACATTATTTCTCACTTTCAGGCGATTTTGTGGAAAGAAATTTTGAATAAATCACGATTATGGTGAACCTTCCCGATATCTCAGTATTGATTAATAGTTTGGCTCCTATCTTCCATGTGTTAAGTTTTTAGCGGACAGCCTCGGTTTAAGTGTACAGTTTTGTTTCATCTGGTGGCTTCGGTACGAAAGCAACGTAAATATTGCAGGAAAGATATGTGTTATCGTCCCTTCTTTCAAGACAGCATGCCACATTTTTTTTAAAACAACAATTTGCATTGCTGAACTTGACATATGATTGTCATTCGCTTAAGTGTTTTGACAGTTCTTAGAAATAACATTTAAAGTACGATTTACAACTGGGCATCTACATATATGTAAGTATGCTGGCTGACTAAAAAAGTGTCAACATTTCTTTTTACTTTATGTATTGGCATCAGTTTCAGTATATGACGCATTTCGCCATCAGCAAAATTCTAAACTTAATCAGCTCACATTTCTATTAGTTCTTCAGCTCTGTTTTTTGCTGCAAATGGATATGTGTGAAGGTTTTAAAAAAAAAAAGAAAATCATGTGCTACTGGGATTTATGTTATAAAACTATGGGTCTCTTTTTGTACCATCAATTTTATGCATAAATATTTTACACAGCGTGCATACAATTTATTTTGGTGCTTACAACGCCTTTAAGTATGCTATAAATTTCAAAAAATTATGTTGTTTTTCCGCAGGCTTTTTGCACTACCCTGTTATGGCTCAATGCTCATTGTAACACTCAAGCATAAACATATTGTTGCATATTTAACGAACACTTTGTGCGTGAACATATCAAAAAGGATTTAAATTACACTTAGGTCCTGCAGCTCGAAGGTTGTTACACGGAAGATATACTTGACTTTTGCCGCTGCAGTTTTGTATCTAGGTAAGTTAATTCATAATTAAAAAATAATTGAGGTCGACAAAAATTGTAGTTTTCTTGTAGTCGATAAAACAAATTATTTTGTTCTACTTCTTTTTTAGTTCTAGAACTTTTACTCTGACACTAAATTTATATGATGCTCTGGAAATTTCTAACACTTTTAAGCACTTTCTCTAATTGCGCTTTATGGAAAATCAACGTATATCCGCATGTTTTGTTTCACTTGCATTCATCTGTGTTAAATGCAATATTATGGGAAAAATTTAAAGCAAAGTTAAAGAGATTTGTACGCTTCTGGCGCACTTTGATTTACCAAAGATATAGCAATTAAGTTGAAATTAATAACTTCAATATAAAATGTTCCATATAATTTACCGTAAGGTAGAATAATTCACCATATATTAATGTATCATACATTTGTCGCGAAGTTAATTATATGGAAGATTTTTATTTTGCTTTCTTAAATAGCTGTCATTACTTTGGCAAAAGTAAAGATAATTAATATTATTATAGTTATTATCGCCATATATTAATTTTAATAAATATTAGTTACGTTTGCTCTTTGAATTTTTTTTTTTTGTTATTTTCTTTTTATTTTTTCATTTTTCCGTCGAGAATTTTCGTTTTTAAGCGAATTTTTCAGCAAAAATTTAGAAATTCTTTTTAAACGATATTACCATTATGTCTTCAAGTTTCAAAAACTAATTGTCATTTTTAACAATGTAGGTTCATTACGACTTTTTTCAAAATTTTTTGTAAAAATCTTATTTGTTTTCCAAACTAAGCTAAGTCTGATAATGTGCAAATAATGGGATCTATGTATCATCAAATTTTCTATGATCATATTTTTAGCTATCCATGTTGAAGTATAACGAGATGCGACATTCTGAATAACAATAGCCAATAAAATAAAAATAAAATAAATTATGGAAAATTATGTTTTTGCTATTTCAAATGCCGCATGAACACGGACAATTAAAAATAAGATCATTGAAAATTTAGAAAATCGATCCCATCACTTGCAAGTTATCAGGCAAGACTTCAAATTTGATAAGGCTTAACAAAAAATTTTTTAGAAAATCGATCAATTGTTTTAAAATAATGATTTACTGGTACAATCCAGCCCGGTTTTGATCCAGAAATAGCTTTTCATAAGCAAACCCCTTACACCAAATTTTAGTATGATTGCTCACATATTTCGATAAATGCGGCACTTACCGTATTTTATTTGTATGGGAGGTGCCACGCCCACTGGTGCTATCTCAGCCACTTTTGATTCAGACATACTCTATGGCAACTGAACCACTTATATCAAATTTCATAGCAATAGCTGCAATAGTTCACTTAAAACAGCGCTTACAAATTTATGTTAATATGGGAGGTGCCACGCCCACTGATGCAATCGCGTCAAAATTTATTTATTTTTAAAGCTTATAGTAAGTGACATCTATACACCAAATTTTATGAAGATTACTTTCATAGCTCACTATCTATAACAATATACGTTTTTTGCTTATATGGGAGGTGCCACGCCCACATGTACTATTGGACAAAATTTTTGTAATATAAGACCTTGTAGCAAATATATCTACCTCATTAAATTTCATAACGATTACGTTGTTAGTTCTCTTAATATAACGTTTATAAATACTGTGGGCGGTGCCACGCCCTTCAACGAGTTTTTCAGTAAAGTTGCTGAGCTTTTATTGATGACTGCTTTCAGCGGCATCATCTCCAAAATTTTTATGAAAATCGTTTGTGCCAATTTTGAGATATACGTAATCAAAATTTTTAAATGTTGAAAAATTCCACGCCCACTTTTTGGATTCCGGTCAATTCAAGACATATCTTGAAAGGCTTATAAGATATGGTAGTATAAATGATGAAATTTAGGACTGTGCCACTCCCCTGTACTACCTTTTGGAAACTTGAAACCCAGCCTAATCCTAATTTGGTTCACATGTGCACCAAATCACCAAGTTTTGGGCTGGGTAAATATACATAGAATATGGGCGGTAGGCGTGTCCGTAAACCAATTTCGCCCATTTTCAATAGCAAGATGCCTGCAAGAAGATGTGACCTGTGTGTGAAAGTTTCATTCAATTAGCTTTCTTGGTTTTCCCGTAAACCTGATTTCAACAGACGGACAGCCAGACAGACAGACGGACATCGCTAATTCGACTCAGGTGGTGACGGTGATCAAGAATATATATACTTTTCCATACCTGCCACGCCCCCTTCGATGTGTTACAAACGGAGAGACAAAGTGAATATACCCTCGGTGTAGGGTATAAAAACTATATACAAAACTTAATGCGTTTGCCTAGAGAAATATTCTATCAATGCTTACAATGCTTATTTTAATGTAAGGAATATTCTCCTACAGCTGTTTTGATACTTCATATAATATTCTAATCAGTAATTTTGACCAGTGTAAACTGCTAAATATTAATGGGACTGATGTATTCAATTATGTTGCCCAGAGTCGTACTAAGTCTTTGCGGGGCCCGGGACTAAAAATTTGAAAGGAGCTCCTTGCAACTAATCATAAAAAATTGTATCATCAAAATAAAAAAGTTAATTTTCTATACTAAAAATGTATAAAAATATCATACATATTGATGACCCGAAAGCAAAGGGTATTACTGAAATAAAAATTGGGTTTTTCTAAAAAACTGCGATTTCTAAAAATGGAAAATCATTGCTATCGTCATGTATTTCTTTTTCCACAAAACATCAATAACTCACCACAACATCTTTCTCTTTGAGGTTGGGGTCCAGAGCCCAAGCAATACGTCTAGTGTTTTAATCCAGTACTAGTTGAGGCCTCTTGTGCGCGGTACTCAGGATTATAGGTAGCTTCCTCTGGCATTATCGTAATCCAGTGCTGCTCTTGCAATTTTTATGGTGTAATGTAATATGATGTATCTTGAAAATATTCAAATTGAGCTGAATATTACAAATTTTTCATTGTAATCAAAGGTCAAACAAAAAGATTTCAGACCAGTGATGATAGCATTTTCGGTATATTTACTTCTTTCAGTACAGTATAATCGTGAAAAAACATCGTTAGTTAGGTTAGGTTAGAATTGTGGCTAAGCGAACAGGTTTGAAGCCATAAATAGCACTGATTGTGGCCACTGGTAATACCACATTTACGTAACCCGGTGAATTGATGGATGTTAAGATAGCTATATCCAGGTAGTTTTATTAAGATAGTAGAGCAAAACATCCGATTTCAAATTCAGCAAATTCGCTGAGGTCGTTGAAGAAAGGTTTACCAAGACATTTTAGCCTGGTTCTTGCTGAGGCTAGACAGCTGCAAAGAAAGTGCTTGAGTGATTTATTCGCGCTTGCATTCAAGCAACTACGGCAGGAAGAATTGAATGGGATACCAAATCTTTCAACATGCTTACCGATTTCCCAGACTTCAGTGCAGGTAGCTGTGATTCTTGCGATGTCAAACCGGCTCCTTGACAGTAAGAAGGTTGTTCTCAATTTATAATAAGAGGACGAGATTGATCTGGCTGTTTTACAGGTTTCTAAAAACTTCCAGTACTTTTTGTTACAAATAGAAAATGCGAGAAAATTCTCTTCTTAGCTAAACCGTGAAGAGTAAAAACGCGTTCCGGTGCGGCTTTATTAAGAGAGGAACTACGCCTTTCCATTTCATCAGCCCTTTCATTTCCCTCAATGTTCCTGTGGCCTGTAACCCATAAGAAAGTAATGTCAAATTGCTGTTCTAGGCTGACAAGATCTTTTTTATATTGTTCTACTAGCTTCAATTTTAATTCATTCAGCAAGATTTTTGTACATTTGGTTGATTTGGTGAATTTTTAGTATATCTGGTTCATTTTCAGCACATTTGGACTATTTCTAAAAATTACAATATTTTTAGCAAATTTACCTGAAGTTTGCATAGAAATCTTCAGTAATGCTTTACTTAATTTTTTTTTTAGTAAAATCATTAAAATTGTGTTAGAATTTTTGGAATTTCAAATAATTTTTCATGTTCTTGACAAAAAAAAAAATATTCATTCGACATCAAAATAGTTTATTTCATGTCTTGACTTAGTACATTTTTACAAAACCCAAATGCCGTTACTGTTTGAGTTTTCCAGTACCGTTAACATTTTTTCTATATCACTGAGTGCATTTTTCATACTCTATCGTGTTTGACAGTATTCAGAAGCTCGAAAAGATTAAAAATCATCTAGAAACGAACCAATTATATGCCTTGATCGAATATTTCAGCTTCTGTTGCCATATTTTGAAATTTAAATATATTTCGACCTTTTCAAAATTTTTCACAATCATACATATCTCGATTTTATCAACATTTTTTTATAAAACTTCATGCAGTGCATATTTATCCTGCTTCATGCTTCTTACATTTCTCGATAATAATATATCATGCGACTTTGTTTACACCAAGACGATCACAAAATATTTTGACATAAGAATCCATTGTAATCAACTCCCCAGCCAGCATTTTATGAAATTTCCGATCACATACGAGTCTTTTCGAGTCCTCTGTCTGATTAAAGTGGTCAAAAATGCGTTCATTTTCTGATCATAAATTATACTTTTGTCGGGAGAAAATGGTACCCTATCCGCGACTCTTCTTGAAGAGTCATTTATGACTCGTTTTTCTGATCTGTTTCGACTCATTTTCGAGTCATATTTCTAATCATTTGCGAGTCTTTTTCGAGTCATATTTTAGTCAGACATCTTATCACTTGTGAGTCTTTTTCGAGTCATATGCGAGTCTTTTTCGAGTCATATTTTAGTCATATTTCTAAGCATTTGCGAGTCCTTTTTGAGTCATATTTTAGTCATATTTCTAAGCATTTGCGAGTCTTTTTTGAGTCACATTCCTAATCATTTGCGAGTCATATGACTTAAATTTTTTCGCATTCACGTTCCTTCGCGTTCAGTTGCCGTTCTTTTCATCACCATCAACCCTATATGCATAATTTTACTTGTTATAAACTCTACTTCTAGTTAAGTTATTATGAACTACAAAACAGAATGCAATTCAAAATACATTTTCAAGAATAAGTTCTAAAGTCATATTCGAATCATTACGTAGATCAAAAAGTGATAATATTGTTTCTGTTTTTCTGTGCAATCAGTTTTAAGATCAACGGGTAGATCATTGGGTAGATCGGAATGTGATTTTTAGAATTTTTTTTTTTAATTTTTTTCTCAGTTATTACTTCATCACTTTTTGGTCATAAAGAGTAGTTAAAAATGACTATGAATTAAGTCATTGACAACACATAAAAATTATATTTTATCAATTTTAAATTGCAACGACTAATTTGGCAAAAAGTTTCCAAAATAAGAAACAATCTAATAAACACAAAATTAAGTATTTAAATTTAGTGCCATGAAACTTCAAAGCCTATGCAATAAAAAACACAACTTAATTATTATTGAAGTGATTAACATGTGAATTTAAAATAAAATTTTAACAAAATTAAAAAAACAAACACTTAAAAATGTAAAAGAATGTGTGACATAGAAATTTAATAATAAAAAACGCAATTTCAAATTAAATAATGAAATTAATTAAAAAACAAAAAACATAAAAATAAAACTCAAAATTTAAGGTGCTCAAAGTGACCAACCAAACAGCGATAGATTAAGTTTTAGAAACCGCCAACACATAAAAATTTGGTAGCTTAAGTATTTTTTTTTCTTTTGGCTAAAACAAAAGAAGCCAACTGAAATTTTACGATGCGCGTTTTTTGCATAATTTAACAATAATTAAGTTTACGACTTTTTTATTAGTTTCTTTGTTTCAACGAAAATTTATTTTATTTCGTTTTTTCTTCGTGTGCTTAATTTGTGTCTCATTTTTTGTGGATTAACATTTTTTAAAGCTTTTTAATGCGGGCAACATTGTACGTTGACATTTCACCGATATTGACATTACTGCCGACGGCAAAGACAATCATGACTTTGACTTGACGTTGACATTCGCTTTGACAAGCGGGATTTTTTTGTTTTTGTTATGTTTTTTTTTTTTTTACCATTTGACGTAACCTATTATGCATGACAACAAATGATAACAATTTGGTTTTAATGAAACGCCATTGTTATACATGTGGAATTCTCTAATTAAACGGTGCGCGCAAAGCTGATGAAGGGTGCAGTAAATTAGAAATTAAAAAAAATAAGCAGTTATCAAAACAAGCAGCGGTCATAAAAATAAATTTATGCAATAATTTTTTAAGGTTTTTGTATTTTTAATTTATACAAAAGTTGTATAATCATAATTAAGGCGCTTCAGAAAAACAAGTAGCTAAAAAGAAGACAAATTTCAATAGAATTTGGCGTTGAAAAAAAGTAATAAAAAGTTGCCGTAATCGTGTGCAAAATTTTTTAATTTTTATTTGTTTTATGTCAAAATATCCAACTACGGACATAAATTATATTTTTTATGTTGCATTGAAACAATTGGACGCTTTGCTTAAGTTTTTGAACATGTCGAGAGTTTTGGTGTTATTATTTTAGATATTAAACTTCTGCGAATGTATACTCTATAAAAAGCAATAATATCCTATTGCGGAGAAAGGGAATTTGCTTGGAAATATTATAAAAATTTTGTTTACTTAGCTAAAGGGTGATCCAATAAGAGCTTTCTACTTTGTTTTCTAAATAAAATACATAAAAATCAATGTACTGATACAAATATTTATTTGAAATGATAGTTCGGTTCCCGCAACTCAATGCTTAAAAATAATATCGTTCAAATGTTGCCCACGACTTGTTCTTAAATGGTCCATTCTGTGGGTCCAATATTCGACAACTATTTCGAGCATATCGGCCGGTATTCCTTGAATAACACGAGTTTTGTTGGTTTCCAAAGGGTCAATAGTTTCTAAGTAATCCAATGGCGTCAAATCACATGATCTTGGTGGCCGTTTCTTGAGATGATGTTTTCGTCGAACTTTTCCTCAATAAAGCGATGGTTTCTCCAGCTGTATGGCATGTTGCGCCATCCTGTTGAAACCAGAGAACGGCTACACCAATATCCTGAATTTTTGGCAACAAAAACTCATTGATCATTGCTCTATAGCGAGCACCATTGACCGTAACACGCACTCTATCCGGATTTTTGAAGAAATAAGGTTCGATGATCCCTCCTGTCCATATACCATACCAAACAGTACATTAGTCGGGATACATTGGAAGCTCTTGGATTGCTTCTGGTTATTCATCGGCCCAAATACGGAAATTTTTCTTGTTAACGTGCATCGCTAAACATAATTTTTCAATCAAATAATGGATCAATTTGAAGTTGTTGTTAGGCTTATAAGCCAAAATTAAAACGTGCACCAAGATCAGCCAGCTTCAATTCTTGTACATGCTGTATTTTATAGGCCTTTAGACCAAGATCACGCATCAAGATACGCCACAATGATCCATAAGAGATGCCCTAAGCCTGACATCGGCGACGAATCGATTGTTCACGGTTTTCATGAACACTCTCTTGTAAATATTATACTGTGAGTTATCTAAGATAATACTTACTACATTCTTTAGCTGTGTTTTATTCGCCAATTTACTATCTATGTGCGACTTCAACTTCCAAGTTTCTAAGTTTCTTACTCGCTGCTTATACGAGTACTCGTTGGTTGTTATTTTGACTTTTTTTATTTTTAATTGCTTCTTTTTGCCGCCTGACATTTTGAATAATTGTTTTTCCGTGAAATAACTCTTCTTCTTTTCATCTCAAAATATATAATAGAAATTCGCTGGGTAACACTAGTATTTAAGCAATTCGCTATGTATACATATCACCAATAATTTTTATTTTTGAGCATGTGTTTTTGTTTTAGCTTTCCCATATACGAATCGTTGCGAGCCATATTTTTATTTCTTTTGATAATTTCTTGCGGGAAATAGAGAATCAAAAATAATATCAAAATTGATTATTTTCTACCAAAGAGTCCACAAAAGAAACTAACACACAATATTGGAGTGTTTGGTGAACCTAGCTAGCATTGTACAAAGAGTGAGTCATATACAAAATATTCTAAGACTTTAAATAACAATAAGTGGTGATATAAACTACTTAGCAAGAGATATAAGAGAGCATTTTTAAAACTGACTTGATTAGTAATTACAAAACTCAATCTTGTGTTCAGCGTAAAAAAACCCTCTCCAGCACAGTACGACAATTTCATTGAGCAAGGGAAAATGCTAAATTTGAAAGGCTTTGGGAAACATATTCTTAAATGAAAAAATTTTTGTAAATTTTCCCTCTAGTTTTATAATCTGAAGTGATAGTTCTAAAGCCTGGAGCCAAAATTTCAAGCCTATTCCGACATGTAAAATTCATTACTTTTTTCAGAGTTTTTATGACAGTTGAAAAATAGAAAATTTCTTTATTCATGTCATGTCAGTTTTCCATGTAACTGAATGTGTTTGATGGTGAATTATATGCGAAAAATATAAGCTAAATTTGAACAAGTTTAATAAATTGTCAATTTTTCAAGCTCCTTCGAGTTAAAGTGGCACGTCAGTTTTCATAGTGCAGACCAATCAGAGTATTCTTAAAACCGTGTAAGAAAAAGAAACCACTATTTTATACGTTGTGGTTTCGAGTAAGACTGTTTTTTGTCGCATTATCAAGACGAAGAAAGTTTAAAGGGCCCTGTTGAATTATTCTCCGTCCTGCGTTTTTACTAACTAACCTATGTTATAAAGTTATAAGTGTCTAAGTAGCTCTATGTTTCTTATTAATTAAATAAAATGAATTACAAAAAAACTAAAAGTGAAGCTGGGGAAACATATTGTGACTGAATGGTCCCAAACCTATATGTATGCATATACATATGTATATCCTCTACCTTATAATTGTCTCCTAGAAAAACTTCTGCCATAATGATTTAAAATGATTTTTTTTTGCAAAAAGATCTGATATTGGTGTAGATAAAATAGTCAAAAATTCTTTCAAATGTTATGTATCTCGTTAATGCCAGTTATGTACATCATTGTTTGTTTCTCATGAATTCCTTAAAAAAAATTCTATATGTGATGCAGCATGAGTCTTTGGGTAACCACCTTTCATAAATAAATCTTTTAGGAGATATACGCTGCGGACAACTAATTAGAAACAGTTTGTCCTCTTGGCTTTTACTACACTTAAAAAAAATGTTCATACAACATTTGTTGTTGTTGTTATTATATATGTGCTCTTTTGCAGCTTATATGTTTGTTGTTATGTGTTTTTTGTACATAAACTTTCTTAATTGATCAACCAAAATGTGTGGCAATTACTCGGTATGACATTTTTAGGTGTTGGGGTTGCTGGGTCACAATTTCGTGGTTTTCCCATTTCAAGAGTATCTGAAACCCAGTTAATTAGCTTCTCCACAACTGAGGTTTTTGTTTGATTAATAACTCGCCAGTAAAATCAATTTAAGGTCCAAAAATTTGCTACTGACTTGAACACAACTTATTGTTTCTAATTAGATGGCCAGCCAAATTATGCACTTCTCTTATTTTTCACATCAGCCAAAGGTTACTTCTTCAATAAAACCTACAACAATCACAGAAACCACAAAAGGGCACATGTATAATAACAACAACAACAAATTCAACAACCGTTGTATGAACATTTTTCTTTTTTTTAAATGTAGTAAAACCCAAGAGGACAAACTGTTTCTAATTAGTTGTCCACTGCGGTACCTATATTTCTTTTTTCATACAGTTTTTGTAGAGTAAAAAAGAGTCGAGTAAACATTAATGAACATGCAATTTATTTGGAATTCATTTAATATTACAACTCCGATTTTTAATTGGAAGTCTTTTCAACCTTCTATTTGGAAAATAGTTTTTCCTTATGTATGAGTATTATTGATGTAAGGAGCAAGAAAATATAGTAAGTTAAGTAACGTCAAATAAATTTTTTAATAAAATATAAATTATTTACATTTTAATAAATTATTTACATTTTAATAAGTTAACAAAACGTCAATTTTTCACTACTTTCTGCAGGTATGTTTTTAATTTAGTACCTTTTTCAGCGAGTAATTTTTACTCTCTATTAAACAGCTGTTTTATTAAAAAATGGCCTTATTCTCTACATTGATATAAAATTGCTCTCCCATATGCACTTTTTAGCTTTCAACTCTGATACAACTCAAACTTTCAATATATTTGCTCCGCTCAAAATAAAAGCAAAAACAGCTGTTTTCTGTTTACAACATCAATACAAACATTCTACAAGCATCATTGCTCTCTGCAGCACTTTTCGTTATGCGTCTTAAATAAAATCTCCTTCAGCGCTATACTCTCTGCGCATTGCATTTATAAGTTTACTTTATTTACTCTCTCATAACTTAATACATTTGCAACGAATTGCATGCAAGCATATACATGCCGCCGCACTCAATTTAAGCGCTCTTTTTCAAAACTCTGCACGCAAACTGCACTCGCGCACATATAAACGTATACCATAAACATTTGTAAACAATTATGGCTGTCGAGTTGCCACCATTACAAAAGGAAAAAAAAAGTATGAAAAGAAACAAAAACATTAAGCCGCAAAAAAATGAGACGACAACAAGTTAACGAGAAAACAAAAATGTCCATTATGGCTTCACACTCGCATAAACACAGCATGTCGGCCATCATCCAATGAGGGGGAATTGTAAACACGTAGTAAATTGTGCCACCTACAGAGAGAGCAGCGCCCATACAGCTGAAACGTTTTGTATGATATGAAATTAAAGTTGAGTAGAGTTTTTATGTTTTTTAATTGATCATGGTAAATAGCTTTTTTAGTACATATTTACGTACATATGTGTATGTATAGTATTATACGATTATACGTACATAATATGTACTTGCTAATTTATTGTGTTTCAATTTCAACATTTATCAATATGCACTGCGTTCATAAACTATAGAACAATTTATGTATTTTAAGAAAATGTGCTGTAGCATGTTGGATATTAAACCTCAGACGCTCATACTGACATATTTTGTGCTTAGATATGTTCTCTTTGAGCTGACATTATCAAATTTTATATTCACTTGACTCTCTCCATAAATCTTTACCAATATCTCCAACATTGCATTTTTTCCGCCTAAAAATCGTTCATTTAGTATAGCACAAATGATTTAAGGTCAATTTTTTTCAACAAAAACAACAAATTTTTCTTTTAATTTTTTCTTATTTAATACGAAGTGGTTCCACCATTTGATTTGGTGCATTTAAATATCCTGTTTCGCATGGAGTGTGCTTAATTTTGTACCAGTTGAGCGTCGAGATCCTCCCACTCTTCAGATATGGCTGTTTTTAATCCAGCAACACTTAAAAACTATCGTTTATCAGCATATATTTGCCTGACGAGAATCTCCCAAATATTCCCAATTCGATTCAAGTCAGGAAAACAAGCTGGTCAATCCAAAACATTAACATTGTTCATTTTAAGCCACTCTTGTGTTATCTTGTTGGCGTGTGCCATATTTGAAGAGTGGGAGGATCTCGACGCTCAACTGGTACAAAATTAAGCACACTCCATGCGAAACAGGATATTTAAATGCACCAAATCAAATGGTGGAACCACTTCGTATTAAATAAGAAAAAATTAAAAGAAAAATTTGTTGTTTTTATTGAAAAAAATTGACTTTAAATCATTTGTGCTATACTAAATGAACGATTTTTAGGCGGAAAAAATGCAATGTTGGAGATATTGGTAACGATTTATAGAGAGAGTCAAGTGAATATAACATTTGATAATGTCAGCTCAAAGAGAACATATCTAAGCACAAAATATGTCAGAATGAGCGTCTGAGGTTTAATATCCAACATGCTACAGCACATTTTCTTAAAATACATAAATTGTGCTATAGTTTATGAACGAAGTGTATGTTTGTAAATAAGGACGAAACTTTAATAGAGTCTATCAAAATTATTGACGTGAACGTCCCCTAGCTTAAAATAAAGTTTTTAAAAAATGTTTTTTCTGGAAAATTTCATTCTCAATTTCATTAAAAAAGATTATGGCAATCCTACATTGTCCATCCATATAAAATGTTAAATTTCTTAATTTCTTCAAACGGCTGGGCCTTAAATTAAACTTAAGTTTTTTTATATTTCTGTATATGATCTTCTCAAGGCATGAAGTGTTGTAGCTGTTGTGAGCAGGCAGCCACCTCGGGCGCAAGTGTTATGGAGGCGACAAAATTATACTCGCGCTATTAAATATCAATTTGATTTTGATCAAAAACTTCCAAATTTAATTAAAAATTTTATGGTACTTTTTTAAGTGTATGACAACTTTGCCTCTAAGGGCTTAAGTTGCAGGGTTCATGCAAAACTCATAGAATTGGCAATTTATTGTATTTTATTTTCATGAAAAATGGTATACAAAAACCTAATAGTAGAATACTAATATTTTCTCAATGTAAAGTGTGAAAAAAATATACATATGTGCATATACTCTTGTTACATTAAAACTTAAATTTTTCTGATCCTACAGCCAAGGTTGCCGCAATCAGGCTTTCAAGAGCGCAGCGCATGCAAGTGGAGTAGTTGAGGAGTGGGAAAATTTACCAAGGGTAAAGTTAAAATAATTTCTTTATTTTAACCCATGCTCAGGTTGTTTTTACTTTTTTGATCTGTTTGTTAGTATAAACGGTTCAAATGTTTAGAAACGTACATTTGTTATTGATAAACGTTAATTTTTGAGCCAATCTCTGACTGTGAAAATTTACCAATACTGCGAGAAACCAACGCGAGATTATTTTTTCATTAGCTTACTTTTTAATTGCTACTAATGAAATTTTAAGTTGGTTGAATCAGATCCCGCCTACCGTTCAGATAAGAAAAAAAAATCTATTACAGCTCTTGAGCTATAAAGTATACAGATTTGAAATTTTTGGCGTGGTTTGATCACTAAATGAATTTTTACAATAATATTTTTATATAACTTTAAAGTTCATATTCACTTCATATATCATTAAATTAGATAAAACTGTTTTAAAAGTAAAATCGACATGACCTTATTGAAGCGGATATACTACTGAATTGAACGTTTTTCTGATAATTTAGGTATCATTTTCGTCGCGTTAAGCTTGCCTTCAGCCTGCCGCATCTTAAACAAAATTTATTGAGCTTTTTAATTAAATGTCACGCATACGACATGTGATACCTAAATGAAATTTATGCCAAAAAAGTTATACGCATAGAGACATGTGATACCTAAATGATATATATGCCTAAAAAGTTATAGGCTTCACCGAAAATAATAACTAATTTATTTCTTATGAAATAAATTCAAGCTTAGAAAATGTTTTACAGTGGCTAAGAAATAGATCAAAATATATGTAGTCATACAGGAATTTGAAGATTTAGACTACTGACTAGTACATTTTAATTTTTTTCAATACATTTACGTTGTGGAATGTATGCGTCAGTACATTCGACATATATTTGATATATTCGGTATATTTTGCTCATTTTCAGTGCATATCGACTACATGTATAAGAATTTTTTTAGTTTTTTGCTAGTAAATTTTCCTCAGATGTGAGAAAATAACTCCAAATAATGTTCTGTACTTAACTTTGGTCCACGCCTCGAGTTAATTATAACCGTTTGTCAGTTTTCATTATCCACTTATGTAGCTTCAATTTCACAAAAGCAATTTTACTTTTTTTTTGGTTTCATATGACCTTTTGACCAACATAGTACTTATATCAAAAATCTTCAAATGCAACTGAAGCTAAAATTTATAAAATTATTGACTATCTCTTTTATAAGTCATTGTACATCAGTATTAAAAAAAAAACTCAGAATATGTGTCTACTCTTAATTTTCTGCAGATTTTCCAGCGATGGGCTTATTTTAAAATAACGTAGAAAGAATCAGCTTTGGACTACTTTGAACTGAGTTAATAAATATTGCATATTTTTCATAAGGTCAAAAATGTTGACCACATCTTTTCTTTTGTAATGCGAAAATCTTTTCAGAATAAATAAAATTTATACTAAATTAAATTTGTTGATATGTTTTACGGCAAACTGTATTTATTTAAATCAAAAATAAAAGCTTTAAAATATATCTTTTCTTGGAACTAAAATTCATAAATGCAGACGAAAACTGCATTGCAAATTTGAAAATTTTATTTTTGACTTAAAGTCGCAAATAATTAAGTTGAAAATAATAAAAATAACATTTTTTTCATTGATTTTTAACTTTAAATTTATTTTAAAATTAAAATTTACTGAAAATAAAATTTCTAACTTAATTTCAAAAGTAAAAAAAATTAAATTACATTTTGAGTTTGCAATGTATTTGAAATTTTGAGTTATTATTTTATTAACATTGAGCACAATCTAGATCATTAGTATTTTTGGTTGAATCAAACATAGAATCGTTGATTTTTTTTTCAGATTACGAAATTTAAAGCTTACTGCTAAAAAAGCACAGACCATTATTATCTGAATTAAGGTAGTAGCTAATGTATACATAGAATTGACGATCAGGTTTCGTGAACAACAATTTATACGTATCGGAAAAAATTGAGACTTCAAAATGAGTTGCAGTCTATAAATAATTAAGTTTACTGATCGATAAGTTTCTCCAGGATCTTTTCTGCTCATACTGAGCAGACTCATATTGTGTTTTCAGAGACAATTCATAACCAAACATATCGCATATTGCAGATCTAAGATGCGGCTTCTTTATAACATGCCGATTTTGCGAACGTCGGGGAATGTTGCTATGGTACAGTTCCAATTAAAATTGAACTGCTGGTTGTTCTCAGTGTATATGATGTAAGCGGCAAGGGTAGCGATGTCGACCAAATTAAAAAACAGATCCATGGACCAGCAACTGGTTCCATGTTTACACGAATAGTTTGGGGTCATTTGGTCCATGAAAAGATTCAATGAATGAATGCTTTCCTCCTTTTGTCTTGTTATAATCCAAGATAATTATCGGTTTGCTGGCTTTGGAGTTATATCTACAGCCTTGGTGATGTACATGGTTGAAAGGAAGGCTACCGATTCGTTTCTCCTGATCACATATGATACCAATGTTGAATTCTCTCGAAATGCAAATGTACTTTTTCCAACCGGATCTTTCCGCTTGAACATTAGCTATGCAGGAACACATTTTTTATTCCGGCTCAATTTCTTCTTGACAAGATCTTTTGCTATCGTCAATTTGATGAATTAATTATCCATAAACTAATCACAAAACAACTTTCCCACCAAGATCTTTTCGTCGGGTTTGGTAGCTTCCCTCAATAGAGTTCTCCTTGAAGCGTATAATGAGTCCTCGAGTCAGCCAATTTATTTTTATACCGTATTTGTTCGGCTTAGATGGAATGTACTGCCGAAAAGGACAGCGATCGGTAATTATTCCTGAAATTCAGTTTCAAATTTTAAAATCGACACTGTTACAACGAACTTTTAATGTATGTGCATTGTTTATACTCAACATTCGTTATAATAGACACAAATATAACAAAAAATCGTCGGAAATAGCGGACTAGATTGTCGGCAATATCCCACGTGCATTTTGCCTATCAATCTTATACCTATTCACTTTCGGGTCATACACATTACGTACATTTTTCAATAAGTCACCCGGGTGACTAATACTCTAACCACCGATTAAAAATTCTTCAATAAACGAAGGGTTAAAAAAAAATTTTATACGAAGTTATGCCCATTTTAGGCTAAAAATTGTTTCAAAAAAAGTGCCATTTCCATCCAAATGAAAATACTTTACTTTTGTCTTTTGATTCTTATAGAACTTCTAATTCTCTGTTAGAATCTTTAATAAAATTTTAAAATGATTGAAAAGAAGCAGAGTTATAGCGCTTTTTCTGAGAAAAAACAAAGCTAGTTTTCTGAAAAACCCCACCTTTTTTCTCTCAAAAAATTTTATTTTGAACTTGTGCTAATATTAGAAAGAGATGATATCAGTTTAATGTGCTCTTAAAGATATTTGAGGTGAAGAGAGTTTTTTTTTTTTAAAAAAAAAAACATTTAAATTTTTGTTTCAACCTTGCAACCGGTGCCACGCCCCACGTTTCCACGGATAAATTAAAGAACCGATTTTGATGAAATTTTGCTTAAAGATAGATTGAATATTAAGAAAGATTATTAGAAACTCTGATTCTTTAATGGGGTCGTGGCATCGCTCCAAATGGGAAAAAACGGTATTACGGATGTGCCACTACACCGATTTTGATAAAATTTGGTATGTAGATAGATTGGAACTTGAGTAAAAATATAATTTTTTTAGTGGGCGGTGCCACGCCTCTTACAGGAAAATCGTTTTAACAGCAAAAAAGCAAGTTTAATATTCTTTTAAGAAAAATATCTACTCCTTCCCCTTTTTTCTTTGTTAAAATTGATCTCACTAATTAATTTGATAAATATAAAGAATAAAAGTAAATAAGATTTTTCAATCAAACGAAATCTATTAAAAAGTTATATTATTCCATAACATTTTAAAATTAGTCGCATTCAAAAATGTTGCCAGGTTTCACTGACTTCTGCTTTTCTATAGATGGCAATGAAGAACACTTCCGTTTTTTTGTCCCGTTCGAATGGCTTTTTTATTGCCTCTATCTTGGAACCAGTATTACGTCTGTCATCAACTTTACCACTCAATATAGTGCTACCAAAGGGCTATTCCTTAAAATAACAGAAAAAAATAAAAGTGTTTTACTTTGACTTTAATTTCTCTTTAAAAGTGTACTTCCGTCCCGTTCAACATGAGAGAAATGTCCATATTTAATCCGTAATATAAAATAGTAAGCGTGCATGGTTTGAGATGGAATTGGTCTATAAATTATTTAAGACCTTTGTGCCGCTCTTTTTTCATTTTTCTAAGATCATTAATTGTTTTTCTTTTCTTGCTTGAAAGTGTTAAACTTAGAGTTTCCTGTGATGAGCTTTGTTATAATCTCGTCACTCTTTACCTTCGCCACGTTGTTGTTCCTATCGGTGCACTCACGCATTCATGCCCTATTCATTTTCCTTAAACAACTGTGCGGCACTTCTTATTCGAAACAGTAATTTTACATTTATTACTTATTTAGTTTTTTAGGGCGTTGCAATTTTTTATCAACTACTGGAACTAAATGAAACATTTCAAATAAAAAATGATGTATGTGAAGTGAAGTATGATCATTTTTGCATTGCCAACGCCTATTAGAGAGAGTTAAAAGTCGCTGTCACCTATTCTACTACGGTTTTTTCTTTCAACTCTCACCCACTCCACAAATCGTAATAATTTCTCACAACTGAGAGCGTGAGCAAAAACCACAAGCACTAGTACAAAACAAATCAAAGAACCGTTTAAAATAAAATTTAATTAATATTGTTTTGAGTAAAATATGAAAGCAATACGCGCTATATTAAATGAGCGATATAACGCAGAGAAGATTCTAAAAGAGCGCGACTGCGCATACCTACGTGAGTGCGCTCACAGCACAACAACAAAAGCACACTTGTTGAAATGAAAAGTGTAGCAAAACAAATAGAGGCAACACTATTACGTTGTGCAGTTGAGCACAAAACAGCTACCGTTTTGAGTGTTCCCCTCAAAAGAGTAGTAGATTGCTGCTACTACTACCAATGCAGCAAGGCATTGATATTTTTATGTATTTTTAGTCGAACTTTGTTATTTCAAGTAAAAAGTACGTGCGTTAAATGCGGATGATTGTGAAAACTAAAGAAAAAAATTTTTTTTCTTACTTGTGAGCAGTAAACAGCAACAGCATTAGAAAAACGAGAGATAACGTGAATTTTTTTCCTTTCTTATTGGAAAAAAGGCAGCAAATTACAGATTTTTTGTTCGCTGTTGCATATCGTAAGAAATCAAATTAATTAAGGAGTACCTTAATACAGTGAATGAAACATGGGAAATTCTGTGAGTGATTGAGAAATAAGTTGATAATTGTTTGTGACGCATATAGGATAAAATCAAAAATTTGGCATTTTATTAAATTAAAAGTTTAAGAATTCAAGTCAACTTCAAACAAAAAATTACAAAATTGCTGAACAAAAAATATTCAGTTCACCCACTAACAAACGGTTTTGCAATTTAGTACATTAGCGTGCTAAAATGACATTAATTAACCAGTTAATGCAGTGTAAATTTAGCATTTTTTCTGCTCTGTGACGTGATGCATAAATAAAAAAATTTACAGTAACCCCTCCAACCGAATTGAGGTCACAAAACACGCCATACAAATAAATAGTGGTAATTAATGTCTAATTTAGAAAAACACGAAACTTAATTAACATTAATTATAAAAACAAATTATAATAAAATTTACAAATTTATTACGCGCAAGTGTTGCAAAATGTAAAAATAAAAATTTGCAAGAAAAGAAAAATAAAATTTTAATTTATTAATAAAAATTTGTTGTGGTAAATTAAAGCAGTAAATCATCGATACAAAAGTAAAATCAACAAGAAAAAAAAATTTCGTGCGAAAAAAAAATACTGCAGTTTTTCAGCAAACTCTCCCCCAATCCAAACGCCCACAAACATTTGCTTAACGGTCCTTAGAAAAATTGAAACGCGCGCGTTGCCACTACTGACGCTTTGCAACGCGACGTCGACATCCGTTGTACGTGCTTAACATAAATTTTTGCTTAAAAGCAGCCAAAGTAACAAAAGCAACAATAACGAAAGCAATGCAAGCGTAAATTGTGTTTGATTAATAGCGTTGCTTTTGCGCGCGGCAACGTACGCGTGTACTTGCTTTGTATAACTCAACGCCTTTAGCTTTGCTTAAGTTTAAAAGTAATATAAGAACACTAAGCCAAAAGTTTACTTAAATGTTTCATGAAAACCGCTTCAATAACGTGGAAACTATATTTCTACGTACAAACTAACAAATTTAACTTTTTACATCTACACACTTTGCTACATTTGCTTGTGCTACACTCCACTGTGCCGCATTAACGAGGCGCAATATAAATTCATTTCTCAAAGAAAAACAACAATAAATAATTTTTTCACCAAAAAAAAAATATAAAACAACCAGCAACAATATAGTTATATATGAAATTTATTACTTAATTACAAAAACAAGGCAACTACAGCAGCAGCGTGTAAAGAAAAAGCGTGAGTTGCCATAATTTATAAAGTGAATAATTACACCCCAAATGCGTTGAGTGCGCTAAAGCGTGAAGCGGCTTATACTAAGTTGTATGAAAAAGAAATACAATTAATAAAAATTAATACTTTAATAATTTAAAATTGCACCTAATAAGTGAATATTAAAAAAAAATATATAAATTTATTGCTTTTGTGCAACCGAATTAATAAAAATCAAACTACCGCGCTTGCGCAAAAGTTTTAATCAAAAATTACACTATTCCTCGTTAGCGTACCATAAAACAACGCTAAACAGTGGATTATAAGATAAACTTTGTTGCGCATCCCCATACATCCTTAGCTGCGCAGCTCTCATTTTGCACTCCTTATACAATTATAGGGTTGCCAGCTAACCTGCGTATACATATTTGCACTTGGATATAATACTATCACAGCTGAGTAATCGAAAAAAGCCTTCAAAGTGGATTTATCAAATTATAATAAGATGCTGCAATCCAGCAATCAATATTTGCGGCCGGACTATTTGGCGGCACCAAATGCGGTAAGTTAATCTAAATAATTTTCTAGATTTCAGTATGCTATGTTTTTCGACCTTTGGCAGGAAGCGTGCTTCACTGCTTTGCTCTACTTGCTTAGCATGAACGCAATTAGATCAAAAAAAGCCGGTGTGCATTGTGTTTTTCGCTTACATCATCCGGTGTAATTGTTTCAAATCTGAACTTCTCCATAATTTCAATTCATTTTCTTTATAATTTCTTATTTGTGGCTAATATTACTGCAGACTAAAAACATTTTTCAATCCAATGCTTCATATTCCAGATGTCTTAAGACCTGATTACTCCTTAGAACATCAATCGTGTGTTCGAGTCGTATTCACACTGGCCTCGTTAGTTTTAGTTACATTTTTTAGTGCATTTTGTTTTTGTAAAATGGTCGAACTATCGAAATAACGAAAAAGTAACAAGGTGGCATATTCGATAGTTTCTGTTAGTTATCTATCTAAGTATATACATTATTGCCAATTTATCAAACGTTTAGTTTTCAAGTCTTCTACTGTTTTTTCGAAAAACTTCTACATTTTTTTGTCCGAATATTCTTTCATTTTGAATCTTAAGAATATGAAAAAGAAAGATTTTTTCATTCAAGTGGAGCAATTGAAATTTATTGTTTTTTTAAAAAGACCAAAAAAGTCAGATTTTTTGGACTTTGAGCGCTTGTAGCTCCATCAAATCTTATCCGATTAACACAAACAGTATATTTTTCAAAAGAAAATAAAAATATCTTTCGAATGCTGGAAAGCGTTGTTCAGTCGAAAAAATATTTAAGGAGATATAGTCAAATTAATGAAAAAAATGCAAAAAAGGGGGTTTTTTTGGGGATATCTTGAAAACGATTATTAAGAAAAGAAAAAAATGGTTGCCATTTTCGGAATCTAGGTTTAAAAATACATATGAAAAAGTCTATGAGAAACCAGATCTTTTTTTTTTTTTTTTTGGAAACTAGTGTAGTTTGAGATTTTGAATTTTTTTCTGGCATTTTCATGTTTTAATTTATATGTTCGATGTACTTTTCAAATTAGAAACACAATATCAGCTGTTCAAACGAAACAAAATAAAAACAGGGTATTCACAGTTAAAAGTGTTACTGAACTAGCAAATTAACGAAACCGGTGTAGACACCATTATTGGTTTTCAGATTATTTTTTAAGCGTTAAGCGGCAACTCTTTTGCCATGCATTAATTGCTTTAGCAATCTTTATAAACATAGAATCACTTACAATATATCGGACTAGTTTTGTTACTTTAGATCTAAAAACTTTTATACGAATTTAGCCTGGTTTAATTTACTAACCTAACTTTTCAAAACATCTCTTCAGACTTAATACATTTCTGACAGCTATCGTAATACAGGCGTTCACGATCATATGCAGTTATTTCTTACAATATCATATGTAATTTAATTTTTTCATCAATCATCTCCGTAACATAGAAAGCACCAATAGTATTTGGTGGTTCTGCGATTATGCTAACCTATATTTGTATGACCTTAGAGCTTATGGACATGACATATTTTTTATTGAAATTATATACTTAACTGTGTACATTTGACAAAACATCCAAGGTAATAATTCAATACAGCTTAACCTTTTTACTACAACGCAAGACTTATGCTATATTGAGTTATTACCGTAGATCGAAAGATCTTGTCTTGTCAAATGTCCACATATATACTACTGCCAACTTTAAGTTTCGTTTGTTTTCTTTTGTATCAAAGACTGTTCTGCTGTCTAAAAGTCGCAATTTATAGTTTTCAAGTCTTATGATTTCTTATCTTAGCACTTGATAGCTTAAGCCATAAATCTGTTAAAACCTTTCTTCATAACTTGAAAGAACTCGTGGCTTGAAATATACGTGAAGTTTGAAAAACTGTACAACTATAAAAGGTTTCACATGAGTAATGCTTTTGACGGATCATACATTAGAGCCTAACCATAGACTATATATCTTCGGAAAAAATTTCAACCGACATATTTATTTCAGTCATGCCATTGAGTAGAATTTTTATACATGGAATCACTTTTTTCTTTTTGACAAACGTCCGTTTAAAGAGTTTCACTTCCGATTATCCGTTTGAAAACAATTTATTCTGAAATTTTCTGAGTAACTTCTTTTTCGACAATTCACTCCTCCAAGTAACTTCTCGTCAAACACTGTTGTGACGTCCGATGGTTCGACCTTACGTTGAATCATCATCCCTATGGCAGATTGTCCTTCTGAAGCAATGCAAGGGACACTTTTGGATAACTTGTTAATGACGTTCATATATTTAAACCACCTTTTTCAGACAGATCACTATCTTAAGATGCTTTTATGTTTCTTAAGATCTTTCTCAGAAGAATTTTTTTATTTCACATTATCCTTTTGAAGGATTTTATAGTAGATTTACTTTTTGAAGGGTTTTATGATCCATAAATTTAAAAAAAAATTTCACATAATATTATCTTTGAGACTTTCAGATATGTACTTACTTCTTATAAAATCTGATCCACTCTTTTGATGGTACTAACAATAAGTTACTATGTCGAAACACGTTTTTTTTTTCTTTGGTGAAAATAACGGCAAAGTCAACTTCGAAAGATTTTACCTCAGTTATTAAAAAAAAAAGATTTTGATATATGATATATTGACATATCATAATTTTAACCGCAATCACATCAAATCTTGCTTTTCCCTTCGTCAAATTTTCTTTTAATAAAACTAAGCTTTAAAAGAAAATATTTAAAGAAACTTTTTAGCTCAGTTCGTGGTTTTATGGAGAATTTGTGAGTGAGTTTTCAATATACTATCCTAAAGATTTATTATTATTCGCATATTATGTTTTTGAAAAAACTTCAAGGTATATATTTAAACATTGTTTTTTAATAATTCTTCGGCAGGTGCCTTCACCTCAACCTTGATTCAAGAAAAAATACATTGATTTATTGCTTTTCTTACGACTTCTGTGTATTATCTGCGTAACATTTGATGTCAAAATCAATTACTATAAGCCAAAATGTTTTAAAATTCATTTACGAGTCTTACTAAAAATTTGCAAACTAAGAGACAGCGTAAATTCAAACCTATAATAATGTAGTCACATAACAAATAAATAACAAATGTATGTCAATTAGAAAAACTAGCTGTCAAATTCATTTGACATTTACATGCGAAATGCAAATTTGGAAAGTTGTTGTCACTTGTCAAATGTTTACTTAAGGCTTGGTTACAACAACAACACATTAAAAAACAAAACCAAAAACATAGACAGACGCTCAACAACAAAAGGCAAACTGTCAGCTGTCAAAAGCGTACAATGCCAAAAATAAAAGAAAAATGAAAACAATAAGATGGCAATATAATGCAGTGCCAAGAACAACGACGAAACAACAGAAAGCACAATAACAACAGCAGCAACAAAACCAACCAAACAATAATGAAGACAACATTGCGGCATCACATACAACACACGTCATTTGCATTTCAAAATGAAGTAACGCTTTAACTTTGACAGCTGTCAGACTGACATTTCTTAATTTTTGTTTTTTTTTTTTCTTTACAAATTTAACTTTTCTCCCTTTTAAGATTGACATGTTATAACTTTCACTTAAATGAAATTAGTTAATTAAAAATTTAATAAAAATGCATTGCTTATCATATCAATTAACAGTAAAAAAAAAAGAAAAAAAAAACTTTAAAAAAAAATAGTTTTAATCGAAAAAAAAAACCACATACTCTTGTAAATTATTAATTAACGCAGCGCGCATTTACAAGCTTAAATGGCGCCAATTAAATCGATTAAAATCACAATTAACAGCCTCAAAGTGTCTGCGCAACAAATGACTTTGGTTACAATAGACCAACAACAACAACAAAAGTAACAACAACAGCAACAATAACAATTAAGCATTGTTACAACAATAATACAATAATGTAGCTGTGATCACATTGACGCGATAAGCATGGTTACGACAACAACAACAACAACAATAATAACAATAACACTTGATGGAGTGTTGCCAGATGTCGCGCTGATTGTGTGCGCGGCAACGCAACCGCAGCTGCCGCCTCATGCTGTGATAAGCCAAAGAGCTCTTAACCCATTTTGTTCTAATGATTTCGTGAGTTGGGTTTATTGGCAAAATTTTCTTGAAAATCAGCATTGTAGAATGATAGTGTGAGTAAAAGTGTAGCTTAAGCTGATAATGTATAACTTCAGTGAGACCTTGCTTGGCTTTATCTATATTACATGTTACATTTTTTATTGCCCCCGTTGTCTGTAGAATACTTAAATTGAACTTCGTCTAAATGTTTTATGTGCATTTCACCGAAGAATTTCTTAACCAAAGGTTTTTGAATGTTCTTTAAATACAAATCATTTATATTTTCTTCAACTCAATATATTACACTTTATAGAACTTTCCGGTATAGTCCAAGAGCCGGCTGTAGGAAAGTCGAGTGTATAAGATTACAGGATGGAATGCTTGCCAAATTATAGAGCCCAATGAGCCTTAAAAGAATATTTAGGGTTGCCTTGCCAAAGCCTGTCCCGATGGCCGAAATGTCTGAATTTTAGCCAATTTTGTTGTTCTAATTAAAACTGTAGTACATAACAGCTCGAAATGTATGCCAAATGATAAAACTCGAAGGGGCCTAAACCTAATACATGGAATTGCATTGTGGAATCCTGTCCCAAACATGGGTTTTCACCGGTTTTTTGGGTCAATTTGCATTAATGAAGATAACAGCTTGAAATTTGTGCCAAATGATAGATATCGAAGAGGCTAAATAGAATATATAAGGTTGCTTTGTCGAATCTTGTGATTCAATCAAAAGTTTATGTATGCTTTCTTCACATGAAATTGTTTAATTACGCTAACTCAAGCTTTACCTACAATTTTTTTCAGCTGGAAAGTACATACTTTATTGTGTCTTTTGAGATGAAAAATAATATTTTTGGACAATAACTGCTTCTATCAGTAGATAAGGTGACTTTATTGCTGCTCGAATGTGGACACGTATCCAATAGAGGTCTGCATAAATGCACTCGAAATGATCATCATATAAACTTTCGAGTAGACTAAATTTCGAGTGCTTGAACTTGTAGAACCTTTTATTTGCAATTTATTTGCAAGTGTAGCATTCACCACTCCAGCTTAGTGTTTCGTTTTGTTTTTATTTGTGGTTTTTGTGCACAAAAGCTTGATGGACTCACAACGTGGCGAGTGGCTTGATGGTCGTTTCGAGTGCACTCATGCAGACTTCTAGCGTGATGCATGCAAAGGGAAAATTTTTTGGGCTTTAAAGCTCATACAAGTTCCTTCTTTTTCTAAAAGTCAACCCTTGATAGTAAAAGAAAGTATTGGTTTGTATTTAATGTAAGTCCGAGAAAGTTATCTAAATATTTTTAAGCTCTGATTTCAAATAGTTCATCAATGAATACTATTTCGGTGAAAAGTATAATATGGTGAGTTACGAAAGGCTCTTTTGTGAAGTTTTTTTGCAACGTATTTTTCTACGGTATAGTTTTTTGTAAAATCGAAGGGTCTCTGAATAAGGCAGTATTGATCTTGATCACAAGACCAAAAATCAAAAATTTTTTGAGCCCACAACAAACCAAACATTAATATTTCTTGGAAAAAATCGGAAATGTTTTGAAGCTAATTTTCATAATAAACCATTATCTATGTATATACTCCTGAAAAAGTGCGCTCCTTCTTATGCGATTCAAAGACATAATCCAGTACGATTAACCTTACCTACGGTTAAATTGGTGACCTGCAATTTTGATTGGTGGAATATTTGAATTGTGGATATTTGGTTGGGAGAGTTATAACCGGGAAAAAGCAGTTGAGGCAGGGATAAAATTCAATTAAAATCACTGCCGAAACCTGTTTTCTTTTGAACCTTGATCCTTATGATAAGTACAAAAATTATTAAAACTACGACAGTAATAACAATGATAAGTTAAGATAAGATATAAACGATAAGGCTATTCAAATTGTGTAAGAATTTCAATATTCCAATGTAAGTACCAATTTCTTTAAGACTCGGCAATAATAGATCTTATAGTGAACAAAGAACATAACCTAACATACCATCTCAATAACTACATTAATTTAAATTATGTAACTCGTAAGCCAAAATTTGATTTCAAATATATTAAAAATATAAATACCAGCTAACCTACTACGGCTCAGTATGGGTTAAAATAACTTTATCTTGTTAGCTTTTGTTGCTTGTTGTGATTGAAGTTTTTGATTGACTGCAGGCGTTTGACAATCCAATTTGTGAGCTTTACAATATGAGACCGAAAAAAAAAATCAAGACAAACCCAAAAATTTATTTGTTTAAAATAGAGAAACACAACTGTGCTTTAAAAAGACGTAACCAGTCAAGCGACTACTGATTATTTAGGGTTTACAAAAATAAATGGTTTTTAGAAAAGAAAAAAAAATGCTTGTAGGCGCCACTGCTTGTCATATTGAAATTTTTATTGATTTTTGCTTTTTTGTTGTACTTTTCAATTTAATCGATCTTGTGAATAGCGTAACCCCATTTTAAGAAATTTTTTTACTACCCACCAAACGATACCACAGCTGATATGTCAAAATTTTGATCACAAACATAAGTGCTATTAATCAATTTATTTATTTTTTTTTTATTTTTGTTTGCACTCAATTAAGCCGACAATTTATTTTATTATATGATTGTACAATATGAGTTCTTATCAATTTCTTGTCACAAATTTTTAATAGAGTAATTAATCTTCATCATTGATCGATTTTTAATGTGCGTGATATTTTGAACTTTAGAGAAGAGTTATATGGCTTGAGTTCTTTGAAAAAAAGTTTGCTTCTCGACCATCGATCTCTTTTGTCATGGGGCAAATGTGCGCTATGTAAACAACTAATTTTATATTTTTAACTAAATGTTTTCTTACATTTTAAGTAATTAAATTTTAAATGCGTAAAACACAAAGAAAATTCATACTTGAAACAATAATGAATATCATATGCAAATAAACAAACGCCGAAATTTACGATGCATAAAGTTGTAAATCATTTTGCAAAAAAAAAAGAAGCGCAATAACTTTTTCTAAAAGGTAATAAAGTATAGAAATAAATTGGAAATAAAATTTGTTTTAAAGATGAAAAGTATAATATATAATATATTAGCTATGTAGGTCACGGTAAAAATTACTTTATGAAACTACGCGCACATGTCGCTTGTGTCTCTTTGTTTGCAAGTACTATATAATGATGTACTCTGATAATTTTCCGCATCAGATCTTCATCAGGGATGGCATTTGGGTTTTGTGTGAATGTACTGAGTCGAGACTTCAAATTCGTCATTAACACTAAAAAGTTACTTTAAATTCACACAAAATTTTCAATAAAAAAAGAATCATCCAAGCAGAACTCTGGGTTTCTACTCAGATTTCACTATAATAATAATTTTTCTAAATAGTTCGAATGTACTGAAAATTGACCGATAATGTACTGAAAATGTATCGAAAATGTATTAAAAATTTGGCGAATGTACTGAAAATTCGCCAAATTTGACGAATGTACTGAACACGAATTTTCGGGACACAAATGTACCGAAAATGCCATCACTGACCTTCTTCAGTTAGATTTAAGTTCCAAAAACTCACACAAAATTTTCAAAAAAAAAAAAATAAATATCACCCAAGCAGAACTCCAGGTTTCTAATTTCACTATAATGGTAATTTTTCTAAATAGTTCGAATGTACTGAAAATTCACCGATAATGTACTGAAAATGCGCCAAATTTGACGAATGTACTGAACACGAATTTTCGGGACACAAATGTCGAATGTACTGAAAATTCACCCATAATGTACTGAAAATTTGGCAAATGTACTGAAAATACGCCAAATTTGACGAATGTACTGAACGCGAATTTTCGGGACACAAATGTAATGCTGACATTCATCAGTTAGATTTAATAATATTAGCTATTTTTTCAATCGTACATATATTAACCCTCAGCCTCACCTTAATCATTAGGTCGTTAAAGACCCCAGCACACACATTTTTAAAAAATATCCCTTATAATTATGATTATGATTATAATCATTAAATTTCTTAAAGCAGAGTCATTTCAGCACTTGTTCACAGTTCTGAAGCCTGAAATTGAAAATTCGCTTTTTTGTTATTTTTTTTGTCTAGATCAATTGATATTGAACATCAAGATCTAACATTACCTTTTGTTTCTATCTAAAGTGGAAACTATTCAAGAGTAATTTCATCACAAGTTCATTTGAATAAGTTTGAAAGTTTCTGGTTACAGGATGAGAGGAATGCTTTAGCGTTTCCTATCTTAAATATTTTATAATAAGTCATTCGATAGCTTAAAAGGACTCACTAAAAAATCATCCAACTAAATTTTTTTTTTTTTGTTTTGATGAAAATTTCCCATATTTTTTTGGTAGAGTTCTTGTTTTGTGTTATCTTTGATTTTTTAAAATGCTTTAGCGTTTCCTATCTTAAATATTTTATAATAAGTCATTCGATAGCTTAAAAGGACTCACTAAAAAATCATCCAACTAAATTTTTTTTTTTTTGTTTTGATGAAAATTTCCCATATTTTTTTGGTAGAGTTCTTGTTTTGTGTTATCTTTGATTTTTTAAAAAGCTTAGTTTTTTGAAAACAGTTAAAGGAAAATCTTCCTTTTCATAACATTACTTCTTTATAAATAAATCAAAAAAATTAAATTTTATCTTCAAAAAGTATACATTTATATAGAAAAGCTTTCTATCAAATGTCATTAATGTGAGCATTAAAAGACTTGAATCAAATGTTTTTATAATATCAAATAAACCATGCTTGACAGCTGTCAGTATCATCAACGCTTCAGGCACTGATGAACAGCACAAAAATATGCGCAACAACAACAACAACAACAACAAAAATAACATATTGCTGTTGATAATTTGCTGTCAAGCAGTGAATATGAAAAAATTAAAAAAATAAATAAATCAACATGAAATACATTCGTAATGCTAACAGCACAAATAAAAGCAACAGAAATAATAGCAACAACAATCAACATTTTACACTTAAAAAACACATTTAAAGCCATTTAAAAATAACATAAATAATAAATTAAAATTAAGAAAAATGACAGACAATTTATATAGTATACTACAATATATGCCCTGCGGAAAGAAAGAATTACGTACTATATATGCGCCATATCTGTATAGTACGTATGTAAGTTTGTTTTTTTTTTTAAAGTGCAAATGTCAGCTGACCATAAACATCATTAATATAATTAAAACTGTCAGTTTATCAACGACGCGACTCAAAAAAAGAGAGAAAAAAACAGGCCACAACAAAAAAATCAACTGATTGTGAGTGAGATTTCTGTTGTTGTTACTGACATTTCTATGGGGTCTTCAACTGAACAATCACAAACGGTTGATGTTGCTGAGGGCATGACTAATTAAAGTGTCAGTAATGTAATGAAAGCGGCTAACATAATTGGATTAGCTTAAGTAATTTTTATAAATATATTTGTAACAAACGAAGATGATTTTGTGAACTTTAGAGTTAGATTTATTGTATGTTTTGGGTCTACGCCAAGAAAAGGCTGCTGAAATCAAGTTGAGCTTTTATATTTCCTTTCTCAAAAGTTATACATTAAGAATATATAAAGGTTTTTCAAAGTTTTTTTTAAATATTAAAGCACTCTTCAAAAATACCTTGAGCTTATTAAAAAATATTGCCACAAGCCCTACAAAAGCCAATGATTCAGCTAACATGGTAACAGTATGGCTTAATGTTGTTTCTTTATCCATTATTTCTTTTTCAAATGTCAAAATCGATTCAAACAAAACTTGAACTTTGTTTGGAGAAAATATTTTTTTTATGTTTGTTTCTGCTATGAATTATTCTTATAAAAGTTGCAATTTTATTGAAATACTTAGCCAAACTTTTGTGAATTATTCCGCGTGGTTTCTTCTAAGGAAAATTTTTCATTCTTTTAGTTTCTATTGCACTAAATACACTTTATTTGTTTTAGAATTAAGATTTATAATGTATTGCACTTATAACCTAAAGGTCCCTGGGTTCGATTTTCAGTTCAGGCATGGCAATACACTTTACATATGTATTTCCTAAACACTGTTTTTTCCTAATTATTTTCTTCTTATCTCTTAAATTTTCCGAAGATTTTATGGAACTTTCTCCAAACTAACATCACATTGAGCTTTTCAGCTATGACAAGAAAGTACGATATTTCGGAAAAACATAAATAATTAAATTTCTTTATATATGTTTTTGGAACAAAATTTAATATTATGCTTTCTTACTTCACCAGAAAAGCTTTCAACTGAGCGCTCGTCAAGGAATGTGTAATATTAAATAAGGAACGAAAGCAATTGCTTATAAAGAGGGAACAAATTTAGATTCTTGGCGCACTATGTTTATACTTTTTGCTATAATTCTTAACTGGTCAACGCAAAAAGTAGAATACAGTATGCTAGCAGATTCCTAAACATGGACTAACAAAGCTTACTGATGAAACCACGTAGCGGTGGTTGAAACTAGCATTAGCAGCTAGTTGCCCATTTTTTTGGTTTTTTTGCGCTTGTATTTTTTGCACTAAATGTACTGGACATAAAAGCTAAGTTAAAAACATAATAAGTAATTAAATTACTTTGTGGTGTGTCGGAACAAAAAAAAAGTTGATAGTTATTTTACTGAGCCAACACAATGTGTGACAACACTTTAAAAAAATGCCACTTAACAAAGTTATATCAGTTTCATTCGTTGCTAAGTGTAATCATCAGTGACCTCTAAGACGATTAGTAAGAATTTCTGAGTATGATATTTTTTCCTTTTTGAATAGATTTGTTGAGAACCCAAGCAAAAACTAAAACAAAGCAAGATAGAAATTTTATTTTCTGTCGATTTTCTTTATTTTTTTTTTTACTAATTTGATATAACATTATTGCAGATGCTTCTTTAAAAGCTTTTCTTTGGTCAAAACAAATTAACCAGCGCAAATTGTTTAGTAAATTAGTAAAGTCTCCGAAAGGTTTTTTTTTAATAGTGGTTGTGGTTTTTTGGGCCTTCAACAGATTTTTTTAAAAAAATAAGTTATTAAGCTAAGAAATTCTTACTAATCAGCTTAGAGGTCACTGATGATTACGCTTAGCAACGGGTGAAACTCGTATGACTAGCATTTGCTCTTTGTTTGTTAAATTTTATTTTTTTAGTAAAATTTTTTTTGGTGTTGACACACACTGCGCAGTAAAATAGTTACAAATTATTGACTTACACTTACATCAGGCTACTATCATTCTCATCGTTTTGACAGAAGAATCAAAAAAATTTAAATATATTGCTCTGAGCTCAACTATATTTTCACCCTTTTGTATCCCTTTTCAAAGTTAAGACTCCACATAATAAAATGTTAGTTTTAAAACAAAAACATTATTTAAAATAAATTATTTCAATATTTAATTAATATCAGATTTGAAACATGAACTGTCAACTTTTGATAAGAGGAGATACATAAAATTTTTACTAAATAAATTGCTGTTTTAAAAAAAAATTGTAATTTTTATTGCCGCAGCTTAAAAATTGCATTTAAAAAAAGATGTTTACTTTTATAAAATATTTTTTGACCTTTCCAGATGCAGAAGCAGCTGAAAAGAAAGTGTATCACATTAACCCTTATGTCAGTAACCGGGTATCCGGGTACCCTTTTCGTACTTTCCGTATGATTTTTCTTATGTTTCCGAAAAATTTTTTTTTTCCAATCAGATCCTCGTTGTTTGCTTTATTTTTCATCGACTCATGGACTTTATTTTTAATTTTTATAAATAAAAGTAATAAAAATTTACGGTTAAAATTAACATACGCTTGTTCAATAACAAGGGTACCCAGGTACCCACATACATTATACATATTTCGATAACTATCAGCTGTGTTGACCTGTGTT
Organism: Tricholauxania praeusta; assembly: GCA_949775025.1. Lineage (NCBI taxonomy): Eukaryota > Metazoa > Arthropoda > Insecta > Diptera > Lauxaniidae > Tricholauxania > Tricholauxania praeusta. The sequence goes on along the minus strand of OX459030.1, from coordinate 119,119,033 downwards.
TTCGTATTATGTATGTAGGTATGTTATGAATGAAAACATATAGCATCAGAGTTTATCGATAGTTGTCCATAAGATTTTTTCGACTTTGGAACTATTTTCGTCACGCGGGTATTTCCGGCCTGCACGTATTTTTCGATGTATAGGTGTGTTTTCGTACTTTCTGTCGACGTAAAAAGATAACCGCGAATCAGCGTTAACGTTGAATACAATATTTATTTACGACTTCAGAAAATCCTCTCACTCGGCATCGATTTATTACTTAATTAGTGGAAAATTTCGTCGAAAAACACAACTGCACAAGTTCGGTTACCTCAAACTTCGGGACCCTCTGACTCATTCTACTGTTAATATTCCAGCAAACTATTATATGTAAGATTTTTGTTGATCTGCTAATCTCTGGCCGTCTTTGCGCATGCGTACTAGCGTTATAGGCAATTTATCGCGATAACAAGAATCTTATACTCAGCACTCACTCAGAGCCCAAACAGATTGAGCTCCACGGTAATGAAATCAGGGAAAGTGAGTCAGTGGTTTTTGATTTAATTCAGATGCTCTATTTGGATCAAAAGCTACTACACACAAATTTGTTAATGGTTGGCACAATGCGGAAAATAAGCATTCTGCGTAAGCTACTAATCGAAAAAAGCTGCCAGTATTCCAATCTACATTCGCCTTCACTGAAAACACCATAATTGTTTTATATGTAAGCAAGCAACACAATTCACCACTATTCAGAGCATCAATCCAAAGAATTTACCTAAGGTAGTTTCATACTATAATAAAACAAAATGCAGTGTTGATAATGCCGACAAAATGCTTTCGAGATTCAGTCACAAGTGGAAAGCTAACAATTGGCCGATAGGAATTTTTTCCAACATCGTTGGCATTTCAGCGCTGAATGCTTTCATCATCCATTCAGCAATACAGCCAGCTTGGCAAGAAAGCAGCGAAAACAATGTCGTAAGAACTTTTTTCATGAACTTGGTCTTGCATTGGCCAAAAATCATATGTCTAACAGAGCCAGAAATCTACGAAGTGCGTATTTTCTTTTACTTCTGCCTACGCTATCGAAGTTGTCATATAATTTTACTAACGACAAAAGGAAGAAGCCGGTTCTTCTGCCAAGCGGAATAGAATGGTCCCACTACATGTAAACAAACGGGGTAAATGTACTCTTTTTTTTCACCGAAAAGACTTTACCCAAACCAAACACGTGCGGATTGGATTGTTGTGAATGTAACGAAAATGTTTCCAGAGGAACAGAAAACCGAAATGTGTTTGTCAAATGATTTCAAGAACTGGAAAAGAACTAATTATTTAATTAATTTTATTATAGTTTTACTGATGCTACCAATAAATGTAATTAATGCAATTTATAAGTGTAATAATTAAACTTTTCTTTACTAAAACATTATTTTTCTTTGAAATTTAATAGAAAATATGTGCGGGTCGAAAACGATCCGCCAACGTAAGATTAGTCGAAATATTTAAAGGTCGGTCTTCGGTTAGCAGAAAAATTACTAAGCAAGCTTTGCTTTCTATATAACGGAAATCAAAACAATGAAAAACAAAAATCTACTCGTACTTTGCCTTAATTATATAAATTACTTCTATGGGTACCCGGGTACCCTGGTTACTGAACAACGTAGGTAATTTTGGTTACTGACATAAGGGTTAAGGGGCTATACCAGTGTGACACTTGTCAAACACCTTCAACTTAATTAACCTTTTTTAATTTTTTTGTTTCAACTACTCATTCAGCCGGAATAATGTCAACATTTGGGGAACTTTTTTTTTTGGCACCTCCGAAATCGGCATATAACTCCGTTATTTTTTAATATTTTTGTAAAAAAAAAAATCTTAGAATATAGCTGAAAATATGCCTTATATATTGTTATATTATTATATTGCTTTCTATGAAAAAAATATATTTGGTAGACATGATCATATTAATACATCAAAAAAAAAACTATAATTCTGCCATCCAACAAACTTCAGCGAATTTTCTCTTTGTCAAAGCATAACTAACATTTAAACTTCGCACCAAAAAAAAGATGTCACCACTCGATAGAATATATGACCGTAAACGTGATAGCTTTACAACAGCACGAATTGATTCCATACCGAATAATTTGAGGTGGTTTGAATGGTATGTTGTCTACAACACCATGCATTTAAGGGTTAAGTCACCTCTAATAATAAACCGAGAAAAAAAACTGCTCTGATACCTCAGCAGCTTCTTCATGTACATGTAAGAACAAATAGCGTATTTGAAACTTAATACATTTTTTCAAGCAATCTAGACTATTATCATATGTGATGCAGATAATATTATAAAAAAATATATAAAAAAAAATTCATTGCCGCTGAAGAGAGTGTGAGACGTTCAATATCACTCACAAGGCTTAGAAGTTCTCAAGTCTAATGAAAACCCCAAGTGTGAGATTCAAGCTATAAATTTCCATAACTCATAATAAGTTAAACGTTTATAGTTTCCATAGTTAGTATTTTTATGAACAAAAGATGTGCAAAGTATAAGACAATAAATAGCAGCAAAAGACCAGAAAAGAAATGAAATAATTGATCATTGCCAAAGTGAATGGCAACAGAAAATAAACCACATAGAAATAATAAAATCAGCAACAAAAAAAAAAACTCTAAAAAATATAAATCATAAAATAAAAAATGTAATTTATTGCTAAAAAATTGCAATAGTGTTGCCGCCGTTTATTGTGTGGAGAAATGCTAGTTTCCTGTTGTTGTTGTTGGTGGTTTCATTGCTGCAGCAATTGTTGCACTGGTGTGGCATACTGCCACAGCAGGCCTGTTGTGTATGTTGCCATAATAAATTCAAATTTGGCGCGCAATAAATTTTCCATACTCTTTACTCACAGAGATGAACAGAGGACAGAGTTTTTGCCATTATTTGCTATGAGATACTGAACAAAATAATGCTGAAAAAATAAATCGGCTGTAGACTAAAACGCCTTCACTTTAAAGGCCAAAAACAGCTGCTGCCACTAGTAATGCCGCCGCTGTGCCTTTTATATTTTGTTGTTAATATATTAGTGGAAGATTGGAGCTGCAGTGGTGGCAGCAATCAGCAAGCGGCACACACTGGCTGTGGCATAGACATTTTTATTATTTATGATGGCATAAAATATATGAGTGTTTGGCTAGTTTTGATAACCAATACACGAACAGAAATGTGTGTTAACAATTCCATTCATTAGAAGACAAGTTCCAGTCAAGTTCAAGTTAGAACTAAGTTTAGTCAAATTAAAGTCATACTCAAATTAAGTTCAAACTATGCTCAGGTCAAATTGAAATCAAGTTCAAGTTTAAGTCAAGCACAAGCATAATACCAGTCGAGTACACTCAGAGTTCATATCAATCACAAATCATTTGAAATAATTTAATGTTACTCATACGTCCTGTTTGTTGTGATTTTGTTTCTTTGATAAAGTTTTCGACGTACTATACCTTAACGCTTTTGGCTTTCAAATGACTATATTTTGGTCAAAAAAACGTAAGCAACAAATTTTCTTTACTGAAAAAAATAACAATATGTTGCTTGTGTGTCTGGTTTGATATTATTTGCTTATTTGTTTGAACTTAGTTCCGAAGCTATTGAACCAAATTCGGTCACATCTTTGCATTCGTACTTCTGAGGTCAGGGAATTTACTATACGGTCGAAACCAATTATTAGTTTATTGTTTTAAATTTCCTACCTACCTACCTATTTACTTTATTTTTGTAAAATACAGCTCTTAAAATTAAATACGAATAAAATCTATAAAATATGAAATCTCTTTTTATATCACTACTAGCTGGCCTGACAGGTGTTGTTTTGCTCTAACTGGTAGGTGGCATGATGAGTTCGATTTGGATATAGCCTTTGTCAAAGAAAGTCTGGAAAGCAGTGGTCGTTGGTACGATTGGAGAATCGGCAAAGGAAACACTGACGTGCCAATGATCATGACCAAAAAAATAGATTTCTGTTTTTTAATGACGAAAAGTGAACTGCTTGATATTTAAAATTGAACATTGGTTGACGCTTCAAACTTACAGTCCGTATATTGACATGTAAAAATAAAATCATGAATTTTAGTATGACGCGATATAATATATGTCGGTATTTTCTTATAAAGAAGGCGTGGCACTGCCTACTTTTCTCTTGTAATTTTCTTTTGCCCATACCTTTTATATTATTACCAAGGCCCATTCATATGCGTCAAATAGTTGAGATATGATGAATTTTATTTTTATTTTATTTAGAGGGAATGGCATCATCTGTTTTTTTCCAAATCAAACTACGCTTAGAACCTTCCGCAAACCGTCAAAAACATACTACTTACGTACTAAATCTTTCGGAGATCGGTTGAACTTTTTAGTAGTCCATAAATATATAGATAATTTATATTAACGACACAATGCCATAAATAAAATCTGAACTGCTTGTGGTAAATCTTTTTAAATAATTTTTTTAGTTTTTTAAAAACCTTTAAAGTGAAGTGATATTCATATGTTTACAACATGTATAGCTTCTTACATATAAAAATCTTTAAACATTTTTAATAGTGTGAATTTTAAATTGATGAGCCTAATAAAAACTGAACTTCAATAAAACAAGCTTATTACTTTAATGCAAATCTAATAAAAATTGTGCTTAACATATTACAGACATGTCTGCTTAGATTAAAAATCACTTAATGGCATTACAAAAAAAAACAAAAGATAAAAAACAACAACGTCTTATTAAAAAAATATTTCTCTTTAAATATCCCATGTAACATAGCCGATCAATAAGTCGATTCTAAAGGTGATTATCATAATGATCGCTATAATGATGTTGCTACGATTATGCGTGATGATCGCGCACAGTGGGTGCCAGAAAATTATGACAGCCATAAAGCGCAAGTCAATTAACAATCAAAAGGAATTACAAATGTGGCAGAAAAAGCGACAATCACCATTAAATTTAAATGCAATTTTGGCTAAAAGCAGCGCTATAAAAAAACACATTTTCGATACCCTGATGTTTTCTTTTTTTCCAACTCATCGCATAATATTCGTAATAAGTTAACATATTTTATGAATTGCTAGTGTTTTTTTTGTTTGCTATTTTAGTAATCGTTTTTGCCGCGCTGTGTTATTTTTATGGTAAACCACAAATTATGGCAAATAATTTGTTCGTTTGAATGCATATTGGGGTATAGCAATATCATCGCCACCATATAGATATGATTATTACTACATTAATTTATTGACTACTTTATTACTTTTATTATTATTATTTTGTTATTTATTATTCAATGCTTTATTATTATTGGATTTCGTAGTAATACTTGTATAATCATATAATATTTTTTGTGAGATATTGATTGAGGAACTATTTTTTGAATTAAATTTGTTTTATTGTATATATTTATTGTTGAAGTGGGTTTTGTATTAAAAATGTCTTGTTATATTTTGTGTAAGTTGTGAGATGAAAATATATTCTTAGACATTTTTTATGAATATGAGAATTTTATTTTTAGTTAAAATATTGCAATTGAGATTCAATTAATATATCATGAAATATGTTTTACCTCATGCGAGCATGGAATTGTCTTACTGATATATTACTCGTGTTTTAAATTAAAAAAATTGTGTTGTGTTGAAAAGCACTGGACATTGCAATCGGTCTTAAGTTTTTAAGTCATGCAATCTTATGTGTATCATGCGAGTGCAGAACTTTTCTGTTATTTTATTTTGAATTTTGATTTTGAAACGTATTTTTTTTTGACAAATGTTGTAACCAGCCAACATTTTGTAAGACATATAATATGTATATTGTGTGACATGAGATATAGTAACAATCATTTTGATATTTTTCAATTGTTATGTATGTAAAATAATAAATTTTTTAGTTTATATTATTATATCACAACTTTTTTATATATTTTGTAATATTTTTTGTATCATGCGATTTGTGAATAGTTTCTTCTTATTTTCTTTGATTTTGAAAAAATGTTATTTAAATTTAAATTATTTTCAAAAATAGTATTTTGCAATGGGACTTATATTTGGTGGTTGTGCAATATATTGCAATGCGCGAAAGAAATTATGTCACTGATATTTAATTTAATTTTAAGACTTTTTTTATGTATTTATAATAGAATTTGAATTGACATGTCATGCAATATTTTTTATGTCATGCGAGAACATTTTTTTTTTTTTTTGCAGTGTGACTTATATTTGGAGAAGAAATTATGTCTCTGATATTTAGTTTAGTTTTAAGATTTATATTGTTTTATGTATCTATAAATTAGCTATTGCAATAGGATTTCAATAAACATGTAACGCAATATTTTTTATGTCATGTGAGAAATTTTTTTTACATATTTTAATTGAATGAAAAAAAAAAATACTTTTTATGAAAAAAGTTGTCATGTTATATTTTATGCGACAGGAAATTTTTTATTTTAAAATATTTTGATATTTTTTTTTTTTTTTTTGTTTTAAAGATATTTTGATATTTTATGCAACAACAAATTGCTATTTGCTTAAGAGATAGTTTGATTCTGCAATATTTTATGTAACTGTGTATCATGCGCGTCTCTGATTATATATTTTAATTTAAAAATTAAATTATTTTAAGAAAAAATTTTTGCTGTGGGTCTTTGTTTTTTTTTTTTTTTTGTCCAAAATTTTTCTCCCAAAATTAATGTGATACTAAAAATAATTTATATATTATGCAATAAAATGTGTCATGTTAGAAATAAACTATTTTGTTTGAATTTAAATTTTTTATGATATATTGTGGTGAGACTTAACTTCAAGGTTACACAATATGTTTAATGTCATGTAATATTTTTATCATATAATTTTTAAAATTTATTTGAACAAGACACTTCTATCATAGAAAGTCAGTGTGCCTTTTGGAGACTCTTTCAACCATTTCACATCATGTGAAGTGAAAACTATTCCTACTAAGCTTTGCAGAGTGACTTCAGCTTAAATATCATGCAATATTTTGTGTACAGTTTTTCTCTTGAAGTAAATTAAATATTAAAATTGAACTTTTTTGTCGTGTAATAAGTTTTATGTCATGTTAGAATGAAGCTATTTTATTCTAAGTAAAAGATGTATTTTTCACAAAAATTTTTGTAGTTGGACTTTAATACATGTTGTGTATCATGAAAGATGATAATTATTAATAATTGAACATTTTTATATTGAAATTTTTTAGTCATTTTTATTCATCAAACATGATGATAATTATATTTTGCTTGATCTGCCAAAAATTTATATTTTCAATTCATTGAAAAAAACGCTTGTGCAGCAATATTGTACTTACTCGGCCGCAAAAATTATAATTAATCAATGCGAAATACACATAAGGTTATCGTTATTGATCTTAAGAGTAATGAAAAGATTTTGAAAATCAAGATTGATGAGCACAAAAGATTATCACTTTTGATTGCACGGTTAAATATTATATGAGTCATGCGAAATATTAACTTTTTTCCGATATATTAATTAAATTAAATTTTTTTTTTTTTGAAAAAGTTGCGAATATCATAATGTTATCATATTTTATATGTCATGCAATATTATGAGTGCTAAGCGAGAAAGATTTGATTTTAATTTTTTTTTTATATATAAAAAAATAAATTTTATTTTGAATTAATTAGCCTATTCATCTTATTCTTCATATTATTTAGGTTTCCTAATCTCATATTGTTATTGTTTTTTAATTTATACGTTTCCTCTTTATGTGACTTTTGTTTAATATAATTTATTACTATTAATGCTAAAACTGATTGTAAAATTTATAGCAGCGTTATATGACTTTATAGCACACTTAAGTATACGATTTTATTGATTTAGTCAATTTGTTGTTAGACGGCGTTTAAATTAATCGATGAAATGTGATATTTTCATATATTGTTTTTGTTAGGCAAGCTACACACACCTAGATATTTGATTATAAAAGTTAATTTTTATTTTATGACGTTTTTCTTTTTACTTCTTTAAATGTGTCAGCATAAATTTATTTTATTGCTTAAGATATCATAAATCAATTAATAATTGCAAAATTTTTATGTGATATTTATGCAAAAATAGATTTTGTATGGACTTCAGTCTATCACTTTCGCTCTTAATTTTTAGTAAAATTTAAAAGCTCAATTTATAGCACTTGTACTATTTATAAAGTCAAAATGACAAACATCAAGTTGATGTTGATTGTCAATTTAAAGTTGAATTTCGCAAGCAACAGGAAGACTAGCTGACTGACAGAAATAAGGTTGAACGATACAATATACATAAGTGACATAGCAGCTTGTAAGTGACACCGTGGGGAGCAAATATAAAATAAAATTTATGATAAACTGTCACATTTGCTTTCGGGCGTGCAATTCATTCTGCACACTCTTTGATTCACTGACATTAAAAATAAAAGAAAAACAATGTTACAATGTATATGAAATGTCATGTCAAATGTCAAAAGTACAGACATGTACAGACAACCGTGAGTGAGAGAGTGAAAGAGAGCGCCAAAGTGGAATTGTACAAAAGTGTTAGCAAAAATATAATGAAAAAAATTCAAAAAATAAACAACAAACTATAAATCAAATGACAAACACAAAATTGTTGTAAGAACAATAACAACAACAAAAAATGAAAAATAAAAATGGCGTTGACAGCTGCTGGGAAGAAAAAAGAAAATATTTCCCTTTTTCTTTTTTTGAGAAAAATATTCTTTAGAAAATATTAAAAATATAAGGAGTATTCAGCATGTAAACAAAAATTGAAAAAAGTGAATAATGAGAAACCATTTGCAATAAATTTGGGAAAGACACAATAATTAATTATTTTTTTAATAACAACAGCAGCACTGGCCAACTAGGAAAAGTATTTGAAGATTAGGTACAAGGTCGAGTCTTTTTTGATGCACTGGAAACGAACTCGGGGTAAAAATTGTTCAAGAAAGTCAAGTTTTCGAAACATCTTAACATACAAATTCAAAAACATGATTTTTTTTTCATATTACGCTTGTGCATTTTTATGTTAGGAGTCTCGAAGACCTGACTTGATTGAGCAATTCAGACAATAGTACACCAAAAAACATACGGTGTGGTACCTCATTTTCAAACTGCGAGTATTCTTTTGCTTTTTTTGTGGCCTGTATAATCATCCGAGAAATAGAATATTCCTCAAAACAAAATAAAATAAAATGAATCAAACGTATAAGAAATTTTGCCAAAAATTAAAAGCAAAACCCACAAAATTTAAATGAAAAAATGGCAAGTTTTTTACTTTCCGTTCTTTTTTACTAAAATCTATATATTAATTCTACATAATATCCTTTTTGCAATTTGGGTTTGTTTTTTATTTATTTTTTTTTTCCTTAATAAAAATTATGAGAATAAATGTTGGTGTTCATAGCAAGTTTATCTTCACAATTTTTCAAATATATGTGTATGTGCAAATCCGCCAAATTTGGCCTTTTAGCTGGCTACGGCCAAATTTGGCGGATTTGCACATATACTCATTATTTTTTGAAAATGTATGTTATTAAGAAATGTAATTGTCGATTTACGACACAATTTTTCCGTAATAAATACAGTAATATATAAGCCACTTTAAAACATACAATAAGCGATAAATATCCCTAAGCAGCATTACTGCACACGCTAACTTCCCTTAATAAAAAAACCTGCTACTAAAGCGCAATCACAAGCGCGAAAGAGCACAAAAATAGTGCAAGACCCTGACAATCGGCGTTGAAAACAGAAAAAAATACATTTTTCTTTAACTTACTGTCTGTCTAACTGTCTGTTTGTCTGTCATGTCACATGCTATAAGCAGAGTTGCATGCCGCCTGCAGCAGGCAAGGCACTGCTCACTGTCAACTGCCAAGCGTCGGAAGTCATGGTAAGAAATTGCAAAAAAAAAAAATTAAAAAAAAGTAGCTTAAGAGGAAATTCTAAGCTGACTGACTAGCGATTTTCCTATTCATTTTCACTGATTCTTTATTGCATTGTATGGTACACATTTCCATTTACCTGTTCAAATCAAAAATCATGACAACAAATGTTGCCAACACTAGCATTGCCGCCATATTAATTTAACGCTGACTGACTGCATACTGGCTTGACTGGCTGGTTGACTGGCAGCCTGGCTGACTCTTAAGTGACAACGCTCATTTATTTTACCACACTTACATTTTGGGTTTCCTGTGCGTTTTTTTTTATTTCCTTCTTTCACTTTTTGCTTGTAAGGTTCATTTTCCTTTTTTTTATGATTCCGGCAATAAGAAATGCAACCCTACAACTTGACAGCTTTGACACGTTGCTGCAAATTTGATGTGACATTAATGAATAGATTTAACTGTCATGCGATTTATAATCTTATTTTACAATGCGATTGTAAAAGAGTAGCTGCTGCTGAGCGTATTTGACTCATGACAGCTTTGGCGATTAAATGTAAGTTACATAATTGTACTAAAGCTACAGGTCAACAGCTTTATGATTGCGTGATGTGCTTGCCTTTGGCTTAAATTGTGCTTAAAACTCTAAATTTGCGGCTTAAACTGACGTAAAAAAACATATAGATTCTTGAATTTGCTCAACGTGGCGTATGATTAACATTTATTTAAATAATAACATAACATTTTCTAGGTTTTATGTGCTGCAAATAATATATTTTAGTTTTGATGCAGTCTATATAATTTTGTTTGTCAAGATAATGCAGAAAATGTTATCTTAAATTAGTATTCAAAGTTTCAACTTTGGCCGCATGGTATAACAGAGGCCGAGAAACCAAACAAATGTTAAATTTCATACAAAATTTTACATTTTTTTAATGAGTAGCATTTAATTTATTGAATATAATATTTGCATCGATGATTAACCTCACAATTTTTATATTCAGCCAGCATCTCATACTGTTAATTTGATGATGCTTGAACTTGAATGCTTAACAATCAATTTTAGAAGAAGTCGTCTTAGGTAAATTTTCGAAATTTTATTTCTGGCCGCTAAGTCTACAAGTTATAGATTTGATAAAGCATTTAATATTATGCTGGTATATGAGCTGCATCTAAAATAAATACGCAAAAATATACTTACAGCATTTTTAGTGCTAATTTTGCAAATTTGAAGCCTTTTTGGAGACTTTCATTGAGCTTGTTAAGCTCTTGCTCTCCAGATAAAAAGTTTTAATGCACCACAAACTTGACCTAATGAAAGTTTCAGGTTCAGTTACATTATTTTTTAACGGAATTTCAGATTATATAACCACAAACTGTCACATTTTTTAAAGAAATTTATTTTGAGAAGTCTTGATGCAAATTTTTTCCAAGCAGACCCTTATTTCAAGACTAAACGAAAACATTTAAAATTAATACCTGTGGTAAAATCAGATAAGCTGCTGCTACCTACAATGAGTTTAATGAGCTTTGAAAGGAAAAACAGTTCACGATTATGTTTTAAAAAATATTCAAAAAAGTTTGCACTCCTAAAATAAATACATAAGATTGGCTTAAATTTGAATTTAGACATTTATGACTTGATAAATGCATTTCGACGCAATATGTGACAAGTAAAATTAAGTTCCTTTTCGTAAACAGCAAACCAAATGCATCCAAAAAAAGACCCATACAAATCAGCACTTAATTTATAATCAGCATGTGATATCTGAAATTCAATGCTTTGTGTACACTACTTCTCAATTAAAAACGTTTCAATTTTAATGCTCAAAAAACTTTTAAATTACATCATAAATCAACTTTAATAATTGTATTTCTGAAGTCCGATATATTTTTTGCTTGAAAATGTTTCAAAAGGAAGAAAATAAAGAGTTAAATAACAAGTATTCAAAGTTTCATTCAAGGCCACTTAAGCCTATTGGTGTCAGCTTCCATATAAAACTCAATATTACACTGACGTATGAGTAACTATTAATTTTTGGCATACATTTATGATTTTTAAAGACCTTCTGGTTGTTTCTGTTGTACATTTAAGATTTATTTTATTTAATTGAAATGCTCGTATCTAAAGCACAACTTTTGACCGCTAAGAATTATAGCTGACAGCCTTCAAAATTCATATAATGTTAAACCGTGTAGTAATGTAGGTCTGAAGATAAATAGCTAATGCGTCTTTTAAACACTTTGATAGACAGCAGCACAAAAATGCTGCCAACACCGTTGATGACAGAAACAAAAAAGAAATTGAAAAAGCAACGCGTAAGTCAACATACGCTCGTTAAGCAGATAGATACAGCTGTTGTTATGCGTACATGCAGCATATGTAGATACTAAAACATGAAGCTTTGTTGATTAATTTAAATTTCAGCCGTATCACACGCTGGAAGAATTTCATAAATTCACAGCAATTAGCAAAAATCTTGTTCGTTACACTAAAAAAAAAAGTCATACAAAGAAATTGTTTATCTTGTGCAAAAATAACAATTATCTGTGCAAAATTTCTTTTAAATTTCTTAAGCCCGCATAAAGCAAATAAAGAGTTAAGCGTACGCTAATTGAAAATTTTAATTTATTTATTATTTATGCATGACAAATGCAACTGCATTTTGTAAAGGAAGTTGTCAAAATCTTCGTTCTATATAATGTGCAGTTTTTATTTATTTTTTTTTAATTTTGAATGCAACATTTCTTGGCAATGCTGCTTAATGCAAGTTTTATCTGTTGCCGTCATTGTTGCGTTCTTTTTTTTTCCCTTGTCGTTGACACCAGTTGTCAACGCACATGTTGTTCATAATTAAAAATAAAATGTAATTAACGCAATGCAAATGCAGCGTATCCAACGTGCTGAATATATGAAAGAATATGTATGGATGTGGCATCCGCTGGCAAGCAAATAGTCATTCGACGACTCCCAAATGAATGCATTGGCAATGACAACTGAAATGTTGCAGCAGCAGCACAAAAACATTGTTGACAACTTGCAGAAATTTTAAATTATGAAGTGTCGTCGGATTTATTAATGCGGCATGTTGAAGACTGCAGGCTGGCAGGGTGACACAATTAAAAAGTTTAAAGTGTGACACTTAGGAGAGAAATAATATTAAAAACTTAAATGAACATTTTGTGCAAAACTTATGGGAACAGTATTTTACAACAGTCACCAATCACACATAGCTGATTTTGTAGCAAGCATAGAGTACCATATTATTATTTGAGTTTTAGCTAAATCGAAAATTATATGTAAACTTTTCATACCAAAATTGCTATTCAGATCATTAAAATGCATCATTAAATAAATCTGCTTTGACTTTATCTTTCATCATGAAGTATGATTAATAGTTTAAACTATGTTTTATTTCCAAGCAACATAGCCAAACAAATGTTTTGTTACCTTTCTCTGTTACTTTGGAGCTGACTTATTTTCAATCGTATGAAAGTTTTTCGGTTTAAAAATATATAAAAAAAATTAGTTGCATTTCATGTCACGAATTGATATTACTCGCTACGGTTAACGCGACGTATGCGTAACATTTAATTAACTGACAATTTAAGCTTTTTATTTTATATAAGTTTATGAATACTATATAATTTATCAAACGTTTTTTCCGCTGTATCGAAACTCATTTATCAGAGTCTGTGGTGACATAATTAAATTTTGGTCACAAAAAATTTCACATCTGTAAATGTGATATCAAACTTTAAAAAATGAAAAAATCACCCACAACATGTCATATTTTTTTTTGCTTGAGCGCTATTTTGTTTGACTTTCAGTGCGATATTTCTATTTGCATAATTGACGAATGCTCAACATATAAAATGTTTGAGCTTTTTTCATACATTTTTTGACTGGTCTAATATATTTTGAACCCATATTTGCTTCAACTAATTTTAATGATTTTATGAAATTTTACCTTAAACAATTTTGCTGCACCCGGAATATCCTTTAATTATAAGTAACATTTAATATTTATTACGTTCAGATCTTAAAGTTAAGTGAGATAAATTGGAGTGGTATTCAGTTCAAAAATTTAACCCCTTAAAGCAAGTAATGTTGCAATGTAATTCCACTAAATATGTAAATAGGCTCTCCTGGAGATTCAACCAGTATTCGAAATAAAACTATGTTGCTGATCAAATCTTATATGCCTAAGGTCATCCAATTCATCAAAAAAGAACCAAATGATTTCAATGTTTAAGTGGTGTATCGTGTCATTGAAAGACTAACAGAACCTTAAGAGCCTCTGTGAGTTTGAAAAAATTGAACAGTTTATTCTATAGAAGCCTGACTAGCTGAGTAAAAGTTTTTATCACTTCTTGATGATTGAAAATATTACCAGCATATGAATTTTTCAACCACGTATTTCATATATAAAATTTGAAATTTTTTATAGAAAGTAACAAAGGGTCTAGAGATATTATTTTGGTGTAATTTGCTTGCATTTTATTGCATATATTTCTATTACTGAGGTCTGAGTAACATTTTATATCATTTGTTAAGTATTTTAAGAATATCGAAAAATTAAAATCGCGGTATCAAGAGTTTGATGTTATGAAGGAGAATATTTTCTCTCACTTTTAACTTAGCTATTATTCTCACTTGAAAAAATTTAAGTATGAGGAATGGCCGCTTGAGACTAATTCCTATATATTGATATCTAATAAAAAATTTACATCGATTGCAACATTTTTAATACAATGACTATGAAATAAACTGACATATCACTATGATGCAAAACTGACATATCACTCAAATTTAATTGGAATTCGCTGATTTTAAAAATGCGATACCATAAATATTATGTTATTTGAAATAATTTAAATTCACACCTTACGAGAACTTTTGTATATATCACTTGGCTTACAATTATGTAATTTTCAACAATAGCCGTTGGAAAATAAAAACAAAATAACACTTTTGTTAAAACCAACAATTTGGTTTACAATTTCTCATAAAGTGTTTGCTTATTTTCCTTACATATCGGACGTATGAGTAACATTTTTTGTTATTCACCGTAGTTTGTCTGTAACTTTTTTTTGTTACTTATGATAAATTTCTTCAAATTTTTAAATATTCTGCCAAAAAAAAATTTAACTACGATGCTACTTAAAACAGAAAAATATTCATAAATTTTTGTCTGAACTACAAGAATATATAGACTAATTTCATGGCCACATGAAAAGTCTTAATTGTTAAACTGCCCAGAAATATATACAAAATAGCACTTACAATTTTATATGTCAAAAAAAATTTGTGAACCACTGGCTTTGTGCGCATTTCTCGCACATATTTGACTTAAGTAATTTTTATTATTATTGTCATCGTCGTCTTTGTTGTTGCCTTTGGCTGTTCTCGATGCCATTTTTAATGCGACTTGAAAAAAGCGCACATTTTATATTCATTAATGATGACAAGTTGAAATGCTAATTATTGTCAAATTAATTTAGTTAGCTGTCAGCTTAAAGAAATTAAAATGAGAATAAAAAACCACGACAGAAATGGAAAAACGAAAACATAAGAGACTTGCATAAATAAACTTAAGTCCACTTGTAATAATGAGTAAGAAATAATGATCGGCTTATATGTAGAAGTGATGATCACCAATATCGTGACGTAGATGTCGGTGTTAATTTTGATAATGTGGTTTGCTGTGACTGACAACTTTCAAGATTTCAAGTATCGAAAAAGTATCCTTAAAAAAAAGTGTTTTATTGACGAAAAAAATTCGCTTTATCTAATTAGTACTTAGATGTCCATTTATATTGCTATTGCTCACATACTACTGAAACGATTTTTATACCTTTTATGTATCTATTTTTATAATCTTTATAATGATATTTCGTCTGCGTTTTAAAAATTTCTGACGAATGGAAGCATTGCTATAATGATTTGACCACATCTACACAATGTTATATTTCTAATAAAATGTTACTCATACGCACAGTTAAAGCCAAATAGTTTGTAAAAAGTTGGTGAAACTTATTGACGATAATTGAGTACTATATTTCAATTTTGTTTAAGCCCTGCATAGAAAAATTAACTATTTTTTTATAACTATGTGTAACTTAAACTGATTCAAATAATGGTCCTACAGTAATTTTGTATGTTTTTAAAGGGAAGGAAAAATTTGTTTTAAAAAATTTCCAGCACTGTTAATATTTTCCCACTTTTAATGATTTGCTGCTCATATACACTGTAGAATGATAATCAGTTGCTTGAAAAAAACCACCAATATAAATTTAAAAATCCGTAGATACCATATGTATATCGATATATTTCTCAGTATCATTGCATCTCTAAGATTGAAAAATTAACGTTAAACAAATAAAGTGCCGTCATAGAAATATCAAATTAGTGTTTTAAAATAAGGCAGAGACGAGACGCGATGAAACACTTGTGCAGCTTGTGCATGAAATACTGAAGCAATAACAGCAAAACAGTGACCGTTGATATATATGAATATTAAGACTGCATTTGATTCATAAATTACAAAATACATGTACTGACGAAATTACTGAATTAGGTGCAGGCGTCATTGCATGATTTCTAAGAGCTGCGTTAAAAGTGAAATTTCAATATATACTCGCCATGACTTATAAAAAAATTTATAAAAAAGACAAATTGAATTTGATTATGTTTTACTTTGAAAAGAAAAAACATATATATTTGTATAATATTTCGAAACAGCTTTATATAACCTAAGCTTAAGAGTTTGTTGGCTCACTGAGTACGTTTGAGTACAAGCAATAACAAATCATGCATTTCCATTAAGGTATTAAGGTATATTTTGATGAATGGGTAAGCTAAAATGAACATTTAAGAACTTTTTTTTCATTCAAATTAAACATTTATATCTAAGTTCGATGATATTTATCGTTACAATATTTCTAGAAAACTTCCGCTCTTGTACACGCTGCATAAAAATTTAGATTGCAACTTTGGCCGCTGGAGAAAAATCTCGCCAGTGATGTTACGAAAACTTAACTTAACTTTTGTATTATAGGTGCCAATAGAAAATATGTATGTGACTAAAAAAAATTAGTTCATCTTCTTATGTTTTTTATAACTAAACGATATTGGAAATGCTTACTTGCACACCCACTTTTCCTGTACATTTCAAACAGTGGCAAAAATACCCCTTTTATCCTAACATATTTCAACTTGTTTATAGTGACGTATGAGTAACATTTAATTAGCATTAAAAACAGAATTTTTTTGTGTTTTCATGAGTTGCTAATTTAAGTTTAATGCAATTTGGGATCATAGAAACAATTTAATTGGACAACTTCTCATAAAAACGAATTTATAATAACAAAAATTTTAAAAAAATTGGGTGGTCCAGTTTTTGTGTAGCTCTAAGTAAATTAGAAATTTAAAAAAAAATTACAAAAATTAAAACTTCACCTTAAGTGCAATATATTTTTATGCTTTCATGTCATTTCCGAGAGTCAGTGTCGTGTGTAAACTCAAATACCTTAACGTCATTTCCCACCACAACCCAGTGTTGTTCACATGAATTCTCATGCTGTCAAGTTTGTCGGTTTGCACACAAAAATGACATGCGGCACAGAGTAGCTGGCGTTGGTGGCACTGCAGGTCTGCAGTAAAACAACTGACTGCCTGTCTGTCTTTCTATGTATTGCTCTTGCTGTTGTTGACTTTTTTATGTGCAGTCTGCTGCCTGACTGGAGTTCAGCTGTCTGTCATGTCATTCGTTGTTCTTCTGTGTGTTGGTTGGTTGCTTGGTTGGTTGTTTCGCCAAGTCGCACTAATTTTGCATAATTTAATGCAAAGTGTTCCAAAATAGCAACAAGAGCAGTGAATGAGTGTTAAAAAGATCTCTGACGCCGATAAAAAGAACAACAGAAAAAATAACAACGAAAACAAGAGAAATAAATGGAAAGACGCACGTTTCCTTTTTTTTTTTTGCGCTATAAAGGCAAACATGCACTGACACCTTGCGAAGTGTTAGATTACTAACTGTAGATAATCAGGTGGTATGCTTTATAAAAATGCATTGAAAAAGTGCAAAAATTTGAATTGTAAATTCGCTAAAGTCGGATGAATTTTAATGAAAAACTTTAGCACTATATGTAAATCATTCTCATTTCACTTTTGAAAAATACACTTATTTAAATAAGATGTATTTAGTTTGAGTAAAGCTTTTTCAGTTTTTAAGTTGCAGACTATATAAACTTATTGCATTTCATTTCATATATCCTGACGTATGAGAAACTAAAAATTATAACACACATGATTGAAAATTTTGTTGCTTTTTAGATATTTTCAGTTCGATGTGATTTAGGTGAAATCGTAATCGATTTAGTGTAATCGTTTTTCTTTAAAAAAATGTTTTCGACAAAAATTATTAGTTTGGTTTATGGCTGCCAGAAGGTCAACGAGTGCAGCACTCGATATCATGCAAAGCTTTCACATTGTCCATGTTACGTTCTACAAAATAATACGAAATTGAAATTCAGTTAAATTTCAGCTTTTTAAACTTTCAAAACAGACAATATTTTTTAAAAGATTGTATGCTTCTAATAGTTTTTATAAAAAAAAAAATAGGTTGATGTGGCTTAAATTACTTGAAGTGTTTGTTGTATGAATATTATTTAATATAAGAAGCTTACAAGTTTGATATAAAAAAGTAGGTTGATTTGGCTAAAATTAATTGAAAGGTTTTAGTATGAATGTTATTTGATACCTAATAATACTACTTGGAAAAATTTCTTTATTTTTGAAAATTAAGTTAATTCAACAAGTTCGATGTCTCTCAGGGATCAGTCACGTTTCAGTCCTTCTTTATTTATATGCCCTTTACAAGAATTGTAGACTTAGTTCATGGCCGCCAAGTGTAACATAAACATTTATGCAAAAGAATAGTCGTTTTCAATGTTGGAAATGTGAATTCAACTCGTCTTGCAGAAATTTTGATTTTGAACAAAGACTCATTTTATGTTCAGACAACGGTAAGTGATATAATACCAAAAAGCTGCAAATTGTGATCTTCGACCTTGAATACCTTGCACAGGGACAAGTCACAATATAAAGTTCCATTATTGATTATCATACAAACTGCTTTTTTACAGTAGCATTTTGAACTAAGAGTTCCAAACAAAAATTTCAAATTTCATTCGTGATTGCCAAAAACAACACGGGTTTTCACGCCAAGCTCGCATACAGTGAAGAGCTTATAACATGCATATAATGATACAAAGCCACAGGACTTTTTTAGTACTTACTGCAAGAAGTTTTTCCCCAATTTCAAGTAATAAATTTAGAAAAAAACTAAAGGTGCCGACTGTCAACCAAATAACACTGAATTTTCACCAAATACAACCAGCGATATTTCAGTACTTTAAAAACAAAAAGAAATATCTATTTGATTTTCATTTTATTCCATTTAATTTTGTGTCAACGCATGACAGTTGCTCATATTTCGTAAATGACATACGTGCTGTTTGTTATACCAATGATATATCACAGGAAAAGTCTTGTGTGTGTGTTTGTGAGTTTGCCAGTTTCACTTACTTGTGCTTATATTTATAAGCATACTATATATGCTATGCACACTCACATACATACATATATTGTATTGCTTTTGTGTTGGAGTAGCAAATGTCAGGCGTTGTGTCGTTTGCCATGTCCTATTATGCTGCTCATCACTCAAAGGTTTTTGTATTTTTTTTTTGAATTTTTCTTCTAATTTTGTTGCCTTAACAATTTTTTGACAGCAACATTGTAGGAATAAATAGAAAAAAACAAATAAACACACGTCAACACTTCAAGGTTAGCAGCTGTCAAGTTGTGCAAATGTGAAAAATAAATTAATAAATAACAATAACAACTGTAGTAATACTATTTACGTCGTCCTACAGTAATGTGGCTCGTCATAGAAACAGTGGAGATGAATGTTCAAAACTAAAGTAGATTTATATACATATCTGTTAAGACAACTATATGAAAAATTGTAAGAAAAATCATGAGCATTATATGATTTTAAGTAATATCTCAGGCTGCCTTTTGTGGCCATGAACTATATTTATATTTCTTATAAAATAATTAATATTTCAGGAAAATTACTGCAATACTGTGCTTTACTGTGCATCAAAGTAGTGGAATTTAGCATTCAAAACTTGAAAAAAATTAAATTTTCTGTTAATTAGAGGTTGCTCATACGTCTCATAAAACATCAGCGCAAATTGTTAGCTTAAGTGGCACTAATTGCATTAAACTTCTATAAAAAATTAATCGCAAATTCAATAAATGAATAAATTTTAGTCCGCAGAAACTCCTACTATTCAATTCAAGGTTTTATTTTTATATTATTTTTCGAAACAACACAATAGATATACAACCCAACTTTACATATTTGACTATAAGCAAATTTGCATGTTAGCTCATGTTGACTTTTGTGGCCATAAACTGAATTTTAACGTTTTATAATGCATTTAATTGTAAACAGAAATATGTTTAACACATTGGTTACACGTTTATCACAATATGCAGCTTAGTTCTAAAAATGTATGACTAATTTTTGTGCAATCATTCCCACTGTTAAATGCCAAATACATAAAACGACAACCCATCAAGTATTGAGCTCTTTTATATTGTTTGTTTTAGGTGTTTGACATCGCTTTGCTGTAGTTTTTTGCGTTGTTGTTGTTGTTACTATTATTTATATTTTTTGCAAAGTAACTAAATCTTCTTGAATAGGAAAAAAGCTTTTACGCCAACTCCACATCAAATGTGCACCCGCCTACTTTACATGTCATAACAATGAATTGTATACATGATACGACAAACTACTGTTTGTTTTGTATTGTTGTTTTTTTCACATTAAGTGTAATTTTGCTATTTATTGTTTATTTTTGTTGTTAATATTGGTTTTTTTTTTTATTCGTTCAATATACTTTTTTATTATTTTTTGTTGTAGTGGCTTCTTTTGTTTCGACGAGTCATCAATTTCTCCCCATTCGGACAGATTGATTGACACATCAAAGCCAATGCGTTGACATGTGTTCTTCGTTCATTCGTTGCTTTAATGTTTGGCAATGAAAAAAGTTCATATGGTTTTTGTTGCTGGCAGTGATATTTTTTTTTTTTTTTTAAATTTAATAGACTACAAATGTTTTAATGCTGGCGCCATGCACATCTATTTCTTTTTTTTCTTGTTTTCAACTTTTTGCAAATTTTTATTTTAATTAAATGTCGCTCATACGACATGTTCACCAAAGTTTTGTTTATTTGGAAATAAGTTTAAATTATTTTAAATTTTAAAAATTTTTGTTAAATGCACAGTATATGATTTGAGTGTTGTTTAAAAATGTTTTTTTTAATATTTTAATCCTAAAAAAACGTCGCTAAGTCTTAACTGCTAGCAAATTTATTTTTCCCCCGCCAAATGTATTTCATTTGTTTAACTTTTAATTTTAAATGCTTCAAGTATTATTTAAATTCTAAATTAAGCTCTTTTATACGTTTTTGTTTATTTTTTATTTAAACACAATAATAGAGTCTAATTAAAATTAATGCTTTAATAATATGTTGCTTTGTATTACCGAAAACGTGTTCATTGTCAAATGAAGATTTATTAATGTTTGCATTAGTTCAACATTTAATTATGATGATACAAGGTAGCAAAGCAATTTTTAAAGCATGATGGATTACTCATAGGCATAGGAATTTAAAACATTCAAAATTGTGTGGTTCAGAGTGCTTTCAATTTTAGTAACGATTAATCTGGATAAAAAAAAAAAAACAATTGCCCTAATTCAATTTCTATAATTTAACTGCGTTGTTTTTTGCTTCAGTATATCAGTTACTTAAGTCCCGATACGTTCTAGAACTAAAGCTTTAAAGTGAATTATACGCATTTTATGTGCCTCCAGGTATATTACAATTCTTATGAATGGCTGCTTACAAATCCTAAAAAAAATCCTTAGACAATTAAGTTTCGACGCAGCTAAGTTTCTTATGACCTGACTCAATTTTCAAGACAAATTTTTATTTTTCGCTGTTTTATGAATTATCATTTGCTAAGTAGTAAACTCTTTTAAAAGTTTGTGCTTAAATAACAGGGTTTTATAGCGAAAAATGTCACTGCTACAACCGTCATTAAATTTCCAAAAAAACATTTTGTATATCATGTTGAGCTTTTCTAAAAAAATTATTAATTTGGTTTCTACTACCCTCTATTGCAAATTTTCTGAAAAACTTTAATTTATTAAGTTAATATAATTGAATGTCTTAAATATTTCCATTCTTTGTATATCATGAGAATACTTCGTTTCGTTTTTAGTTATTTTAGAATATGCCCAAAAGTTTAATAAGTGACAGCCTCATAGAAATCCCCCCTTAGTTTTTTGCAAAAATATAAATAGTTCCACAGCTTTGTAGTAAATGTTGCAGCTGTATATTATTTCCAAAATGTTATTTTCAAAAAAGTTTTGTCGCCATACTCTACTATTGTTAGAGGCAACATATTTGTCATATGTTATTGACATTGTTGTCACACACATTTTGTTGGTGTGAGCATATTTTTTGTCTTGACTTTTGGTTTTTTTTTTTAATTTTGCTTGTAGTGCTGCTGTCAACACTGAGCTCAATTTTCATGATTGATGTCTGTCATCAGTTATTGTCAAAATGTTGCAATACGTTACATATTTTTTTTTTTAATATTCTCTTGACTCAAATTACATTTGCTTTGTGCCCAAATAATATAGAGGCAAGGGAAAAAAATCCGACTAAATGATTTATTTACATGAATTGTATGTCATCAACAGAGTTTATTAAGTCAGCTTTATTATAATTTTTCATTTTATCTGCTACTGTATTGTAGACTTTGATGGATTATGACATTTGTTTGTTGGCAGTGAACAATATAGCGTATGAGTAATTTTTTCTACATACATATAATTGAAGGTTACGTATACGTCATGTTATACCATAGCATTTTAAAGATTTTAAATTATTTTCATTACACGAAATTTAATGAAATTACAAATATTCTAATAAAAAATTATCTGTTCTATTTTTCAGGTAAGTTGATGTAATTTTTCTTTCAACTGGTAAGCTTTTTACATGTATCTTTTTACTCAAATATCTCTGCTCCGATGCAATCTAATTTCAATAAGTTTGAGGTAATTCCATTTGCTGTTAAATTTCCATTTATAATTTGCATAATTGACTACTGGCTGCTTTGACAAAAATAATAAACATGGCATTACTTTCAGAGAATATTTTTTGTTTTTAATTTAAAACCAAACATTTCCTGTTGATACAAAGAAATATTATTAAAAAACACCATGTAGACATTTTGGCATTTGAAGCCAATTAAAATACAGACAACACCAAAATATTCGTAACATTTAAATTTTTTATAATTATCTGACAGCTTGTTGACACGAACGCGAAATGTCCTTCGTAATTGCAAATGCAAAAAAAAAAAAAAACTTAAAATTTTACAATATTGAAGTAAGGCAAAAATTGTTATAAATTAAACTTTCAGCACAAAAAATTGTCAACAAAAATGACAAATAATTTATGTCATTTTAATAATGTTGAAACTTAAGCATAATAACTTAACATCATTTTTTTTTTTTTTTTGTGAGGAATGAAAAATGTCTGCGATTTATATTGTCAGTGACATGAAAACAAGAAAAAACATTTCGCAGCGGAAAATGTATGACTGGCATAAATTTTAAAAATACAAAAAAGAGTTCAACAAAAATATGTAAATGTATTTTTTTTTGTGCAAAATATATTCGACAATAAATCAATTTTTGGCGTAAGCTAATTTTTTATGCTTATTTTTCGTTATTGTTGTCGGTTTTTTGGCGCGACAACAATTGACACATTAACAACAATGGCAATGTGAAAAATAGAAAAAATAATACTTTGAAGTTTATGGCAGTAGTGCGAAAATTATTTTGCATCAGTGTTTGTTGGCACGTGTCAGTTTTTTTTTTTTTTGTATATGGAAGGAACACAAATTCATTTGTTTTGTTAAAAAAGAACCTCTTGGGAAATCTAGAAAAGTCTTATGTTGTTAGGGAATTTTTGGCATGATTTGAAGTGCGGCCATGGCTTAAATGTGCCTTTTATTGTACATTTCTCTTAAATCAACAACTATTTCGTATATAATTATATTATAAGTGGCATCGGAGTTAAAATTTAGCAGTCAATGTTGTACGCTATGAATATTACAGCATATAAATAAAAATAAATAAAATAAATTCCAACTTCCCGTCTGCACATATCTTCAAAAACGGTGTTATGGGTAGTTAAAATTTTAAATTAAACTACTATATAAGAGTACCATGACGCATGAATAACAATCAGTTAGAGTATCAGCTTAAAATCTATATTTGTAAGTACGATTTTTCATACATTATCGCATTACTTATAACTAGTCTTAACATGACGTATAAGTAACTTTTTTTATAGTTTCTATCAAACTCTCAATAACTCAACATAAATATAGAAAACGTTAAAAACACAACATTTTTAGTGACAAATTACATCAGCCATTTGTTATGCGAGAGAAGATTGATTAAATTTAAAAAAAAAAACATGAAAAAATTCGCAGTTCTCAAGATTTGTAAAACTTTGAAAATAAATATCTTCAGTTCGATGTACCTTGAAGTACTCTAATTTTAAAGATTATTGCTACGCCATAGATAATCTATCAAAATATCAAATAAAGTCATTGGCCGCATGTGAATATGAAAACAGCATTTGTATGAGGCCTCGTACTTATATTGATTTGATTGATTTCCACAAATAAATATATTGTTTCTTATTGAGGCCTCCTCATTAGCACGACTGAATAATTCTCAAAAACAATGCATCTAACATAATTTCTTTAAATATATTTATATGTTAGTAATATAAGCTTTTTTTGGAATATTAAAAACTTCACTTTTTTGTATAATGCATCATTTTATGACCTTATATATCAACTTTGATGTTTCTTAGAGCCAAAATTGCAATATTTTTCCTTTCGTTAGCGTAACAACACCACTCTGAATAAGCAAAATATTCAAAATATAACAAGCACCAAATTTAGTACTAAGTTATAAAGAACGTGAAAATGACCTCAGTATATTTTGTGCAAACATTTTTCTTCCAAATTTCTTTATTCTTCAAACCTAAGACCTCAGAAGCGTTTAAGTAACTTAAAGAAGTAAGCTCCTAGACGTTACTTTTAAGCTTATCAACGATTTTGTGTGGGTGCTATTCTTCTGATAAATAACATATGTTTTAGCAAAAAAAAAAGTGGTTTTTCTACTACTTTTCTTATGATTTCACTTGATTTTATACCATTTGCCCACAATTCGATATATCTTCTGAGAAAATTTTGTCCTATAATTTACCAAGTATATTATTTGCTTTGAAAATATTGCGTTTGCTTATGGGCCGCTAATAAACACGACTGCAGCATTCTCAAGTAGCAAAGCATATACTTGCGCTATATATGACGATAGCATTTTCAAAACGAAAGACACATAGTCCAATTGTTATAAGGCCAACTAAACACATAAAAGTCAATAATTTTTATGACGTCAATTAAACAGAAAAAACGCTTGTTAATACTACTAAAAATTAAACTTCAGCTTGCCATAAACATTAAACGACTCTTGCAAACTTAACTTCTCATCACTAATGAACTCTAGTGAACAATAAATATTTCACATACATAATTATGGCATAATTTGCAACAATAAATGACCAACAGCTACAAAAAAAGTTAACTGTGAGTAGTCATAAAACTCTAAATTTAGTGAAAGAAAAATTTTATTACTTCGAAAAAAACAACTGCTTTTTATAGTGCTGGCCCCAACTATTAAATTTCATTTTAAATGATAAACGTTCACTGCATTATTGTTATTACTACACAATACAATACACTCATAAAAATATAGTTAGTAGCTTTAAGTTCAACTCAACTGCTGGCAGCATGTAACCGGTAATTTATTTGTGTTTTTTTTTTCTTTCTTTTATTGTTAGTGGTAATAGAATTATTGCCATTGTTTTTACTGTTTTGCTCAAAAAATTAAATTTTACTGCATTGTGACTTTTATTGTGCGCATATTTTTCATTTTCTGAATTCAAAGGGTTTTTTTTATTGTGCCGCCACTTTGCAAATTTTCGCTACATTTTTGTGTAATGGCGGAAATATTCAAATCATTTTGCTGACAACAAGTTGGCAGTTTTTATCGCCTCTTCAAAATTTGCCTGGTTAACTTCAATTGGGCGTCAAACGTCGCAGCGTGGCACAATACCGCTCTTGGCACTGAAATTGCAAATTTATTCATAGTTGCAATTTTTGCATAATTTTATGTATTTTATTGGTGGCGTGAATCAGACACACACACAGATACACAAATACAGTTGGAAGTTTATTTTTTGTTATATTGCTGAAAGTGTAAATTACTGGGTTTGCCTGCTTGTTTGCCTATTTGTGTTAGTAATTGTGCTCTTCCGGTTGACGTTGGTATGTTTTCTTATACCTTCTGCATTGTAGGAAGCGTCGCAGTAGATTAGTTTGAAAAAGGAGTAAAAACTTGTTCTTTCAGCAGTACAAAAAGGATACTAAGCTTATAAAATAAGGATTTGAAGGGTAGTGAGTTAAATAAGAACGCACCTTGAAGTTAATTAGAATATATTTGTCGGACTTTTCGGTCAAATTTGTTTTTTTTTTTTTTTGTATGTAAATTTAGAAAAAAAAAAACGATTTTACCTAAAATATTGTCAATTAATTATGAGCCCTGTGAAAGTATTTTGGTGCTGGAAACTTTAAGCTATTTTTTAGCAATTAAAAAGATCTACAAAAGTGTTATAAGTTTTTAATTTGAGCATATAAAAATATTAATAAAAATACAGCGCTGTAATTTTGACAGTCCAAATTTTAAATTAAATATATCTAAATATTTTAAGTATGACTAAGGTCGCTAAAAAAGCAGACAGCATTTTAATCTGCCATTTAACTTAGCGAACATTTTTGCTGGTTTAAGAAAGGGAACAAAAACTTGGGCTCTAACAAAAATTCTGTACTTAATTTTCTTCAATTCAAGCTTAAACTATTCTAGTATTCAGGTACTGCTCTAACATTTCGTAAAATTTTCCAAATTTTCCAAAATTTTTCTTTATTTAGAATTACTCAAAAAAAACTGCAAGTTTGATTATGGCTATCCTAAGACAGATTCTCGAGAAGTGAAACACATAAATCAGTAGCTCACATGCTCCATAAAGTTGCATACATCACTTTATTGTCATTCAAAAAATTTCAAAAATAAGTATTTTATGAAAAAAAATACGCACGTTTAAGAAAACAGCTATAAGTTTTCTTACAAAATTGTATGCTTTATTAATTTAGCTTCGATGTACCATACAACTTTACGCCTTGATATTTTCTCTTTATTTTGTTATGTCCTATAATATTTTCAAGTTTGATAAGTGGCCGCCAATGTAAGCGATAGTTATGATATGAAATATCGCACTTGTTGTGAAAAAAAGTCATTTAGATAAATTGTTCAAATGTATTTTTCAGTACCACAACTTTATGAAAAGAGATACTCGTAAAATCAAATCTTGACGATTATTCACTTTAATAAAATCGTAAAATATCAGATATATTGTACTAAAAATCTCATAAAATTCTTTACTTTAGCGTTACTAAGGTGTTCTTAAATATAATTCCCAAAAATTATACTTGCCTACTTATTACTCTATTTACAAATGGACAAATTTCACCGCTCTAGTTGTCATAGATGCTATGTTTTTAAGTATTTTTGTAGTATAAGAGGTGTCCCATCCTACTGTTTAATACTAAACACATTTTCTATATTATTTACTTATATAGAAAATATACATTCACTTCCACAGCTGCGGCTACTTTATATGCCAAGATATTTTATTTTTGGTATCGGAGGTGCCACGCCTTGTTGTCTAATACTACCTAAATTAGGCAAGATGCTTAGTACATACAATATAGCTCCAAGTATCAAATTTCTGTAGAAGCTGCCTAGAAATATTGTTTGAAGATTTTGAATTTTTGTATGGGTGATGGAAGATGCCTCATCTATGTGTTTTCTAACTCCCAAATTTCTTTTCTGAACGATTCAGTATATCGCTTCTAACTTATTCAAGATTCAATATAAAGATCAGCGAACGATTTTATTAAGATTTTGAAAATTTATAAATAGCTACATGAGTTATGATAATCATCATTACACAAATCGATTGAATTTGCATGAAAATACGAAATGACATTTGTTTAGAAACACCCTGTTTAGAAACACCCTAAATTAAATTTCGAACTGTAAATACTCAAATATGTTTTTCTCTAAGTCAGTAACGATGTACATTACTGAATAAATCTCACTTGTCAATTTTCACTCGTCTGTGGCGGTTATTATTTTTTTTTTGCTTTTCGCTAGTGTTCGTAGTCAGTACATATTTTGATTTTGCATTTTATTATTTTTTGTGGCTTCAAAAACGCTTGGAGTTTTAACATTTGGTGACCCCGACGTGATCGGTTGACAAATCGCTTTAATTCTAAAATAATTCGCAAAATATAAAAAATAAATAAAAATCAAGACATTTTTTTGGTCTCTGCACGTGCACTGTCGGCTCTACGCGTAACGATCTTGTTTATTGCGTTTTCTCATCGGTTAATCGCCAAATAATTTTTTCTCGGAGTACATAAAATCCGTAATAATTTATCACGCTAAAAATCGGGTTAGAAACCATTTAACCTTCATACCTATATACTGAGAGCTCCCGTAATAATTTCGATACATACATAGTTACCGGTTGAAGCAACGCATTGCAACGGTTAAGAAGAGAAAAAATACATGTGTACATACATATGTACGTAAACTGATGTTTGAAGCTTCAGTAAAAGCAAATCTTTGCAAATAAAAAACACGCATATATATACGTACTTATGTATGCACATGCATTGCAGCTTGAGTCGTACGATTTTTTTGCTAAGCAACAACAGTTCAGTATTTCTTTTTTTTGATCGCTGATTACGTATAACTAAAAATTTGTAACATTTGTGTAAAATGGCAAAGCATGGTAATGATGAGCTATCGTTTTTAAAACGAAAAAGTATTTTCCATATCAAACAATTGTTAGATTTTAAAACAAAGTTGAGTTTGGAACATATAAGTGGATGTGATGAGGTTCAACTTCAAATCTACATTGATACTCTGGAAAACTTAAATAATAATTTTGATAAGGTGCATTCCAGTCTCGAAGAAGAAGATCCCGGTGAATTTGAGACCGACTCACGCTTAAGTTTTTGGTCAACATATATTGAATTAAGGCAGCGCTCACAAGAGTCCAAAATTCTCATCGGGTAGACAACATTCAATCGTCCACTAGACAACATTTACATGAGGACACACCCTCCATTTGTGTGAAACACTCTCGCTCACGACTGCCCGAGTTGCAGTTACCCGTTTTTAATGGTTCCATTACAGAATGGCCACATTTTTTTGGGATGTTTCAGTCGGTGGTTAACAATGACCAGGAAATTACCAAGCTTGAGAAATTCCAACATTTGCGATCATGTTTGAAAGATTCGGCTTTGGACACGATTCGGTCACTAGACGTTAGTGACGCAAACTATGATAAGGCGCTCGAATTACTTACTCGTAGATTTGATAACAAGCGTCTTATTTTCCAAGCTCATATAAGAGAGCTTTTTGGATTACGAAGCATTGAACCAAATTCCGTAGAAGGACTGCGAATGCTTACTGATAGCATAAACTCTCATATTCGTGCATTGCAAACTATGGCAAATAAAGAACAAATTGCTGATAGTCTGATTATTCATCTCGTTTCGCAAAAATTGGACCCAGTGTCACATACAAAATGGGAGGAAAGGTCTTCAGTTGATACAATACCCACATGGGATCTGATGGCAGAATTCCTGGAGAAGAGATGCCAAATTTTGGAGAATGTGGATTTCGCCACAATTGCTCACAGCAAACTTCTACACAAAAGTACTCACCGTACTCCTCCTAATCGAAAGGTGCTTGTAGCAGCTAAGCCATCAATGGCTGGATGTACATTTTGCGACAACGCAAATCATTTAATTTATAATTGTTCTCAATTTGCTAATCTCTCTCCAGGGCTACGCCTAAAGGAAGTAAAGAAACATGGCCTTTGCATCAACTGTTTAAAAAAGGGACATCAGTTGCATCAATGCAAATCGATGCAATGTCGAGTTTGCACAGGTAACCATCATACGCTGCTACATATTAACGGTCCTGTTCAGCCATCTAGCCGTTATATTCCCTCAGCAGCAACTACTGACTCTATTTTGCCAAGCAACGTACCGTCAGGCTCATCATCAAATATGCAAGCCACACTGGTTTCGATGTCATCATCCAATTCGTCGCAACAAAGTTCAAACTGTTCCTTAACTGAATGTGTGATTTTGGCAACCGCAGTAATTTTCGTTAAAAATTGTGCTGGCTCATTTATACCATGCCGTGCTATTTTAGACTCGGCCTCACAACTTCATTTTGTTACCAAATCTTTTGCAAGTCAACTGAAGCTTAAAACTACGAAATCTGTTACCGTCGTATCTGGTATAGGAGAAGGTGAATTTGTTGCCAATAGTATCGCCGAGTTAGCTATACAGTCCCGTTTTGGTGATTACTCAAATCACATCACAGCAGTTATTACGCCCAAAATTACTGACCAACAGCCAAACTGCAACATTCACATAACTGATTGGAATATTCCCAAAAACATTAAGCTTGCTGATCCATCGTTTTATGAAGCGAAGCGAATCGATATTTTGATTGGAGCATCACTGTTTTTTGAGTTGCTGTGCATCGGTCAGATTCGCTTAGCTAAGGGCTTACCACTTTTGCAAAAAACTCGCCTTGGATGGGTGGTTTCTGGCGGCAGCCAATATCCAGCACTATCCTCATCGCTTGCTACAATTCAAAAACCTGAAACAAATATTGAATCCGATTATAACTTAGATCAGCTAGTCCGCAAATTTTGGGAAACTGAAAATTGTTTTGATTCCATAGTGAAGGTAACAAAAGAGCAGTTAGACTGTGAGGCTCATTTCAAGGCCAATTTCTCGCGCTTGGAGACCGGTGAATATTCGGTTCATTTACCAATAAAATTTAACACTGACTTACTGGGTGACTCATATAATCAAGCATTACGACGGTTTCAAAATTTAGAACGCAGATTACAGCGAAATATCGAGCTCAGGTCACAATATTGCTCCTTCATAAAGGAATACATGGAGCTCAATCATATGTCTCTGGTAACTGATACAAAACCTAGTTCGCCACAATATTTTCTTTCACATCATTGAGTCTTAAAAGAATCTAGTTCAACAACAAAATTGCGCGTTGTCTTTGATGGCTCCGCAGTAACATCTTCAGGGTATTCTTTGAATGATGTGCTTTTGTGTGGTCCAACGATTCAGCCAAATCTTTTTGATATTCTAATCCGTTTCCGCTCTTTTGCAGTAGCTTTGACAGGAGACATTTGTAAGATGTATCGGTGCGTTCGAGTTACACCACCTGATAATAATCTCCAGTGCATACTTTGGAGGGACAACCCTGAGAAATCGCTGAAAGTGTACAGGCTGGACACTGTTACATATGGGACGAAGCCTGCAGCTTTTTTATCAATTCGTGCTATGCAACAATTGGCTGCCGACGAAGCAGAAGCCTTTCCAATCGGCTCAAAAATTGTTGTTCGTGACTTTTACGTTGACGATTTAATAACAGGCGGAAGTTCTGCTGAGGAAGTGCTGAGCATTATGCACCAAACATCAAATTTGCTTAGTAGAGGTAATTTTAAATTAAGAAAATGGTGCTCTAACAGCTCAGCTGTTCTAGAAGGCCTGCCAGAGTCTGAAAAAGAGCCACTTCTTAAATTTGATGATGGCAGTGACATTACAAAAACGCTCGGCCTCGTTTGGGATCCGAAGAGTGGCAATTTTTTATTTTCGTTTGTTCCACAACAGAGCACAAGGCGTATAACAAAACGTTCAGTGCTTTCCACTATTGCTCGCTTTTATGACCCGCTGGGTCTCATTGGACCGGTCATTTCAAAGGCAAAAATATTTCTTCAGCGCTTGTGGAAAGAGAAGCTAGATTGGGACGAGAGTCTGCCGAGCGAACTACATACTGCTTGGAGCAACATTTGCTGCAATCTTGACACAGTCCAAAAATCAATTTTTCCCCGTTTAGTTTCAAAGCCTTGTGCATCGCTTGAGCTGCACGCTTTTTGTGATGCCAGTATTGACGCATATGGAGTTTGCGTTTATGTCCTCTCTCGCTACAAGGGTTCAGCAGAAGCTAACCTACTTTGCTCTAAATCTCGCGTTTCACCACTTAAAACACTTACAGTGCCGAAGCTGGAATTATGTGCTGCTGTGTTACTGTCACAAGTGGTTCATCAAATTTCAAAGCTGAATGTTTTTACATCCGAAGTTCATTGTTGGTCCGATTCATCAATTGTACTATCATGGATTCGAAGAGAACCTTCTACATTTAACGTTTTTGTGGCAAATCGTGTTAGTAACATTCAGCAGATGACTGGTGGAATGACATGGCATTATGTACCTACGGAAATGAACCCAGCGGATATACTATCAAGAGGAGCAACTCCAACGGAAATTTTAAATTCAAGACTTTGGCGACATGGACCTTCATTTTTGCTTGGACACCACAATAATTGGCCCAAAACATGTTTGACTGAACAACAACTGCCTGAGCTTCGAAAAACAGCTCTGATTTCAACATCAAAAATAATTGATTTATCTATTAATTTTAAATTCATCAACTCTTTTGCCAAAACACAGCGTATTTTTGGATATGTACATAAGTTCATCACTAAGGTTCGATCTAACCATTTAACATTAAATAATATTCAGCATGGCACCTACATTTTGATCCGCATGGTGCAGAAGGTAGCTCTTTGGGATGAATATCATGCCCTAGAATGCAAACGGTCCATCAGCTCTTCTAGCAAGCTTTTCTCCTTGTCACCATTCTTGGATAATTTGGGCCTGCTTCGCGTCGGCGGACGTCTCAAAAATTCTAGTTTGGATTTTAGTTCCCGACATCCAATAATTCTACCCAGGCATCATCCACGCACCATCTCAATCGTCAACTATTTTCATAGGAAATGGCTACATGCAGGCTCACAAGCGTTATTAGCGTCGATTCGCTTACAATACTGGCCTATCGGAGGCAGGAAATTCATTGCTCAAATCATCAATAAATGCATCATCTGCTTTCGTGCAAAACCTGCAACAACTAATCATATTATGGGACATCTTCCTCGAGATCGTGTAGAACCAAATAGAGCTTTCGTCATCACAGGTGTTGATCTGTGCGGACCTTTTTATTACAAGTCTGAAGTGCGCAACAAGCCGCCTATTAAATGCTATATTTGCTTATTTATCTGCTTCACGACTAAGGCAGTGCATCTTGAGCTGGTCAGAGATTTGACGACACCTGCCTTTCTGGCATCATTGCAGCGGTTCATTTGTACTCGAGGAAAACCTAAAACCATTTGGTCAGACAACGCTACAAATTTTTGCGGCGCAAATAATGAGCTCATCGAACTCAAGAGGCTATTTTTTAGTCAGGAACATCGTGAATCAGTCCGTCAACAATGTCTCAATGATAGCATCGAATGGCGTTTCATACCACCAGGCTCTCCTCACTTCGGAGGCCTGTGGGAGGCTGCTGTGAAGACTGCAAAATATCACTTCTATCGTGTGGCTGGCTTGACAACGATGGACTTTGATGAATTGCGTACTTTGGTTTGTGAAATCGCTTCCATAATTAATTCTCGTCCTCTTTTTCCCCTTTCAGAGCGCCCAGATGACCTGGACGTTCTTACTCCCGCTCATTTTCTGATTGGCGCTCCTTTTACGTCAATTATTGAGCCTGATACCACTGCATTGAACATCAACCGGCTTGGTCGTTGGCAACGCATTTCATTTTTGCAACAATCATTTTGGAAACGCTGGAGCAGCGAATACATTACGCAACTTCAAGAACGCACAAAATGGTGCTCATCAACTCCAAATTTAACAATCGGCACAATGGTCCTTCTGAAGGATGAGAACCTTCCACCGCTTCGTTGGTCCCTTGGTAGAGTAACTGAAGTTGTAACTGGCAATGATGGCGTCGTACGTGTCGCAGCTATTCGTACAAGAAATGGTATCATCAAGCGCGCCGTATCCAAGCTCTGCAAGCTGCCAATAAATGATGTGTCTTGGAACGCTAGCATTCCAACGGAGGGAGAATGTTTAGAAACACCCTGTTTAGAAACACCCTAATTTAAATTTCGAACTGTAAATACTCAAATATGTTTTTCTCTAAGTCAGTAACGATGTACATTACTGAATAAATCTCACTTGTCAATTTTCACTCGTCTGTGGCGGTTATTATTTTTTTTTTTGCTTTTCGCTAGTGTTCGTAGTCAGTACATATTTTGATTTTGCATTTTATTATTTTTTGTGGCTTCAAAAACGCTTGGAGTTTTAACAACATTAATAAATAATTTTTGATCAAATTGATATATAAGATAACTTAAAACTTACGTGCTGATTTGTTTATTTTTCGATGCTCTACAAAAACTGTATGGTCAGAAAAGATTTTAACTTCACTCAGACAGCAACACTTTCATTATACTATAGAGACCAAAGGCTTTTTGTATTCTTTAATGGTCTTTATTCATCTCAATATTGAATAAGTCGGTATATATATCATATATTCCGATTTCGATATAACTTTGTTCAAATTATATAAGCCATATGCTTATGTTTATAAACAAAAGAGCTTGAATAATTATAAGTAAATTACAGGCCTCTAATAACAGCTCACGTCTGAAGTAATATAAACCCAAGTGCTGTAACACTTGCGGCAAACTTTACCTCATGCCTCCGTATAAATATCATTTGGTAGTTTTATTTCTGAATTTTTTTTTTTTCGTAAAGTTGCAAAATATAATTATATAACTAAATATACATCACTTTGAATCCACTTCTTCTAACAATATAATTAATTACAAAAGTTAGTGGGAAAACTATGTATAATACAAAATGATTTACAACCCTCACTTGTTAATGCCAATTTAGAAAATTTATGAGCCATGATTGATTTATGATTAATTGTTTAATAATCCATTTCTATAATATTTATGATACAACAAGATTTGCGTCGTTTAGATTTGGTTGGCATGCTAGATAGTATAAATACAAATTTAAAAAAAAAAACAAAATAATAATGAAATAAAGCAAAATATTGCAAAAATAACAGCAAAAACATTGATTATTGCTATTAATGTTTTGATTGATTTACCAGATATGAGTTGTAAAAAAATGTTATATATGATATATTGTGTATGATTTATGACAGAAATACATAATGGCAACAACAGGTTTGTTTTTTGTTTTTATTTTAAATAAAATTGCGTAAAACAAAACAACCGGAAAAGTAAAATCATAACAATTAAAATCAAATACTTAATTATAATGTGGTTAAATTTTTAGAATGCGCTTAAAATATGACATTAAATGTTAGTTTAATTAAGGTTAAAAAAAACTTTGTAAAAAACAAAAACATAAAAGTTACGAGTTAATTTATAGGCTGAAAAAAAACTCACATTGGTAGACATTAACA
Organism: Tricholauxania praeusta; assembly: GCA_949775025.1. Taxonomy (NCBI): domain Eukaryota; kingdom Metazoa; phylum Arthropoda; class Insecta; order Diptera; family Lauxaniidae; genus Tricholauxania; species Tricholauxania praeusta. The sequence goes on along the minus strand of OX459030.1, from coordinate 119,083,358 downwards.
AGTTCAACAAACTTAGCTTGGCTAAATTAATTATGGACTTGAAAAAGCACGAACAATGGCATAAGTGGGAATGTTAAGAAAAACATAAATCATAGTCGAAAAATATGGTAGTAACTATTTGATAAAAAGTTTGATACACTGGACTGTATACAGCTGATGTACTTCTTGGAATTTATTTCACTTAAGTATGTGGTGAAATATAGAACATATAGGAGGAGATAAATTGTTCAAAGCAAATATGTTGTATTTCCTTCGAAAATCTCGTTGTACAGAAGTTCGTACTTAGTATGGAAGTTTGACTTCACTATTTGAAATATTTTCGTCGTGATAAATCAAAACTATTTTTTTTATTTTTCTTGACATTCTCCACTATCACATGTTACCTACACTGACAACAAGAGATAAGTTGAATTTTTGTTAGTCTACCAAATGCTTTCAACTTAAAATAGTATCCTGATGTATATGCGAAAAGATAATTTGCAAGAGTAATATTTATATAAAAATTATGTACTTATCAAAACTAAGTTTCATATATAGCTTATATTTACTAAATAAAATCCAACCAGTTACTTCAAACAATTACTGCTCAGCTTTGATGTTTGGCACAACCTGGCGTATGAGAAACATAACATGAATAGTCAACATTTTCACAAAGTCTTATCACATTCGAACATCAGTTTAATTAACCGACTGAATAGCGCGGTTTTATACAATTTTTTTCATGTTTCATTTTTGGAACAACATGGCGTATGAGTAACATTGAATTTTTTAGCAAAATTAAACTTTTAACTAAAAGAATTGACAGACACAGAAGAAGTTTAACGTGTTTGCTAATAGAAAATCCAAGATAATATTTGATCAAGGTCTCAAGCAATTGTTTTCGTAGTTTTTGTATCTTTATTTAGAAAGAAAATAAAAAAACTTCCTCCGCTAGTGATTTTAGCATTTAGTAAGCATTTGATTCAAAATCAATAATAGGGTGCTTAAAAAATTTGATAATTTTTAATTTTTCGACTCCTCAGTAAATTTTTCTGAATCCAGCATACAGTTTAGTGCCCGGATTTCAGCATTAAGAGATCATGCTGTTTTAACTTTGTGTTTTTTATTACAAACATATCCAAAAATCACATGATGAGGCTTCAAAATCTTACAAATCGATCTGATATCTAAGAATAAATTATTTTCTAGATACTGAAAAAGATTTTGTGGTATCCTCTTGAAAAACAAAAAAATAATCGAAAATCTCTTCACCCCAATCGATAAATAATATATTCAGTTTCGCAAGTGAAATAAGAATTTCACTCATTTATGCAAAATTGTATGCGTGAAAGTGTTTTAAAATCATAAGCACAAAGTAAATATTTTGTACACAATTCGCATGGTATTTTCTTGCTTTTTTAAAACTCTTGGTTTCGCCAATATTTATCACAGTTAATTATTGTGTTATTTGCATAAATTGTTGTTGTAAATTAGTTTGTAGCTGTTACTTTTTCTGCATTATTTTGTTTATTTTTTTTTTTTTTCGAATGAGTCATAACCAGTAGGAAAATAATGTTGAAGTGACTTAGGATTTATGCTTATCAACACATAAGATAAGTTTAATACCTTCCGGAAGCCTTGTGAGCAAAGTCATTACAAAACTTTATGGCATCGTAGATAATAAAGTTTTTGTAGTTTTTGAATTCTATTCATATAACCTTTCATAAAATTACTCAGTTTCGATGTAGTAAACATAAAAATTTCATATGTTACCTATTTTCTTCATAATTGCTTTGTAAAAATTTCAATTTTGATGAAAGGCCGTCAATTAGAACGACAGTAGTTCTCTCAACATTTGACATAAAATTGAACTATTAGAAAAGAAAAGACAATTTCATATGATTTTCACCTTTTACTGGCAAATAACAACGAAAACTCGAAAAGTTAATAATAAATTTTATTTTCCAAAAATGTTTTGAGTGTAGTTGTTGCTTTATTGATATAATCAAAGCTTTAAAAATGAAGATATCTAGGTTAACACTAACATGCTCCTTAAAAATTTAAGTTTTGGTTAATGGCTGCAAAACATTGCGGCTTATGTTGAAATTTCAAAGAAACCAGTTATTTCTTGTACGTTATATGGAATTTAAGGAACTACATTCATGCGAATGTAAGTTTTGGTTAATGGCTGCAAAACATTGCGGCTTATGTTGAAATTTCAAAGAAACCAGTTATTTCTTGTACGTTATATGGAATTTAAGGAACTACATTCATGCGAAATTATCTTTGAGCAAAAACTTTACAGCTTTTTGTACCGAAAACATGAAGTAAATTTGATGAAAAAAATATTGAAGAAGTTTTCTTCTACTCTTATTGCTGAAGACGTTACTGATATCTTTTTCTGCTCTGCTATAACTTACTTTTGATAGTATAACACATATTTCCTATTATTTTCAATATCAAATAAAATTATCTGATTTAGTAACAGAGTTCGTATAATAATGCATAATTCTTTACATTATTTGTCAATATAGTATGTCTAAGACGTAACTTCTAAGCTAATTTCAAGTTTAATTTTTCAGCTACGATGCAACATATGTTGGACAAATTTAAATATTTCTATTAAACTTTAGTTGATAAACAAAAATTACAATTTTGATGAAAGGCCGCTGACATTTATAGCCTATAGCAAATTTAATAAAAAACAGTTCATGTTATGTTAACAACATTTAAATAAATTTATACTATTTTCCACTACGGAAGAAATTTTACAGTTTCTTCCAATTGTAGGCCACTTTACTTAGTATAACTAATCGAATACCCAACCGCAATAAATAAAAAAAAAACGATTTCTACTGGGTGCAAAACGCATTCATGTAGCCAAAACACAACTCTATTAAAACTTTGCTCAGTTGTGCAAATAGTTAGTGTGTTTTTTTTTTAATTCATTTTTTATTTTGCCACATTTTGCATCTTGTTAGCCTTAACTAAACACTGAGTCACTTCATATATATTTTTGTTTTATTGATATTTACATTAGGTTTTTGCAAATTTTTAGGGTTTAACTTCCACTATTTTTCTTTTTTTTTACTAGTAAATATTGTGTTTGCGAAACTTCTTAACATGTGAATGTTGGTTTTAAAGTTTATTATTTTAGTCATATAAGCTTTAACAGACTAATTTGAGTATTAAATGTGTAATACTTTAACGAGTATATTTTTAGATATGACATTATTAGTAGAGAGTTGTATAAATTCCAAAACAATTAGTTGAATAGTCGAATTTGTCTAAATGATTAGAATCAACTTGGCAAAAGTTTTATAATGCGCAGTCATTTTTTTGCGTTTCATCTGTATATGGGTTGTGTTAAGCTTGTTGTGTGTATGGTCTGTGCCCAAACTTTGTCCATTTTGAATAAGATCTGTCTTGGGTTCATATGTGGCTTGTATTTGATCTACGTCAGGTCTATAGTCAATAAATAGTTTGATGAAAGATTGAAAACGCCTCAAAGTATTCATACATCAATATTCTCAAACGAGGTATTATAACTTAACTAACTTAACATACTATGGAATTTAATTAATATACGTGAATTTAGTAATAAGAAAATTAACTTTTACTTTTGAGTCTTCTATCTAGCATATTAGCTTAAGACTTCCCCTATATCGATGTTGATTTTTTAATGGGTTGACATTAATGCCAGCCCGATCAACTTCTGTTTTATTCCTTAGTAAAGGTTTTAGGTACTTCACCGTCGACAAATTTCTTTCCGGGTTAATATTGTCAAAAATTAGTGAATTATTCGACACATAACTTTTTGCACCCTCCATGAGCTTTAATTATGCAGTTTGAATAATCCGGACGTTATCTACCTTTATTTAGTAAAGCCTAGCCTCCAATGTCAACTACAGTCAAACTTCCATATAGCGAATACGCACGGGACCAGAAAGAAAATTCGTTACATAGAAAATTCGTTATATAGATATAATTTGTTTTTATTACTTATTTAAAGAAGTCAGTAATTTTGGTTTGGACTACACACTTCCATTGTTCTCCTTCAACAAAATCTTCTAATATATTAAGAGAAGCATACACATTATTCGTTACGTTGCTTCTTATCTCCAGAAAAATTCGAAATTCGTCAAATGCCACGCCTTCTTCAACTTTTTCTATTATCAATAACTTTTTTCGAGAGAAAGGCTACTTAGTTCACTATCACTGAACACTAACTGAACTATAGTCACCAGTAATAGTGAAGGAACTTCTTTTTTTTGGATTATTGTTATTTTCATATTTAAGGGATTCCTTTAAAATGTTTTCTTTTTTCTCCGAATGTATGTAGTCTTATTGCCATGCATTACAGAAAATTATTTTACAAAAATCGCTTTGAGGAGATCAGAAACGCATAAGAGTTTGATTTTCAGCAGCAAAATTTCTTCGCTTTAAAGAAAATCTCGCTATAAGGAAATTCGTTGTAAGAAAATTAAAATACACTGAAAATAGAACGAGAAAGCTATGTACTTGAACTCAGTTCGTAGTAGAGAAAACTTCGTTGCATAGAAGTTCGTTACAAGGAAGTTTGACTGTATTCTTAAAATTTCTCTCAATTTTGAAACAGCATCTCTTCTAAATTTTATTTAGGTTACCTAGGCAATGGAGAACTAAAATATAAAGAAGTGTACGTTTATCAATGAGTTTTGCACTTTGACAGGGACTTTTATTGATTCTCTCAAACCAAAGCCAATTCTCCCTTAGCTAAGAACACGGTTTATTGATTTCGATTAGAAATTTATTTTTCTTAGTTAAGCTATTTGTGCTTCGCGTACAAAGTTACGATACCATATTGATATTTTTTTTTTTACTTTAAGAAAATTTGCAGCACCAAGCCTGCAGTTTCCCTGATTTTGGCATCCACTTTAAATTTGTAAATACTCTAAGGCTTCCATCCATTAAACAGCTGAGAAATCAAACATTTTAATGTACACGCATTTTCCTACAAATCATAAGGTATCTTGCTGCCCTCTGTGGTGAAATCCAGCAAAAAAATTTTGGTAATCGGATGCACTTGAAATTTAAATTAAAAAAACTAACTTTAAAATTTACGAACTGACACCCAAAATGCTTCAACCATCCATTTTATTCCAAAATATTGCAGGTATGAAAATTTTGAATTTTCGATTTAAATATTTTGATTAATAGCATCAAAATTTAAAGCGTCATTTCCTTTCAAATATCCATAATTTTTATTAACATATCAAAACAGAAACTAAATGAAAATAAATATTGAGATGACGATGAAGCTTATTGGCTTTCCTTGATATCCTTGTTAATCTTATTTAATCTTTTGGCTAAAATTTATAAGAACCTAAAATTTTTTGCCTTCAATGACGTTAAAATGTTTTCTCTGTGATGTTTGTGTGAATTTTAATGAATTTTTGAAAAATAGTTCATAAGACGAAATTCCAGTTTTTGAACCTCGATATCTCGTGAACTAAGGCTTTTATCGGAAAAAATCGTGTCCCGATTATAGTTAAAAATATTTTGAAATGCCGGTTTTAATATTTGAACCATTTTGCTTGAGCAAACCTTGCACAAAAAACAAAATAAAAAAAAAATTTCCAAAAATTTTGAATTTGCGTGCAAAATTTTGAAAATTTTCCAAATTAAATGAGGTTGAACCTTCAACAGTGCTACTTCCCATCCATTTGGAAAGAAGCTAAAGTTATTCCAGCTAAAAAACCAAACAAGCCGCCTAAAATTCCGCTATCATATTGGCCAATAAGTCTGCTATCCTCTTTCAGCAAGCTACTAGAAAAAATTGTCAAAGTAGAACTTAACAAAGAAATAAATCGGCTACACATTATTCCTTCCATGCAATTTAGTTTTCGTAGGGAGCATAATACATCACATCCTCTTACGCGCATAAAGAGCCTTATTAAATCTAAATTTCAGGATAAATGCTCCACTGGTATGGTTCTGCTAGATGTCAAAGCAGCATTTGATTCCGTTTGGCATGACGGACTAATTCACAAAATGAAAAGATTTGGAATTTTTCTCCGACTCATCAAAATCATTCTAAGTTTCCTAACTAACCGTGCTTTTAAGGTATCTATAGGGTTGCAGAGCTCTCGCAGTACCAATATTTCAGCTGGTTGCCCTCAAGGCTCCTGTCTCTCTCCACTCCTCTATAACATTTACACCGCAGATATACCACAAATCCAGAATTGTGTTATTTCAGTTTTTGCAGACGACACTGCAATTTTGTCATCAGCAGTAATGGCTACCGAGGTTATTTCAAATCTTCAATATGCACTAACTTGTATTTCAACATACTTTAGAAAATGGAAAATTTCAATTAATTCTGCTAAAACGCAAGCCATTTACTTTACCAGGAAACGTAGGTCATGTTTTCTCCCACAAAAAAAACCTTATCTTAGATTACAATCAGTTAGCATGGGAAGCAAAGTAAAATACCTAGGTGTTATACTTGACCCTAAACTTACTTTCAAGGAACACATTTCCTACATTATTCAAAAAGTCAATCTCTTGATCAAAATATTATATCCTTTAATTTCTAGAAACTCTGGCCTCAGCCTAGGCAAAAAAATACTAATTATGAAATCCATATTTTTTGCCACTTTAAATTATGCATGTCCTGTATGGGCTAATTCTGCTCCTTTCCATATCAATAGACTCCAAATAGCTCAAAACAAAATTATCAAATTAATTTTTAACCTCCCCTGGCTCTTTCCTACTCGACAACTGCATGCAATTACAAATGTAGAGTACGTAACAAATAAGATCGTAAGACTTAGACAAAACTTTATATTAAGAGGTCAAATGATCGAATTTCAACATATTTCTGATATAGTTAGAGGTGTGCAGTAGTTGTAAAAAACAATTATAAGTTTTAATTAGTATAATTTACTTTAAGTTTTCAACCCAAATTTTAGTTCTTCATTAAGCTTTTTTTTTCCTTTTATTTTATATATTATGCAAACAGCTTAATGTATTAAAAACATATTTAACCGTATTAAAACTGAAAAGGTAAATTCCTTAACAGTTTAGCTAGTGCTTATTAGTTATAAAGTAAACTGCACAAATTTTGAATTTAATAAACTTGAACTTGAAAATGAGGTTGAAAGCTGTGTGCAAAATTCTTGAGCATATACTCTTTAGACGATTTTTCGTTTTAAACAAGTCATTTAGCTTTTCAAGGCTTTAACTTACCTAAAGATAATTCCTTTGACCTTAGGAGCATAATGTGCAATTGTCACATTTCAATCTCAAATGATTTTACAAAAAATTGGCCACAAGTTGAATCGACAAATTGACTATTCAAAAGAGATCCGTTTGACTAGAATCATACTTAACATAGCTAGCAGCTTTTTTCAAGGCTGGGAGTTGAGCAATAATGTTGTTGTTCTATTTTTAATATTGACAAATTTGTTGCTTAAGTCAATAATATTGTTGTAATACTATTGCATGCACAATCGTGCGCTTAATCTGTCATTAATAAACGATAGCTGTTGCAACTGACAAATATTTACTGTTTTCAATGTGCAATAAACAATAACAGTAAAGTATATTGTGAATGGGGCAAAAAAAAAAGTTGACATGACAAAGCTGCAATGTAGCTGTCAACAGCGACATTTGTTTCATGTTCTTGTTAATTTTATTATTGTTTTTTATTATGATTGTGAAACTGAAAAATATGTAACAATTTATTAAAGTTGAAGTATTGAATGAGTTTGCAACATGCAACCAAACAATAACAATTTATAAATACAAATATGAGAGCTGTTGACACAATTGTCAAAATGTAAATAAAAAAAATTTTATTGATTGTGTCAAAAGTCAAATGACATAAGAGGTGTTTTTTTTTTTCAAATTAAAAAATATTAAGCTTCACAAAAAACAAAACATATAATTTATCATATATTTTGATATAAAAATTTGAAAGCTGTCAATTTATTAACAAATAAAAGTTTTTTTTGTATTTAATTTTTAAATAATTGAACTTATATGTATGGCAACTTATATCGATGTTGTTTAAAAGTATAACCTTTTGACAACTATGAAATATCAGTTAAATCACTATAGCTGTCATAAAAATTGCATGATATGCAAATGTTTCATTATTTACAGAATTTTGAAAATGTTACCTTTAAAATAAATGGAGTTTTATACTCAACATTTGACAGCTGTCAAATTATTTTTTTTTTTTTCATATCAAATACTTTGCAATACCTACACAAAATCTATAAACTTACATATTTATTGTAATTCCTGTCAAATGACAACTGTCAAAACTGAAAGTTTTTCCACTAAAACACAACTACAATTACGCTGCAACTGTTGTCACCAGCTCAGCATGTGTGTTTGTGTGAATGCAATTTCATGCACTGTCATTAATTTAAATATTTAATAATCACTGACAAATTGACAAGAATGACAGCTTGTCATTTTGTCATAGATTGTCAAATGCTAATGCAATTTAATATCCGATTAAAGATTTCTCATGTTGTTTATCGTTGTTTTGAATTAAATCGTCATGGCTGTTACTGTGATTGTAGACTTAACACTGTACGACAAAGACAAAAAGTTTCTTATGCTTCTCAAAGGTGGACGATTGAAAAATTAAATAATTTTTCAATTAATTCAATATTCATACTGCGAGTAGCAAAGCGTCATAGTACTTAACTTAACGAAATACTATAGCATTTTTCAACGAAGTTGCGTCACTCAATATTACAAAAATAAACCTATCAAAAAATGTAATTTTAATAAAAATCAGTTTATTAAAACTAAACTTAAAAATATGGCAAATTGGGGAATAGTAAGACACGCCAATTTTTTACCACAATAGATTTATTTGGCCCTCATCATCTTGTCTTTGACATAGCTCATTTTGCCATTAACTACTTGAAAAATGTTCTCAAAATGCACATGTCGAGCGTTTTTGTATTTAAAATTATCGCATGGTATTCACATATAGCTTGATAATTATTAAATTTTTATAAAAATTTCAAAATATTTTTTCAATATTTTTTGTTGCTTAGTGTAATTGTCAACAACGTCATTAGCAACTTAACTAAACTTTCAAATTGTTGTGTTATGATTGCTGACTTAAAATAAATTACAAATATTAATTTGAAAAAAAAAAACTAGTTGTTGTAGCTTATTGCATAGTTGAAGTTGTTAAATTACCGCTAAACAAGCCATAACAACCGCTTTGCAATATACTGACAGCTGTCACTTGGCCTATTAACGGCAGCAACAGCCGCTATGTTGCTGATATTTTCTTTTCGCTAGCTAGAGTGCAGGAAAATTATTAATTAAAAAGAATTGACATAATTATTTTTTAATTGCCAAAATTAATGGCTGCGAGACTTTGCTACTAAGTATATTAAATTAACTGTCTATGGTGTTTTTTCTAGCACATATTAAATGCGATAGCTACGTTGTCTAAGTGTGAAGTAACAGCAGAAAAAGAGTAAGTAGTTGAAAAACTTTGTTGAAAAGTCTTAACAGAAAATTATAAAATATAGACTGAAATGGCTTTAGCGCCTTAAAATTTAACCAAGGGTCTTCATATTGAAAATTGCTTACAAGTTAAAACAGTTTGAAAAAATAATTTTAAAAAATGTGGAAAAAAAGTTGCCGTCGATCAAAATCCAAGACACAAGAGGCCTTAACTAACAAGGATTTTGATAAGAGCTTAGCTAAGCAACTTCCTCATCACCAACTTTTTTGATTGGTCTTTTACTATTTTCTCCAGGAACTTTACTCACATCACGTTGGTGATTTTACGGAAAACTGCGTATGGTGCATTATTATTGTGTCAATCAGTTAGTTATTGAGAATTAAGTGCTTTTTTGTTTTAAATAAAAAAAAATTTGCTGTATGTCTAGCATACTTTAATCCGTCGTCAATGTGATGGGGTGTGACGAACCCCACTTGACTAAAAACAGGGACATCTTTCTTCCCACAAGTTTATCTGTCATCGCGCTCTCAAAAAAAGTCCTAAAACTGACATGACAGACAAACACAGTTGGGGTATACCACACCCCACCTAATTGACCGAGTTAAATGAAAACTATGCAAAAGATATGAAGAAATTTCCGAGAAATAAATTAAGGCTATTAGTAAAAGGCGTTATGAGTGTCCTCAGAACAAAAACATGGAAACAAAATATATATGCGCTGGTTGGAATCAGTTTGATTTCATGTGACATCAAAACTATTCTGCAAAAGCTGAGTATATTCTGAGGAGTTCATGTAAATTTAATAAATATTCTTACGAATTAATATCCTTGAAAAATAATTCTAAGAACTAAAACTTAAATAAAAATATTTAATAGTATTGAGTTAACTGAACTTTGCTGTCCGGTTATGCTTCATAACTTAGCGTTTGATATATATTTTGAATAAATGGAAAATTTCCAAATAGACTAAAAAAATTTTCAGATCTTCAGCTTTTTTAAAAAATACGCTGTACTGGTAATACCTCTTTTTGAGAAGTTTTGTATCATTATCCCTTAACTTTCGGTTAAAATTCCCAAGTATTTTTAAAAAATTTTGAAAGCATAATTTGAGAGCAACTTTTTACAGAAATTCTTTACATTTTTTAAAATTTCCTCTTACATGAAACAAGTTCTTGAGTAGTTTAAAAAACTATTTATGCATTTATGAATTATTGTATACATTTTTCTTTCGATGTAACCTTCACCCAATTAGTTTCAGAATTTCACAAAATTATGAAAACCACCTACCTTTTAAGAACACAAATTTATAAAAAATTAAACCATTTAAATTACTTAAGTAATTTGTATCAGCTTACCCATTAAATTGACTAACCAATGCCAAAAGTAATAAAGTCTACACTTAATTCTGTCACAGTTCTGTCAATTATTTTTTCTTAAGCAAAGTGTTGACTGCACTAATTGCATAATAAAATAAATAAAAAAAAATTATATATACGAAATCATGTGTCGAAATCATAAAGTGAGTTAAAGAACACTTGCTGTGGCTGTTCAGAAAAAAAAAAGTTCCAAATTAAAATAAACATTTAAAAATGCAAAATACTGCTGAACCCCATTTGCGTTGACAATTATTGCGTTACGATACAATATTTATTGACAGTTTTAAGTGATTTTTCAATGTTTTTATAGCTTGGCAAAAGGATATATACGTTTTATAAAAAAAAACTCATTTCATTAAAATTTAATACAAATTATTTTGTGCGGCAATTAAATGGAACATATTGCTTTTGCGCTTTTAAAGTGAAACATAAATTAACGCTAAGGAATTACTTAAAATTTTCAAATCGAAATACTAATAAAAATTCAAATTAATAGCTTAGGATATATGTAAAAAGTTTGCTTTTAATATCAGCAATAAACACAAAAATATAAGTGCCTCAATGTATGCAATGAAATATGATTAACCTCATAAGTATCCTAACAATTTATAGCAAAAGTTAAGGCTATCAAGCTTTATTTGCTCGTCGATATTATTAATACTTAATTACTTATTAGCTATATTAATTTGTAGCTTTGATTGATGATAAAGGGTTTTCCGATATATCTGATATTTTTTTTAATTATTTAAAACCGATATGAGATCGGACAACAAACTTTATTTCATTTTGAATTATAATCGATGCAATTGTTGATAATTCTTTTAAGAATAAAATTTAAGTGGTCGCCTCTGCTCTTGTTACGACAAGTTCAATTTTCAACAACTATATACAATAAATAAGGCCATATTGCATTAATTTGATGCTTAATTTTTAATTAAGATGCATTTTTTTACGCTTATTTATCGGCATAGACCTATGACTTTAAATGAACCCAAAAAAAAGAAGTTTAAACTTTTAAAATCAACATTTCTTGGAGGCCATTTGACATCTGTATATGATAAGTATGTTGACTTTTCGAAATTTTAATGCAATAAATCAATTTGAGACATGTGCTGTTTGGCACGTGGTGCCACCTCGTTGAAATCGCATAGTCCTTTAATCAATATATTTTAATTCAGGCCATGAAAAGTTCTTTATTATCTTTATATTATTCTTTATCTGGCGATCCTTGCCTCATTTTCAAAAATGTAAGAACCAATGATTTCACCGAGATGAAAATGTGCTTCATTAGAGTCTTGGCAAAATCAGCATCATTTTCAATTTGTTCAAGTGTAAAGTGTTTAATATTTACGGCATTTCGTTCATCCAATCTCTTCAGTCCTTGTGTAATAGCGTTTTTGTAAGGATGTAAGCCCAAATTCACTCATTAAATACGTCAAGTTGTTGTGGCAGATAGTTCTAATTGTTGAAAACACCTCGTTACCGATAAATTTGGATTTAGCCTGAACGGTGGTAATATTTTCGTCACTTCCACAAGATCGTTGTGTAACGCAGACATTGTATAATGACTCATTTCATAGAAATAATAATATATAGTTCAGCTACTGCAGCTATTAGTCTTCTTAGCTATTTAGCTTGAAACATCTAATCAATTAAAAAATAAATTTTTTGAATGAAACAATTATGCTTTTTTATTTTTTATTGTTTTTTTAAGCTTTTTCGTACTTTCTGAAAATAAATTCACATACCCCAAAACATGACGGTTTTGAAAAAACTGTTCCCTGGATTCTGAGAAACTTGGATGATCCAAACATAAAAATAGAAACCTTCATTTTTTTAATCTATGTGAGGTTAAGCTTCAGTTGACCTTCAAAAATATCTACATTTCGAAAAATAATGAGCACCAATAATGGCGACCATAATTTGTAAGAAAAGCGCAATAAGTTGCAATAAAAAACAATGGACTTGGTACAAAAAATTAAGTGATTTCCAAGCGTTGCTGACGTATATAGTTTTCTATCATTAAATTGGAAACTTTACTGAATACTAATGACAGTGACAAGATATTGACATTATAAGTATGGGCCTACTGATGATTTGAAAACAAATTACCCATATAAACAAATATGTACTCGAAATATTTTTCAATTTGTTTTCATTGAAATTTAATTCATTTAACACTTTCTGGTTGATAATATGACTGAACACTTCTGTTAATATAAGAATTTTGAAAACTTTACTTTTTATTTAAAATATATAATTTTTTGAAATCTTATAGCTATACTTTCAACAATAAGACCATCAAATAGATTAAGATTAATATCATTTAAAAAATTTACAATTTTATGCAAAAAGTTTCAAATAAGCACCTAAAGGTATGCAGTAAAATTTGGCTAAAGCTTTTGGCATCACTATGTGCACTAACAGCGCAAGTCCGCAGCTATTTTTATTACCCAACTTTAGGAGCTCATTGAACTTCCTTGTTTCTTTAACAGCGTTATTTCAAAAACAGTTCCAAAGGCATTATAAGTAGTATTTTTATTTTCAATCAGACTTCATAATTTTTTATCTGTGCGCTTAAAAGATTTCTTTTATCTGATACATTTATACAAACTTTTTTTTTTTTTTAAATCAAATCAACCCATATGACTTAAAGTTGCTGACAAGCATATAATTGTAGATATCAAACTGTCAACAACATTTATTTTCCGCACTTAGCATATGTTGATAAGTGATAAAATTACAAAAAAAAACCTAATACTTGACACTTCTTACTCATTACCATTTTATGCGCCGTGTGGGTTTTTCTCTTTCAACTGTCATATATTATATCACAAAGAAAGAAATAACATAAGCTCACAAGTTTTTGTATGAATAATGATTTAAAATAGCTCATATTTGTTTATGTTGCTATTATTTTTGTGACACATGCCGGATTGTCTGTTGTAATATCTTTTAGAAAAGGCTGTTAGAAAAGTAAATAGAAATAGAGACAAATAGTTATATGAATGGAGATATTTAGGCTTGTGAAAACTAAACTATGTGGAGCAGTGATGGGCACATAGTGGCTCTATTTGCTCTCATTGCTCTCACCGTTATTCGACGCACAATCAAGAGAAAAAAAAATCGCAGTATTTCAACGCTATCGAGGCACAGCTTTGACTTGAGTTCAAATGGAAACAAAAACAAAACACAAAGCCATAAAAGACGGCAACGCATTGTGTCTTGACGAATGTAGCAATTGTTTTTGTTTGTAGTGCAATTTGGTTTTTTTTTTGTGCTAATGGCAAATTTGGAAATGAAAGTAAAAAAAACTTAAAAATTTCGTTTGTTGTTGCTTGATGTTGTTGTTTTGCTCTTTTGTGAGATTTCTATGCCCACCGCTGATGTGGAGTATAGGCAATATCCTGGTGCTTTAAGCGAATACGAAATCCAGCAGCTCACACATTGAACGCACTTTACTCTCTATGCATAAAGAACCCCGCATTTTATTATTATTTTCATTCAAAATGTCACAAAATAAAAGAATTAATAAATTTTTTTGTATAAAATTCAAAAAAATCTTAACTTTCCGAACTTTTAATGCAATAAATAATTTTACCTAAATGCTACCAAAAATTCCCTTAGTTGGTGTTTGAAGACCCCATTAGTGACCTTTCATCATTTTTTCATCAAAAGATGAGCAAAAATTATTTACAAAAATTATTTACAAATTATTTACTTCTAAAATTCATGTCGATTCATGGAATACATTTCATATTTTAAATACCTCCAAAACGCCGCTTAATAAGGTCAGCGATCACTCTGATGACCCACAACATACATTTTCCACCTCTACTTATTTTGTTGTGCAAAATATTTTTTTCGAACTTCCAAATTTTAGCCTTCAGTGAGAACAGATACTGAGTTCCAAAATCCATTTTGGATCTTTTTCCCTCAGTTTATACAGACATTTTCAACATACATAAATATTTCCAAAAGATCTTTTTATTCTGATCGTACACCCTTTAGTGACTTTTTCGATTTTTTTCATATTGATTGGTACAATTAATCTTGCACATTTTCAACCTCTTCCTATTGTTTTTTGCTTACATTTCTTTTCAAAAAGTGCCCAAGAGATCAGTTTTTTTGTGATCGAACACCAGCGGTGACTACAAAATCCATTTTCGTTCTTTTCGTATCGGTTGGTGCAGACACTTTCATTTCATAAATGAGGCTAAAGACCTCTTTAAGGGGTTGGGGACTCCCTGTGCTCTACAAAATCGATTTAAGAATTTTTCACATCTATTGCGGCAATTTATCTTTTTCTTACACAAAGGGGAGCAGAACACCTCCTTAATGCATTTGCAACCTTTTCCGATCGATTTATAATATACATGTACATATATTATACTTTTCTATCAAAATCAATCCAAAACACCCTTTAGGACAATCGGAGACCTCACTGATGACTTACAACATCCGGTTCTTTTGAAAATGGGGTCAAAAGATTCGTGTAGTGTGGTTGGACACCAGTAGTGACTTCCAATATCCATTTTCGATATTTTTCTATCGATTGGTGCTGAAATTGTTATTATATAAATGTGGCCAAATGAGCTCCGTACACCCTCTGGTGACTTCTGAAACCCATATTCGATTTCACATAAATTTTTGAAATCTTTTTTTACACAATCAGGGTCCAACCACCCCCTTAGGGGGTCAGCACCCTTTTGGTGATATTCTAAATTCATGTTTAACATTTACTCGTCGAATGGTCAGATAAATTTTTTTTCGTATATGTCTACCAAAACTATTACTTGGGGGTTCGAGAATTGCCAGTGATTTCCCAACCTTATTTTAGACGTGGCAGCTCTCTTGTGTACAAGAATCGATTTGCTTCACATCATTACCGCCGTACATTCTTCTTTTGTACTAGCAGTTTTCACAATCAAACCCGCCTTCAAACTGTTCAATCTTCTATCCAACACTTACCATAAACACAGCAAATTTTTAACAAAACAAAATCAGCCATAAATCCCCAACCTACCTTTATTAAAATTGCTGTAACTTTTAGTGCACTAATGACTCATATACGGCATCCTACAATGAAATCACCTAATAAAAATAAAACTGATATGTATTTTCCTACCCTCAAATTTAATAAACGGCGAAAAAAAAAAAAAACTTTTTACTATCGCGCCATTTAATTTATAGCATCCTATACAGTACCATAAAACTTTCAATACAATATAGTTAACGATCGCTACAGTTTTTACGTTAAACTCACAGAGAAAAATTTCATACGAAAGTAAAGTTTATATCAATATAATAATTATGGCATGTACTTCAGAAAATTTTTACTCCCATGAATTATGACAACATTTGCCACACTGGCGAAAAAATATGTAGACACACACACACACTCATTCGGTGCAGTATATTTAAGCACCCTATATAATTTATGGCATGCGGCGAAATCGCTTTTATTGCACCAGCTGTCTTTATGGGACATGGAAAGCGTAAGAGCGGGTCTTATAGCAAACACACAGCAATCACAAAAAATATAACAAAAAAAAAAAAAACGCCCAATATGAGAAAGGCAAAAATAAGAGCTGTCATAAAATACTATATGGGGTATATCATAAAATTTATACAAAATATACGTTAAAAGTTTGTACGGGGTGTGTGTTTTATATATGGGTTGATATTACTTCCCCAACGCGCTACGTTGAAGGGCCTTTAAGCAAATTTACGATCAAATTGTTTGCTATTTTGTAATTAAATTTATGATTGAATTTCTGTGATAATTTTATGACAGCAATCGTATTTGTTTATTTTGGGCTCATAAATTACGAATACATTGGGTTTATTGAAAGTTTCTTATCAGCTGGGGAATTTTGTGGAATCGTTATTGTTTTATAATATTTGGTTTTTTTTCTAATGTGCTGTAAGTATGTCAATAAAGGCGGCAATTTAGTTTTAGGAAATGGTAATAAAATTCGGTAATTCATGATTGATTTTGTTTTTTTTTAAGCTTTTTTGAAAAGAAAAAAGCCGGTAACTGTTGCCTATACATTTTACTATTTATGCCATTGTATACAGTGGAACTGTAGGTTTTTGAGTTATATTTTAGTGGTGGATTCAGAAACTATTGGACCAATTTTAAAAATTGTTTCATCACTTCGAGGATTTATTTAATCTTTTGGAACGTATGTATGGCAGTAATGGCATTTTCGCTAAATTTGTAGTTTTTTGGGTAAATTTCGGTCGTAAAAAATCGTGTTTAGTACATACGACAACTTTTCAGTACATTCGGTACTTTTGTCCCATTTTCAGTACATTTTCAATTCATCTTCCAAAAATTACCATTTTTTTAGAAAATTTATTGCGAAAAGGCCTGGAGTAAACTTTGACCCTTTTTTTTTAGTAAGAAAATTCAAATTTAGGTGAATTTTGTACTTTTAAGTAACTTTTTTATGTTTATTTTGATAAAAGTATTTCTATTTCTATAAAACCTAAATATCATCAAAAGGTAGGCTGCTTTAGACAGGTTTGCATGTCAACCCCCACACAAGCAAAAACTTTAGACGAAAAGCTCTAAAAACATTTCAAGATAATTTTACCAACCTTTCGGGAACATTATGAGGTACCAGCAAGCACTGGTTAAAATATGAGTGTGGTTGAACAAATGGGCTTGGCACCTCCCATAAAAACAAAAACTTTGAAACACTATGCTAGGAAAGCAATTCAAACAAATCTTATGCGAAGAAAGTGGAGTCATCTCTTGGTACAGCTGTTTCTTACCAAAAACCATAAGTGTAGCAAGGGGGCGGCAGCCCCGAGCGCAAATTTTTGGGGTGCAGCAATATGAAATCAGAATTTTGTTTGAGGTATAATAAATTTCATAAAATTGATGACATTGTTTTTATAAATGGAAAAATTGATATAGTACAGAACAATATGCAGGGTGGCCTTTATAATTTGATGCAATTTTTATCTATTTTTACTAGGGTTTTTCGGATGCCAAAAGTGTTGATCATTTTATTTTTAGTATATAAAATTTTGTTATTGCAAAATATTTAATTTTGACATAGATTGGGGAAAGGGCAAATGCCTCATGGCCTTGGACTCCAAATGTTGACGGTATTCCACTGCAAAAAACCTGTCAGTAAATTCCTCTTCGGTCTCAGAGAAACAATTTAAATTGATTCCCTGGTATTTTAAAAAAAACCATCTCTTACTGCCATTCGAAATCTTTGATAGTCATAAGGGCTAAACAACTCTTCCAAATTAGTGCTTCTATCAAGAGTCCGACCTATTTAAATTAAGGTTGTGGCTTGCCTTTGCAAAGGAAAAGCCAAGTCAGTGGTACTGCAAATATTATTTAACTACAGCAGTTATTTACAAATGATGTATCCAAGGGTCAACTTGCAATAGAAAAATCCAAATCTGAAGAAACTGAGCTGCTTAGCATTCACTACAACTGATACCCCACACTAAAGATAATGTCACGTCAGTTTGAAGTCATCATAAGTCACTGCCTCATGGGTAAAAATGTAGGGGGGGGAGGAATTACTTATGTGGTGTTTTGACTTCTGTAGAAGTTATTGGATTGCATAGGAGAGCAATTATTAAACACAGAATACTTGGTTCGATTTTATTTGACGACCTGTATGACTTTAGACAATACAAGTATTGGGCAGAGGACTAGGTGAAGTGGGTCTTACACTAAATGCCACTTCAACCTAAGCAAACCTAACCTAAATCAAATATCACATTGGACAAACAATTTTTAGCATTCTCAATAAGAAGAATGCTTCAATAGTGAATGCTGTTGGATGTTTTATCCGGATATTGGTAAGGGCAATGTACAGCCACAATATCAACACTAAATCGTGAAAAATTTCAATGCACGTAAGAAAACTAATGAAGAAAATATTGCTTTCTTCGCCGTGTAAGGTTCAAGTTCAGTAGCTATGTCAAGTCCTTAGTTAAAGTTTTACCTAATATTTCTCGTTGGATAAATTAAATTTCACAATAAGTTCATATTTAAAGATTAGGTTAACTCAAACCGAAAAAGATGACAATAGCGCCAGTCAATGTTCTCTATTTCCCAAGCTGTGCTAAGTAAAAGGCGCTCTATCAGGTATTTTCTGTTTCCGATTTGTTTCGGTAGAACTAAAGTTCAAAGGTCCGAATCAAATTTGGAATTTGCTATGGAATTTTTTTCGATTTTCGAACTTGACCTATTACATAAGGCAACAAAATTTGGTCAAATCTCTAGCTCTGAAACCCGAATATATTTTTTTAAATGTTCTTGATGCGCTGAGTTTGAATCCAAGATCACAACTTCTCTGATCATTCTGGTTTTCGAGACATTCTAACCTATAAGTGCGAAAATCACTGTTTTTCGAGATATTTGAGGCTTTATCACATTGAATAGTAATTTTTTTTTTTTTTTTTTTGTAAGACCATCAACAGGGTTCGACAGAACAACTCTTTCTCTACAAAGCCCATTTTAAATTTTATTGTTATCATTTCTATTTCTCTGAAATGTCGTAAATTGAAGTTCATTACAAATTTGCCTTACTGAAACTTATGAAGATTTGTATGGAGACCTGCGCAATAAATTTCAATTGACGATATTTTGGAGAAAAAAAAGATATCGACACAACTCATAATGTATTTTAAAGAAAATGAGTAGTTCTTTTGGACCACATTAATGGTTTTGTTAGAAAATAATACCATTCGGTGTAACTTCATCACAAATATGTCAAAAACCATGATTTTTGATCTGGTTCCTACAAAAGCAAACTTCAGCAAATAATACTATGTGTTCTTTTATTAGTTATGTGAAAAAAATCAAAATTTGACTATTAGAAGGCAAAGACAAAATTCGTGTTGCGTTGTGTTATAGTTCCGATAATTTCACGGATTTTCCTTTTTTTGAATGATACTGAAATAAGCTTCGAATCTCAATCATATTTCCCAAACTAATCCTGAACGGAATGGGAAAAGGCCTGAATGCTATGTATAGGGGGTCTATAATTTTTTTATTTTTTTTGGTTTTTGTTCTTTAATGGTCTATAATAAAAGCATCTGTGGAATAAATGGTTCAAAAGAGACCGAACTATTTTATAATTGGGCTTTTAACAAGCAGACAAACTTTCCTATAGCATTTAACAACCTGACAGTTAATAAACTTGGTCAATATTATTATCAGTATTATCACCTTTTAGTGGTGACGTGAAGAAACTCCCATAGAAACCATGTTACTCAAGGACACCTAACAAATAAATTAACAACTATCAATAACAAATTCCTATTGGCAAAACGTTGAAACAAACTCAATACCAATCTGCAACGAAAGCTTTCGCTACCTAAACCACCTAAGTACATGTGTAATAAAATGCTTAAAATTCAACATTTTCAAAATAAAGTGCTTTCACATGCTTGAGCAGTAAAACCACATTTCATATCATTTGTGAAAATATTTTCCCCATACAATAAATCATTTTAGTTAGTGTTGCCAAAAAGGTATTAATTTTCGTATATAAACAAGCGTTATTTTTTAAATTAAATTAAAAAAAAAAAAATGACAAAAGAAACAGACTTATGTCAAAATAACTGATTGATGTCGAGTGTCAAAAACAAAACTAAGCTCATCATTAACAAAACAAATAAATAAACTAACAACCAGACAGACAGACATACAGAGAGACGAGTAGGGAAAAAACCCCACGTTTTGTAAGCATTTAACAGAAATTTAAGCAGTGCTGTCAATGCTATGCCATGACGCATGACTTCAAATCAATCAATGTCATGGCGTAAAAACTTTTTAACCAGAAAGTAAAAATACAAAAAAAAACAACACAAATTCAACACTTGACATATGTTTAGTTTGTATTTTTAATAAATTATTTTTATTAGTTTTTTTTTTTTGTTTTTAAGCCTAAAGAAAGGATATTTTTGTAGTTTGTTGCCTAAGTGAGTTTTCGTTTAACGAATTAATGTTATTCTTGGAGCTATGTAATGTATAGTATGCACAGTAAATAGAGTGAAGCTTAGAACCCTTTTTTCAATTTGAGATATTATTTATAAAAAGCGAAGCAAACCTTTGACTTATATATAATGCATGAGAAGTTTGGTTTGAGTCACAACTATTTTGATAAGTTGAGCTTGTGACGGCCTAAGTAGAAATATTTCCGAAAAAGGAATATATATTATATATAATAAAATATATCAATTTTTTTCGCTGAAAATAGGTAATAGATTTGTTTATAGGATGAACTAAAAATCAAAAACTTTAAAATTTAACCCAATTTCTGTAATATGTAGTTCTACTACTTATACTATCTAAATTTTTTTCCCTAAAACTTTCTCAAAATATAATACTTTTAATAATTTTTCAAAAATTATACCACACTATATAGCAGAAATATTTCACTCTACTACCATGTCGAATCGATCTATTTCTGATATGCTACAGCTACAGCTAAAATCTCTGAAATTAAATATGCCTTAATGATGAAAATGATAGTATTCCATATTTTAAAAAAATTTTTACATTATGCATTTTTTTTTTTAATATAATTCAAAACTTAACGACTTGTCTAATAATAGTGATATTCACACCAACCTCGTTAATTCGTTAGTCGTTATTAGTTACTTTCTTATGTGCATTTTGTTATTGTAAAATAATCAAGCTAGCAGGCTAACGAGTAACATAGTAACTGGTTGGCGAGCCTCATAATTTTCTCTTAAGCCTTAACCAAAATAGACGTGACGAGGCGATATCAATTGAACGAACGTTTGCACTCGTTACGTCTGTTCTGACATTTTAAGCCCTAACCAAAATAGACGTGACGAGTCGATATCAATTGTACGAACGTTTGCACTCGTTACGTCTGGTTTGACACATAATCCAAAATAATATGTTAGCTAACGAACCGAAGCAGCTATTTTTTGAAGAGCAGTGACGGTTCGAA
Organism: Tricholauxania praeusta; assembly: GCA_949775025.1. Taxonomy (NCBI): domain Eukaryota; kingdom Metazoa; phylum Arthropoda; class Insecta; order Diptera; family Lauxaniidae; genus Tricholauxania; species Tricholauxania praeusta. The sequence goes on along the minus strand of OX459030.1, from coordinate 119,061,549 downwards.
ACTCTGATCTTACGGAATAGTACGTCTCGTCAAAATGTTTCATTGACTTTCGATCAGTTACGTACGTTTATTTGGTTGAAGCCTTAACCAAAATAGACGTGACGAAACGGTAGCAATTGAACGAACATTTGCACTCGTTTCGTCTGTTTTGACATTTAACCCAAAATGTTACGCCAGCCAACGAACCAAAAAAGCTGTTATGACGAGTAGCAACGTTCTGAAGTTCGGTTCTTACGGAATAACACGTCTCGTCAAAATGTTTCGATCACTTTCGATCAATTACATAGGTTCATTTTGGCTATCAACATTGGTTTACATACACTCGAACGTAGTCGTTATGTCTTGTCTGGTCTATTTTGGTTTAGGCTTTAGTTTACATATATTCAAACTTACTCGTTACGTCTATTTTGGTTTAGGCTTTACCCAAAATGTTACGCTAGCCAACGAATCAAAGCAGCTGTTATGAAGAGTAGTGGCGGTTTGAAGTTCGGTTCTTATGGAACAACACGTCTTGTCAAAATGTTTCGTTCAGTTACGTACGTTTATTTTGGCTAACAACACTAGTTTACATATAATCGAATTTACTCGTTATGTCTCGTCACGTCTATTTTGGTTTGGGCTTTTTTTAAAAAAATAAAAGAAAAGCTATCAGCTGCTTAGATTTTGTTTTCCGTTTTAGTTCGTCGCCAAAAAATAATGGTCGAGCGTTCATAAAAAATTAAAAACACACAAAATCAGCTGTTACTATGAAGTTAGCGAAATAGATTAGTGCTAGGGTCTTCACAGTGAAAAGACCCAAATAACAAAGCTGGAATGAGTACCACTAATATAATGTTCGATACTTTAAGACCTAAATCGACTTTTGATCATTTTTAGGTGTTATCGACGTCTCTGATAATTTTCAATACAATTCGCTATATTAAGACTATCACCAACTAAGCACATACTTCAATACTCAATAGTCTTAGATGTTCTTAGAACTTTATCGACATTTGTGCAATTTTTAATACCACTTAGAATTTTATCAACTTTCTCCATATTTGTCGGTATATCATCCGATACTTTTGAATACTTTGCATTAATTTACGTTTTCATGATGTCATCGATTTTTTACTTACACTTATGTTTTTTTTAAGTTTTTCAATACATTTGTATCAGTGATGGTACATTTGTACTTTTTTCAGTACAGTTGCGTCGTAAAGAATCCTCGTCAGTCTATTTGACAAGTTTTTAGTACAATTTTAATCGCCCTAAGTGTTGGATGTTGGACTCCATATATTTGGAACAAGTTTTGGAAAATCAATTTATTTTTTTTTTTTAGTTTTGTTTCAATTTCTGCTATTTTATTAGGAACTTGTAAAATCGAAAACTATATCACTTAGAATGGAAACCCCTTTCTATAGCAAATATTTTTTTGAATAATGCAAACTGCAAAAATTTCTTAAGCTTTAAATTCATGCAAATATTTCTTTACCCATAAAAATGACAAATGCTATTGAAATTTACATAAACGCGTCTTTATGTCTGCAATGTCTAAGAACCCAATTTCCTTCAAAAGCGAAATACAAAAGTACTACGTACTTTTTCTTACAAATTTTTTTATTTATTTTTTTATTTTTGGCAATTTTTTAATATATTTGTTTTTTTTATAAGACGTCTACAAATGCTCGTTATAATTCCTTATCTGGCTGCTGATGCAAAAAGAAACTTTTTTTGAAGGGGTGACGACAGTCAGCGAAGGAGGTAGGTACGGAAAAAACCTTTTTGGCGCAGTTAAGGCAAACAAAATATTCAAACAGACAATCTTTACTTTTTCTTGCATTTATCCTGTAATTCATATTTATAGCATCTATTTTTTCAAGATAAAAAAACCTAACAACGCGAGTTGCTGCAAGGATGCGAAAAAAAACTGTAGGCATGCGGATAAAAAAAAATGCAAGACAAAATTGTAAATCCAAAGTACTGAATCTCATTATAGATAAATTTTATTACATTGTTTCGTGCATTTCTTTTGCTTTGTTTTTTTTTTTCCTTTTTTTTTTGTAAAGCTTATAAACGTATTGCTTTTTTTTAAAAATGGTAAAAGCAAGAGATAAACTACACTTTTTCTACTTTAATTTTATATATTTTCATATATTAAAATTTCTGTTCTTTGCATTATTAGTCATTTTTGATATATTCTTTTTAATTTATGAGTTTACGCTTAAGTTTCATTTTAAAGTGGAATTTTTACACTTAATGTATCACTTGAAAACAAAATGATTGGCATAAAAAAGAAACCTATGCCACTACATCATAAAAGCGCACCGCCAAAGCAGCACCGCAACTGCTTCATTTCTTGAGCGTTTCCACTCGACATCAAATTGAGCGCATCTTCAGTTTATTACTTCTTTTCGTAATATTTTGTCATGTCATGAATTTGTTAGTTCTGCTGTTATTTTGGTGTCGAAAATATGAAAAAAAAAATATTAAAATTTGTTAAGTTTGTCATTTTGAAGTGTGCGAGCTATGAAGTGCTGTTGCCTGCGCAAACAACGTCTTTTTTGTATGCTTTTGGTTAAGACTTTTTAAAACTGTAACAAATCGGTTAAAATTTCTGAACAAACTTAATTCAAAATTATAATTTTTATACTCAAGAAAATCTACAACTACAGTTTCCATTCAAAAAAAAAAATGATTTCCATATAAACAAAAAAAAAACAAAATAAATTGGAATTAATACTTTTATTGTTATTCAGTTCAGTTATTTCAGTTGAAGAGTGATTTCTCAAGCGTTTGGTTTTTAAAAATTCAAAAAAGAAGAGAAAATTTACAAAAACTGAAAAAAATATTTATTTGGAAGAATACATAAACTTATGCCATTTATTTTATAAAGATTATTTTATCTAAATATTTCCCACTGTTACGCCTGAGATGGTCCATCCGGTAGCTTCAATTTTGGCATACTTTTTCCAGCATTTCGGCTGGTATCTCACCAATGGCAGCTGTAATGTTGTCTTTCAGCGCTGCAATTGTGGCTGGCTCAAAGTGCAAACAGCGGTATTCGTTTGTTGGTGCATTTTTAATGAAATGGCAAAACTTACTGAGCATTGAGATACAAAAAAATCACCCGTTACTAGGCACACTAAATATCAACGCGAAAGCGTTTAACTAATTTGGGTAAATTTAGCTATTTTTCAAGATTTAAGCCAAAAAATCAGTTCATAGGTATGAGCATTTTCAAAACCCTTAGGCTGTAAGAAGTTTCGGAATTGAGCTTTCAGCAAAAATATACTTCTCGAATGGAACTACACCTGAACAGCACAAAGTAATGACAGAACTTTATTCCATGCACTGAAATTTCTTAAAAGAGACTGAAATCGATAGAAGGAGCAAGATTTTTATTTGCGGGTCGACACTCTTTAGACAATCAATTTCGCACTCCAAGAGCAGTTACATTTTGATCACTTGCTCACGGATATTTATTGTTTTCTTCAAAGGTTTTAGTCCCATACTGCAAGTAAATGTAATAGCGACACAGAAGCAGCAAATTTGCTGCACGTAAATATTTGGCTCACACTCTGTAAGTTCAATAGATGTGAATTTTTTTCATTTTAAACATAAAATTAAGACATCATAAATTAGCTATATAACAACAACAATTCCAAAGCAATAAAAAATCCGCAACACCAAATTATTATGCTAAGTTAAAATGCACAAAAAAAAAAAAACTTTCGAACAGCACGAGCGGGTAACTTTGTTTATCTATATAAGACCGAAAGAATAAACCAATTTCCCCTACTATTCGCAACAATGAAACTCACAAAATTTTCGACTCATTTGCACAGTATGACTATCGTCACAGCATTAAAAATGCGCAAATATGCTATAAAAATCATAAAAACACATTAGCACAGTCATAAATTCTTATCTGGCGTGGCGGCGTTGGGTAATAAAAATGAAAATCCCGAAAGTAAGATACAGGCCATAAGTAACCAAAAACAAAAACCGCTTAAATGCCCAAAAAATAACAAAATGCTGTTGAGTTATTTTTATGATGCCGTTAAGTGACCCTCAAACTGCAAAATAAACAAATGACATTCATTTTATTATGTGCGCGAAGAAGTGAGTATGAAGACAACTTTTCTTACAGATTGAGTAAAAGAGTGAAAGCAGACTGCATTTTACATTAAAAAGTTTTTAAATCTAGAGATTGCCATAACTTTTAAAGATTTTAAAGTATAATGTAACAAAAACAAAAATATTTCAACGTTTTGGAAAACTTTTAATTTTAAACTTAAAAATATGACTAACTGCTTAACGGCCATACATAGAATTTGCAAATGGCATGCACAGAAATCACAATTAGCTAAAAATGCAAAAATTTAAAACACAAAACATATCACATCTGATATAAATTTGTATTCATCTGACGCACCATGACGTATGAGTAACATTTTACTGGTCAAAAATTGCATTTTATATAAAAAATTAAGTGAGTGCTTCAAAATATTTATCTTTATCAACAATATGTTCTAAAACGTCAGCTAAATATCAAACTCCACTTAAATCCTCAAATCTTTTGAAACATAATTAGCGTATCGATACCTTTCACATATAATCACACGTCCCTGAGCATAACAATCGTAGTCACGTCCTTGTCATAACCCCCATTAGGCATTAAATGGTTTTTTTATCCAACTCTACTCATATTCTCAATTGTATTTAATTTTAAGCCTAAATGCTTGCAGAAAAAAAAAAACAATAAACGTTAACTTTTTTTTGCTAAATCAGCGAAAATTGCAAAAACTTGGCAATATTGCCGGCAAACAACAACTTCAGGGTCATTCGTCGTCATCCTTTCATGAGATAAAAATCACTTGTCGTTATGTTGTGTTGCTTAGCAGCAGCAGCCGTCTTCACGCGTACACAGTCGGCTGCGTCTGAGTGTCTGCTGTGTAACATTTATTGCTTTGCTGTTGGTGCTTTACTTTACTTTTTTTTCTGCTTGATTTTGATCCTTTAAAGAATATCATTTCATTTTCTTATTTTTAACTTAAACTGCCTGTTTTTTTATTTTGGGTAGGCACTTCAACCATTTATCTGATGCAAAACGCACGCGTAACGCATAAATGCCTTTTAAACGCACCCTTTTGCGGTTCAGCAGATTTATCTTAGAGTTTTTTTTTATATTTTCTTTTGCTGCGACTTTGGCGGAATTAAGTCTGTTGGCGCAGTCTTCACAACGTTTGCAAAAAAAAACAAACGCATCGACACATCTTTATGGTT